>CM057340.1:828726430-829326430 GCA_030015575.1 Agapanthus africanus | reverse complement strand
AACGCGCCACGTGTCATGCGCTGATACGTCAGCGCAGCGCCTGAGAAGGCGCACCCAATCAGAGCAAAACTCTATTAAAGGAAGCAACGCTTCAGCTGCGCAAGCACTGCGCTGTGCGACACGTGTCAGCGCAGATGCGCTCGCGCAGTTGCGCTGCGTTGTGCGCTGCGCGACACGTGTCACGCGCTGGGGCATCTGCGCCAAACAGAATTAAAATTCTAAGAAATCTTTTCTGTTCTTATTAAAACAAGAAGATTTTCCTCTGCAAAGCAGAAGCCCTTGGATCAAAGATCCAACGGTGGGAAAATTCCCCAAATCACTCAGAGAAAAATCTCTTAAACAAATTTAACTAATTTATGGGCACTATAAAAAGGACCTCAGACCTCAATTCAAAGGTATGAACATTTTTCTAAAAAAAAAAGAAGAGAGAGAGAACTCTGAGAAACTCCTCAAGAATATAAAAGGTAAAAACCTTTAGAAAAAGAGAAAGTTCTCTTATGAACAGATCATAGATCTAAAAACAAGATCAATGATCTTTAATAAAAATAAAATAAAATAAAATAGTGCTTTGCACTTTTCATGAACCTTTGGTTCTCTGAGATAAGAAAAACAAGAAAAAACTTATTTTTCTTTGATCTAAATTAGATCAAGAAATCAAATAGTATTTTGTACTTCTGTTCTTAAATCTAAAAGATTCTTAGTGCTTTGCACTTGCAAACCGCGCTGTTGCGCTCTTGGGAGAGCGTCACGTATCAGCATCTAAACCACTTGTGCTACGCGCTCTTGAAATAAGAGTTTTGCTCTCTGGAGTTGGCGCAACTCACCAGAGCGCGCCACGTGTCAGCAGCGCAACAGCGCAGCGCACTGTACTGTTGCGCTTGCGCTCACCAGAGCATGACACGTGTCCTCACCACAAGCGCTTGCGCTCAGTGATTGGCGCAAAGCGCCTAACAAATGCAATGCATTTTAATGCAGGGCCAGGCCCAATTAAAAGACCAAACAGGCCTAATTAAATTGATGCTCTGCATCATTTATAAATGGGCAAAGCCCAAACAAAATAATAAAATGCTATGCAGATGCCTTGCAGAGCTCAAAATAAATTGATGCTCTGCATCCTTTATGGGCAGAGCCCAAACAAAAAAAAATAGAAGTAATGCAATGCATTATTTAAGTGTGGGCAAAGCCCTAGCACAGGTCTAATAGACTAAAAATAAATAAAATGTTGAACATTTTCAACTGGACTTAGCCCAATTCTGGCCGTAAGTCCTTAAATTAAATTGAACTGAGCACAAATGCTCTCTCTCAAATCAATTTATATCCGGTTCGAGGGTACATCTCCGAACTCCTTTGACATCCATCGTTGTAATTCCTCAACGACGTCAAAGAGGTGACGGGTCCCAACGACCACACATCAATATGGACTGCGGGGTCCTTAAACTCGTGGACCGAAACGTCCTTAAACTAATATCGGACCGAAACGTCCAAAAACTAATATCGGACCGAGACGTCTTTAAACTAATATTAGACCACCACGTCCCTAAACTGGCGTTGGACCACCACGTCCCTAAACTGGCGATGGACCACCACGTCCATAAACTGGAACACGGACCACTACGTCCCTAAACTGGAACAATAGAGCCTTCAAATGGTCTTTTGTCGGATCTAAACGATCCCGTTTAAGTTGATCTTACCCCCAAACACGGCTAACGTATCCTTAAACATTCAAACGGACTATAAAACTCCAAATTGACTTTGGTTCAAGGGTACATCTCTGAACTCCTCTGACATCCGCCGTTGTAATCCTTCAACGACGTTAGAGAGGTGATGAGTCCCGATGGCCAGATATTAAATGGATTATCCCGTTAAGTTGATCTTAGTCTCAAAACAGGACTAACGTATCCTTAACGAATGTTTAAGTTGATCTTAGCCGCAACGCGACTAATGCATCCTTAAACTAAAAACACCAAACCCAAATCTAAGTAAATACGGATTTGGATTAGTCCACGTCTTACGGGCGACGGCATTACTCAGTCTCCGTATACAATCCACGGGCAACCACAAAACAAAACAAATACACACGACACGAAGTGAAATTCTGGAGAAGGAGAAAGTGGCTACCGCGATGCGATAGCGTAATTAACTGCAGGGGCTTGCGCCTGCAGGGAAGAGCGCCCCCACAATCAAAAACCCCTCTAGCGAGGGGGAATCTGACGAAGTCTGCTACATCGGCCGCACCCGTCTAAACCTCCTATACATGGTGCTATAAATCAACTTGGCATCTTCGGAGAGGTAGACGGATAAAACCATATAGCATCTGCCCCGAATCTCAGCGTCAGGACATCGCAGTCTTGTGCGCCGTCTTTCGGAGGGGAACAGATTCCGGCACGCCCGGTGGGACCTTTTCCTCTTTCCACTCCACACTTCGTGTGTCGTCTTCGCGAACCAATCGCGGTTTGTTAACGGTTGCCTTTGGATTTCAAGTTACTAAGATTTGGTCTTTTGCGTGGCGCAGAACTCAAGATTCAATGGCATTTAACTGCACCAACTGCTCGAAATGCCACTGCAACGGACGCTCCACCTCACCAGGAGGTGTAGTATATGGTCCCCAACCGGCTTCCTTCCTCGCTCTGCCGGTAGACCAAGTGACCCAAGCCACCACTGGCCTGTTCTTCGGGACCATGATCCCACCTACAAGCTTCTCTGAGCCAATACCTGCACCGGAAGTGAACAAAAAGTCGGTCTTTGACCGGCTCACTGCTACGACGGCCCCTGTCGATGGGTCGCCCGCTACCAAACCGACAGCCTCTGTTTTCACCAGGCTAAATCTGAACTCTAAAATGGCTGTCCAAAGGAAGGCAATAACTGCTACCCCAGAAGTCGTCAAGGCGGCTTCCCCTATCAAAGAGTCAGTCTTTTCAAGACTAACGATTCCTGCTCCTGCCCCTGCTCAAGGATCCTTCTTCGGCAGGTTGGATATCACACCTCAGAAGACAACCTCAGTCTTTAAGAGGTTAATACCGGCGGCGCCTCATTCAGACAGGGGGCAAAAAGAAGATGTCTCAATCTCCGAGCCAGTCCCAACGGCTCGTCATGCTCGACGTCGCCATTGGTAACGAGTGAGGAAGGCAGGGGGCAACTCCCCCTCAGGGCTAACTCCACCGGCTCCAGTGGTGGAAGTCAACGCTGCTGTTCCAACTGGGAATAGTTTTGAACTGCTGAGGAGGGTACGTAAGAACTCTCCAACCGCTACATTGAAAAGATCTCCTCCGTCCGCGGAGAGAGTTCCAGAAACGAAGCAAGAACAGCCCCCTCAACGGCTGTCCTCAAGAATTTATAAAGTTTGGAGGAGGGTTCAAGACTCCGTGATCGACACGGATCACTCCCGTCAACGAAAGAAGACGAAAGTGCAAAAAGGAAAAGACCATCCTATTGAACAGCGGGGGACAGCAGCTGCAAGGCTGCCCCCTTCAACGGTTCCTTCAACCTCAACGGCCCACAAAAGAAGGAGGCCAGAGAAAACTCCCGCATCAGCGGCAAAAGTTAAAAATGGTGAACCTAAACGCCCCAAGTCAGGGGGCATAACAGTTCATACGGTTTATATGGCATCGGGAAAAGAAGATAGCCGCATATCAACAGGTCATAGACCGCACACGAGGTCAGTGACCATGGCTCAAGAGCAGCAGCAGCAGAAGCTCCAAGAGATGATGAATGCTATGGCCGCACTTACAGGCCAAAAGAAACCCCTGAAACATTCTCGGACGAGCGTCAAGAACAAGAAACGGACGCAGAATTCCTTCGTCGCGTACTGGAGAAGAAGGATAAAGAAGCTGCGTTGCAGGCAGCCAACATAAAGAAAATAGCCCTCCTGTTCCAGGATATGGTGGGTATGATGATTCAACAAGACCCACCTGCTGAAGATCCCCCGATCATCCTTAAAGACGATAAGGGAGAGACGCCAAATCCTCCACCAGCTTTGTCCACTGCTAAAGAGGATACAATCTCCAAAGCTGATTTGGATGAGTACATAGCCCGGCAAATATGGGTTCATCATGCGACTGAAGCGGCCGGTCAGGTCGTAAAAACGGGGCGGCCATATCCAAGTTGGTACGATCAAATCAAGTACCCACCCGGTTACACAATTCCCAAGTTCCATGTCTACAAAGGGACGGGCAATCCTCATCAGCATGTTGCCCAGTTCAGGGCACTCTGCGGCAACACCGGCGGTGATGACAAGCTGTTACTTCGCCAGTTTGTTGGAAGCTTATCAGATACGGCGTTCGAATGGTACTCTGAGCTCCCGAACGACTCTATTAAAACCTTCACGGAGATGGAGCTGTTGTTTACTCAGCGTTTTGCAAGCGCTAGTGAACGTACCCCGATGACAGCACTGATTAACGCCAGGGTAAAGCCAGGCGAGACGTGGGTTCAGTACGCTATACGATGGCGGAACTTATGGTCAAAATGTGAGCAACGCATTAAAGAAGCTCCCGCGGTGGGTATGTTTGTGGGAACCCTCGATCCACAAGCAACCATCTCGCAGTTTGTGATGTTTTTCAAGCCGACTACCTTCCAGGCCTTGATTGACAAACTAGCGCAAATGGATCAAATGGGCCATAAACCCCCTCTTCCAAGGCCAGACACCCGAAATGACAAAGGGAAGGGAAAAGCGATCGTCGTCGCTAATGCTCAACAACAATCGAGCGACTCGAAGCCGGTTGCTCGTCAAAATAATACGCGACCGTACGTGCCCCTTGAGGATAGGATGGGACGTCCTTACTCCTTTCTCCGCGATAAAACGAGGAGGTTATTCGAGCTGGCATTGCGCAACAGACTCATAAATTTGCCGGATCCAAAACGTCCGTTGCAACCAAGTGACGTCAACGAGCCCAACTACTGTCCTTATCATCGAGTACTAGGCCATCCGATCGAAGATTGCTACGTTTTCAAAAATTGGCTTGAAAACCAGTACCGACAGGGCAAATTCGCGTTATCTGACAAATGGAAGGTGAATCCCCCACAGCCCCACACCTCTAAGGGGACGAATACGCCGGGGGCAACATACTCCGTCATTGAAGAAGCTCCTTGGGAGGTTGTATTATCAGCCAAGACAAAGAGGATACTAAACGATCTTCAGACATGTCCAGCGATCAAGTGGAAGAATCCGTTGGAACCGCAGGTTATTGAAGGGATGTTGAAGCCACGTCCAACTCCAAAGACCGATGGTGGCGGTTCAAGCACTTGCAGCCAGCCGTCAAAATCTTCGAAAAAGAAGAAGAAGAAATCTAAGAAGCCCATGAAGCCTGGCGGCAAACGCACGGACTTACAAAAGCAAATTGACGCGTTGGAAGAATACAATCAAAAGGCGCGGACTCCCATTACATTCCAAGAGTTCCTCAATCATGTCTTTCAAGAAGAAGATGAAGGAGAAAGTTCATCGGATGAATCCGAGGAATATATGGCGAGCTGTCATATGATTTCCCATTCGATCACCAACGATGAGGAGACTCCTTGCACCGAAAGCTGGGGGCAGATCCTGAACCAAAAGTTCTGGGGCCACCAGATGAAGTAATCGACACATTCCTTAATGAAGCTCGGTTGAAAAGTAAAGCTGATCGGAAGCGCGAGGCGGCTATATTTGAAAGGGCCAACCGCCAGCGACTCGATGAAGGAGCTGAGATGATCCCGATGGAGCTAAACACCTCCGCTACCGACAAAAGCCAATTCAAGATGAGAAAGAAGTTTGCTAGGGCCATATCAATGGGTATGAAGCTACCATCCTCCGAAGAAGAAATTACCGGTGAAGCGAAGATGCACCCGTCTTATTGCTTATATCATCAAAAGATTTCGCACCCCACTCAAGAGTGCAAAGCTTTCAATAGATGGTGGCAAGGGTATGTTGCTCATCGACAACGCTTTAAGCGGGAGAAGCGTAAAACTCATCGAGAGCAAAGAAATACGACCGAAGGGAGTAAAAGAACTACCGGCGATTGTCGCGTAGTTAACACCGGCGGGTCACAAGTGCCTACATTCGGGAGCGATTCTGATGAGGAGCTGGAACTTGCCCCTCTCTTTAAAGGGTCCGCTTCGAGAAAAGAAGAAGAACCGAAGGTTTGCGAAAATATCCGGCTACGTAATCGCACGCTGCCCGAAAAGAACCTCGGACCCTCGAACAAAAAAGATAAAGGGAAAGAAAAGGCCTCTGGGGATATCGTCTCAGATGACCAAGTGGTGGAAGAGCTAGCTGCCAAAGATCCACCAAAGAAGGATAAGGTGGACTACAACGTCTTAGCACATCTGAGGAAGCTGCCCTCACAGCTCAGCATTCTTGACGCCCTTTTGCTATCAAAAGAAGCGAAAGATTCGTTGATTAAGGCGCTCCAAGACCCAGAACAATTCCAAGCATGCCTGGCCGAGGAAAAGATGAAGGATGAATTGGAGGAGGTGCACACGGCCGATGTTACTTTTGGCGATGAAGACCTTCTACTTGGGACATGCGAACAGAATCGCCCTCTCTATGTCTCGGGATACTACCATGATATAAAGATAGGCAAAATCCTGATCGATAACGGGTCGTCTGTTAACCTAATCAACGTGTGGGTGTTGAAGGAAATCTGCATGAGCGTCCAGCACCTTGCTCGGGACAAGATCACCATCTCCGGGTTCGACTCCCAATCGTCAAAGACTCTTGGATCTGTGATACTGATGCTACGCTTCGGGCTACTCGTCACGAACACTAAGTTCCACGTCATAGACGCCAAGACATGTTACAACGCTTTGCTCGGTCGACCATGGTTACACGAGTACAACATCATCCCTTCTACACAACATCAGTGTATGAAGTATTTTAAGGATGGTTTCGAGTATACCGTGACGGGAGAACTGAACCCTTTCTCTGTGAACGAAGTCCGCAAATACGAAGATGCCAAATACTTCTTACCGGATTTCGAAGACACGGAGAAGTGTCACAAGCCGGAGAATAAAACTAACGCTACCATCCCTGTCTTCGGCAGTGATACTGAGGAGGAAGAGGAGATAGTTTATTCGGGTCCGCCCCAACACAACAAGCCGGGACCACCGACTCCTACATTGATCTTTGGCAGCGACTCGGAAGATGAAGTCCATGCTGTATTCTCTGCTCGACCTTCAGTACAAACGTCTGCTGACGAAGAGCAAAGTCTACAAGTCGCCATAGTGCCGCTTAAACACCATGAAAAACTAGATGCACTTAATATCTACAGTGTAGAAGAGTTGCGGACATTCTATATCCCTCCCAGGCGAGAGAGCGAGAAAGCAATTCTGTTTTACCGCTCTGAAGAAACCAAGGTGAAAAAAGAAATCTGGCATGGCACAGATCCTGCGCTCGACAGGCTTCAGCCTATCCGTCTTCCCAGATATTATACAGAGGGTTTGAAGAAGCTGCTGAAACGCCAGGGGATATCCTTCAAACAGACCGTTAGAGAGGCCAAATTCTATGACAGGGTCTGGAACGTTCCCGGGACTCAACGCAAACTGCCTAATGGGAGAATGGAAACAAAAGGGCTTGGATACATCCGGTCAAAGAAACGAGAGTTACTGCCCAGCTGTTACGTCGTGTATGACCTCGATGAAGAAGCGGATGCTCAATGGGAGGACGCTAATCCTAAGCCAGTGAAAGTTCCAGATGCAAAAGAGCCCAGTCCGTCATTCGAGGAACAAATGGACAAACTTATAAAGAAAGCTGGTCAAAAAGTCCGAGATGATCACAACCGTGAGACGGCCATCTATGAGAAAGCCAAGACGCAACGCCTCCTCCAACAGGCCGTAAAGGATGAAAATACCGCTCCTTGTCAACCTGTTATAAAGAAAGCTCGGCGCAAAAGCAGAAATAAGTCGAAAGGCCAAAAAGACGCTCAACAACAACAAGATGGGGCTAAGAAACCACGCAAACGAAAGGCGAGCATTATTGATCTATCCCTCATGAAGAAAATGGGTCGAGCATACTCTTTTCCTCGGGACAAGACGAAGAAGATACTTGATCTTGCTCTAAAACATCAAATACTTACACTGCCGGAGTCCAAAAACCCCGAACAGGCAGGCAAAGTCTCTCACCCGGACTATTGCCCTTATCACCGAGTTATAGGGCATCCTCTTGAAGATTGCTTCACCTTCAAGAATTGGGTCGAAGATCAGTATCAGCTTGGCAAGTTCGCTCTATCCGACAACTGGAGGGTAGCACCGCCACAGAAGCACGAGCCCAAGGCCACGAAAGGAGAACCGGTTCCACATTGGGATTGGAAACGAATTCACACCTGTCACATGATTACAATATTAAAAGAAGAGCCCGAGGACATAGAGGAGCTCCCTTGGTGCTTCGAAAACAGCAGCGACGAGATAATCTCAGAATTCCCACCAGCGCCAAAAGAGCCGGAAGATGGAATCCATACCACTGCAGATAACCTTAAGAAAATTGAGTTGGGATCGGCAGACGATCCGCGATCGACATTCATCAGCGAGCTGCTATCTGAAGAAAGGGTGGCTGCGTTAAAAGACGTGCTTCTACAGCATAGAGATTGCTTCGCGTGGAACTATTCCGAAATGCCGGGACTAAACCCAGAAATTGCTGTGCACAAATTGGCAATATCCCCGGACGTCAAGCCAGTCAAACAGGCGCCGAGAAGAATACGGCTTGAGCTTGAGATGAGCATCAATGCTGAGGTCAAGAAGCTGATCGACTCTGGCTTCATCCAGGAAGTTCAATACCCTGAATGGATCGCCAATATCGTCCCGGTGATGAAGAAAAATGGGACTGTGCGCATATGCGTGGATTTTCGGGATCTCAATAAAGCCTGCCCGAAGGATGATTTCCCGGTGCCAGTCACCGAATTAATAATAGACAACAGTCTACGCATGAGATTTTCTCTTTTATGGACGGCTCATCGGGGTATAACCAGATAAAGATGCATCTCGAAGACCAGAAGCACACCGCTTTCAGGACTCCTCTAGGTATATTCTGTTATAAAGTGATGCCCTTCGGTTTAAAGAATGCCGGTGCCACTTATCAAAGGGCCATGACAAAGATCTTCGATGACCTTATACACGAAATCGTCGAATTCTATATCGACGATCTTGTGGTTAGAAGCAAATCATACGAGGAACATCTCGAATATTTGAAGACCGTATTTCAACGCCTTCGGCAATACAACTTGAAGATGAACCCTCTTAAGTGCGCATTCGGAGTTTCCTCGGGTAAATTTTTAGGATTCATCGTCCGACACCGGGGTATCGAAATAGATCCGTCCAAGATCAAGACGATCATGGAAATGCCTCCGCCGAGGACTCTTAAACAGTTGCGATCTCTCCAAGGGAAGCTCGCATACATACGGCGATTTATGGCCAATCTTTCAGGCAAGTGCCGTCCCTATAGTCACCTGATGAAGAAGGGAACCCCATTTGTTTGGGATCACAAGTGCCAAGGCGCACTGGACGAGATCAAGCAGTACCTGCAGAACCCTCCAGTTTTGCTTGCTCCGGTTAAGGGAAAGCCTCTCATTCTTTACACGACCGCCCTTGAAGGTTCTTTAGGCGCGTTATGGGCACAAGAAAACGACCAAGGGAAAGAAAGAGCACTCTACTACTTAAGTCGAGTTCTACTGGGGGCAGAAAGCAACTACTCCCCCATTGAAAAACACTGCCTGGCGTTGATCTTCGCAATAACAAAGCTTAGACATTACGCGTTGGCGCATGAAGTCCGTCTTATTTCAAAGGTGGACCCTCTCAAATATCTAATGTCAAAAGCTATATTGGCGGGACGACTCGCTAAATGGACCCTGCTCTTGATGGAGTTCTCGATAATATATCAACCTTTCAAGGCAGTAAAAGGCCGGCCATCGCCGACTTCCTCGCTGAGCATCCGATACCGGCCGATTCTCCTTTAAACTGCGATCTTCCAGACGAACATGCGTTTGATACGGTCAACGGTGATGATACTCGATGGGAGCTTTATTTCGATGGCGCATCTTCTATGAAGAAGCGCAAACAAAGCACCCCTATAATTAAATCGGGCGTAGGACTCATCTTTGTAACTCCACAAGGAGGGATAATGCGCTTTGCTTTCTCCCTAACAGAGCCAAGGACAAACAATGAAGCCGAATACGAAGCTCTGATAGCAGGCCTCGAGATCGCCATTGACATGGGAATTGAAGACCTCCTTATATACGGGGATTCTCAACTGGTCGTTAGTCAAGTAAATGGCGACTACCAAACGTGCAAGCCAGAACTAGTGAAGTACGGCGAAAAAGTGCAATAATTGTTGACCCAAATTCCCTCTTATACTTTGGAGAACATACCGCGCGCGGAAAACAGCATAGCAGACGCATTGGCCAAACTTGCTAAAGAACTGGCTGACGAGAATCTCGATGACGTTAGAATCATGGTACAAAGCCGTCAAGTGCTTGCCCCAGCAGAAATATCTCCGGAATCATCCAAAGAGAAGGGAGCGACTGAGCAGATGGCTCTACAAATAAAAGACCGGGAAAAGGCCGAGGATTGGAGGGATGTCTTCATAGACTACTTTAAGTCCCACCGAATGCCCGAAGAAGCGTCCACAAGACATCAGCTCATGAAACGAGCTCTGTCTTTCGCCTTCGTCAATGATACTCTGTACAAGATGTCATTTGATTCTCTATGGCTGAGATCCTTAGGACCCGACGAAGCAAAAAGGGTCGTCCAGGAAATTCACGACGGACTCTGCGGTTCTCACCAAGCAGGCCCGAAGATGAAGATGAAGATAAAACGGATGGGCTACTACTGGCCCATGATGATTCAGGATTGCCTCGAATATGCGAAGCAGTGCCACTCGTGTCAAATTCATGGGGATTTCATCCACCAGCATCCAAATCCATTACATCCAACGGTGGCTAGCTGGCCATTCGAGATGTGGGGGACTGATATAGTCGGCCCCATCGAACCAGCATCATCTAGAGGGCATCGTTTCATCCTGGCGACAACTGACTACTTCTCCAAATGGGCAGAAGCAGTACCACTGAGGGAAGTGAAGACGGAGAATATTCTCCATTTCTTCAAGACGCATGTCATATATCGGTTTGGAACTCCGCGGCGGATCATCTCCGATAACGGGCCAGCTTACAGAAGCCATAAGATCAGTCGCTTTGCACAGCAGCACAATATAGACTGGAGATATTCCTCGGTTTATAATCCGCGAGCTAATGGTCTAGCTGAAGCCTTCAACAAGACCTTGACGAAGATCATGAAGAAAACAGTGTCGCGAAATAAAAAAGACTGGCACGAAAGACTGCAAGAGGCTCTTTGGGCATATCGAACTACATTTAAAACGGCCACAAACGCAACACCATATGCGTTAGTATTCGGGACAGAAGCAGTACTCTCCCTCGAGATAGAGTTACCCTCTCTACGAGTGGCAGTCCATTACGAGCTGACGGATGAAGAAAATGCTCACCTTCGGCTTGAGGAGCTTGACACCCTTGAAAAAACACGGCTCATAGCGCAACAAAATCTGGAGGCCTATAAAGCAAAGATGACGCGCTCATATGAAAGATTGACCCGACCGAGGACATTTCGCCAAGGCGAACTCGTGCTAGTGGTCAAAAGGCCTATGATCCCCAATCGCGCCAAGCGGGGAAAATTTGAGCCAAACTATGAAGGTCCGTACGTCATAGATAAGGTCTACCTGGGCGGGGCCTATCTACTCATAGATATGCACGGTGAAAGGCCTTTCAGGCCGATAACGGTCGCTTCCTAAAGAAATACTATGCTTGATGAGCCACAGCCTAGGTCAATGATAGATGACGACGACTACGTCCGCTCGCTATCTTCCTAAGCTCAAGCTTTATAAGCAGTAGCCCGCCTCTCAACGACGGACCGAAATGTCCTTAAACTAGTAGCAGACCGAAACATCCATAAACTACTACCGCAGCATCTTTAGGCTGACAAGATATAAAAAAAACATATAAAAATAAAATTAAAAAAACGGGATGTCCATAAGCAAAAAGGGCACGGATGAAAACCCGAAAGGGCTCCGTGAGTAAAAACAGCAGGGCTACCGGCGAGTGTTCGTGAAAACCCGAAAGGGCGCGACCTCGTAAAAAAAATATAAAAATAAAAAGAATAAAAAAAAAAGGTATGTCCATAAGCAAAAAGGGCACGGATGAAAACCCGAAAGGGCTCCGTGAGTAAAAACAGTAGGGCTACCGGCGAGTGTTTGTGAAAATCCGAAAGGGCGCAACCTCGTTAAAGAACACTTACAGGATCCTCTCGACCTTGTAAGGAGAAACCACCCGCCTGAGATCCTTACGACTCACAAGAGAGCAATACACTTAGGGATCCTCACGATTCCTAAGGAGAAAATACACTTGCGAGATCCTCATGACTCGTAAGGAGAACTCTCTTATGGGACCCTCACGGCCCATAAGATTTGAAAGTCTTAAGTTACAGAGACCTAAACCTGTGCTTAAGCAACCCCCACAACTTCCGATATTGCCCTACAAGTGGCTCAATACTGACCCTTGTATACAATCCACGGGCGCGAATAAACATTTCCCTAATCAAGTCTCATCCGTGACTGGGGATATGTTCGCATGGTAAACAACCCTTGTAAATCCTCTCGATTTATGAGGAGAAAACCCTCCTGTAGGATCCTTACGACTTACAGAGGAAACGAACACTTAGGAATCCTCACGAGTCCTAAGGAGAAAATACACCTACAAGATCCTCACGACTTGTAGGGAGAAATAACTTCGTGAAAAAACCCTCCTGTAGGATCCTTACGACTTACAGAGGAAACGAACACTTAGGAATCCTCACGAGTCCTGAGGAGAAAATACACCTACAAGATCCTCACGACTTGTAGGGAGAAATAACTTCGTGAAACCCTTACGGCTCATGAAGTCAAAAGCCTTAGCCGACAGGACCCTAACCCTGGTCGCTAAGCCACCTTTGTTCGACATCGACAGAGGCAGATGATGATTCGCTCCTGGTAATATCCCAGTTGTAGCGGTGCTGATGCCGAAATTGGTTTGCAGCGAAAAACTAATAGGCCGCACATGCATACGAAATAACCGAAATGATAGGGCAACTTGCAATAAAAAGCAGCAAGTAAAAATGTATGCATGCAAAATAGCCGAAATGATAGGGCAACTTGCAATAAAAAGCAGCAAGTAAAAATGTATGCATGCAAAATAGCCGAAATGATTGGGCAACTCGCAATAAAAAGCAGCGAGTAAAAATAAAATAAAGAGCCGAAATGATTGGGCACCGCGAAAAATAGCCGAAATGATTGGGCAATCGCGACCTTCGCGATATAAAAGCTGAAATGATAGAGCATCGCGGAGATAAAACAAAAAGAATGATGATAAAACTTTGGCCCTACAGTTAAGATCATATCGATCCCTGTATACAATCCAAAGGCGTAAACAAAGAGGGAACCATACTTTCCCAACAGGCTCCGCTAGAAGACGAAGCCAAATCTCGACGGTTCAGTCCAATTCCGAAGAAACCAATGTCTTCAGCAAATTCCTCGACTCACGGATACAAACACTCCTTGACGAGAGCCTCCTGATCCGCGTCGACTCGCAGAGCCACCAGTGCCTCCGTGGGAAATCCTCGACTCGTTTCAAACCCCAAGGAAACAAATAATCCTTAGCGCTTGGGAAACAAATAATCCCTAGCAAATTCCTCGACTCACGGATACAAACACTCCTTGACAAGAGCCTCCAGATCCGCGTCGACTCGCAGAGCCACTAGTGCCTCCGTGGGAAATCCTCGACTCGTTTCAAACCCCAAGGAAACAAATAATCCTTGGCGCTTGGGAAACAAATAATCCCTAGCAAATTCCTCGACTCACGGATACAAACACTCCTTGACGAGAGCCTCCTGATCCGCGTCGACTCGCAGAGCCACCAGTGCCTCCGTGGGAAATTCTCGACTCGTTTCAAACCCCAAGGAAACAAATAATCCTTGGCGCTTGGGAAACAAATAATCCCTAGCAAACTCCTCGACTCACGGATACAAACACTCCTTGACGAGAGCCTCCTGATCCGCGTCGACTCGCAGAGCCACCAGTGCCTCCGTGGGAAATTCTCGACTCGTTTCAAACCCCAAGGAAACAAATAATCCTTGGCGCTTGGGAAACAAATAATCCCTAGCAAATTCCTCGACTCACGGATACAAACACTCCTTGATGAGAGCCTCCTGATTCGCGTCGGCTCGCAGAGAAACTGTGTCTCCACGGGAAATTCCCGATCCGTCTCAACATGCAAATGATGCCTCAGGCAGCAGGGACTAAAAAACTTGCTTCCTGAACAATGGGACCCTGCAAGTTAATCCAAAATGGTCTCTTGCACACTATTCACGGGTCTCACTCTCCAAAGTCGAATTTCGACGAGGAGGGAAATAACCGCTTGTGGGTCCTCTCGACTCATAAAGGGGAAAAATTCTCTCATAAGATCCTTACGACTTGCAAGAGAAAACAACACTTAGGAATCCTCACGATTCCTAAGGAGAAAGCCCACCTACGAGATCCTCTCGATCCGTAGGGAGACGAATCTCTATGAGACCCTCACGGCTCATGAAGTTGAAAAGTCTTAGGCAGCAGATCCGAACCTGCGGCCTAAGCCATCGCTATTTCTTAAGAAAGTCAGGATACTCGTTCTAATCATCCGTCAACCATGTTTGCTAAAGTGATATGCTGATAGTAAAATAAATAAAAGACGGAGAAAATGACACATTACAAAAAAGGTGTATCTTTTATTCATAAACTTGATTGGGTACAGGATACATTATGTCAAAGAATAAAAAATATATATATATACATTCTTTTATCTACAATTACAAACGATACAAAGAAGGATAGCTACTGAGGAGGAAGTGTCTTTAGTAAATCCACAAGTTGCTCTCGCACTTCCTTCAACGCCTCCTCCTGAGCGGCTGCCGCGGCCACCTCCGCTTCCACCCGGGCTCACTGCTGCAAGAAAGATGAAAGTTGCTCCTCCGCCGCCTTCTGGGCTGCTTCCTGGCTAGGTGCATCTCGCTCGACAACATCAAGGTGTTGCCTCAATGATAACCCTTCAGAAAGACATTGCAGAAGGCCCTCAAAGACAACCTTCAACCGTGCGGCGTTGGCCTCCACCCGAGCATGCAGTTGGGCAGACTTGCTCGAAGTCTCACCTCGCTCCTTACGCCTTGAAATGACTTCTTGTTCGAGGTGGCAGAAGTAAGGAGCGCTCTGCTCAATCCACGCTGTTCTTTGATTACTGGCAGCCAAGGCCTCGGGAGCGGGACGCAGCGACTCCAACTGATATAAGCGACCCTCGATCTCCCTACAATGGTTAACCCAGGATGCGACGATGCCCTCATCATAAAAGTTCACGAGTATTGCTAGCATAGGGTTAACCATCATAGCGAAGTCTGCGGCAGATGTAGGAGTTTCAACGTCGAGTTCCTCGACGTAGTCACTCAACATGCGCAGACTATTCACGGCGCCTTTTGAAGACAGACTCCTCAGATAAGGACCCGCCGGCATTATGATGCAAGATTCGAAGGGTGCCAAGACCGGAACGACAGCTGAAAAGAAATAAGATGTGATCAGATAACAGTTCTGAAAATAAAGAAGGAAGACTTTATTAATGTGATAGTCGCTGTACCCGCTGAGGCAGGTGGCAGGGCCGGAAGGGTCGGCAGCACAGCCCGTCTTTCATCCCCTCCTTCGATTTGTAACACTGCAGTCGAGATAAAAAAAAAGGGGTTTAGAAATAATCCCATCAATGAAGAAAGAAGGATGTCATTGGAAATCATACTCACCAACGCCACCGGAGGAAGAAGCAAGCTCGGATGGGAAGGAGAAGTATGGGAGCAACATCTGGTAAAGATGGTCAAAAAGTACTCCTGAAAAGACACAACAGCACGACTTCAGTACATACACTATACATCTGAAAGATAAGACTAATAAGTTGCAAACCCATACCTTCCAACATCTTAGATGGTATGAGAGAGGGTTGAGAGGTGACCACCGCCAAGGCAGTCGACGAAGGCGCTCCTTCAAGCAGTGGGGCATCGGCGCTGGCTGCACCTACATTACAAGAAAGATGAACTTGTCAGAAAGGATTGTAAAATAAGAAAGGCAGTAACCTAAGGTTTACCTGAGGAGCTCCCGGCCGAAACAGAAGTGACTCCCTCCTCTATCGACATGAGGCCACCGCCCGTAGCCTCATCACCCGACTCGATGGGGACAGTCGTCATGCTCGCACGGCCAGGAGACGGCGGAAGATCGTAGACGGGGAGGGCAATGATTGGAGCATTGCCGGACTCTTGGGAGAGAATGGCTGACTCTTCCCCAAGTGTCGTGCCCATCTCACCCGCTACGTCTTCGGGCTCCGCCGTCTCTATCGGCTCATCCATCGTCACCACGAGGTCGCTGGCCTCAAGCGCCTCGTCCACCACCACCCTCGGTTCAGTTATAAGGATCATATCATCTGCCACCGCTTCAGGTTTGGCATCAATAACCTTCTCGGCTGCAGGCCCCTCGACCTCCACCTCAGGCTCCAAAGCCACAACGACGTTGCCCACCGTCGGCTCGTGTTCGGCAGGTACCGCCTCCTCTGTTTCTTTGGGATCAACGGTTTCCGCCTCCCCCTCGATCGGACTCGGCCCTGCAAGAGAAGGGATATAAGGACCAATGACATTAAAAATCCTTATAACAAAAACTCTGAGAGAAATATTACCTGAAGCGGATTTACCGTTTGCGCTCCAAACTGTGCGCGCCACATCTCTGCGGGCAGTGGATAGGGCGACAGGGGCCTCTTCAGATGGAGTATCAGCACGAGGGGCGGTGCTGGGACCCGCTCCCATAGCCAAGGCAGCCCTGCGCGCTTTCGCCTCATGCCTCAGCCGCTTCCTTTCCTCTCGGGCTGTCGCAATGGACCTTTGTGACGCCTCCTTCAAGGCGTCGTCATCCTCGTTCAGGGATGCCTCCAGAGCCTTCAAGGCATCTTTCATCGGCTCTTCAAGAAGAACCTCCTGCGGTAGCCCAGAGGAAGCAAGAACATCGGCAGCCGGTAAAACATCTGCATCACTTGGAGAGAACGGCATTGAGGTTCCTGTGATTAAAAGGGAAAGGTTAGATTGACCGTAACACAAGGGAAATGAAAACTTGATAAATCGAAACTTACTAAGGCCCATGGATGCTCTAAGACGTTCCTCCTCCTGGAAAGTCTTTAGAGAAGCGGCAATAGCTTCTTCGTCAGTGATGCCTGTTGAAAGGAAAGAAAGAAAAGCGTTAGTCAAAGGCAATGAAGAGGATATATTGAAATAAAGAAAAGGCGACTAATAGTTACCTAATTGCGCAAGCTTAGCTAGCCACGCGTCATGCCTCGCCAACCATGCTGAAGCTTCGAGAGCAGCCTCCAAGTCTGTATCGTCTGGCGGCGGCATCACTAATCCTTCGTTAGTCCCGTATTCGATCAGGCCCTCGGCATAGGGAGCATGGGGTTCCTGACCGAACACGACGTCCGCAGCGAAGAGCGGCTTCTTTTTCTTTTGCCCTCCGACCCTAGGCTCACGGGGGATCGACTTCCGTTTAGCATCCACTTTGGGACGACGGGTCCCGATGTCCGCACCCACGCCAGACTCCGGCGAGGGTACAACCACTGTCTCCACTGGAGCACAGGGTGTGGGAGGCGCATTTGTGATATCAGGGAGCGGCAGCTCACGTGGAGGACTTTGCGCACGCGATGGTCTGCCCCCGGCATCTTTTAAAGGAGGAACCACCGGGGTCCTTGGCATTAAGGGAGCATTATGGTCGGTGCCGGGAGGTGCTTCTTTGCGGTCGATCAACACTCGCCTCTCCTCCTTTATAACGGCCCCCGTCGCATGATTGTACCACTCTTTATATACATTAAGGAGTCGTGGAGCGCAGGCCGGCGTGCTGATAAAAAAACGAGAACCCGTGTTCAGGCGCATAAAGTGATGTAATGCGTTCTCCATCCCTTCTTCATAGGCAGCAGGTTCCAGTAAGAAAGCTTCCAAGGGTACCCCTTGATCGTAGCCCAGTTGTTGGGCGAAACGATGCGGGTTATATCTCATGAAGATTGCCGCACCGCCCTGCCTGAAAACTAAGAAGCCCGGTCTAATAGAATACAAGTGGAGGGTCTCCCGGGCCGTCAACACTGAAGCTCCATCCTTAAAGGAATCCTGTAATGGTCGCACCGCAGAGGTGGACGCTTTTCCAATGGTTAATACCTTGTCGATGAAGGACATCCCGACTCCAATGGTGTGAGGGCGAAGCAGTAAACCCCTGGCATTCCGTGGTGAGGGGGTCACGATTGATGAGCCAATCAACTGTATAATGCGAGGAAAACCGCACTTGTCAAAGAATGAAGGCCTTTTATGCATGCCAAAGACACCCGCCGTGTGTAGTTCGAGCCATGATGCAAAGTAGTGCATCGGGAAGACCACGTGCAGTACCCCGGGCTCATTGGCATCCGCTGCTCGGCTAAGGCCATGATATAGGTGCGCCAAGCCAGCAATCCCCACAGCCACCTTTACCCCGATGACCATTCGGTAGGCTGGGTAGAAGACGGAAGGCCGCATGCGATGAGAATACATTGGGATCGCGAACCAACTCAGCCACAGTCCGAGAAATCCTAAGAAGAAGGCCTCCTCATCCATTCCAGGGGCCGCAATTTCTGCAAAAGACATGGTCGGGAAGTTAGGAAGAAAAAAATCCTTTTGGCCTACTTCATTCGCCGGCAGGTTATCCAAACCTAAACCGAAAGGGTCCTCAAGGGTGGCAAACTTGGCAGATCCCGATGAAATGACACTTGGACGAAGGAAACGAGCAATGAAGTCCTCAAAGTTAACCCCCCGACTCCCATGTTCGATAAAAAGGGACTCGTAGATGTTCAACACCTTGATCAGGCTCGGGAATTAGTGTTGAACGGCATTTTCCGGCGTGATTCTCCTTATCATCGGCTTGGCACCGAAGACGTACTCATCTGTCGGGAGCAGCTTTTCATAGTGTTCCCCCATGACTGGTAGGCCGGATACCTCCGCGAATTCCTCCAAAGAGATGGACACTTCCTGATCCATGGCAAGGAAAGTGTGGGTGGGAATGTTCCACTGCTCCAGGAAAGCCTTAAACCACCAGGTGGGGAGAGTGGGATACTGGAAGAGAGAGACGTAAACCGCAGGGTACAATCCTAATCTTATCAACTGCGACTTCTTCGTCGGCAGGATGTAGCGGGCCCACGGCAGGTAGCCAATCGGATGGCGGGGGATCAGACCTATGTTATATGATTGCCCCCAGGGTCTCGCCTCGCCCTGACAGATACGACGTCCTAGGATATCCAAGACCATAGGACGTTGGACCGGAACCGCATCCATAGCGGGATGAAGAAAGCTGTTTGCGGTCCAATCCACCATCTCCACGGCATACTGCACCGAGGGTGGGGTAGCATAATGAATCGCCGTGATGGGTTCCGACGGCACTGCGCATGTGAAGCTCCGGCGGCCCATGATGATCTGATTATACCACGATCCCCAAAGGTGGAGACTCTTGTATTCCGGGTCGTACTCCTTAATCATGGTCAGGACCTCACGGTCCGAGGGTGCCTCGGGAAATCCCTCCTCCGAGCGGACGAAAGGGAATGAAGTGTCTGGAGACATGATCGCTGCAAAAGAACAATTTAGCCATTAGTGTTGTAATTCCAACGTTTGGCGTCTAAAAAAAAAAAAGAAGAAAATGCATTAATTAAATTAAAATTAATTAATTACACCATACATCAATGCAGTGAGTAGGAGACCAAAGGGGGACCCACAAAATCTGGATGACAATACGTCAGTTAATAAGACAACCTCATCATTGGATGAGATTGTCAGTTGGTCCCCAGGAAAACATTCCCATTTATAAAAAGGGGAGGGAAGAATCCCTAGAGACAAGGAGAAAATCTCCCCTTTCAGACAAAGCACTGTCACAGAGTGACACTTGTCAAACTCTGATCTCAGAGAAATAAGATTCCTTAAAAGAGCATAGCTCTATGGTCCATCAGAAAATGTTACACCTAAAAGAATTAGAATTTTTGGAATCTTGGAAAATCCATGAAAAAACTTGTGAATTTTTTTCATTTTTCAGATCTAAAAGATCTACAGATGATTCAAAGAGCAAAGCTCTGTTCATGGGTTAGAACCCATGAACAAGATCTCTACAGATCTATAAGTTCTTAAGATCAGAGCTCTGTTTATGAAACCCCAATGGGGATTTCTTTAGATCAAAAGATCTGTGAGAGCAAAACTCTTTGGTTAAGATTAATTTAAATTAATTTGATTTAAGTTAATTTTTACCGAAAGTTTCTAACTTTGGGTAGGAGCAAAGCTCTGAAGTTCTAAAAAAAGAGCAAAGCTCTGTTGAAATCAAAAATCTTAAAAACGGTAAGATTTTTCTAAGGGCCAGAGGCCCTATTTATAAGACGCTTGCGCCCCTTGAGCTCACCCGTTGATCCAACGGTCAGGATCTTGCCACCGCTGCACTCACGTGTGCGCCACGTGAGCGCAACGGTGAGGGGGCATTTGTTTCGCCCAATCAGAGCAAAATTCTGTTGAAATTCAAAATTCAAAATTTTGAAGCAACGCTTCAAATCTCGGGCGCAACGCGCCACGTGTCATGCGCTGATACGTCAGCGCAGCGCCCGAGAAGGCGCACCCAATCAGAGCAAAGCTCTATTAAAGAAAGCAACGCTTCAGTTGCGCAAGCACTGCGCTGCGCGACACGTATCAGCGCAGATGCGCTAGCGCAGTTGCGCTGCGCTGTGCGCTGCGTGACACGTGTCACGCAGCTGGGGTATCTGCGCCAAACAGAATTAAAATTCTAAGAAATCTTTTCTGTTCTTGTTAAAACAAGAAGATTTTCCTCTGCAAAGCTAAGCCCTTGGATCAAAGATCCAACGGTGGGAAAATTCCCCAAATCACTCAGAGAAAAATCTCTTTAACAAATTTAACTAATTTATGGGCACTATAAAAAGGACCCCAGACCTCAATTCAAAAGTATGAACATTTTTCTTAAAAAAAAAAGAAGAGAGAGAGAACTCTGAGAAACTCCTCAAGAATAAAAAAGGTAAAAACCTTTAGAAAAAGAGAAAGTTCTCTTATGAACAGATCATAGATCTAAAAACAAGATCAATGATCTTTAATAAAAATAAAATAAAATAAAATAGTGCTTTGTACTTTTCATGAACCTTTGGTTCTCTGAGATAAGAAAAACAAGAAAAAACTTATTTTTCTTTGATCTAAATTAGATCAAGAAATCAAATAGTGCTTTGCACTTCTGTTCTTGAATCTAAAAGATTCTTAGTGCTTTGCACTTGCAAACTGCGCTGTTGCGCTCTTGGGAGAGCGCCACGTGTCAGCATCTAAACCACTTGCGCTACGCGCTCTTGAAATAAGAGCTTTGCTCTCTGGAGTTGGCGCAACTCACCAGAGCGCGCCACGTGTCAGCAGCGCACTGCACTGTTGCGCTTGCGCTCACCAGAGCATGACACGTGTCCTCACCATAAGCGCTTGCGCTCAGTGATTGGCGCAAAGCGCCTAACAAATGCAATGCATTTTAATGCAGGGCCAGGCCCAATTAAAAGACCAAACAGGCCTAATTAAATTGATGCTCTGCATCATTTATAAATGGGCAAAGCCCAAACAAAATAATAAAATGCTATGCAGATGCCTTGCAGAGCCCAAAATAAATTGATGCTCTGCATCTTTTATGGGCAGAGCCCAAACAAAAAAAAATAGAAGTAATGCAATGCATTATTTAAGTGTGGGCAAAGCCCTAGCACAGGTCTAATAGACTAAAAATAAATAAAATGTTGAACATTTTCAACTGGACTTAGCCTAATTCTGGCCGTAAGTCCTTAAATTAAATTGAACTGAGCACAAATGCTCTCTCTCAAATCAATTTATATCCGGTTCGAGGGTACATCTCCGAACTCTTTTGACATCCATCGTTGTAATTCCTCAACGACGTCAAAGAGGTGACGGGTCCCAACGACCACACATCAATATGGACTGCGGGGTCCTTAAACTCGTGGACCGAAACGTCCTTAAACTAATATCGGACCGAGACGTCCCTAAACTAATATCGGACCGAGACGTCCCTAAACTAATATCGGACCGAAACGTCCCTAAACTAATATCAGACCGAGACGTCCCTAAACTAATATCGGACCGAAACGTCCCTAAACTAATATCGGACCGAAACGTCCTTAAACTGGCGTTGGACCACCACGTCCCTAAACTGGCGATGGACCACCACGTCCATAAACTGGAACACGGACCACTACGTCCCTAAACTGGAACAATAGAGCCTTCAAATGCTCTTTTGTCGGATCTAAACGATCCCGTTTAAGTTGATCTTACCCCCAAACACGGCTAACGTATCCTTAAACATTCAAACGGACTATAAAACTCCAAATCGACTTTGGTTCAAGGGTACATCTCTGAACTCCTCTGACATCCGCCGTTGTAATCCTTCAACGACGTTAGAGAGGTGATAAGTCCCGATGGCCAGATATTAAATGGATTATCCCGTTAAGTTGATCTTAGTCTCAAAACAGGACTAACGTATCCTTAACGAATGTTTAAGTTGATCTTAGCCGCAATGCGACTAATGCATCCTTAAACTAAAAACACCAAACCCAAATCTAAGTAAATACGGATTTGGATTAGTCCACGTCTTACGGGCGACGGCATTACTCAGTCTCCGTATACAATCTACGGGCAACCACAAAACAAAACAAATACACACGACACGAAGTGAAATTCTGGAGAAGGAGAAAGTGGCTACCGCGATGCGATAGCATAATTAACTGCAGGGGCTTGCGCCTGCAGGGAAGAGCGTCCCCACAATCAAAAACCCCTCTAGCGAGGGGGAATCTGACGAAATCTGCTACATCGGCCGCACCCGTCTAAACCTCCGATACATGGTGCCATAAATCAACTTGGCATCTTCGGAGAGGTAGACGGATAAAACCATATAGCATCTGTCCCGAATCTCAGCGTCAGGACATCGCAGTCTTGTGCGTCGTCTTTCAGAGGGGAACATCGGCATTAGTAATAATCCAAGTAACAGGTCTAGTAATATCTTGTGTACAAGTCAGGCAATGTATATCTACAAAATAAATACCAGATGGAAAACTGTAACCAATATCTAGATACGGTAAACATACCCGGGATGTATATGTATCTATCTGTAATAACCGTTTTACGTCTGTTACCAGGTACATGGCAATCTAGATAAAGATTACTAAACTGATATAAAATTATAATAATATTGTGGTGAACCGGCATGCAACTAGATAAAACCATTATTGGTACGGATACAGACTAATGCTATAAAACTGTAAATCGATAATATTTGCTAAATATTAAAACACATGTACTATAATCAATCATATAAATATTGATATAAACAAAATAACATGTTGCAAGCTTAGAACTTGCCTGATTGAAATCTCACGACGAATATACGGATATCACGTTCCGAACGCCGAATAATGACACGAGGCAAAACCCACGTACGTAGAATCTGACCTGAACTGAGCAACTGCGTTACGTGGTAACTGGATTAGACAACGACGGTGACTGGGGTCTTCTGGATTGTACTCGTCGGCGGTGAACAACTCCGGCGAAGTTAGAAAAGAAAAGAAGAAGGAAGAAGAAGAAGTAAAGAAAAATAAGAAGATGATGTGGTTCTAGGGTTTTAACATGGGCGAGGAAAGAAGAGGGAATTGGTCGGCGATGATGTGATGAGGAGACGCGGTCGGCGGCGAGGTTGAAGGGATAAGGAGGTTGGGTGGTGATCGAGGAACGAGAAGGAGAAGATGAAGGTGCGGTGGTAGTGTGTGGGTGCTCTGGTGATGTTGATGAGAAGAAGGAAGGTGATGGTGGTGGTCGGGTCTCGGTGACGAGGTCGACGAGGGAGAAGGAAGTGGGTTCTCGGCATGGGATCGGCTCAGTGAGCCTTCGGGGAAGGAGGAGGTGGTGGTGACGACGAGGAAGAGGAGGAGATGGGGGTGGTGATGACGAGGAGATGGGGATGATGACGAGACAGCGGGGACGTGGGTTGAGGGTTCGGCGCGAGAGAGGAAGAGAGAGAGCGCGAGAGGAGAGAGACTGAGACGGGAGAGAGTGTGTGTGTGTTTTTTTATAATAAATAAATTATATATATATATATATTGTAGGATTTTACAGATAATACTAGATTACTCCAAATATTACCCGTCTTCCTTCAAAAATATAGTTTTTAAATATAAAGAGCATACATAAGAATTTCAACCATAATGCAATATTCTGTAATTAAATACATATACCCCCAATAAAATCTGCGTAAATATACGTAGAAATTTCTAATTATTTGTCTGTCTATAACTGAGGATATGGGCATGATATATAAGCGCAACAACGTGATATGGGGTAATTTGCCATGCAAGGCCAGATAGGAAAAGGATAGTATTTGTTTAAATCTTGTATTATAAAGATATATGTGAGTTTAAAAATATACTTTATATATATATATATATATATATTCTTGATTTGCGTGGATACTCTGTACTAGCAAATATTTGATATAACCTCACACCGTATTGGGTTTCAAACATGCGGGTCGGGTCGGATAATAACCACAGCTACCGATTGCATCATTCGCAACCCAACAGTAACAATAGTAACGAATTTTTACGCAAGATTTAAAATACCAAAATATATAGTATAAATGTACTAGGGTGTTACATTATACCTTATTACAAAAGAATTTCGTCTTTGAAATTCACGGAACAGGAAAAAGACAAAAGATACGTATCTAAGAAAAGAGGTGTGGAAACTTTTGTCAAATCTCATCTTCACATTCCTAAATAGATTCTCCATACGAACGATTTCCCCATGAAACGAGTACTAGTGGGATAACTTTATTTTTGAGGATCTTTTCTCGTCGATCCACAATTTGCATTGGTCGCTCTTCATACGTTAAATATTCCCTTACTGTCAGTTCTGAGTGATCTAGGACGTGCGTCTCATCTCGAACATACTTGCGGAGTTGAGATACATGAAACACGTCGTGAACACCTGCCAAGGATGGTGGCAAAACCAATCGATAAGCTACCTCTCATATACGCTCGATGATATCGAAGGGCCCACGAATCGAGGACTAAGCTTGCCTCGACTGCCAAATCGGATCACTCCTCTAGTCGGTGATATCTTCAAGAATACAAAATCATCAACTGCGAACTCTAGAGGTCTTCGTCCAGTATCAGCCCAAATTTTCTGTCGATCCTGTACCACCTTCATATGATTTCGAATCACGTTAAGTTTCTCCACCGTTTGCACAATAATATCTGATTCCATTAATATTCTTTCTCCAATATCGTCCCAACAGACAGGCGAGCGACACTTACGACCGTATAATACTCCTGAAAAATGTTATTGTATGAAAACTCCACTAAGTACAAATGATCCTCCTATGAACCTTTGAAATCTAATATGCATGCTCTCAACATATCTTCAAGAGTTTGGATCTTTCTTTTAGACTGGCCATCTGTCTTAGGATGATAGGTCGTGCTAAATTTCAAGCGAGTTCCCAAACTTTCTATAGACTCCTCCAAAAGTGTGATAGAAATCGAGTATCACGATCGGAAACAATACTCACGGGTACTCCATGCAATCTTACAATCTCCTGTATGTACCTCTTTGCCAAAGCCTTCGTCGACTGACCAACTCGAAATGGTATAAAATGAGTTGCCTTGATCAATCGATCGACAATCACCCAAACTGCGTTATTGCCCTTTGGACTCCGTGGTAAATCTGTCAAGAAATCAATGGTTATATGTTCCCAATTCTATTGAGGAATCAGAAGTGTTTGCAACAAACCAGGTACCCTTTGATATTCAGCCTTGACTTGCTGACACACCAAGCACTTCGATACATAGCGAGAAATCTCCCTTTTCATGCTTTCCCACCAGAAATGTTGTCGTAAGTCTTGGTACATCTTCGTGCCTCCCGGATGTACTGAATACGCGGAACTATGAGCCTTCTTCATAACTTCTTCACGAACATCTCCTTCAGGCACACATAAACGACTCCCATATTGTAATGAACCATCTTCATGAACTAACAAATTTATTTGAAATCCCGCTTCTACTAGTTCTCAAAACTTTTGCAACCTTGGATCGTGCGACTGTGCTGCCTTAATGTTATCGATCAAAGATGAATGTACTTGCAACTTCATCAACTGTCCCGAAGAATTTGGTAGTACAATCTCCAATTCGAACCTTTAAAGATCAGTTATAATCTCCTTTTGTGCAGTCAACATCCGTATCGCTGGTGTTTACCGCCGAAAACCGGGAAGACATACGTCTTGCCTAAATTTGGGGGCAGATGCTATTTGGGTTTATCCGTCCACCTCTCCGAAGATGCCAAGTTGATTTAGGGCACCGTGTATCGAAGGTTTGAACGGATGCGATCGTTGTAGCGGACTTTGTCAGATTCCCCCTCGTTGTGAGGGGTTTTTGATTGTAGGGGCGCTCTTCCCTGCAGGCGCAAGCCCCTACAGTTAATTACGTTACCGCATAGCGATAACCACTTTTTCCTGCTCCAGAAGGTCACTTCGTGTCGTGTGTGTTTGTTTTATTTTTGGTTTCCCGTGGATTGTATACGGAGACTAATTTGTGTTGTCGCCCGTAGGGCGTAGATTAGTCCAAATCCGTATTTTCTTAGATTTGGGTTTGGGTTAATTTTAAGGATCATTAATCTCGTTTGAGATTAAGATCAACTTAAATGTTTTTCGAGGATACGTTAGTCTAATTTTAGACTAAGATCTACTCAACAGGATTTTTAGGATCATTTAGACAGAAAAGCATTTGGACTCTATATTGTTTTAGTTTAAGAACGTTGCAGTCCATAGAGTTGTTGGTTGTCGGGACCCGCCACCTCTCTGAAGACGTTGAAGAATTACAACGACATGTATCAGAGATGTAGGGAGATGTACCCTGGAACCAATGAATATTCGTCAGAAGCTCGGTAGTCTTGTTTGGGACTAAGACCACTCTGGAAAATAAAGAGCCCATGTGCTCGGTTGATTAGGAGTTTGGCCAAACTTGGGCTCAGCCCAGTCATTTCATTTTTGAATAAAGTGTTAAACACTCGCTTGGGCTTGGTCCCCTTTCTGTGCCAACGATGCCGAGCATCCATATGGGTTCTGACGCCCACATTTTATCTTGCTTTTCCCTTTGTTTTGTTTTTTATGGGGTGTTAAACACTCTTTATGGTGCCCGCGTGTGGAGCACGTGAGGCGCCTGGTGTTAGGCGCTGTTTGATGAGTGCAAAGCACTTCATGTTAAGCAGCGCCCACGTGATTAGCACGTGAGACGCTTGACGCTGAGCGACAACTATTGAGTGCTAAGCACACTTTATCTGAGCAGCGCCCACGTGAGGGGCACGTAAGGCGCTTGGTGCTGAGCGCCAACTATTGAGTGCTAAGCACTCTTTATTTTAGCAGCGCCCTCGTGAGGGGCACATGAGGCACTTGGCGCTGAGCGCCAATTATTGAGTGCTAAACACTCTTTATTTTGGCACCGCCCTCATAAGGGGCACATGAGGTGCTTGGCGCTGTTTCTTTATTTATGCATTTTTCTGAAGATGTTCAAATCTCTGTTCTCCCCTGGATCTTCGATCCCCACGAACAAATTCGTCCCCATGAGAATTAAATTCTCATTTGTGGAAGACTTGTCTCATGGGTCTCGGATCTAGGGGAAAGAACTATGTTCTTTATAAGGGTTAAACTCTTGGATATGCAGATGAGATACTATGATCTCTATTACCTTTATTTACCTTGAAGAAAGTTCTTCTTCCTTTTTCTCTCTTAAAGCTTTCTTTTTTGCTTGCTCTTCTTTTTGAACTTGAAGTTTATGAAGGGGTTCCTCTGTACAAGACTTGAAGTCTTGGGGCCTTTATATAGTGAAGGCAAGTTTGTTGATTTAGTTAAAGAAATCTCTCATTGAGAGATTCTTAATTGATTTGGGGATTTTATCCACCGTTGGATCTTTGATCCAAGAATATCTGTTTTACAGAATATATTTTTCTTGTTTTTAATAAGATTGGGAAATATTTTCCCATACAGAGCTTATTCTGTAGCTTAGTGATTTTTAATCATCATTGGATTTTTAATCCAACGGTGCTCTGTTTTACAGAGAATAATCTTTCTTGTTTAGAAAGATTTGAGGAATATTTCCTCAACAGAATTTAATTCTGTATTTTGATGATTTATCATCTCCGTTGGATTTTTGATCCAATGGCAGAGAACTTTTAGTTCTAGCACGGGCGCCCTTGTGTAAGGCACGTGAGGCGCTGCCTCAGAGTTTTTAACTCTCGGCGCTGGCGCCCTCGTGCAAGGCACGTGAGGCGCTGCCTCTTTTTAAATTTTGAACAGAGCCTTGCTCTTTTATTATTGGGGGGAAACAAATGCCCCCCCACCGTTGCGCTCACTTGGCTTACACGTGAGTGCAACGGTGATAACTTTTTCACCGTTGGATCTTCTTGGAAGTTGAATCGAGTTCCTCTGCCTATAAGGAGGGCCTTTGGCCCTTGAGATGACAGCTATTCATCTTCTTCTCTTCTCCTGAGAATTTAATTCTTCTTTCAGAGCTTAGATCTCTGCCTACAGAAATCTTTTCTAGAGTTATAACTCTACCCAAAATTTTTGGTAAGGATCATAATCGAACCCATTAAACAGAGCTTTGCTCTTCTTAGATCACAGATCTTTAAGATGTATTTTTAGGGTTATTTAACCCATTAATTAGAACACTGTTCATCTTCCATGAAAAACTCATAGAGTTTGTTTCGCAGATCTTAAAGATCTTAGGATTTTACTCTGTAAAAAGCTTTGCTTTTAAGGGTTCTGATAGATTATACCATTGTTTTTTCAGAGCATAGCTCTTTAAAAAAAATTTGGGGAATTTTATTCCCTTCTTAATTACATTTGACAGATATGATTTCTGTCTACAGAGCACTGCTCTCGAGGGAGTTCAACTCCTTAGCCCAATGAGTTTCTCATTAAATGAGAATCCTTTTAGGATTCCATCCTTAATGAGTGACTGCCCCATCAATGATGGGACGTCACCTTGATTTTATGGGTCCCCCTTGGTCCCTTTCTCCTGCATTGCAGTACGATACAATTTTAAAGTACCAAGTGGCAGAATTCGGATTATAGCGTTGGCAACTAATCCTCGCCTCTTTTCATGCAGGTAATATGGATTTTGATTCTTCCTTCCCTTTTGTTCGTTCAGAGAACGCCTTCGCCGATACGCCCATGGATCGGGAATTCTTCACGCTTATCAAAGATCACGACCCTGAGCAGAAGTATCTTCAATTATGGGGGTCGTGGTATAATCAGATCATTCAGGGTCAGCGTAGTTTTTCTTGTGCGACGCCCTCAGAGCCAATTTCAGCAATTCATTATGCCGACTCGCCTCAAGTGAATTACGCTGTAGAGGAGGTTAACTGGACCTCGGAGGGTCGCCTCCAGCCTTCTATGGCTTCAATACCCGTACAGCCGCCGATGGCTTTGGATATCTTGGGACGACGCATATGTCAAGGCGAGTCGCGCCCTTGGGGAAAAGTATATATGATTGGTTTGACTCCTCGCCATTCAGCCGGATACCAGCAGTGGGCTCGGTAGATCCTGTCGACCAAGAAGTCGTTGTTGTTGAAGCTCGGGTTGTACCCCGCAATTTATGCATCTCTTTTCCAATATCCCGCACCTCATGTATGGTGGGTAAAGTCTTTCCTGGAGTAATAGAACATTCCGACTCACACTTTTCTTCTATCGGACCGGGAAGTTTCGATTTCCTTAGAGGAGTTCGCGGAAATTTCGGGCTTACTCGTCAGAGGGGAACATTATGAGGAGATACTTCCCCCTGACGAGTACATCTTCGCCACCAAATCAGTGGTGATGGGCCTTACCCCGGAGAATGCCATTCAACATCGATTCCCGAGCCTAATCAAGGTGTTGAACATTTATGAGAGTCTATTTCTAGAGTCTAGAGGGCATGAAGTCAGCTTCACATACTTCATCGCTTGCTTTCTTCGCCCAGATGTCTTGTCAAAACAAGCCGCGAAATTCGCCAAGCTTGACAACCCGTTTGGTTTCGGTTTGGATAACTAGCCGACGGCGGAAGCAGATTTAAGAAGCTTCTTCATTCCGAACACCCCGGTTGTTCCTTTCGCAGAGCTTGCTGTTTCAGATGTCGATGAAGAGACGTTCTTCTTGGGGTTTATCGGCCGGTGGTTGAGCTGGTTTGTGCTTCCGATGCACCCTCGCTACATGAGGCCGTCTGTCATTTATCCCTCCCACCGCATAGTTGCAGGGACTCGTGTGGCCGTTAGGATAGCGGGGCTGGCTCATCTATACCATGGCCTGAGCTTAGCGGCAGACACTGCTCAGCCGGGGATAAAGCCCGTACATCTTCCGTTGCACTACTTCACGTCCTGGGTCGAGATGCGCGTGCTTGGTGCTTTCGGAGTCCACAAATGGCCCCGCTTCTACGACAGCTACAACTTTACCCGGGTCATGTTTCTAGTTGACGCTTCCGCATTAGATCCGTCACAGCGAGAGGCTCGACGTCTGGTCCTTCGCCCACGTATTGTCGGGGATAGTATGACTTTTGTCGATAGAGTCTTAACTATCGGCAAGGAATCTACCAAGGCAGTGCAACCGCTGTGTGATACTTTCAAAGACGGGGCTCCTACGTTGAAGGCTCGGGAGATCCTGCACTTATATTCGATTAGGACAGGCTTTCTAGTGTTCAGGAAAGGCGCCTCGGCATTGTTCATGAGGTATAACCCACACCATTTCTTTCAACGGTCGGGTTACGATCAGGGTGTCCCGCTCGAGGCTTTCTTAGCCGAGCCAGTTGCTACGGAAGAGGGTATTCGCAGCGTGCTGCATCACTTTACACGGCTAAATACGGGGTCTAACTTTCTCATCAGCGAGCCAAGCTACGTGCCGAAAGTTTCGAATGCCTACGTGGCGTGGTATTAGCATGCGACATGTGCTGTTATCAGGGAAGAGAGGCGGCTATTACTTAATCATAAGGATGCTGTCCTAGCTGGTAATCTGGCAGTTCCTTTGAAGCGACGGACCGCCGTTCGTCCCTCCTTAAGAGAAGTTGCTCCCGCGCGCCTTCCCTGAGAAGCCTACACCCCGTGTTCCTATAGAAACGGTAGCTGTAGCGTCCCCGAAATCCGGCGTTGGTGCAGAAATTGGGACCCGTCGCCCGAAAATGCCCGTCAAGTGCAAGCTCTTGTCATCAGCCGCCGGCATCCGTTCACAGAAAAAGAAGAAGTCGCTATTCTCTGCCGATGTCATATTTGGCCAGGAGCCACATGTTCCCTATAGCGAGGGTTTGTGCGAGTACGGGACCAATGGGGGTTTATTCATCGTGCCTGCGAATGATACTGATCTCCAGGCTGCCCTTGTGACTTCCGAGCGATAGCTCGCGAGGAAGCGGCGCTGATTACTATGGAGAAATTAGGTATACTTTCAGTTATGTTCTTCCGCGGCTATCTCTTTTCTCTTTGTTATGTTTGTATTGACGCTTTCTTCTTCAACATGTATTTTTGCCGAAGAGGCTCTCGCGGCTTCCCTCAGCACATTCGAGGAGGAAGAGAGGCTCCGCGCTTCTTTGGGTCTCGGTATGAGTTACTTCATTACACCCTTATTCTTTTTATTCATGCTCTGACCCTCTCCTTTACTTTATTGCAGGGACTACCTTGACTCAGGTTATTCCAAGTGCAGTGCCGATCCCGAGTAGCGATGCAGCAAAAATTCCAGAGCCAACTACTGTGGCCCCAGCTCTCCTAATGTCACCGCAAGAGGCTTTGCTGAATCAGCCGATGACGGATGTCGTAACGGCTCCGGAGGCAGAGCTCGGTTCGGACGATGTCGTCCCCTTGTCAGAGATCCTGAGGAGATCATTCCTCACTGCTCAGGACGAAAGGAAACATAGGAAGCATGCGGCAAGGGAACACGATGCCGTTTTGGCCGTAGGTGCAGGCTCAAGCAGCATTCCGCTTGCCGATACTCCTTCGGCGGATGTTCCCTCTGCCTTGTCTACCGCCCGTAGACGGGTTGCACGTGCAGCTCGGGAAGAAACTGAAAAGCTGCTCCAAGGTAACGTAATGCCCATTCTTTTACTAGAACTTGATATTTGAATTTTGACATATGAATTTTCTGCAGGGTAAAGTCTTGGCGGCGGGATGACAGGTGAAACTCTGGCGGTTATAGTGCTCGAAGTTGCTACTCTTTCTCGAGAATCTGGGACTGTCCAGACCGCTGCCCTTTCTTTCTGTAGCTCCTTGGTATCGGCGGGTGTCGCAAGCATCATGACGGCCCTCGTTAAGTCAGGGGATGAAGCTATGGGCGCGGAATCTACTCCTCCGAGAGAGAGAGAGCGAAGAAGCCGTTACACCCGGTGACGCCTCCGTCATAGTTTCGGTCCATGATTTATCAGGTAGTTGCTGGGTCTCTATTTTCGAGTTTTTCAATCCTGTTCAGCCCTTCTAATGATATTTTGTTTGTCTTGAGTATAGGTGCGGTGAACCCTGAGGCTGTGCCGTCTGAAGAAGTGTCGCCGGTCACCGCTCTGACGATCGCTGTCCCCTCGCTTTCTTCTGTGCCCTCTCAAATATTGGAAAGTATGGGTTTGCGACTTATTTATTTTACTGTGGGTGACATCCTCCTTATATTGACAGTATATTGTCGCAACTCTGCAAGAGTCCTTTTCGACCATTTATACCAGGCGTTGAACCCACATTTCTTCTTTCAGTCGGAAGTCATTCCGCCTCCTAGTATTGGTTAGTATATTCTTCAACTGACGTCTCTTCCTTTCTTTTATGAATAGACGTATTGTTGCTAAGCTTTCTTCATGCTGATCATAGCGTCACGGGTCAGAGGAGGAGACGAGAGAATAGTCGTGCCTTCGGTACTCCCCATCCTGCCGCCTTTCACAGCCGGTATAATAGACTTCACTGCTGATGTGTTTTCTTTATTCCCCGAGTCGACCTTTTGACCCTAATTCATTTTGCAGCAATTGTGCCAGCTCCATCTCCTTTCGAGTCTCGCGTTCCAATGCCCGCAGGGCCCTTTGCTAAACGCATGTCTTCCAGGGGCGCCGCAAATAGCCGGCGAACGTTGAGCGAATTCATTAAGGATCTCAATGCCGAGGCCCTCACTTCTGCTACGGATTTTGCCATGGAAGTCAATCCAATGCTGGCGACACTCGTGAATTTCCATGATGAAGCTATTGTCGGCTCTTGGGTTGATTACTGCAGAAAGATCGAGGCTTGCCTGCACGAGATTGAGCTCCAGCGTCCAGCTCCTGAAGTATTAATTTCGAACTCTCAGCGGGCTGCTTGGATCGAGCATAGTACTCCTTTCATTTGCCATTTTGAACAAGAGGCGGCCTTGAGACGAAAGCAACATGAGGTGGCTTCCAGCGAATCCGTCTGACTGCGCGCCCAGATTGAAGCGAATGTTGCACAGCTAAAAGCTGTTTTTGACAATCTCCAGATATGTATTTCGAATGGGTTGACGCTGAGGCGGACGCTTGACTTCGCCGAGCGGGTCATGCAAGAATGTGAAGCTGCCATGCTAGAAGCCAATGTGAATCTTTCTTCCTGTTTACGGCAACGGGCTCAAGTTGAAGCGAAGTTGGCCGTGGTGGCTGATCACGAGAAAGGATTGAAAGGAGCGCACGAGCGGCTTGCTGATTTGTTGAAGACGCCTTCTCCTCAATAACCTTCTTTGTAGCCCTCTTTTTTTATTGACTGTAATCTTGCGATTTATGAATAACATGCATTCATTTCGATTCCTTTATAAAATGTATCTTGTATTCACTTGCATTCATGAATAAAAGACATATTTTATTTCATATTGGCGTGTCCCTTTGGCAAATGAGGTCTATAAATAGTCTATCTTGATCTTCTTGCAGGGCAGCGATGGCTTAGGAAACAGGTTCAGATCTGCCGCCTAAGACTTTTCAACTTTATGAGCCATGAGGATCTCATAAAGACTTTTCTCCGTACGAGTCGTGAGGATCTTGCAGGTGTGTTTTCTCCTTAGGAGTCGTGAGGACTTCTAAGTGCTTTTTCTCTTGAGAGTCGTAGAGATCTCACAAGAGAATTTTTCCCCCTTACAAGTTGAGAGGACTCGTAGGTGGTTGTTTCCCTCCTTGTCGATCTTCAACTTTGGAGAGTGTGGCCCGTGAATAGTATGCAATAGTCCATCTTGGACCGACCTGCAGAGCCCCAGTGCTTAGGAAACAGGTCCTTATCCCCATTGTTTAAGGCTTTTCCCTGCGAGTCGAGACGAGTCGAGAAGTTCTCGCGGGAACATTATTTTCCGCACGAGTCGAGACGAATCGAGAAGTTCTCGCAAGGATGTCCTAACATCACAGTTAACTCCTGCTAATAGAAGTCCGTTAGGGTTTGTGGTACTAGGTTTTTTACCCGTCGTACTGTCGTGTTGGCCGGTGTATTCCTCGATATGCAATCTTGCTGTTCGAGTAGCCCCGCGACTGTCATGTCTCTGATCCCTTCGGGGACTGGAAAAGACATCTTTAAGTAATCTTCCAGGTGATATTACCGCCGAAAGAGAAAGCATTAGGGATATTCCATGTCGCTTTTTACTTGAGGTTAGGCTCAGTTTGGGAGCCCCGATGAGTTATGACCACTCCGCGCTGGAGTGGGATGATCTCCGATAGTCATTCAGGTCTCATTTGAGTTGCCGTCAAGACCCTGAAGCTAGGGATCTTCCTTTACTTCGTTTGTTGATATTGTGTCTGCAATATTGTGACGAATGTCGAGATTATCTTTGGGTTTTCTGTGAACCGTCGAGATTTGGAACTAGGGGACTTTGCCATGGCTCCGTTTGTTGATGTCACGTCTGCATCCTGCTGGAGGGAGGAAGAACGCCGTTGTTGATCTCTAGGCTATAGATGTTGCCATCGAGACTTGGAACTAGGGACTTTGCCATGGCTCCGAGGTAGTCTCTAGGTTGTTCCCGAACCGTCGAGATTTGGAACTAGGGGACTTTGCTATGGCTCCGTTTGTTGATGCTGCGTCTGCATCTTGCTGGAGGGAGGAAGAATCCTGTTGTTAATCTCTAGGCTGTAGATGTAGCATGTTGGGTTTTCCTAGCACCACACAAGGGTTTGTCTTGTATCAAACATGCTACAATTAAAATTTTATGGTGCTAAGCAAACTAACCTAGGATCAAACTAGAAATTTAGAGTAACAAAATATAGTATCACATACTAAAAGAGAGTCTAACACTAAGAGATGAGAAATACAACCTTTATAGATCTCCCCTTTGTGACTCTTTAGATCAACTCGGTGTTTGGACGGGTCAGCTTGAGTCCTTCATTGTCCACGACGATCCACCGCGGAGTACCTTAGCTCAAGCTCCTTGCTTCACTAGAACAAAATAGAAGTGATGCAAACAACCTAAACTAGTAGGCTAAACTAGTGTCGATTAGTGATGTGGGTTTGGATCTCACTTAAAAATCCTTTCTTTTTATCTCCTTCACTCACTTTTGAAGAGGTAGTAAGTTTTGAGGAAGAAGGAGGAAATGGCTAAGCAAGCTCAAGATAATTGTTATGCCAAATAATAAAATGAATAATCAATATATGAGAGGGTCACACTCACTCCAAACTATGGTTTAAAAATATCTAGATATTTTTGTTAGTGAGTTAAAGAATAACTTAGAGACTAAACCATGGTCCAAGTCATGGTTGACTCAAGAAGAGTGTAGAAGCAAAGCAACCATGATTTAATCCTAATTAATTTTTTAATCAATAATCAAAAATAAATAAATATCTTTACCATGTGAGTCTTGTATAGCCATCTCCAATGTATCATCAACTATGACACATGTATGCATGCATGTGTGCATTCATATCAACATATGTACATACATACATTCATGCATACAATAAATAAAGAAAAGGTTATAAGTAAAATGGCTAATGGTCATTAATATTAAATCAACAATTGATTTAATAAACTGGTCATATCACATACGACCCGACAAATAGAAAACGCCAGATTATAATGCGGTATCATATACACGTGTTTAATCAAGCACCCGCGCATATCACCATATGCACCCCATATCGTTTCGCCTGAGCTAGGTAACCCCTTTGTGGGACTCTAAGACCGTCAATACGCCGGCAGTAGGTGGTGATCATATCAAACACCCACAAGCTACAAGCGATCAGCTAAACGTAACGGCTACCCGGGTATTGAGCGAGCAGAAGAAAAACAAGCGAACCTGTCAAAACTCCTGTCGAGCCAACCGGTAACACTTACCGTACAGTCTGGTCTCTTCGTCAGATATGCTATGTATCGAGTCTATGGATGGTATCGTCGACCCCAATAACTCAATAAGTCATGCCGATATATGGCCTATAATAGATCGATAAACTATTGATAACACTTATCAGTAAATCTCATCAGCCCTGGCCAGGGACTTGCTGATATAGCCAATTGAGCACAGCGCAATATCAACCCCCAATACTGGGAGAGACGAAATCCCTCCTATCGCTCATTGCCTCCATGTGTCTCGGGACTGTACCCAAAAGCCACTTGTTTGCATGACTCGGTAGAGCCGTGGTAGGATGGAAATCAAAGCACGGTGGGAGAACACACAAGACTCTTTGACGATCTTAGGTCTACAGACTAACCTGTACCAGTGTCACCTGAGAACTGCTATCCGACGATAGATATAATACCATATAGGAGTTCTCGGCGAGTCCGTACAGTGTACCCAGTCTCCACTGAGCACCCGTATACAATCTTGGTGTCAAACACCAATGGATATGAGATCATCCATCGCTCATCACATGGGTCAAGCATCGTATACGCTAGTCTACTCTGGAATATCGATGCCCTGTCTCGATAAACCTACGACTAAGGACATTTCAGGATATGCTTATAAACTACACATGTCCCACTAGTATGATCTGTATCATAATCAAAGTAGTCAAGCAAATATCCTCAGGGCTTTATCAACATGTACCAAATGAATAAAAGCATGATCAAGTGAACATGTCAAGATAAAGAGTAATCAGATAGCATACTATCATGTTGAGCAAGAATGTCCTCTGAATATATATATATATATATATATATATATATATATATATACATACATGTAAAAATACATCCACTATCAAATAATGGCCTCTAGGGCATACATATATCCAACATAGCCATCGAGATCGGGCTTCCCTTTGACAAAGCCCGGTGGGTTAATATGGTTCCCTTTCCATTTGTGCCCATGGATTGTATACAGGGGTCAATATGATCTCACATGCAGGGCAAAAGTTTCATTTCTTTGTTTCTTTCTGTGATGCTCTATCATTTCAACTTTTTATATCGTGAAAGTCGCGATTGCCCAATCATTTCGGCTATTTTTTCGCGGTGCCCAATCATTTCGGCTGTTTTTTCTTTTTACTCGCTGCTTTTTATTGCGAGTTGCCCAAACATTTCTGCTATTTTTTATGCATACATTTTGCTCGCTGATTCTTACTGCGAGTTGCCCTATCATTTCGGCTATTTCATATGCATTTTTGCTCACTGATTTTTATTGCGAGTATGGAACCCGAGGTCTGATACCAATCTTAGCATCAGCATCGCTGCGACTGGAATATTGCCAGGAGCGAATCATCATTTGCCATGAAAGGGCTTGGAATTTGATACCGATTTAGGCATCAACATCGCTATTACTGGGATATTTCCAGGAGCGAATCATCATTTGCCTTTGTCGATTTGAACAAAATTGGCTTAGCAAATAGGGTTAGGATCATATTGACTAAGGCTTTTCGATTTTATGAGCCGTAAGGGTCTCATAAAGGTGTTTGTCCCTATGAGTAATGAGGATCTCGTAGGTGTATTTTCTCCTTAGGAGTCGTGATGATTCCTAAGTGATGTCTTCTCTTGTAAGTCGTAAGGATCTCACAAGAGTATTTCCTCATTGCAAGTCGAGAGGACCTACAAGTGTTGTTCACAAAATAAGAAAATTTCGCGCCATTGGTGGGACTTGGTGATGTAACGTTTGTTTATGCCCGTGGATTGTATATAAGGGCCAATATTGAACCGTTTGTAGGGCAACTTGGGGAGTGTGATGGCTTAAGAACATGTTCATATCCATGTAACTTAAGGCTTTTGAATCCTACGAGCCATGAGGGTCTCATAGGGGGAATTCTCCTTACGAGTCGTGAAGATCTCGTAAATGTAATTTCTCCTTAGGAATCGTAGGGATCCCTAAGTGTGTTACTCCCTTATGAGTCGTAAGTATCTCACGCAGGTATTTTCTCCCTACAAGGTCGAGAGGACCTTGCAAATGTGCATGAATTTTTTTTTACGAGTCTGCGCTCTTTGGGGTTTTCACGAACTCGCTGGCAGTCCTGTTGTTTTTACTCATGGAGCTCTTTCGGGTTTTCATCCGCGCCCATTTCGCTTGTGGACGTACCGTTTTTTTTAACGGTGGGACATCGCCAACCGGGGTAGCTGTGGAGCCAGAGGGACTCAAGTTGCAATCCTCGCTGCTAGGACTTATGGACCTGGATTCCACTGTCGCCATGTTTTGAGGCGGCGTATTTAGTTTAAAGACATCACGGTCCATCGTTAGTTTAAGGAAATATCGGTCCATCGTTAGTTTAAGGACATCTTGGTCCATAGCTAGTTTAAGGACGTTGCGGTCCGTTGGGATTTTGAAGCGAGGTTTCGCTGGATACAACTTATAAAGTTTGGACTCAGGAAGACAGCGAGCGGACACGAGCATCGTCATCCATCATTAACCTGAGCCGTGACTTTTCAAGCATAGTATTTCTTAAGGAACCGGCCGTTTATTGGCCGGAAGGGTCTTTCGCCATGCATATCCATGAGCAAGTAGGCCCCACCTTAGTAGACCTGTCTATGATGTACGGGCCCTCATAGTTCGGCTCGAATTTCCCCCGTTTAGCACGATTGAGGATCATAGGTCTTTTTATGACTAGCACGAGTTCGCCTTGGCGGAATGTTCTCGGCCTAGTCAATCTTTCGTATGAGTGCGTCATCCTTGCTTTGTAAGCTTCTAGGTTTTGCTACGCCATGAGACGAGTTTCATCGAAGGCATCGAGCTCCTCAAGTCGAAGATGGGAATTTTTTCATCTGTCAGCTCGTATCGAACCACTACTCATAGAGAGGGAAGTACTGCTTCCGTGCCAAATACCAACGCGAATGGCGTTGTATTCGTGGTCGTCTTGAACGCAGTCCGATAAGCCCAGAGAGCTTCATGCAATCTCTCGTGCCAGTTCTTTTTATTTCTGGACACCGTTTTCTTTATGATCTTTGTCAAGGTCTTTTTGAAAGCCTCAGCTAGACCGTTAGCTTGGGAATTATAGACCGAAGAGTATCTCAAATCTATTTTATGCTGCTGTGTGAAGCGGCTGATCTTATGGCTTCTATAGGCCGGCCTATTATCCGAGATGATCCGTCGCGGAGTGCTGAACCGGTAGATGACATGTGTCTTGAAGAAATGGAGGATGTTCTCCGTCTTCACCTCTCTTAACGGTATTGCTTCTGCCCACTTACAGAAGTAATCGGTTGTTGCTAGTATGAACCGATGTCCCTTAGATGATGCTGGCTCGATGGGCCCGATTATATCGGTTCCCCACATTTCGAATTACCAGCTAGCCAATGTTGGGTGTAACGGATTCGGATGTTTGTGGATGAAGTCCCCGTGAATTTAGCATGAGTTATATTGCTTTGTATATTCGAGGCAGTCCTGAATCATCGTGGGCCAATAGTAACCCATTCTTTGATCTTCAGCTTCATCTTTGGCCCGACTTGATGAGAACCGCAGAGTCCGTCATGAGTTTCTTGGACGACTCTCCTTACTTCTTCTGGCCCCAGACAACTTAACCACAAACAATCGAACGATCTTTTATATAGAGTATCATTGACGAAGGCGAAAGACAGAGCTCGTTTCATGAGCTGATGTCTTGATGATGCGTTTTCGAGCGTTCGATGGGATTTAAAGTATTCTATGAAGACTTCTCTCCAATCCTTCACCTTTTCTTCATCCTCTAGTTGGAAGGCCTCTTGTTCGGTTGCTTCCTCTCCTTTAGATGTCTTCGGAGATATCTCTGCTGGTGCGAGAATCCGGTAGCTTTGCACAATGATCCTTACATCATCGAGGTTTTCGTCGGCCAGTTCTTTAGCGAGCTTGGCTAACGCATCCGCCTTGCTATTTTCCGCATGCGGTATGCTTTCCAGGGTGTAGGAGAGGATTTGCGTCAGCAATTGCTGCACTCTCTCGCCATATTTTACCAACTCGGGTTTACACGTCTGATAGTCGCTATTTACTTGGCTGACAACCAGTTGGGAGTCTCCATATATGAGGAGGTTTTCGATCCCCATGTTTACAGCAATCTCGAGACCTGCTATCAAAGCTTCATACTCAGCCTCATTGTTTGTTCTTGGCTCCGTTAAGGAAAGGGCAAAACGCATTATCCCTCCTTGTGGGGTCACGAAGATAAGGCCCACCCCAGATATAATCATGGGGGTGTTTTGTTTTCGTTTCTTCAAGGAGGACGCTCCATCGAAGTAAAGTTCCCATCGGGTATCACTCCATTCTTTCTCCCCGTCGATTGTGTCAAACGCGTGTTCGTCCGGCAATTCGCAGTTTAAGGGAGATTCGGCGGGTATCGGATGCTCAGCGAGAAAGTCGGCGATGGCCTGGCCTTTTATTGCCTTGAGAGGTCGATATACTATCGAGAACTCTATCAAGAGGAGGGCCCATTTGGCAGGCCTTCCTGTTAATATGGCTCTCGAAATCAAATACTTGAGAGGATCCACCTTTGATATGAGAAGGACTTCATGTGCCAGGGCATAATGTCGGAGCTTCGTGACCGCAAAGATCAGTTCCAGGCAATGCTTTTCGATGGGGGAGTAATTGTTTTCTGCCCCTAAGAGAACTCGACTCAAATAATAGCTCCTTCCCCTGGTCGTTCTCTTGTGTCCATAACGCGCTTAAAGAACCTTCAAGGGCTATTGTGTACAGGATGATGGGCTTTCCCTTGACTGGAGCGGTCAGTACAGGCGGGTTCTGCAGATATTGCTTGATTTCGTCCAGTGCGCTTTGGCATTTGCGATCCCAAAAGAACGGGGTCCCTTTCTTCATTAGATGAATGTAGGGGCGGCATTTGTCGGAGATGTTAGCTATGAACCGCAGGATATACGCGAGCTTTCCTTGGAGAGACCGCAGTTGCTTGAGAGTTCTTGGCGAAGGCATTTCCATAATTGCCTTGATCTTTGACGGGCTTATTTCGATACCCCGGTGTCGTACGATGAATCCTAGGAATTTTCCTGAGGAAAATCCAAACGCGCATTTCAGAGGGTTCATCTTCAAGTTGTACTTCCGAAGGCACTGGAACACTATCTTCAGATGCTCCCAGTGCTCCTCGTACAATTTGCTTTTCAACACGAGGTCGTCAATATAACATTCGACAATCTCATGTATGAGGTCATCAAATATCTTTGTCATGGCCTTCTGGTAGGTAGCGCCAGCGTTCTTCAGACCGAAGGGCATCACTTTGTAGCAGAATATGCCTAGCTGGGTCCAGAAAGCAGTGTGCTTTTGGTCTTCAGGATGCATCTTTATTTGATTATACCCTGAATATCCATCCATGAAGGAGAAGACTTCATGGGTGGATGTGTTATCGATCATCAGCTCGGTAACAGGTACTGGGAAGTCATCCTTCGGACAAGCTTTGTTGAGATCCCGAAAATCTACGCAGATGCGTACTGTCCCATTTTTCTTCATTACCGGAACGATATTGGCGATCTAGTCAGGGTATTGAACTTCTTGGATAAAGCCGGAGTCGATTAGCTTCTTGACTTCGGCATTGATACTCATCTCAAGCTCGAGCCGCATTCTTCTTGGCGCCTGTTTGACTGGCTTGACGTCCGGCGATATTGCCAGTTTATGCACAGCTATCTCTGGATCTAATCCCGGCATTTCGGAATAGTTCCATACGAAGCAGTATTTATACTGCATAAGCACGTCTTTTAACGTAGCCACCTGTTTCTCAGACAGCAGCTCACTGACGAATGTTGGCCTTGGCTCGTTTGCCGTCCCCAAGTCGATTTTTCTTAGGTTGTATGTTGTGGTATGTATTCCATCATCCAGCTCTTTTGCCGCCGGTGTAAATTCTGAGATCACCTCGTCCTCATCGTCATTTGCGAAGCATGGGGAGAGGTCGCCCACATTCTCATGCTCTCCCTCCTTTGAGAATGTTAACATATGGCGAGTACGAGCTCGTTTCCAAGCTTGATGTTGATCTGAACTTCCCTTCGCAGTGTAGGTTGCTTTTGGCTCATGCTTTCATGGTGGGATTACCCTCCAACTTTTGGATAGAGCAAACCTGCCTTATTGATACTGGTCTTCGACCCAGTCTTTGAAGGTGAAGCGGTTTTCAAGAGGATGTCATATTGCTCGGTGATAGGAGCAATAAGCCGGGTGATGGACCTCGTCTATTTTTTCGGGGCTCTGAGACTCCGGGAGCATCATCATTTGATGCTTCATGATAAGGTTGAATATTTTGCTTGTCTTGTCTTGAGGGAAAGAGTACTCTCGACCCATCTTCTTCATAAAAGACGGGTTCCAGCTGACTTTTTCTTGCACGCGTGGCTTCTTGGATCCGCTTCGCTGTCTTTGAACGCCGTCCTCATTCTTGATCTTGTTATTGCTTCTGTGTCAGACTTTTTCCTTGCCGCGAGAGCGCACAGCAGGCTGAGGGTGAAGGGAATCGTCGTCTTCTCCTTCCGTAGCCTGTTGAATGATACGCTGCGTCCTGGCTTTCTTATAAATGGTCATTTCGCGGCTATGGTCATCCCGAACCTTTTGACCCTCTTCTCTTATCAGCTTGTTAATCTGTTCTTCGAATGACGGGCTTGGTATTCTCACGGCGGGATCTCGCTCTGGTTCGACATCAACGCTATCTGGAAATGTATTCTCTTCTCCACTGGAGTATTTATGACATGGCAGCCATGGAACCGCTCCTGTTTCTTGGACAGAATGTATCCAAGGCCAGTCGTCTCCATTCTCCCGTTGGGCATCTTTCGTTGATTCCCGGGAGCGTCCTAAATCTTGTTATAGAACTGGACTTGTCGAGCAGTCTGTTTGAAGGGTACACCTTGGCATCTCAATAGCCTTTTCAGTCCCTCTGCGTAGTATTTGGGAAGACGGATTGGTTGAAGTCTATCGAGAGGAAATTCGGCACCGTGCCATACTTCTTTCTCTATTTTAGTCTCCGTGGATTGGTAGAAAAGGATCGACTTTTCATCTCTTTGCTTAGGACGGACGTAGAAGGTCTGAGGCTCTTGTACGTTGTACGTATCAAGTGTATCAAGTTCTTTGTAATGCCGCTGCGGAACCATGGTAATTTGTAAACTCTGGTCAGCTCCAGCAAAGGTCTGTATTGACGGGCAGACGGAGAACACTGTGTTGGTCTCATCCTCAGAGTCACTGCTAAAGACCAGAATAGGAGTAGATGGTCCTGTCCTGTTGCCTGGGGGTTGTCCCGAGTAGACCACCTCTTCATCCTCCTCGGTATCGCTCCCAAATATCGGGATAGTGGCGATGACTTTTTGCTTACTGTCGGGTTTGCGACATCTTTCCACATCTTCGAAGCCTGGTAAGAAGTACTTGGCGTCTTCATATTTGTAGACTTCATTTACGGAGAATAGGTTCATCTCCCCTGTGACTGTGTACTCGAGGCCATCCTTGAAGTACTTCATACACTGATGTTGTGTAGAAGGGATAATGTTGTATTCATGTAATTAAGGCCTTCCGAGAAGGGCGTTGTAGCAAGTCTTGGCGTCAATGACATGAAATTTGATGTCGGTGACGATCATCCCAAAGCGTAATGTCAATATCACGGACCCAAGCGTTTATGATGATTGGGAGTCAAAACCGGAGATGGTAATTTTATCCCGAGCTAGGTGCTGCACGTTCATGCAAATCTCCTTCAACACCCTTACGTTGAGAAGGTTGACGGAGGACCCGTTGCAGACCAGGATCTTCCCTATCTTGATATCATGACAATACCCGGTTACATACAGCGGACGGTTGTACTCGCACATTCCGAGAAGGAGGTCTTCATCGCTGAAGGTGATATCGGCCGTGTGGAGTTCTTCCAGCTCGTCCTTCATCTTTTCTTCCGCCAGGAAGGCTTGAAACTGGTCGGGCTCTTGTAACGCTTTGATCAGAAAATCTCGTGCCTCTTTAGACAGGAGAAGGGCGTCCAAGATACTCAATTATGAGGGTATCTTTCTCAGATGTGCCAAGACATTGTAATCCACTTTGTTCTTCTTGAGGGGGTCCTTGGCTGTGAGCTCTTCGATGACTCTATCATCGAGAGCAATCTCCTCAGGGAGTTTTTCCTTCCCTTTGTCTCTTTTGTACGAACCTTTGTTTGAGGGTCCGAGATTCTTTTCAGGCAATGTACGGTACGTAGCTGAATGTTCTCACAGTTCCTCGTCTCTTCTTCTTTTCCATAGGTGGATTTCTTGAAGAAAGGTCCGAGGGTCATTTCCTCGTCCGAATCGCTCCCGAAGGTAAGAACTTGAGACTTCCCTTTTTTGGGATGGAATCAACCATATGACAGTTATCGGTTGCTCCTTTATACTCATCTGTCGTGCTTCTCTGCTCCCGACGGGCTTTGCGCTTCATTCGCTTGAATTGTTGTCGATAGGCAACGTATCCCTGCCACCACTTCTTGAAGGCATTGCACTCTTCGGTAGGGTGCGTGACATTCTGATGGTATAAGCAGTAGTTTGGATGTACATCCAGTTTGTCGAGGCACGTACTCCCGGAAGTATTTTCTTTGAAAGGTGGTAGCTTCATTCCCATTGACAGAGTTTGGCAAACTGCTTCCTTATCTTGATTCTGCTCTTGCTGGTGGCAAGGGCACTTTGATCTGGTTGAGGTACTTTATGGCTTCTCATCACCGGACCTTTTTCGGCCTAACACCGACGCTTGGCCTTTTCGTAAATGGCCGCTTCACGTTCTCGATCAGCTTTGCTCTTTTGAAGAGCTTTGTTCAGCAGCTTGTCGATGAGGTCATCTGACGGTTCCATGGTTTCTGGTTCTGGATCTGCCCCCAGTTTCTCTACGTCAGGAGCTTCTTTGCCATTTATCAACGAGTGAGAGATCATGTGGCAACTCGCTATATAATCCTCGGGTTCTTCCGAAGAATCGTCTCATTCATCAATATCATTGTTTCCGTTCTCAAGAACATGCTTGAAGAACTCTTCCAGTGTGACTGGGGTCCGTCCCTCTTGGTTGTATTCCTCCAGTGCATCGATGTATTTCTGCAGACCCGTATGATTTCCGTCGAGCTGGACGGGCTTCTTGGCCTTCTTCTTTTTCTTTGAAGACTTCGGAGGCTTGGCCTGGAGGTTTTGTCCATTGTTACCAACTTTTGGCGTTGGGCGCGGTTTCAGCATTCTGTCAATAATTTCAGGCTCCGCGGGCTTTTCCACCTAATCGCCGGACATGCTTGAAGATTCTTCAGCATTCTTTTAGTTTTAGCTGAAAGGACCACTTTCCACGGAGCTTCTCCTACAAATGAGCATGATGCCCCCAGCGTATCCACCTTTTTAGGAGCGTGCTGCTGCGGCGGGTTTACCATCCAGTTTTCGGACAGCGCGAACTTGCCCTGTTGATACTGGTCTTCGACCCAATTTTTAAAGACGTAGCAATCTTCGATTGGGTGTCCCACTATTCGGTGGTAGGGGCAGTAATTGGGATTGTTGATGTCGCCCAATTGCAGTGGGCGTCTCGGATTCGGCAGAGTGATGAGCCGGTTGCGCACCGCCAGTTCGAATAGTCTCCTCGTTTTATCCCGGAGGAACGAGTAAAGACGTCTCAACTTTTCTTCGAGGGATCTTGGTTTGTTTTTTTGGCGAGCAACCGGTTTCGGATCACTCGGTTGTTGTTGAGCGTTGGTGACAAAGGTCGCTTTCCCTTATCCCTTTTTCGTTCCGAAGATCTGCCTTTGAAGAGGACGGCCTATGGCCCATCTGGTCTATTTGGGTCAGTTTGTCAATCAAGGCATGGAAGGTGGTCGGCTTGAAGACCATCATAAACTAGGATATATTTGCTTGAGGATCAAGGGTCCCCACGAACATGCCCACAGCAAGAGCTTCTTCTATGCGCTGTTCACACTTTAACCATAGGTTACGCCACCGAATTGCGTATTGAACCCAGGTCTCTCCCTGCTTCACTATGGCATTGATTAATGCCGTGATTGGGGTGTGCTCGCTTGCGCTTGCGAACCGCTGTGTGAACAGTAGTCCCATCTCTGTAAATGTCTTGACAGAGTCATTTGGGAGCTCGGAGTACCATTCAAATGCCGTCTCCGACAAGTTGCCAACAAAATGGCGAAGCAACAGTTTGTCATCGACCCCGGTATTACCGCACAAAGCTCTGAATTGAGTAACGTGTCGGTGCGGATTGCCCGTCCCCTTATACACATGGAATTTGAGGATTGTATATCCTGGCGGGTACTTAATTTGGTCGTACCAGCCTAGATAAGGTCGCCCAGTTCTGACGACCTGGCTTGCCGCTTCGTTCGCTTGATGAGCTCGTATTTGTTGAGCTATGTATTCATCAAGGGTAGTTTTGGAGATCGTCTCCTCCCTGGCTGCTGATAAAACCGGAGGAGGGTTTGATATCTCCCCTCTGTCGTCTTTAATGATTATTGAAGGGTCTTCGGCTGGAGGATCCGGCTGGATCATCATCCCAACCATGTCTTGGAATAGAAGCGCCATTTGTTTTATATTAGCTGCTTGTTCTGCGCCCTCTTTATCTTTCTTTTCAAGCACCCTTCGTAGGAATTCGGTGTCGGTCTCCTACTCCTGGCGTTGTTCCGACGATACTTCCGGGCTTTCTTTCTGCCCAGTAAGTGCGGCCATCCTCGTCAACATCTCTTGGAGCTTTTGTTGTTGCTCCTAAGCTTTTGTCACCAATCGTGTGAGTGGTTGATGACCTGTGGAAGCACGACTATCCTCTTTTCCAGATGTCATGTAGACGGTATGCACAACCATGCCCCTAGACTTAGGGCGTTTGGGTCCACTGCCTTTGAAATTTACCGCAGGCATGAGGATCTTTTCCGGCCTTCTCCTGTTATGGGAGGTCGAATTTGAGGGGGCCGTTACCGCAGGTACCCATGCAGATGATACCTTTCGTGGTATGGCGGAAGGATGGTTCTCCTCTTGCCGAGCCTTCGTCTTCTTCAGCCGGCGAAAGTAATCTTTGTTAATTACAGAGTCTTGGACTTTCCGCCAGACTCTGTGGATCTTGGAGGACAACCGTTGAGGAGGCTGTTCCGGCTTCACCCGTGTCGTTCTTTCAGCAGGCGGAGGAGACTTCTTCAATAAAGCGGTTGGAGAGTTCTTATGCACCCTCCTGAGCAGCTCAAAGCTGTTCTCAGTTGGAACATCAACATTAATTTCCACCATTAGAGCTGGTGGAGTAAGTCCAGAGGGGGGACTGCCTCCAGTCTTCCTTACTCGGCGCCAGTGGCGACGTCGAGTATGCCGTGCATACGGGACCACCTCTTTTATGGAAGCGACCTCGTCATGACCCTTGCTTTGATGAGAGGCTGATGTCGGTATCAGCCTGTCGAAGACTGACGTCTGCTGAGAGGGAATGTTCAATCTGTCGAAGGCAGACTTTCTGGCAGGGGAAGCATTTTTAACGACCTCGCCTACAGTAGGAGTTAGAACGGCCGGTCTTGCGAAGACCGATCCCTTAGCAGGAGAAGCCCCTTTGACGACTTTGTTTGTAGGAACAGGAATGGCTATCCGCTTCGGCATAACCCCTTCAGGTATTGCGGGCCTCTTCGCGGGCCCACTGGAGCTTTGGCCTAGTCTGTTAAAGACTGAGGTGGCAGACTTGGATAACCCGTTGAGAAGGGCCATGGTGGTTGCGAGCTGATCAAAGACCAACTTCTTTGGAGCCTCTTGTGATGGCATTGAGGCATTGAAGCTTATTGGCGGGAGCATAGTCCCAAAAAACAGTCCAGTGGTGGTCTGAGTCACCTGCTCCACTGGCATCGCAAAGATGGAGGCCACTTGGGGCCCATAAGTTACTCCTTCAGCAGGGATGGAGTGGGAGTTGTTGCTGCAATTGGTGCGGTTGGAAGCCATCGATATCATCTTCTCTTCTGCATGGAGCAAGACACCAAATCTTAGTACCTAGAATCCAGGGGCAACCATATTAAACCGCGATTCGTTCGCGAACACGACACACGAAGTGTGGAGTGGAAAGAGGAAAATGTCCCACCGGGCATGCCAGAATCGGTTTACCGCCGAAAACCAGGAAGACATACGTCATGCCTGAATTAGGGGGAAAATGCTATTTGAGTTTATCCGTCCACCTCTCCGAAAATGCTAAGTTGATTTATGGCACCGTGAATCGGAGGTTTGGACGGATGCGACCGTTGTAGCGGACTTCATCAGATTCCCCCTCGTTGTGAGGGGTTTTTGATTGTGGGGACGCTCTTCCCTGCAGGCGCAAGCCCCTGCAGTTAGTTACGTTACCGCGTAGCGATAACTGCTTTCTCCTGCTCCAGAAGGTCAGTTCGTGTCGTGTGTGTTTGTTTTATTTTTGGTTGCCCGTAGATTGTATACGGAGACTAATTTATGTTGTCGCCCGTAGGGCGTGGATTAGTCCAAATCCGTATTTTCTTAGATTTGGGTTTGGGTTAATTTTAAGGATCGTTAATCTCGTTTGAGATTAAGATCAACTTAAATGTTTGTCGAGAATACATTAGTCTAATTTTAGACTAAGATCTACTCAACAGGATTTTAGGGATCATTTGGACAGAAGAGCATTTGGACTCTATATTGTTTTAGTTTAAGGACGTTGTGGTCCATAGAGTTGTTGGTTGTCGGGACCCGCCACCTCTCTGAAGACGTTGAAGAATTACAACGACATGTATCAGAGGTGCGGGGAGATGTACCCTGGAACCAATGAATATTCGTCAGAAGCTCGATAGTCATGTTTGGGACTAAGACCACTCTGGAAAATAAAGAGCCTATGTGCTCAGTTGATTAGGAGTTTGGCCAAACTTGGGCTCTGTCCAGTCATTTCATTTTTAAATAAAATGTTAAACACTCGCTTAGGCTTGGTCCCCTTTCTGTGCCAACGATGCCGAGCATCCATATGTGTTCTGACGCCCACACTTTATCTTGCTTTTTCCTTTTTTTGTTTTTTATGGGGTGGTAAACACTCTTTATGGTGCCTGGCGCTAGACGCTGTTTAATGAGTGCAAAGCATTTCATGTTAAGCAACGCCCACGTGATTAGCACGTGAGGCGCTTGGCGCTGAGCGACAACTATTGAGTGCTAAGCACTATTTATCTAAGCAGCGCCCACGTGAGGGGCAAATGAGGCGCTTGGCGCTGAGCGCCAACTATTGAGTGCTAAGCACTCTTTATTTGGGCAGCGCCCTCATGAGGGGCACATGAGGCGCTTGGCGTTGTTTCTTTCTTTATGCATTTTTTGAAGATTTTTAAATCTCTGTTCTCCCCTGGATCTTCGATCCCCAATAACAAATTCGTCCCCACGAGAATTAAATTCTCATTTGTGGGAGACTTGTCTCATAGGTCTCGGATCTAGGGAAAAGAACTATGTTCTTTATGAGGGTTAAACCCTTGGATATGCAGATGAGATACTATGATCTCTATTACCTTTATTTACCTTGAAGAAAGTTCTTCTTCCTTCTTCTCTCTTAAAGCTTTCTTTTTTGCTTGCTCTTCTTTTTGAACTTGGAGTTTATGGAGGGGTTCCTCTGTACAAGACTTGAAGTCTTGGGGACTTTATATAGTGGAGGCAAGTTTGTTGATTTAGTTAAAGAAATCTCTCATTGAGAGATTTTTAATTGATTTGGGGATTTTATCCAGCGCTGGATCTTTGATCCAAGAATTTCTGTTTTACAGAAGATATTTTTCTTGTTTTTAACAAGATTGGGAAATATTTTCCCATACAGAGCTTATTCTGTAGCCTGGTGATTTTTAATCACCATTGGATTTTTAATCCAACGGTGCTCTGTTTTACAGAGAATAATCTTTCTTGTTTTACAAAGAATAATCTTTCAGAGTTTTTAACTCTCGGCGCTGGCGCGCTCGTGCAAGGCACGTGAGGCGCTGCCTCTTTTCAAATTTTGAACAGGGCCTTGCTATTTTATTATTGGGGGGAAACGGCTGGCAACCGATTTAGAGCATCCAACACTACATTAACATTCCTCAGATGGTATTTTAGATCAAGATCATAGTCCGCTATTAGCTCTAACCATCCATGATACCTCATGTTGAGCTCTTTTTGTATGAACACATACATTAGGCTCTTGTGATCAGTAAATGCTTCTATCTTTTCGCCCAATAAGTAGTGTCTCCAAATCTTCAGAGCAAAAATCACTGCTGCTTGCTCCAAATCATGAGTTGGCTAGTTCTTCTCATGAGTTTTCAATTGTCTTGACGTATATGCTATGACCTTCCCATGCTGTATTAAAACACGTCCCAAGCCTTTCTCAGATACGTCGCTGTGAATAACTAGCCCTCCGGAACTATCTGGCACTATCAAGATAGGAGCGGTTGTCAATTTTTGCTTCAGCACTTCAAAAGACGATGCACACTTCTTAGACCATACGAACGGTGCCTCCTATCGTGTTAGCTTGGTCAATGGTTTTGCTATTCAAGCGAAATTCTCCACAAACCTTATATAGTATCCGACAAGCCCAAGAAAACTTCTGATCTCCCCCACATTCTTTGGAATTGGCCAATTATGAACAACTGCAATCTTTTCAGGTCAACGGAAATTCCATCTTTGGATACAACATGACCCAAGAATTTCACTTCTTCGAGCCAAAACTCGCACTTGCTCATTTTAGCATATAACTTTTCTTGTCTCAATATTTGCAGTGCGATCCTCAAGTGTTCTTCATGCTCTTCTTTGCTCCTTGAATATACCAAAATATCATAAATAAACACCACTACGAACTAGTCCAGATATGGTGAAAAGATTTGGTTCATCAAGTCCATAAATATTGCCGGTGCGTTAGTAACTCCAAATGACATCACTAAGTACTCGTAATGCCCATATCGAGTTAGAAACGCCGCCTTGCAAATGTCTTCTGTTTTCACCCGAACTTGATGATATCTAGATCGCAAATCCAATTTCGAGAATGCCCTCGCGCCACTGAGGTGATCGAATAATCCGCTGATGAGAGAGATTGGGTATTTATTCTTAATAGTCACTCGATTTAATTCCCGATAGTCAATGCACATCTTTCGCGTGCCATCTTTCTTCTTGACTAGAAGAACTAGAGCTCCCCATGCTGAGCCGCTGCTGCGGATCCAGCCCTTCTCTTGTAATTTGGCAACTTGTTTCTTTAGTTCTTCCAGTTCTTCCAGTTCCACCAGCGCCATTGGATAATATGCCTTTGAAACGGCACTGCTCCAGGAATAAGATCAATCGCGAACTCCATTTCTCGTTTTGGCAGTAAACCCAAGATGTTCTCGAACACATCTATAAAATCTCGAACTACTGCTGGTGCTTCTTCCTTATTTACTTCCATCGACGAAAGAACGGCACTAGTCGGCCTAGCCCTAAGCCCGACTGGCCCGACAGGTATGCTACCTCCCAAAAATATGAACTCTGGATGTCCGGAAATCTAGAAAATCACTTTCTTTGCCCTACAATCAATGCGAGCATAGAAACTGCTAAGAAAATCCATTCCCAAGATAACATCATAGCTGTCAGTATCAATCACCAAGAAATCCGCGAATAACTCCCGTCCGCAAATAACAATCGAGCAACCTTTGTACTCACTGCTGGATACAATTCTCTCATTCCCAGTATGTATGTCCCAGTAACTAGACAGGGCCGTGTGTAGAATGGAGTGTGCACTAATAAACTTGGACGACATGAAGTAATGGGATGCGCCTGAATCGAATAATGCCAATGCGGGAAAATTATAAACGAGTGGGATACCTGAAACAACATCATCTGACGCCTTAACCTCCTCGGCCGTCAAGGTGAAGGCCCGTGATTGATTAGGACTCTAAGTGATTAACTTCTGCTCATAAATATACTTCTACGGTGGTTTCTGAATATTGTCACTCGATCGTAGTTTCGAAGGGCAAGCACTGATGGTATAGTCAGCTGATCCACAAACTAAACAAAATCCGAGCCTCCTTCGACAGTCCTTCTGCGTTTGTCTGGGTAGACGGCAAAAGTCACAAATCGCACCCCTTTTCTGATCTGATACAAAAGGCTTCTTCATAAGTGCAGTGCCTCGTTTGTTTACCGGAATGCTTCTATGTACAGGAGCTCTGTTTGGCGTAAACGCCGTCTTCCGTACTACAACCTCTTGCGGTTGATTTCCCTTTACCCTTACCGATAAACTATGCTACTCCCTAGCTGCCTTAAGAACTTGGGAGAAAGTGGTCAATCCCAGAGATATGATGTGTCTATGAATCTCCACATCCAAGTTACGCATAAACTGCCTTGCCCTATCTGCCTCATTGGCAACCAAGGGCCTCGTAAATTGACTAAGCTGGGTCTACCCAACCGCATGTGTATCAATGGATCCGTCATTCTGCTTCAAGCTAATGAACTTCTCTTCCATTTCCTTCCGAACAGACTGTAGAAAGAACTCCAAAAAACTTCACAAAAAAGTTGCCCAACTGATCGGCTTGGTCAGACGGGTCTCCTCTATGAGCCACCACTCGCGAGCGTAATCTACCAATTGGATGCGTATTACATCCACCCTTTTCTCATCTGGAATCTGTGCGCCAACGAGTAGGTTCTTTGTATCAACTAGCTACTGCTCCACTGGCAATGGCTCCTCCAGTCCTGTAAATATAGACAGACCGAGCTTCCTAAAGTCTGCCATGGTGCCCTCATGCTGTGTTGGCCTGGGTGTTGCTTCCCTCTCATTTGCTGGAACAACAGACTGCTGGACCATCCTCAGACCCTCTTGAGAAGTCTCGGCATGCCGCTAATTCAGCTAAGTTTTTCGCTTCTGGTTTTCTAGCATACCACGTACAACTCCAAGTAATGCGATATTATCTACACGCCTCTAGTATGACCTCAAATCCCTATCCGCCATGATTCTGAAGCCAAGACACTGAAGGGGATTAGTAACGGTAAATATGATTCAATAAACAAGATATTGATAGCTATAGATTCAAGACTGGCAAGGCAATAATGTGGCAGAACATGTTCCTAATTCCGGGTTTTCTGGTTGGTGTATTGGGTTCAATACCTAACTACAAAAGAATCAAACCCGACTAACCCTAAATCTTATGGCTCTGATACCAAATAAACCTTGTCACGCCCCGCTTCCCAAAATACGTAAATACAACACGTGACAGAGTCAACCATGCTACCTATGGCTAGGAATAATCCCTCCATAGTCACATTACGGCTGTCAATCAGATATCAAGAACAGTAAATAAAATCTAACTAACACATGTCCATCTGCCCCAGTAGATAAAAGTAAAGAAATGTATATAGCGGAAACGAATAAAAATCTAATAAAGAATAATATCTGAATCACGTCCCTTATGAGATCACATCGATAAAATAAAACTACGGAAATAAATAAACCAAGCATCTCTAAAACTAATCATCAAGCTCCTCATTGCTCGGCTTTCTTGTTAAAATACTCCCGATCTGCCTGCGACAACGTCAGAAGAACTGGGCCATGCAAAACCCAGACGTCAGTGCGTCATAAATATCATAATAATAGCAATAACCAGGATAGGATGCTATGATTAAACATAAGTGTAAATAATAAATACAGGTATAAAACAGTGAGCTATATGTATGTGATGTGTATCCTAAAATCTGTGCTTCTAGGTTATCTATTTTACAAGTCTTTGAAATCAATTAAATGGAATCATCTATATAACTCAATAGTATTACGTACATGCCTGGGACTACGGTCAAGACTCTCGGGGCTGAATCCGAGACGTGCCGCTAAGCAGTAAAAACAGGTATCATGTACAAACGAATGATGTCAGCATCATCATTACGGGGCCGAAACCCGTATCGACTGATCGTTCTTTGGAAGTATCGAACTGTTGAGTTACAAGTCAAGTTTCATTATTGATTTCCCCTTACCTACAGGTTTTGTGTTCAAGTCGGGTATTGATGATATCAATCTAATACCAACACAGGATCGAGCCGGTACAAGTCTTTTCGATCTAGACAACAAGTCACGTCCGTCAGGACAATAAGTCAGGATTGTCGGCATTAGTAATAATCCAATTAACAGGTCTAGTAATGTCTTTTGTACAAGTCAGGAAATGTATATCAACAAAATAGATACCATATGGAAAATTGTAACCAATATTTAAACACGGTAAACATAACTAATGCCCAGGATGTATATGTATCTATCTGTAATAACCATTTTACGTCTGTTACCAGGTATATGGCAATCTAGATAAATATTACTGAACTGATATAAAATTATAATAATATTATGGTGAACCGGCATGCAACTAGATAAAACCATTATTGGTACGGATACAAACTAATGCTATAAAACTGTAAATCAATAATATTTGCTAAATATTAAAACACATGTACTATAATCAATTATATAAATATTGATATAAAAAAAATAGCATGCTGCAAGCTTAGAACTTTCCTGATCGAAATCTCACGACGAATATACGGATATCACGTTCCGAACGCCGAATAACGACACGAGACAAAACCCACGTACGTAGGACTTGACCTGAATTGAGCAACTACATGACTGTTGGGGTCAAAAATTACCCCGTTGACCAAGTCAAAGTCAAAGTCAACCCCAAACCATGTGGGTCCAAGCCCAGTTCAAGTGGGCCCAAGCCCAGGTCAAAGGGACCGGCCCCATGACAAAAGGAATGAAGCCATAAATTGGTTTAATGTAATTCTTATATATATATATATATATATATATAGAAATAAATGTATGTAAAATAAGAAAAAAGTCATAATTTTGTAAACCCCATGGTTTATGTGCAAAAAGAGATAAGCACATAAGGCATGGGGTGGCATAAGTGTCATTTGGCAAGGCCCAAGGGGCTATATGTAAAGTGTGTAGTTTATAAATGCAAACATGATGAAAATATCTATGACAACTTTTCCATTCTCTAAAATTCTAGGGTTTATGCCTCCTTCTCCTTTCTCAAGGTTCTAAAACCTTCCCTCTTTTTAAATTAAATCAAGAGTTTAACTCTTCTCTTTTCCAAAAAAAAATAGTTTTTCACCACAAAACCCTTGAAGGGGAGCTCGGATCTTCAATCAGATCTCGAAATAGGGAGACTTTTAAGTCACACCCCCTTTTCTCCAAGATCCAGCCGATCAAGAGGAGGAAGAAGGAGACCCATCTCCAAAAATCCAACTTTGGACAGATCCAAGGCTCAAAAGAAGCTCCAGAGCTAAAGAGAGAAGAAAGGGATCCCCTTTGATCACCACTGAAGATCTTTGGGGAGTTCAACTCCAAGACCCAAATCCTCAAAGGAGTTTAACTCCTATTCCAGATCATTTAGGAGTTTAACTCCAAATCCAAATCTTTTGGAGTTTAACTCCACTCAAAATCCCTTGGGAGTTCAACACCTAGACCAGGGGCTAAGCCCCTTTTCCGCTGGTGTTTCCAGCGGTCACATGCCGCGCACGTGACCCGCCGGCACCCAGCGGTCGCGTGCTTCACACGTGGCCCGTTGGCGTCCAGCGGTCGTTTGCTGCACACGTGACCCGTTGGCGCCCAGCGGTCGCGTGCTGCGCATGTGACCCGCGGGCGCGTGCTGCACATGTGACCCATGGGCGCCCGGCGCCCACACGCCGCGCATGTGACTCGTGGGTGCCAAGCGCCCACACGCCAGGAACCCACACGCCGGCACGTGACTCATAGGCACCGAGCGCCCACGTGTCGGCACCCACGTGTCAGGCACCCACACGTCAGGCACCCACGCGCCGGGCTACACGGATGCGGGACCCCCGTAAACTCTGCGAGGCCTCCGATATATCCAAAACCCTTTCAAAACAAAACACACGCACACTGCACATTGAGTTCGCATGACCAGTTTGACCCGTCAATCGGAGGTTCCCTCGCTCCAAAGGCGAGGGGTAATTAACTGCAGCTTAGTCCGTGGTCGCCGGAGGTTCGGATCCCCACAATCAATAAACCCTCGTCTGCCCTAGGCAGGGGGAATCTATACATGCCTGACAAGCGTGCGCATTCTCATCTCAATGGGGTGACGAAAAAGTCCCTACAGATTTTGGCACGCCCGGTGGGACATTTCTCTCCTCCCATATCTCTGGTCAAGTATTCATGCGAACTCATTTAGCATATATACCGATGTTTGTACTTAAGTAGTTTTCTTTTCGTGCAGCAATCAACTTTTAACGATGATGTCTCCGAAGATGAATTCAGCTTCCGACGTGACCCCGATCTCGTACGTGGTCAAGATCAATGCCCGCATGGTTCTCCTTGCCAGTCTCAGCCGGCAATGGGAGGAGCCACCTCATCAATTTGGTTCTGTCATCATCTACCCTGCTGGAAGCGCTCATCTGGCGGAGGTCACGGCAAACCAAGCGGCCAAACCGACCTCAAGGGTCAGGAGGCCGAACGTTGTGGTCGTCAAAGCATCCCACCCCAAATGCAAATCTGTATTTGAATGGCTCTCCACTGTTCTAACTGGGGGAAAGGTTGTCAACACCAATTGGGCTACAAGGCAGCTCCAACAAGCTCAGATGTTGCTCTTGACAATCGCGCGAACGGGCATCTTCTATGGCCTCTCTGTCAATCGGTCTACGTCGTCTTCCCGAAGAGCTGAAGTTTTCCAAGTGCTTAAAACAGAAAAGTTAAGGCAAAAGCGGCTCAGGTATCGAGCCAACAAGAGGGCCAGGACTTCGGCCATGTGGAATCTTGTAAGGTTCCAAGAGCAGAGTCATCCTGCGATGACGATTGAGTTGACCGTAAAAGTCAGCAATTCTTTCGAACCTCTGAAGTGGGTTCAGAAAAATGCCATATCGCCAGAATTAAGAAGACGACAGTCCGAACGATGTTGCAAAGAGACGTGTCCCAGCCCCGTCACCATCTCTTCAAGTGTTTATCAGGCACTCTGTGCTGCGCGAATGCAGTGGGGCAAACCCAGAAAAGAAGCGCCAACACTATTCAAGAACCCGGTCAGGCCAGCCGCTTTCAGTCGATTGCTCGTTACCGAAACAGGAAGGCCACGACAGCGATCCATGAAATCAGCTGCCAGTAATAAAAAGATGTCCGGATATGTTATCCATACGGTCTATATAGTGGGCGCATCCCAACGACAACCTGCGCAACAAGAGCAAGGATGGGGCTACCACATCCCAAGCCCAATCTGGCTTGAATGTGTTTGCTGCTTCCTAAGACCATCCGCTTCCACCGGATGAGGAAAACCCTCTCGATGAAGCGGATAGGCAGAAAGACCCCTCAGTCCATGTAGAGTCAAGCTCGGACAACGAGGAAGAGCCGACTTTCCGCCCAGGACCGCAGAGCAAGAGCTGCTTCAAGAGCTTCGAAAACAGCTTCGAAAATAGCTCAGGATCAAAGATAAAGAAATGGCCAAGCTTTACTCCAAAATTGACGACCTGACGAATGTTGTGATGCAGCTTACGGATCAAATTGCTCGGGTGCCTCCCAATCAAGCACAAGTCTCTATTCATGAGCAGGGTGATGAAAACCCGAAGCAATCGATGCCTGTCCCTTTAGGTCCAGATTGGGCGAGCCGCACGAAAGCCGGCCACATTCCGCTTCTGGGGACGTCTTGGCCCCAGACAGCAATATCCCGCTGACACAAGATCAGATAATGCATTTGGTTACTAGCAAGGTTAGAACATTGGTAGCCGAAGCCGAAGCTCAGAAAGAAATTGGCAGTAGTGGGCGGCCATATCCCGCACAGTATGATCTGATCGAGTTCCCCAATGGTTACGTCATTCCTAAATTCGGAAGATTTGACGGGACGGAAAATGCAAATCAGCACATCGCCCACTATAAAGCGTCATGCGGAAATACATGCGGCAATGATGCGCTCCTTCTCCATTTGTCAATAATCTGACTAGTGTTGCTTTCGACTGGTACTCGAGTATACCAGAAGGGTCCGTCATTACCTTTGCCCAAATGGAGTCTCTGTTTCGGCAAAGGTTCATGAGTGTCAGTGATAAAATCTCCATTGCTGACCTTGTGAGAACCAAGCCGGGGAAGAATGAAAGCAACACTGACTTTATCGCCCGATGGCTTAATCTCACGGTCAAGTGTGAACCACCGCTGGAGCAGGACCAGTCCGTCAGCCTTCTCATTGGGAACATCAGCAATTGGATGGTCTCATTCTTGTGTACAGCAGGCCTTAAGACGTTTCAGGAGCTAACCAAGAAAGTCCAAATGCTGGAACGCTCGAAACTAGAGTCCACCCCAGACTCTTCGAGAGACAAGACTTGGAAAAGCAAGAGGGACGACAACCGTAGAAGCGGGAATTCCAGCAGTACCAATGTCTTCAATGCGTCCGACAATGAAGACAAGCGAAAGGCAGGCGATTCCAAAACCAACCGGCCTCGAAATCCATTGTTGGGAAAAGAAGGGCCTTCTCTAGAGGAGAAAAAGAACAAGATTTACTTTTTCAGAAGGGACAAGGTCCGCAAGATATTCAAAGATGCCTTGAACAATGGTCTACAATTGCCGGAGTCGAAGAGACCCCGCAAAGCAAAAATGACCGGCAATCCCCTGTATTATCCGTACCACAGAGTAGTGAGCCATGCGATCGAGGATTGCTATATCTTCAAAAACTGGGTCGAGAAGTAGTACAAGACTGGAGAGATCGAGCTGTACAAGAGTGTGTTGGTGAACAATCAAATTGCAACCACCAACTTTATACAAATAGAAGCTGAAACCTTCTGGGAGCAGACAGCTGAACCCGCTGCCTTGAGAAATGAAACTGACTCACCGCAGTCTCCGTGGAGTACGCACATATGTAATAAGACGAAGAAGATGCTAAAGCTACTTCGGAAAGAGCCCGGAATGGAATGGGAAGGGCATAAGAAGCCTACCATTCCAGCTGCCAATTCGGCTCTATTAGGCTCAAAATCCAAAAAGCTCAAGAAGAAGAAAAGTGCAGCTCGACGCTAAAAAGAGTCTGCAGGGAGATCGATCATTCAAAAATATATCGATTCTCTCGAAGACTATGAACAGAAGGAAAGAACTCTGATTCAATTGAAGGAGTTCCTCCCTATAGAAGTGGCTGAAATTCTGGAGGAGTTAGAAGAAGACTCCAATGAAGAGATTCCTATAGTGACCTGCTATGCCATCCATCTTGGCAACGACTCTGAGGAGGAGCTCTGTTTTCCCGAAGAGGACAAGGAGCTCGCCACAAAGGCCAACCAAATCCAGTTCAGAAGTGGCAGGGCTCTGCCGCCAAATCAGGGCAACGCCCCAAAAGGAAAGGAAAAACATATGGCTAATGAGGAAGATGGCAGTGAACTGGCTAATGAAAACTCAAGTCCTTCCTCAGTGGACTACAATTTCTTGGCTCATCTCCGGAAGCTTCCGTCTCTCCTGAGCATCTACGATGCCTTGGTCCTATCTAAAGAGCTTAGAGATGTTCTCATTCACGCTCTACAAAACCCCGAGCAGTATCAGGATCGCTTTGCGGAAATTAATATGAAAGAAGCCCAGTATGCTCTGCATACTGCCGCAGTCACGTTTAAGGACGAAGACTTGCTACTGGGAACGGCTGAGCATAATCGGCCGCTTTACATGACAGGGTACAGCGACGGAGAATAAATTAATCGCATATTGATTGATCCGGGGTCCTCAGTGAACATCATGAACTTGCGAATTCTGAAGATTTTATCAATGGATGTCCGAAACCTATCAAGGGAAAGGATTGTCGTTCAAGGCTTCAATCAAAATTGCCAGCAAGTTCTGGGATCCATAGCTCTGCCAATCAAATTTGGGGATCTGCAGACCGAAGCTAAGATATACGTGATCGATGCTGACACGTCTTATAAAATTCTCTTGGGGCGGCCGTGCCTCCACGATTACGGCATCATTTCGTCAACTCTCCATCAATGCATGAAGTATACTAAAAATGGCGAAGAAAGACGCATTGACGGAGACATCGAGCCGTTCGGTGTGCATGAAGTCCGATATGAGGATTCTCGGTACTTTATGAACCACCAAAATACTAAGCCACAACTGACTGAGAAAAGAGTGGCCCCAAAACTCAAAAGCAAATCTGAGCTGGCTATCACTTTCAAAAGCAAAAAACCCCAAGTGCGCCCGCGTTTCGGTAGTAACACTGATGAGTCCAACGCTGGAAGTCCGTCCTTTCATAAAACTCGGCCTCGTTTCGGTAGCGATACGGACGAATCTGATACTGAAGGCCCATCTAGCAGCAAAGACCGCCCTCATCTTGGCAACGATAGTGAAGAGTCGGAGGAAGATGACCTGCCTTGCAACAGCTGTGCAGATTGGACCCCCATGCAACAAGCGAAACTACGAGAGACCTTCGAAATTACAGAAGGGTCCCTAGTTTTCACAAGGGTGTCGGAGCAGATGTGCAAAGAGCTCGATGCATTGTTGGTCTCTACCCTGGACCAGCTGAAAACTTTCTACGTTCCCGGAAAGAAAAGTGGACAGAAGGGCATCATGTTTTATGGGTCAAATCCTGTTGTGCATCCGGACGATTTGTCTGTCGTGTGCCTTCCCTATGAGAGAGGCATAAGAGCCGTCCTCAATCCCAGATACTATGCGCCCGAGATGCGATAATATTTCAAAAGGTGCGGATGCCGGTTATATCAAACGGATTCCGAAGCAAAATTTTATGAAGGGCTATGGCATCCGCCTCAGGTCCGAGCAGTCATCGATGGACGAATTCCAGATAGACGGGGTATAGATTTCATCCATCCTGATTCCAAGGCATGCTACATGATCCATGATGGTGAAGCCAACGAAAGATCAAATGATGATGAAGAGCTAGCCGAGCCAGAAGAAGCTTCTCAAGAGCTCGAAGATGGCGGACAAGCAACCCTTGACGAGCTAACCGAGATTGACTTAGGAACGCCCGATAATCCAAGGCCGACTGTTCATATCATATTTTTGCATTTTTATATCGCCCATTCTTAATCACATTGCATATAAATAGGTGCTTTTGATCTATGTCTGCTAAATTTAAAGACAGAAAATCTCTATCAATCAAATGGCGCCATTGCCGGGGAGATGGTAGTCTCTTTCTTTGTGTAATTTCGGGTTAATAATAAAAAATAAAATTATAAAAAATTGAAAATTTTTAAAAACAAAAAAAAATAAAAATAAAAATCATCTTGTTATTTTTGAAAGGTTTTTATGCAAATGTGCAGGTTTGGAGAAAACACTGATTCAGATCTGGAGCAAGCCCAGTGAACAAATACAGAAACAGAGGATCTGAACAGACAGAGGAGAACTAAATCAACACAGAGAAAATTTTTGAAGATCCAAACCAGCTATTGAACCGCGGCATAAGCAGGAGTTTGACCGTGGAACCACGGTCAAACAGATGACGTCAGCTGTTTGAAAACTCTCTGAAAAAATTTTCCTGCAGGTATTCTTTGCACATCAACTTTTTCTCCCTCTCCAAAAAAATTTTTTTGTGCAGGATTCTATGCGCTGCCAAATAATTTTTTTTTTTGCAAGTGTTTTAAATTTTTGGTGTATTAACTGCTTTGCATAATTAATACGGAATCTAAGGGGCTCTAACACCAATTAAGATTGAGTGGAGATTTCATTACCCTTCCTAAGACCCCAGAAATCTCAAAAAGTATATGCATCACCCTTGAGCTAATTAAAAAATATCTAGACTCAGCCAATTAAGGACCGTCGCGCTCATTAGGACAAAGGAGAGTTGTGGGCATTCAGTCGTTTATCTAAACCTGATTTTGTGGTGCCTAAGCTAGACAAGTGAGAAAGGTAACTTTAAAAGGCCCGTCTCATGGTGATTCGTTAGCGGATCCCTCATTTCTTCATTTGTGCTTACCTGGCCATAATTGGCGGTGAAGAGGCGATTTGAGGGATATCTCATAATTTGTCGCTTTGGAACAGTTAGGAACAGTCTAGTTGACTTAGGAGACCCTAGCTCTAGGTTTGATTGTGCATGTTTAAACTGTGGTTGTTTGAAATTATGTCGTAGTTCCGTATAAATTTTGCAAAAACTATTTCTAAAAAAAACACTTTCAAAAATTTCAAAACTCCAAAAACAAACAATTTTTTAAAAACAAAAAATATATAAATAAATAAATAAAATTAAAAAAATCACATTCTTTTTCTTCTCCTTTCTCTCATCACGTCATGGGTACCCCACCTCGCAAAATTCTTGCCGAACTTTGGTACTCTCAACCAGACATTACTTCCTACGCTTCTTATTTTGGTCGAATTTCGAACGACCCCTCCATGCCCAAAATTTCTTTGAAAGATCGAATAGATGCGTCTAGGACAACCAGTTGGACTCCGCAATCCACCTTATATCAACCATTTCAACTTTCACCACCTTCTTACGTTGATACCCCTTTTTCGAGTCCTGTTGTAACTCCGAAACCCATGTTTATTGCGGAACATATTGAACAATCTCGTAACCGATCTTTCACTCCTTTCACCACTGCGAATTCTTTGGATCAACAATTCTATTCTCCTTCTTATCCAAATATTGATCCTACTCATGTCCAACCATTCAATTCCTACCAGTCCTACCCGACTTTTGCACCTTCCCTAGACATTGCTTCTACATACCCATTTGGGAGTTTCCAGTTTCCAAACAACTTTAATTCTTTTACTAAAACCCCGTCACAATCCATGTTTAGTCTGGAACAGTCATTGGAAGATTTTATGGTAGCGTCAAGCCAACAGATGATGGATTTGAATGCGTCCATGGCCACCCTTATACAACCTAGTGACCCGGTAGCTAGTTTCCAACTAGCTCCAAATTTTCCAATGAATGATGAGGCGGTAGGACAGGTTGAGAATTTGAGTGGAGAGAGTGAGCTGTGCACCCTTCCAAATCAAACCTACCCATCCCCAATTTAATCCCACAATTCCGGTTTTGAATGTCTATCAAGTGTTCCAAATGATTCACCAGTTGAAAATAAAACGTTTAATGAGTTGTGCGACTTTGTAGTGTTTGATTTACCTGATTGTGAAGGGTCCCTTTCGAGTGAAACCATCACCAATTCTTTTGACCTCTACACCTCCACTCTAGAACCTGAATTGATTAATATCCATGCTTTTGATAAGGTGTATGAAAAAATTGATTTTCACTTGATTGAGGATATTGACGCTGGGAATATTTCGAATGATGAACCTACAGATTTGGATGAGTTTCTCTCTCCAATTCATCATCCTGAGTCATTAACTGTTTTTCCCGAACTTCATATGCGTCTTGATTTTGATGAGAATTGTATGGATAAGCTAAATTTTGAGGAGAGTATTGAGAAAATTATTGAGGATGAAGCAGTTTTAGTTGAAGAGTCGGATTTTCCAATTCATTCTATCCCTTTCATTGATTGCGCACACCCTCCTGAATCTTTAACCGATACCCTTCTTCAATCACTTCCCTCCATCCTCGTTCCGACCTTGCAAGAAACCGTTACACTTTCATTTTTTATGTCTGTTTTACCAAGTTCGACGTACCCATGTTTTCTCACGAATCTTGAGGGATTTGACCTCATTTCTCAGTGGGTTGATAGATTAGCACAATCGCTTTTTACACATCGGTCATTAAAAATTATGCTAATTTATACACTCCATCTCTACCCTCAAGTTCGTATTCAACTTCTTTCTCCCACTTTCTCAGGTTCTTCTTCTATTCTTCTTATAATTTCAGTGCGTGTTGATGAGTCACAATCCGATAATTCAAGTTTGATCATTCCATAAAGCCAACTTGATTTAGATACTTTTGAAAATGAGGTAGATGAGTTTTTCGAGTCTCCTACCTCCATAATTTTTGACAAATCAAGTATGATAAATTCTGACACAAAACTTACTGACAGTAAAATGTTCAATTACATCGATGAGAGTTTTGAAGAACTTTTCGCTGACGAACTTGCATTCCTAAACAACAAGGATTTTGTGATTAATCAACCTCCACCTATAGAAGTTGAACCACCACCCTTTCTTCTTATAAAATACGAGAATGCCGATATTCCACTCATTTCTGATAATTCACATTCTCGTTTTTATTTATCATCACCTCTTATCTCCTCACATTCACGTTCACGCAAACCCTTTCCATACCACCATTTATCTCCTCCCCACTTCTTCTTGGCTCTATATAACATGTTCTTCCACCAACCTATACGTTATATTGATAAATTCTTTAAATGGTTGATGTTGACTTTTGGTCTTTGCAAAGCTTGGTATTGACCAATAATTTTGAACCCCCTCTTTAAAAGCTTAACATTGTTTAACTCAGGTTTGGGGGGGGGTTATAATTTGGCTCTTGAAAATAATTTTTTCTAACTCAAAGTGGTGAGCCATAAATAAGTTTGGGGGAGATTTTCACGATCATATTTCTTGTCCCCGTTAATAAATTTTTCCTCCCAAGTTTACAAGTTTATGAGATTTAAAAAAATGGCAACAGTGGAAACAATGTTTCACTTAAGTTTGGGGGGAACCTTTTTGTGTATATATATTTTGTTTTCTTTTTCTGTTAATAATAAAATTAAAATAAAAAAAGGGGAGTGCCGACAATTTTGACCCTCTTGGTGTAGCCTGACAGTGAGGGCACTGTCAAGTTTAAGTTTGGGGGTGTGCTCGGTAAGTTTTCTTTCTTCGCATTCATGTGTATATTTTTGCATTTGCATACTTATTTTAAAATCCATAAAAATCAAAAATTATAAAAATTGATAAGTTCAATTTTGGCCATATTTGACTTAAGTTTAACATGACGGTTGACAAGTTAGGAAAAACTAGATCCTAAACTTAGTAAATTAAAAACCCTAAAAATAACCTTTCTTAAAGTTTAACTGTAGAAAATATACGTCCTTATAGTTTATTTAGAAATAGGCAACTTTTGAGTTCAGTTCTTGGGTTAAATCGAAATAAGGGAAGAGTATTGAAAGCTCTATTTGAAGTGTAAGTCTGAAATAATAATTCTGAACCTTAAGTCCAAATTCTGAAAATATATACCCTACTATACGCACTTACACACACATCTTGAAACTTGGGATAGTAGAGGATACTTTGAAATGCTCTTGTCTAAAATCCTTAGTATGAAAGAAAATAATATAAAAGTATAAGTGGTGAATAAAGAGATAAAAAAATGAACACGGGTTTTGTAATTTCTTAAGGCAGCATAAATAAAAAAATATAGCGATGGTGCTTTATCACCTAGTGCCTTAGACCAACTGGTTTGGGAGTCACTGCTAAGCCTTAGGTATTACAAGATGAGGTATTACGCCTAAATGCGCAAGCACATTTTGTAATCGGTCGTTTAGTACCTCAAGAAGTATTAATGATCGCATGAAGGATGTGTGAGCAATTTCATCTAGAATTCACCAACTAAAAAGTATTTTGGAAGATAAACATGAGTATGATAGCTTGAATTGAATTTCCAAGTGTAGGGGTGATAATTACACACACGTAGGGGTATATGATTGGAGTTTGGAGGAGAGATAGGAATAAAAGATAGGGCTTATATTTTCAGTAGAGATGATAAAAATTCCTAAGTTAAGATTGCACCTTAGAATGAAAACTTAGGAGATGCTGAAAGCTTTATAAATTGGCAAAACGTATATGATCTTAAGTTAAATGAAAAGGAAGTGTGAAAAATACGGGTTGACGATTTCTAAGTTGAAGATGATAGATTTTCTTGCTAGAATACTGAATTGAAGAATTAGAGTCAACGGCCAAATTGACGGGATTTTATGGGTGTAATCCACTAAAAACCCTCAGGAGACAACACTCCTACTAGGGACACCTAGAGGTTTAACGGCTTGTTGCACGAGCTCAGTGCAATCGCGTTCCCTGCGAAAGTGAGGTTAGGATTTTTTTTGAGAATAAAATTGGTTTTGCTCGGGACGAGCAAAAGATAAGTTTGGGGTATTTGTTCATATCAGATTTTTGCATTTTTATATCGCCCATTCTAATCACATTGCATATAAATAGGTGCTTTTGATCCATGTCTACTAAATAGTTGCAAGTTACAGGTTCTCAGATCGTTACAGTGAAATTCATGAAAAATCGCTACAAATGTGAGACTACGATCAATAATAAATGAACCCGTATAATGCCGCCTACCAGTTCAAGAAACAAATGAAAATCATTAGACAGTTCAATGCATAAAGCACAAGGGCAGCACAAGATTCAAGACTTCAACACGAAGCTCAAGCCAAAAGTCCACATCATTCTGCACTATTGGAAATCTGGAAGAAAATAGAAGAGATTCTGAGGAACAAAGTGAAGAAAACAGAAGATAAAAGAAACACAGAGAAACCCTAAAGAGATGGGCCCAAGAACCCACTAAATGGCCGCGGAACCGCGGCCAAATAGGCCTTTTTGCCGCGGAACCGCGGCTATACTCTGCACGTGTCGGTGGGGTGTCAGTGCTTTGACTCGGTCTTTAGGGTTGTTTTGTAATTTCATGTATGGATCAGAATGTAAACCTAGAGTTTTTCCTATCTATAAATAGGAGGGCTCAAAGTCAAATAAAGTGTGCCTCTTTTTGGTGTGCCTCTTTGGAGGATGCCTCTTTTTAATTCTAGATTTAAATTTTAAATCCCCTTGTAATCGTTGAGAGGTCATCATTAAAGTAAATGTATTTTTTTATTCTCGCATTCTTTTATTATCTGCAATTTAATTTCTGCATTTTTTCTGTCTTTTATTATCAGCAATTTAGGTCATTAAAATAAAATTATGAAAATGAATTTTATCGTAACTTAATGAGTGGGTAATTCCTCACTTGTTAGGGTTAGGATAGGGAAGGTTTGAGAGAATGAAATCTCTCTCACTCCTTTTCTTGCCCATATAATTTTTATAAAAGGACTCTATTTAAATTAACCTCACACCGCTCACTACGGCACCCTATCCTTCAAGATAGCGGTGATTCCCTAGTTAGACCGGTTGTGGTTGATTTAAATAGAGGTTAGGGCTGAGAGTTAAGAAAGGACGGACAAGGACCGAAGGGAAGAAACTAAGTTTCTTCCTAGTCGTGCTAATCCCCTTTATTGACTATTACCCTAACACCTATATTCTTAACTAGGGCAATGAAAGCAGTGAGTAGAATCCATATTTCAAACTAACATAATCCTAACCCTAGCAAGACTTTAAATCAATTGAATCTCATTCTGAGATTTTAAAACAACATCTACCAAAAATAGGACTTAACTCGTTAGAACTTAAAGAAAATAACACCTTTTCCCTATGGACCGACCCGTACTCAACCGGCTAGCTACCAAGCGACACCGTCTTGATTGCGGTATTCTTAAATTAAAACAAGCACGTACAAAACTCTGACAATCACCGACATACATCAACTCACTCTTGTCAGAGGAAATGAAGGAGCAGATAATTGCCCTGCTGCATGAGTTCGCCGACTTCTTCGCGTGGACATACAAAGAAATGCCTGGCCTTTGCCCTGAAATGGCCGTGCATAAGCTGGCTATATCTCCTTATGCTAAGCTAGTCAAACAAGCTCCTTGAAGAATGAGAAGGCAACTGGAAGAAAAGGTCATCGAGGAAACCAAGAAACTCATCGATGTCGGCTTCATCAGGGAAGAGAAATATGCGTACTGGATCGCATGCATAGTCCCAATGAAGAAGAAAAATAGGCAGATCCAAGTTTTTGTCGATTTCAGGGACCTCAACAAGGCATGTCCTAAAGAAGACTTCCCGCTACCGGTCATGGAAATGATGGTCAATAACACCTCAAATTACGAGCTGTTCACCTTTATGGATGGCTCGTCTGGATATAATCAGATCAAGATGTCGCCTGAGAATGAGAAACACACAGCATTTCGAACCCCGGCCGGAATATACTGCTACAAAGTGATGCTGTTCGGACTGAAGAACGCAGGTGCTACATATCAAAGGGCAATGACTAATATCTTTGATGACCTAATCCATAAAGTCGTCTAATGCTATGTTGATGATCTGGCCGTCAAGACTAAAGCCAAGGCCGATCACATCCAAGATCTTAGGACCGTTCTCACTAGACTGAGGGAATATGATCTGAAGATGAATCCTCTAAAGTGCGCTTTTGGCGTGTCATCGGGAAAATTCCTAGGCTTCATAGTCCGACATCGAGGGATCGAAGTTGACCCATCAAAGATAAAGGCCATCATGGAGATGTCCCCTCCAAAGAGTCTGACGCATCTAAGATCTTTTCAAGGCAAGCTTGTTTATATACGAAGGTTTATCTCAAATTTATCGGGAAGATGTAGGCCCTTCTCAAAGCTCATGAAGAAAGGAGCTCCTTTTGTCTGAGATGCCAAATGTCAAGAAGTGTTCGAAAGCATCAAATAGTACCTGTTGCACCCTCCAATGCTTGCTGCCCCTATTCTAAATAAACCGTTGATTCTCTATACTGCCGCACTAGATGAGTCACTCGGTGCACTCCTTACCCAGAACAACGAGGAGGGAAAAGAGAATACCCTCTACTACCTCAGTCGAACTCTAGTTGGGGCGGAACATAACTTTTCCCCGATCGAAAAGCAATGCCTGGCTCTGATATTCGTTGTGAGGAAGCTGAGGCACTATCTTCTTGCTCATCAGGTTATGCTGATCTCTAAGGTCTACCCGCTCAAACACTTGATGACCAAAGCAAGCCTAGCCGGTAGAATGGCGAGATGGGCTGTCATGCTGCTTGAATTTGACATAATCTATACTACCCAGAAAGCAGTAAAAGGGCAAGCTCTCGTTAACTTCCTTGCTGCTCATCCCATACTAGAAGGGTCACCGCTCAATTGCGAGTTACCCGACGAACAAGTGCTGCACCTCGAGGATGATGAGCCATGTTGGGAGCTCTACTTCGATGGAGCCTCATCAATAAGGACCTCCAGTAAATCAAGCATCCCGGAGATAAAACCAGGGATAGGATTAGTGTTCATCACGCCATCGATGGGAACCCTACGGCGTTCTTTTTCTCTCACCGAGCTTCGCACAAACAACGAGGCTGAGTACGAGGCTCTGATAGTTGGTCTGGAGCTCGCTATAGAAATGGAAATCCTTCGGCTACGAGTCTACGGTGATTCCCAGCTTGTTGTCAACGAAGTAAGTGGCGACTTTAAGATATACAAATCCGAGTTAGCTCGATATAGAAGCCGAGTGGTGGAACTCATGAAACGGTTCACTCACATTGAACTAATGAAAGTCCCTAGAGTGTTGAACGGAAAAGCTGACATACTCGCTCGCCTAGCTAAAGAGCTAGCTGATCCTGACACGGACGAAATTCTAATCACAGTCAGAAGACGGCAAATTCTGCCTCCAGTCTCTTTGAGTGAAGAAGAAAGCATAGAAAAAAAGAATAATTCTGCCGAAGAAGCTTCGATCATTCAAGACAAGCCCGATTGGAGAGAACCCTTCATAGAGTACTTCCGATACGATAAGCTGCCTGAAGAAAAATCTGTGAGGATTCAGCTGAAGAAGAGAGCTCTCTGATACGTGTTTGTAAATAATACACTATACCGCAGATCATATGACCAACTCTGGCTCAGGTGCCTGTCATCGGCCGAAGCCCAAAAAGTCATGAAAGAAGTTCAATCAGGCGTCTGCAGAGCTCACCAATATGGCCCCAAAATGCGGCTTCAAATTAAACGGCTTGGGTATTACTGGCTTACCATGATAAGGGATTGCGAAGAGCATGCGAAGAGGTGTCATCTCTGCCAAATTCACGGTGACTTCATTCTTACGCATCCCGATCCGCTGCATCCTACGGTGGCGTCATGGCCTTTCGAAGTTTGGGGCACCGACATAGTTGGTCCAATTGATCCTCCATCATCCAAAAGCCACCGATTCATATTGGCTGCAACAGACTACTTCTCCAGATGGGCTGAAGCTGTCCCGCTAAAAGAAGTCAAGACAGAAGATATTCTGATATTCTTTCGGCATAATATTCTATACCGCTTCGGTACACCAAGAAGAATCATTTCTGACAACGGGTTGACGGCGGAGGAAAATGTGCTCCTCCGGCTCGAAGAGCTCGACGCCCTCGAAGAAAAGAGGCTCGCAGTTCAGAAAAATCTGGATCTGTACCGATCCTAAATGTCATGGGCCTATGACAAGATGACCCGTCTCCGTACTTTTAAGAAAGACGAATTGGTGTTGGTACTCAAAAGACCGATCATCCCCAATCGACATGCCAAGGGAAAATTCGAGCCAAACTGGGAAGGACCATACGTCATCGAGAAAGTATTTGATGGAGGGTCCTACCAACTGATAAATGCCGAGGGAGAAAGGCCCATGCCACCTATCAATGGCCGATATCTCAAGAAATACTATGCGTAAATGCTCCAAGTCGCAGACGAATTGAGCACACCGGCCCTACGGTCTGGGTCATACATCCTGTAAAACCGTATACAATCCATGGGCGTAAACGACCCTTATCTCTCCAAGTCTTACCGGCGAGACTACTTTTAAAGTCCCATTGGCGAAGAGAGAAAAAAACCCGGTATGTCCACAAGCAAAACAAGCACGGATGAAAACCCGAAAGGGCTCCGTGAGTAAAAACAGCAGGAATGCCGGCGATTTTGTGAAAACCCGAGAGGGCGCAAACTCATGAAAAGAGATAAAATACACTTGCAAAGTCCTCTAGACCTTGTGAGGAAAAAATTCCTGTGTGAGATCCTTATGACTCACAAAGGAGCAACACACTTAGGAATCCTCACGATTCCTAAGGAGAACATACACCTGCGAGATCCTCTCGACTTGTAGGGAGAAAATGCTTTTATGAGACCCTTACGACTCATAAAATTGAAAAGCCTTAGATGATAGGGATCTGAACCTGTCTCCTGAGCCATCGCTCCCCAACAGGAAATGGCAAATGATGAGTCATTCCTGGCATTACGCTTCAGTGTTAGCGGTGTTGATGTCGACCCAAAACCCAAATCCAAAGTCTTCCCAAACGGCGAATGATGAGTCGCTCCTGGTACCATATTCCAGTGCAGTGATGCAGACGCCAACCAAAATCCAAATCTCTCAAATTCTCCCAGCCCTACGGCCAGTCCCCAAATTGACTACCTTATACAATCTATAGGCTCAAATAATTCTCATCATACCCAGGCCCCACGGCAATCACAAACCCCGCGGTCGGTCTCCGCAATCGAAATTATGCTCCATTTGGGGGAAGACCCACTCATGTGTCCTCACGATATATAGGGAGAACAAAACTTACGAGATCCTCTCGACTCGTAAGAAAACACCTTCGTGAGATCCTTACGACTCACAAAGCAGAAACACACTTGGGGGTCCTCACGAATCCTAAGGAGAAAATACACCTACGGGATCCTTACGACTCGTAGAGAGAAAATGCTTTTATGGGACCCTTACAGCTCATAAAATTGAAAAAGCCTTAGATGATAGGGACCTAAACCTGTCTCCTAAGCTATCGTTCCCCCAGCAAGTAAATGCAAATGATTAATTGCTCCTGGCACCTGTGTTTCAGTGTTAGCAACGCTAATGCCACCCCAATCCCAAAATTCCAAACTTTCGACCCAGTAGACCCCTAAGTCTTTAAACTGGGAAAAGATGACCCCTAAGCCGTTAAACTGGGAACAGATGACCCCTAAGTCGTTAAACTAGAAGCGAGGGAAATCCCCTCATAGTAAATGATGATTCACTCCTGGTACCATATTCCAGTGCAGCAGTGCTGATGCCAAACCAAAATCCCCAAATCCTGTTATGGCAGATGATGATTCGCTCTTGGTACCATATTCCAGTGTAGCGGTGCTGATGTCAACCCAAATCACATCAAATCAGCAAAACAACCAATGACCTACCTAGCAGAATCAAGCTCCACCTCGGAAACAAATCAACTTCATCCCTGACACCGCAAGAAGCGGAGCAAGTCAAATCAAGCACCAACCGTCCAAATCGCAAAAAGGGCCGCACCGACCGTCCAAGTCGCAAAAAGGGTAGAACCGACCGTCCAAGTCGCAAAAATGGCAGAACCGATCGTCCACATCGCAAAAAGGGCAGCACCAACCATCCAAGTCATAAAAAGGGCAGAACCGACCCTCCAAGTCGTAAAAAAGGCAGAACCGACCGTCCAAGTCGGAAAAAGGGCAGCACCGACCGTCCAAGTCATAAAAAGGGCAGCACCGACCGTCCAAATCGCAAAAAGGGCAGAACCGACCATCCACATCACAAAAAGGGCAGAACCGATCGTCCAAGTCGCAAAAAGGACAACACTGACCGTCCAAGTCGCAAAAAGGGCAGAACCGACCGTCCAAGTCGTAAAAAGGGCAGAACCCATCGTTCACGTCGCAAAAAGGGCAGCACCGACCTTCCAAGTCACAAAATGGGCAGAACCGACCGTCCAAGTCTCAAAAAGGGCAGCACCGACCTTCCAAGTCGCTAAAATGGTAAAACCGACCGTCCACGTCGCAAAAAGAGCAGCATCGACCTACACGTCTTCAGAACTAGAACCAAATTAAATCGATCTCCACGTGAAAAAAGATCCATCAATTTCATGCACACGACCCACATGTGCGGTGTGCATTTATTGATGGGGGGCACTTTGTTGGGGTCAAAAATTACACCCTGGTTGACCAAGTCAAAGTCAAAGTCAACCCCAAACCAGGTGGGCCCAAGCCCAGGTCAAAAGGACCGGCCCCATGACAAAAAGAATGAAGCCATAAATTGGTTTAATGTAATTATTTTATATATATATATATATGTATGTATGTATGTATGTATGTATGTATGTATAGAAATAAATGTATGTAAAATAAGCAAAAAGCAAAAATTTTGTAAACCCCATGGCTTATGTGCAAAAAGAGATAAGTACATAAGGCATGGGGTGGCATAAGTGCCATTTGGCAAGGTCCAAGGGGCTATATGTAAAGTGTGTAGCCTATAAAGGCAAACATGATGAAAATATCTATGACAACTTTTCCATTCTCTAAAATTCCAGGGTTTGTACCTCCTTCTCCTTTCTCAAGGTTCTAAAACCTTCTCCGTTTTTAAATTAAATCAAGAGTTTAACTCTTCTCTTTTCCAAAAAGAAATAGTTTTTCACCATAAAACCCTTGAAGGGGAGCTCAGATCTTCAATTAGATCTCGAAAATGGGAGACTTTTAAGTCACACCCCCTTTTCTCCAAGATCCAGCCGATCAAGAGGAGGAAGAAGGAGACCCATCTCCAAAAATCCAATTTTGGACAGATCCAAGGCTCAAAAGAAGCTCCATGGCTAAAGAAAGAAGAGAGGGGTCCCCTTTGATCACCTCTGAAGATCTTTGGGGAGCTCAACTCTAAGACCCAAATCCTCAAAGGAGTTTAACTCCTATTCGAGATCATTTAGGATTTTAACTCCAAATCCAAATCTTTTGGAGTTTAACTCCACTCAAAATATCTTGGGAGTTCAACTCTTAGCCCAGGGGCTAAGCCCATTTTCCGCTGGTATTTCCAGCGGTCGCTTGCCACGCACGTGACCCGCTGGCGCTCAGTGGTCACGTGCTGCACACGTGACCCGCGGGCGCGTGCTGTGCACATAACCCATGGGTGCCCAGCGCCGACGCGTTGCGCACATGACTCATGGGCGCCACGCGCCCACGCGCCAGGCACCCACTCGCCGGGCACATGACTCGTGTGCGCCAAGCATCCACGTGCTAGGCACTCACGCGCCGGGCATGTGACCCACTGGCGCCAAGCTCCCACGCGCCGCGCACGAGACCCGCGGGCGCCAAGCGCCCATGCACCAGGCACGTGACCTATGGGCGACCAGTGCCCACGTGCCATGCACGCGTCTTTAAGACGCTCCTTACCCCTCATTTTTCATACACTCTACAGTCAAAACACGTCCCCTGCTAGGAAAATTTTTCTAACGGGGCACTGCCCCTCATCCCGCAAGGGGGCTGCTAGCTCTCTTGACCCCCAGCCCGCTATCCGGGTAGCGGGACCCCCGTAATTTCTATGAGGCCCCCGATATATCCAAAACCCTTTCAAAATACAACACACGCACACTGCACATTGAGTTCGCATGACCAGTTTGACCCGTCAATCGGAGGTTCTCTCACTCCAAAAACGAGGGGTAATTAACAGCAGCTTAGTCCGCGGCTGCCGGAGGTTCGGGTCCCCACAATTAATAAACTCGTGCCTGTCCTAGGCAGGGGGAATTTGTACATGCCTGCGCGCGCATTCTCATCTCAATGGGGTGACGAAAAAGTCCCTATAGTGACGTGGTAACTGGATTAGACGACGATGGTGATGGGGTCTTCTGGATTGTGCTCGTCGGCGGTAAACAACTCCGGTGAAGTCAGAAAAGAAAAGAAGAAGAAGAAGAAGAAGAAGAAAAGAAGAAGAAGAAGATGATGTGGTTCTGGGGTTTTAATGTGGGCGAGGAAAGAAGAGGGAGTTGGTCGGCGACGATGTGATGAGGAGACGTGATCGGCGGCGAGGTTGAAGGGACGAGGAGGTTGGGTGGTGATTGGGGAACGAGAAGGAGAAGATGAAGGTGCGGTGGTGGTGTGTGGGTGCTCTAGTGATGTTGACGAAAAGAGGGAAGGTGATGGAGGGTGATGGTGGTGGTCGGGTCCCGGCGACGAAGTCGACGAGGGAGAAGGAGGTGGGTTCTCAGCGTGGGATCGGCTCGGTGAGCCTTCAGGGAAGGAAGGGGGAGAGGTGACGACAAGAAAGAGGAGGAGATGGGGGTGGTGATGACGAGGAGATAGGGACGGCGACGAGACGGCGGGGGCATGGGTTTAGTGTTCAGCGCGAGAGAGGAAAAGAGAGAGAGCGCGAGAGGAGAGAGAGAGTGTTTTTATAATAAATAAATTAATAATATATATATGTGTGTGTGTGTGTGTGCGCGTGTGTATGGAGAGAGATAGAGAGATAGGGACGGGGGGAGAGAGTGTTTATATATATATATATATATATATATATATATATATATATATATATTGTAGGATCTTACAGATAATATCAGATTACTCTAAATATTACCGGTCTCCCTTCAAAAATATAGTTTTTAAATATAAAAGAGTATACGTAAGAATTTTAACCATAATACAATATTCTGTAATTAAATACATATACTCCTAATAAAATCTGTGTAAATATACGTAGAAATTTCTAATTATTTATCTGTCTATAACTGAGTATATGAACATGATATATGGGCGCAACAACTTGATATGGGTTAATTTGCCATGCAAGCCTAGATAGGAAAATGATACTATTTTTTTAAATCTTGTATTATAGAGATATATACGAGTTTAAAAATATACTTTATATAAATAAATAAATATATATATATATATATATTCTTGATTTGCATGGATATATTTTACAAGCAAATATTTGATATAATCTCGTACCATATTAGGTTTCAATCATGCGGGTCGGTCGGATAATAACCACATCAATTAATTGCATCATTCGCAATCCAATAGCAACAATAGTAACGAATTTTTCTGCAAGATTTATAATACCAAAATATATAATATAAATGTACTAGGGTGTTACATTTATGGCCGGAGAAGGTTGAGAAAGAAAAAACCATATTCCATTGCCAGTTAAAGGATTTGAAGAGCAGTTCCTAAATCCTAATTTTGAATTAGGGATCTAATTAGGAATTTTAGATGAAGAAGAGTGAAGACGAATGGGTTAAGGAGTTTTAATAACCCTGGCCCGACTTTCTCTGTTAACCGGTTAGCGAAGTGCGGGAGAAGGGCTAATGCGGGTGATGATGTTCGTAAATAGGAATTTCCCAGATCACGACACGTGGCAGGTGATGTGTCATCAACGTAAGCCCGCTGGATTTCTGGGGGCTACGGAGCTGGAATAAATATGATGCATTGTGGGCATTTTTCGACGCCTCGCCTCCGAGGCTGCACCAGACCTTTTAAAAAGACCTCCCCAGAGTACCTTCCCCCTTCGGCTAACCGCTAGCTAATAGCTCGTCTCCGAGCTATCCTATAGCCGAGACTCCTCAGCTCACCTGCTCGTCTCCGAACTAGCCTATATCTGAGATTCCTCAGTGTCCCTGTTTGGCTGGGAGCACGGAGCCTAAGCGCCCCCGTAACGGCTCCATGTGTCTCGCCACGACGAGATCTCTGCCGCTCCACGTCTCGCATCCCACGCCGGCGTATCTTGCCATTAATGGGCGTATCCCGCCATCAACACAAACGTGACATAGGGGTGTAACGGACGACGAAAATCTCGTATCGGCTCGTTCTATGCGACCGCTATATAAACCCCTCTTCCAAACAGTTCAGGTAACTCGAACTCAATCCAATATGCCGCTGCTCTACTCTAATATTCCTCGGCACTTACTTGATCGTCGGAGGGTCCTACGGTGGTTTCCCACCCGGGACTTTTCTTGCAAGTAGCTTGGCGTCCACAACAACCAACAACCCATCGAGATCCACGCGTTCAATCCTCATACCAAATCTCAGCCGTTCGACACTGCTGGCCGCAAGATCGACGGAGGACACCATCTGAGGGAGAAACCGACCTCCATCAGTTGGCGCCGTCTGTGGGAACCCTTCCTTTTTCACCCAAGAAAGTTGATCTTCCACCCTCGATATAATGACTAGCGATCCTCACCACAGAGATCCCAGCACGAGCCGTCCCATCCTCCGCAACGGAGGCGGGAGCAGTCTTACTCCACCTCCCAACGTCGTCGGCGCCTTATCTGCGTGGATCGATAGGCTCACGGCGATAGTGGACGCGCTCACTCATGTTCAAACGGTCGGCTATGCCCGCCAAACCGCTATCCTCACTCCCCAGAACAACTGCATGCGTAGGGCGACGGAAGGGTGCATTCAGGCCCTCGACCTTGCTCACACCCATCTCGGTGCCACCGAAAACCGGCGCGTTGATTCCGGAAGTCAAGACCCTCATACGAGGAATGATTCCATGAAGCGTTGGGCGCTAGATAGTTCAACACCGAGATCTCAGGGAAGACTATACCATCGCTTCAACGCCCACCGCACTCTCTCGCCCCCTGAGGAGACGTCAGTCAGGTCGCTTGATTTTAGGGGAGACTGACGTCCCCATATCCATCGAGGCCGAGCATGTGGTTCACCTCGGGACCGACCACAAAAGGTTCCTCCTAAGGACCTGAGGAATGTGATAGAGCAGAGCCGAAATCGCTCCATCGCGCAAGCCCAAAGCAGAGACAGCAAGCGCTCTAATTACGGAGAATCCTTGGGGTACCATCAGCGAATCGAGGCCCTCGAGAAGAAAATTGAAGACATGCGGAACGCTACCTGCTCGGCCGGAGGAGTGGCAAAGTACTCCGCAGATTCACTCATGAGGCCCTTCACCAAGCAGTTACTAGGTGAGCAGATCTCGTCTCGGAACAAACCGCCCAAGGTGGCCCTCTTCGACGGGAAATATGACCCGAAGGACCACTTGGATGCATTTACAACAGGCATGAGCTTCCAAGACAATTCAGACGTGGCTCGGTGCTGAGCCTTTCCACCACCTTCATCCGGGCCGGCCGATATTGGTTCCACGGCCTTGCGCCACGCTCGATCTCGACCTTTGATAAGCTGGCGACTCAATTCATCGGTCATTTTGTTGGCATCCGACGACAGAAAAGGACGGTTGACTATCTATTTACCATCAAGAGTGAAGATAGAGAATCTTTCAAGGGTTACGTCACCCGCTTCTACAATGCCCTTCTGGAAGACCCCGAGCACTGCGACAAAATGGTTATCACCGCCTTGAGGTCGGGTCTTAGGCACAAGGAGTGGCTCCACTCTTTTGCATTGGCGCAACCTAAGACCATGGCCGAAGTAAAAGTCTGGACCGAGCGGGAAATCTAACTTGAGTCAGAGGTAAACACCAACTTACCTCGCGGCAACCGAACGGACCAAAAGAAATGGGACAGAGAAAAGAAGAAAAAGGCCGACCGTCCAAAACCTTATTCCCCAAAGTTTCATGAATACACTCCCCTGAACGTCTCCCAGGTCGAGCTACTAGAGGAGGCTAAGGGCGAGAGATTTTTCAAACTCCCACCAACGACTCAGAGGCCGGGCAAGCGATTCCGCGGCCCGTACTACACCTTTCATCGATCACAGGAGCACCCGACCGAGAACTGCAAACACATCCATGACTACATCGAGCAGCTGATCCGCTCTGGTCACCTGGCAAAGTACCTACGAGACAAATGGCAAGCAGATCGGGAGCAAGCAAACCAGCCTCCTCCCGGGGAGTTGACAGTCAGGAATATCATGGTCGTCTCTGTAGGCTCGGCTCCGAACAATGAAGACACCCACCACTTCCGGTCGGTCATGACCTTAAGTGATCTGCCCCATAAGAAGTGCAAGAAGAATGATCTGATCACCTTCACCGATGAGGACCTTCATGGCATATCACTCTCGCACAGTGATCCCCTTGTGATAATAGCCCGAGTAAACTGATATTAAGTCCGGAGGATCCTAGTCGACTCAGGGAGCTCGGAGGACATCCTGTTCTATAACTGTTTCCAGCATATGGGGTTAAACCCGTCGGACCTCCAACTGACCTTCCACATCCTCTCCAGGTTTACGAACTATTCCGTTTCGGCCAAAAGAACGATCACCCTCCATCTCAACATTAGGGAACCAGGAAGAACGCGGACCATATCGGTGAATTTCCTCATTGCCAAAGATCATGATGTCCTATAACATCCTCTTGGGTCGCCCCACCCTAAACGCCCTCTAGGATCAGATCTCAACCTACCACCTCACGCTCAAATTCTTCCTGAACAATAGGAGGATAGGCCAGGCCTACGGTGACCAGCAAACCGCTAGGGTCTGTCTCGCCTCGATGCTCCCCGAGGATAAAGAAGCTGATATTTATGAAGGTATGTACGTTTTTCGGTAATCTCTGGATACGCATGACGACAAAAGTGAGATTCGGGGTTCTCCGGTAGAGGCTTTGTTAGAGTTTCCTCTTAAAGAAGGGGACGACAGCCGAACTGTACAGATCAGTTCACTTTTGACTGGGGATGCTCGAGACAGCCTAGTCCAGTTCCTCCGGAACAACTCCGATGTGTTTGCTTGAACTCTAGTGGATATGCCCGGGATCGACCCCAAGGTGATCTCCCACAAGCTCGGGGTCGACCCGAAAGCCCGACCAGTCCGACAAAAGAAAAGAAGTTTCGCACCAATGAAGCAAAAAGTAATAGAGGAGGAGGTGGACCGACTGCTCGCGGCTAACTTCATCAGGAACCTGGACTACTCGGCTTGGCTTGCAAACATGGTCATGGTCAAAAAGGCAAACGGGAAATGGCGCATATGTGTCGATTTAACCGATCTAAACAAAGCCTGGCCTAAAGACAACTACCTACTCTCTCGGATAGATCAGTTAGTAGAAAGCTCGACCGTTCATGAGCTACTAAGCTTCTTGGACACTTTCTCCGGTTATAATCAAATCCGGATGAATCCGGCCGACGAAGAGCTAACCGCCATCACCACCGATCGAGGAGTCTATTGCTACAGGGTAATGCCCTTTGGCCTCAAAAACGCCGAAGCAACGTACCAGCGGCTGGTCAACAAGTTGTTCAAACTACAAATTGGTAGAAATATGGAAGTTTACGTCGATGACATGCTCGTGAAATCCACCTGGTCAGCCAAAAATACAACGGAGCTCGGCGAGACATTCGATATCTTGCGAAAGTACAAAATGAAACTCAATCCTGCCAAGTCTGCGTTCGGCGTCATGAGCGGGAAATTCCTTGGATTCATGGTCACCTACCGAGGAATCGAAGCAAACCCGAAAAAGATCAGGGCCATCATCGACATGGCGACACCCAGGAGCAATGTCGATATCATGTGGCCCACAGGCAGGGTGGCTACTTTAAGTCGCTTCATGTTCATATCCAGAGAAAAGTGCCAGCTTTTCTTCAAAAACTTAAGGAAAATCCCTGGGTTCGAATGGTCCAAGAAGTGCCAGATCGCTTTCGAGCAGCTCAAGGCACATCTAGTGACCTTCCCCCCCCCCCGCTTCTCACCCGACCAGCTGAGGGGGACGAGCTGTTACTGTATCTGGTCGTCTCCGACCTGGCTGCCGGCTCCATAGTCATCAAAGAATTCGAAGGAATACAAAGACCAGTCTACTACATCAGCCATGTTTTCAAGGACGCAGAGATCAGATACCCGGCCATAGAAAAAATAGTCCCGGTGCTCATCGTCACCTCCAGGAAGCTCCGACACTATTTTCAGGCTCACAAGATCATCGTTCTCACCGAACGACCCATGGGGATATCCTCGGTTCCCCCGAATCGTTGAGCCACTTAGAGAAATGGAGATGGGAGTTGTCCCAATTCGACATCAAGTACCAACCAAGGCAAGCTATCAAAACACAGGCCCTAGCTGATTTCGTAGTCGAATGCACCATTTCCAATAAGGAAGGAGCGCCAGTGTGAGGACCTAACCCATGGTCCTCAGTCGAGGAGACGCTTGGCCTGATTCTGGATTGGGTACTCTATGTGGACGGCTCCTCCACAGAGGAAGGGAGTGGGGCCGGATTAATCATCCGTGGTCCAAATGAAGCAGAGATGGGGTACTCTCTGAGACTTGGTTTCAAGGCGTCGAACAATGCCGTAGAATACGAAGCTTTAATAGCCGGGCAATGAATCGCCTCTGGGGTGCGGCTAAAGGAGATCAGGATCCGCAATGACTCCGCGCTAGTCGTCGGCCAGATGACCGGACGTTTCGAAGCCCGGGAACCCCTGATGATGAAATACCCAGCGGAGGTAAAAAGACTTCAGAGAAATTTCGACGAGGTCCAAGTGGAACAGATTCCCAGGAGCATGAACGCCGAGGCCGATGCGCTAAGCAAACTCACATCTTCTTATTCAGCCAATCATAAGAAAACATCCTCTTCGAAGTCCTGTCACGGCCCAGCGTGGAAGATGGAGAATTAATACACCGGATCTACACTATTCAAGTGGATATCCCGGATTCGAGAAAACCCACTGTAGAGTTCCTTAAGGACAGAGTACTCCCTGCGGACTGCGTCGAGGCACGCCAGCTCCATATGAAAGCTCGTCACTACATGTGGAGCAAGAAAAACCTGTACAAAAAGTCGTACACCTAACCTCTACTCCGATGCGTCGATCCCGACGAAACAGATTACGTCCTCCGAGAGATACATGAAAGAGTCGGAGGAGCACATCAAGGGGCCCACAATCTAGTTCAAAAGACACCGTTGCATGGGTATTATTGGCCGACTGTAACACCCGAGCCCAATGCTACTAATTTCAGTTACCGTTTGAACGTAGTGTGGCACTTATTTTATTTATCTTGCTTGATTGTTACTTATTGTAAATTTTACCCCCGTCAATTCATTTCTGAATGTAACAATTTATGGCATCCAAAATAAAATTAAAAATATTCATCTTGGCCTGCTTGACACCCCTAACCCCGTTGTAGCGTCCGTGCGTCGTGTTCTCGTCCCGTACAGTGAAACGGGCGAGTTTGGACGGTTACGCGCACGTACGTGTGTCCGTTTTGGGGGTATGCTTTTTGATCATAAAACACTTCATTTTAAATTTTGGATCCCGCCTAAAATTCTATTATTTCAATTTCGAATTTTTAGACCCGACCCGGGCGCAATTTGGAAATGTTTCACTTTATGCCAAAATCCCAAATTTCTAAGATTTTAAACCGTCTGAAGATTTTAAAACTATATACTATATTTCATATCTTATAAATCTTTTTATTTATATTTTTCCTAACCTAATCTATCTCCCCAGCCAATCAAAGCCTTCATATCTCCGTGGGCCCCGCCTCCTCTCTCTATCTCTCGTCTCTCTCTCATCTCTCTCTCTCTCTCTTCTATATATATATTCCTATCTTCTTTCCTCCTTTTCTTTTTTATCAATCGCAGAACCCACCATCGCGCAAATCCCCAGCCGCCTTGCCCTAGCCGCCGCGGCCCCAACGCCGGCACCACCACCACCACCGGGCTCGTCGTCCCCTCGCCCTCAACCGAGCCTCCCTCTCCTCGCCACCTCCTCCTTCTTCTTTCGTGTACCCGAGCCCATGCCTGCACCCTCAAAACCTATCGCCGGCGGTCTCTCGTCGTCGCCATCCACACCACCACCTTCACCCTTCTCACCCCCTGCACACTCCAACACCCCAACCATCTCCCCTTCTTCTCCTTTCTCCATTCCCTGCACCAGCATTTCCTACCCGAGCCCTAACCCTAAACCGCTGGAACCTCTTCGCCGGCGCTCTCACCGCCGTCGATCTCACCACCACCACACCCTCTGCAACCCAGTAAGCAATATCTTCCCTTCCTCCTTCTACTTCTTCCCTTCTTCTTTATTTTTCCTTTCTTTCTTGTTGCAATTCTTGATCGGTTACTGTTTTGTGTCTCGCCGGAATCCGGCCGTGCCGGCGACGCGTCCCGACGTTCCAGCGAGGTACCACGACCCGTGTGGTTCCACTGTTTGTCGTTTGGGTTCATTCCGTGAATCGTGCGTCCGTCACGAGTTTTCCCCGCCGACATTCTACGTTTCGTTTTCCCGATTCGCGACCCGTCGAGGCAAGTACCCATTGCTACATGCTAAACAATATTTACTTATAATTAATGACACCCTAAAACCTGCAATTTAACTTTGGTATTATAATTTCCTATTTTTCGTGTTCAGATTGTTATATATCATTTATCTTTCAAACTTGGAACCTACCTGTTGTAATTACTAATTTGGAACCTAATAATCACATTTACATGTTTTAATTACACTTTCACTAATGATGTAGCTTATGGCACCTTTTCTACCGTTTTACTTCATTCGGACACTCGTATACATTTAACCTGCTTAAACTGTGATTTCATTCGTGGAACCTATATACATATATAACATTGCATCCATGAAGTCTTAAACTTGTTAACATGATTAAATGGCTATAATTGTCTTACTGCATTCTTATAATGTTGAAATCATCCCTGTGACACAATTGATAACTGTACTGCTAATTGAATGAATCTGCCTATTGCTTAATTCATTGCTTATATCATGTGTTGATAACCATGCTTGATTATAAAACTGATTGTAAGCACACCTATGTTATCGTTTATATCTTGACCTGACTTGCTACATACATAGTGCTTGACCCGACATGGTACCGTATACTGCTTGACTTGACATGATGTACCATGACCTGACCCGTTATCTGACCTTGTGTCTAATGCCAACAAATCTGACATGTAGTCCTCATGGACCGTTCATGTTGTCTATCCAGACAAACCTGTTTAGCTGATCCTGTGTTGGTATTAGTTTCTTGACTACGGGATACCTGACTTGACATACACATATAACTTGGGGGTATGGGGAAATCAAAGGTGAAACCTGACTTGTAACTCAACAGTTCACTATCTGTTCTGAGTGTACACATTCTTGTTTGGTGCCTAGCGGCATGTCTCGGTTTCAGCCGAGAATATTGAAGCCGTGGTCCCGGGTATGTACGGGATACTACTGAGTGTACACATTCTTGTTTGGTGCCTAGCGGCATGTCTCGGTTTCAGCCGAGAATATTAAGGCCGTGTTCCCGGGTATGTACGGGATATTCTTGTTTGGTGCCTAGCGGCATGTCTCGGTTTCAGCCCGAGAATATTGAGGCCGTGGTCCCGGGTATGTACGGGATACTATTGAGTTACATCGATGATTCATCAATTTGGTTTCAAAGACTTTAGAACAGAGAACCTGATAGAACAGTCCAGTTTACCCACTGCACACTACCCTGCACTGCTCTGATTCATATTATTGTTACCCTTGCTTTATTCATGTTTATACTCACATTGCCTGTTTATTATGTTATTACTTGATGACTTGACGCGCTGACGTCTGGGTTTTGCATGGCCCAGATTCTGTACCGTTGTCGCAGCCCGAGCAGGAGTACTTCAGCCGACAGGCTGAGCTGTGAGTGTCAGTAGTAGTTAGTTTTCTTTCCTGCATTTATTTCCTGATGTGAGCCCGCATTATGGGACATACATTCCAGTTATTTTGTATTGGATCTTTCGCTTCCGCATTTATTTATTCTTGACTCATGTTATCTTGGATTATGGACATGTTTTAGATAGTTTTATTTTGTTCTTGATATCTCTACAACCGTAATGTGACTGTGGATGGATACTTCCTACCCACAGGTAGCATGGTTGGCTATGTCACGTGCCCATTTTAGCTTACTCTGGGAAGCGGGGCGTGACATGGTTCTTTTGGTATCAGAGCCATAGGTTAGTTGGGTTGATTCTTTATAGTTGGGTATTGTACCCAATACACGAATCAGAATACCCGTGTTTACGAAACATGTCCTGCCACCTTGCCGTTTTACCATTCTTGAATCACATTCTTCCTGATTATATCCTTTACGATGTGCAAACTTCCTTTGCATATCGACTCGAAAACCTGATTCCTTGTTATCTCTAGGACTTAGGCGACTTTGGTGGAGTTATGTAATTGTGGCTATGATACCGCGGCATAGTTACAATGCGGCACTCTATTTAAGTATCTTGGAGTTCTAGCCTTGATCTATATTCAGAATCTATCATCATGCTAATGTTGGGTGTTTTGATTTTAGGAATATGGCCGGTAAGAATTTGAAGACGTACCAAAGGCGTGTGGACAAATCCGCCATGCTTGGAGTGATAAGAGGAATGCTGGAGAATCAAAAGAAACAGACCGAGCTGATCCAGCAGCAAGCGGAATCATTTCAGGAAGGTTTGCAGATCGTTCAGCAGTCTGTGAACAATGTTGGTGCTAAGCCAGTTGACCGAGTAGGGACCGTAGCAGATTTCAGACGTTTGGGTCCGTCTACATTTACTGGTTTGGAGGAGCCGTTGCCAGCAGAGCAGTGGCTAGTTGACACAGAGAACTTGCTTATTGCGGCACAGATTCCAGATGAGAAAAGAGTCGATGTGGTACGCATTAAGTTAGTGGACTACGCCCGAGAATGGTGGCTTGTGGAGGAGAACCGCTTGCCCAAGCCGATCAAGTGGGCGGATTTTTCAAAGAGTTTCCTGGAGAAGTTCTTCCCGCGGACTGCACGGGAGGAAATGGAAGAGAAATTCATCGGGCTAAAGCAGAATGGAGCACCTGTAGATGTGCATGCAGCAGAATGGACAAGACTCAGTAGATTCGCTGGACCTTTAGTTGCCAATGATGCAGACAGGGCATGAAGGTTCATGCGTAGCTTAGACATGGACATCCAGAGGCAGATTGTCTCCCTGGGTTTGACCACTTTCTCATAAGTACTTGCGGCAGCCCAAGAGCAGCAGAGTTTATCTGGGATGAAGGGGAGTTTGCAGCAGACAGCAGTTGCGGTAAGGAAGCCAGCATTTGTACCAAACCGAGCTCATGGTCGCAGAGGTATTCCAGTGGACCGTCGTGGTGTAGCACCCATGAAGAAGCATGTTGTCGTCGATCGAAGAAAGAGCATGACTTGTAACTACTGCAATTTACCTGGCCACATGCAAAAGGATTGCCGAAGGAGGCTGGGACTCTGTCTGGTTTGTGGAGCGGCAGATCACGCCGTTAGTGCTTGTCCGTCGAAACTTCGTACGAGAGATGATTTTCAGAAGCCTCCGCAGAGACCGTTCCAAGGGCAGAAACAGCTAACTCAAGGACCTAATCAGGTTCGAGCTTTTACCTTGACAGCGGAAGAAGCTAAGGCGTCAGGAGAAGTTGTTTCAGGTACTTTACTCGTTCATGGTTTTCCCGCATTGGCGTTATTTGATTCTGGTGCATCCCATTGTTTTATGTCATCCAAGTTTTTAACTACACACTCGATTGACTACACGTCCCTGTCTAGTTTCTGGGACATACACACTGGGAATGGGAAAATCATAGCTAGTAGGAAATGTAAAGATTGTACAGTTGTTGTGTGCGGACGGGAGCATTTTGCAGATTTCTTGGTGATTGATACGGGCAGCTACGAAGTCGTCTTGGGAATGGATTTTCTTGGCACTTTCCACGCTCACATTGATTTTAGGGCAAGGAAGGTAATTTTCCAGATTCCCGGACATCCCGAGTTTGGCTTCACCGGAGGAAGCAGTTCTGTCGGGCCAGTCGAGTTCAGGGCTAGGCCGACAAACAATATTCTTGCAGCAATGGAAGTTGATAAAAGTGAAGAGCTGTCTGTTGTTCGCGATTTTATGGACGTGTTTGAAGATATATCGGGATTACCGCCGGAGCGAGACGTGGAGTTCGCAATTGATCTTATTCCTGGTGCAGCGCCAGTATCCAAAGCGTATTATCCAATGGCACCAGTAGAGTTGGAAGAAGTCAAGAAACAGGTTGCTGAATTGCTTGAGAAGGGTTGGATTCGAAGCAGTAACTCGCCTTGGGAAGCTCCAGTTCTTTTAGTAAAGAAGAAGGATGGCACAAGAAGGATGTGCATCGACTATCGAGAATTAAACCGGGTGACTATTAAGAACAAGTACCCGATCCCTCGCATTGGCGAACTTTTCGAGCAGCTTAGTGGCGCGAGGGTATTCTCGAAGTTGGATTTGCGATCCGGATATCATCAGGTCCGAGTGAAAACAGAAGATATTTGCAAGACGGCGTTTCGAACTCGGTATGGACATTACGAATACTTAGTGATGCCCTTCGGAGTAACGAATGCGCCGGCAGTATTCATGAACTTGATAAACCGAATCTTTTCACCATTCTTGGACCAGTTTATTGTGGTGTTCATTGACGACATTCTGGTTTACTCGAAGAGTTTTGAAGAACATACTGAGCATTTGAAGATCGCACTGCAGACGTTGAGACAAGAGAAGTTGTATGCGAAGATGAGTAAGTGCGAGTTTTGGCTGGAGGAAGTAAAGTTTTTGGGGCATGTTGTGTCTGGCGATGGAATTGCCGTTGATCCAGAAAAGATGGCAGCAGTTCGTGATTGGCCGATTCCAAAGAATGTTGCGGAGATAAGAAGCTTTCTTGGACTCGCCGGGTATTACAGAAGATTTGTGGAGAACTTTGCTCATCTGGCGGAGCCGTTAACCAAGCTTACGCGCAAGGAGGTGCCTTTTGTATGGACGGACAAGTGTGCGTTAGTTTTTGAGACGTTGAAGCAGAAGTTGATAACCGCCCCTATTCTGACCGTGCCAGACAATTCCGGAGGATTGGTGATTCACAGCGACGCATCTGGGAAAGGATTGGGATGTGTTTTGATGCAGCATGGGAAGGTTGTAGCGTACGCATCGAGACAGTTGAAGACCCATGAGAAGAATTACCCAACTCATGACTTGGAGCTTGCGGCAGTGATTTTTGCTTTGAAGATTTGGAGACACTACCTTTTAGGCGAAAGGGTCGAAGTTTTTACTGATCATAAGAGCTTGAAGTATGTGTTCACGCAGAAGGAGCTTAATATGAGGCAACGTAGATGGTTGGAGCTGATAGCTGACTACGATCTTGATCTTAAGTACCATCCGGGGAAGGTTAATGTCATGCCGGATGCGCTTAGTCGGTTACCAGCAATTCAGGTGTTAACTACGCAGAAGGAGCTCGTTGAAGATTTTCGAAGATTTGACTTGGAGGTTGTGCTACCGCATTCTACGGGACAGTTGATGCAGCTGCAAGTACAGTCATCGTTGATCGAGAATATTTAAGCAGCACAATCGCAGGATCCTAGACTGCAAAAGTTTCGAGAGCAGATTGAAGCCAGACTACGAACAAATTTATTGATCCACGAAGATGGTTCGCTGAGGTACGGTAGCCGTTTATGTGTGCCAAAGGGAGATATTCGTGAAGAGCTTATGAAGGAGGCACACAGTTCAGCTTATTCTGTACATCCAGAAGGCACAAAGATGTGCCGAGATATTCGACAGTATTTCTGGTGGGGAGGCATGAAACGGGAGATTGCTCGCTTTGTGGCTAAGTGCTTGGTGTGTCAGCAAGTTAAGGCTGAACATCAAAGGGTTGATGGTTTATTGCAACCACTTCCGATTCCTCGATGGAAGTGGGAACATATAACCATGGATTTCGTGACGGCTTTACCGCGAAGTCTAAAAGGCAACAATGCTGTATGGGTGATTGTTGATCGTTTGACCAAGGCAGCTCACTTTATTCCTTTCCGGGTTGGTCAATCAACAGAGACTTTGGCAGAGCGGTACATGCAAGAGATTGTAAGATTGCATGGAGTACTGGTGAGCATCGTGTCCGATCGGGACACTCGGTTCTTATCCCACTTTTGGCGAAGTTTACAGGAAAGTTTGGGGACTCGATTGAAGTTTAGCACAGCTTATCATCCTCAAACTGATGGTCAGTCGGAGAGAACAATCCAAACTCTTGAGGATATGTTGAGAGCATGCATGTTAGACTTCAAGGGTTCATAGGAAGATCATCTACATTTGGTGGAGTTTTCTTACAGCAACAGTTTTCAGGTAACCATCCAGATGGCTCCATTTGAAGCTTTGTATGGTTGTAAATGCCATTCACCTGTTTGTTGGGACGATGTCGGTGAACGAAGATTATTGGGACCAGATTTGGTTGTGCAGACAGTTGAGAAGGTTAACATTATCAGAAATCATATGAAAGCATCTCAAGACCGACAAAAGAGTTGGGCAGATACGTCGAGAAGACCTCTAGAGTTCGCCGTGGGTGATTTGGTATTCTTGAAGATATCACCGACAAGAGGGGTGATTCGTTTTGGAAGTCGAGGAAAGCTTAGTCCTCGATTCGTTGGACCCTTTGAGATCTTGGAGCGTGTTGGTGAGGTAGCGTATCGTTTGGCGTTACCGCAGTCCTTGGCGAATGTGCACGATATGTTTCACGTATCTCAACTCCGTAGGTATGTTCGAGATGAAACGCACGTATTGGATCATTCGGAGTTGACAGTACGGGAAGACTTGACTTTTGAGGAGCGACCGATTGAAATCGTGGATCGAAGGGAAAAGGTTCTTAAGAACAAGGTGATCCCTCTTGTGCTTGTTTCTTGGGGTAATCGCTCGCATGGAGAGTCCACTTGGGAACGAGAAGATGAAATTCGGCAGAAGTTTCCTCACATTTTCTTGTAGTTATATATCTTTGTATTCTTGGAATTTCGAGGACGAAATTCTTTTTGTAGTTGGGTATAATGTAACACCCGAGTCCAATGCTACTAATTTCAGTTACCGTTTGAACGTAGTGTGGCAATTATTTTATTTATCTTGCTTGATTGTTACTTAATGTAAATTTTACCCTCGTCAATTCATTTCTGCATGTAACAATTTATGGCATCCAAAATAAAATTAAAAATATTCATCTTGGCCTGCTTGACACCCCTAACCCCGTTGTAGCGTCCGTGCGTCGTGTTCTCGTCCCGTTCAGTGAAACGGGCGAGTTTGGACGGCTATGCGCACGTACGTGTGTCCGTTTTGGGGGTATACTTTTTGATCATAAAACACTTCATTTTAAATTTTGGATCCCGCCTAAAATTCTATTATTTCAATTTCGAATTTTTAGACCCGACCCGGGCGCAATTTGGAAATGTTTCACTTTACGCCAAAATCCCAAATTTCTAAGATTTTAAACCGTCTGAAGATTTTAAAACTATATACTATATTTCATATCTTATAAATCTTTTTATTTATATTTTTTCTAACCTAATCTATCTCCCCAGCCAATCAAAACCTTCATCTCTCCGTGGGCCCCGCCTCCTCTCTCTATCTTTCGTCTCTCTCTCCCCGTCTCTCTCTCATCTCTCTCTCTCTCATCTCTCTCTCTCTCTCTTCTATATATATATTCCTATCTTCTTTCCTCCTTTTCTTTTTTATCAATCGCAGAACCCACCATCGCGCAAACCCCCAGCCGCCTTGCCCTCGCCGCCGCGGCCCCAACGCCGGCACCACCACCACCGGGCTTGTCGTCCCCTCGCCCTCAACTGAGCCTCCCTCTCCTCGCCACCTCCTCCTTCTTCTTTCGTGTACCCGAGCCTACGCCTGCACCCTCAAAACCTATCGCCGGCGGTCTCTCGTCGTCGCCATCCGCACTACCACCTTCACCCTTCTCACCCCCTGCACACTCCAACACCCCAACCATCTCCCCTTCTTCTCCTTTCTCCATTCCCTGCACCAGCATTTCCTACCCGAGCCCTAACCCTAAACCGCTGGAACCTCTTCGCCGGCGCCTTCACCACCATCGATCTCACCACCACCACACCCTCTGCAACCCAGTAAGCAATATCTTCCCTTCCTCCTTCTACTTCTTCCCTTCTTCTTTATTTTTCCTTTCTTTCTTGTTGCAATTCTTGATCGGTTACTGTTTTGTGTCTCGCCGGAATCCGGCCGTGCCGGTGACGCGTCCCGACGTTCCAGTGAGGTACCACGACCCGTGTGGTTCCACTGTTCGTCGTTTGGGTTCATTCCGTGAACCGTGCGTCCGTCGCGAGTTTTCCTCGCCGACATTCGACGTTTTCCCGATTCGCGACCCATTTTCCCGATTCACGACCTGTCAAAGCAAGTACCCCTTACTACATGTTAAACAATATTTACTTATAATTAATGACACCCTAAAACCTGCAATTTAACTTTGGTATTATAATTTCCTATTTTTCGTGTTCAGATTGTTATATATCATTTATCATTCAAACTTGGAACCTACCTGTTGTAATTACTAATTTGGAACCTAATAATCACATTTACATGTTTTAATTACACTTTCACTAATGATGTAGCCTATGGCACCTTTTCTACCGTTTTACTTCATTCGGACACTCGTATACATTTAACCTGCTTAAACTGTGATTTCATTCGTGGAACCTATATACATATATAACATTGCATCCATGAAGTCTTAACCTTGTTAACATGATTAAATGGCTATAATTGTCTTACTGCATTCTTATAATGTTGAAATCATCCCTGTGACACAATTGATAACTGTACTGCTAATTGAATGAATCTGCCTATTGCTTAATTCATTGCTTATATCATGTGTTGATAACCATGCTTGATTATATAACTGATTGTGAGCACACCTATGTTATCGTTTACATCTTGACCTGACTTGCTACATACATAGTGCTTGACCCGACATGGTACCGTATACTGCTTGACTTGACATGATGTACTATGACCCGTTACCTGACCTTGTGTCTAATGCCAACAAACCTGACATGTAGTCCTCATGGACCGTTCCTGTTGTCTATCCAGACAAACCTGTTTACCTGATCCTGTGTTGGCATTAGTTTCTTGACTACGGGATACCTGACTTGACATACACATATAACTTGGGGGTATGGGGAAATCAAAGGTGAAACCTGACTTGTAACTCAACAGTTCACTACCTGTTCTGAGTGTACACATTCCTGTTTGGTGCCTAGCGGCATGTCTCGGTTTCAGCCGAGAATATTGAGGCCGTGGTCCCGGGTATGTACGGGATACTACTGAGTGTATGCATTCTTGTTTGGTGCCTAGCGGCATGTCTCGGTTTCAGCCGAGAATATTGAGGCCGTGTTCCCGGGTATGTACGGGATATTCTTGTTTGGTGCCTAGCGGCATGTCTCGGTTTCAACCCGAGAATATTGAGGCCGTGGTCCCGGGTATGTACGGGATACTATTGAGTTACATCGATGATTCATCAATTTGGTTTCAAAGACTTTAGAACAGAGAACCTGATAGAACAGTCCAGTTTACCCACTGCACACTACCCTGCACTGCTCTGATTCATATTATTGTTACCCTTGCTTTATTCATGTTTATACTCGCATTGCCTGTTTATTATGTTATTACTTGATGACTTGACGCGCTGACGTCTGGGTTTTTCATGGCCCAGATTCTGTACCGCTGTCGCAGCCCGAGCAGGAGTACTTCAGCCGACAGGCTGAGCTGTGAGTGTCAGCAGTAGTTAGTTTTCTTTCCTACATTTATTTCCTGATGTGAGCCCGCATTATGGGATATACATTCCAGTTATTTTGTATTGGATCTTTCGCTTCCGCATTTATTTATTCTTGATTTATATTATCTTGGATTATGGACATGTTTTAGATAGTTTTATTTTGTTCTTGATATCTCTACAACCGTAATGTGACTGTGGATGGATACTTCCTACCCACAGGTAGTATGGTTGGCTATGTCACGTGCCCATTTTAGCGTACTCTGGAAAGCGGGGCGTGACACCGACTATACACCAAGACGCAGAAAATTTGGTCAGAAGGTGCAAGACCTGCCAACTCTTTGGCAGCATCCCTCAGTTACCCACTACCGAATTAATGCTACTAAGTTCCCCTTGGCCATTTGTGCAGTGGGGTATGGATATGATTGGCCAACTCCCCACCGGCACGGGTGGACACAAATACATCCTTATCGTCGTGGACTACTTTACAAAGTGGATAGAAACCATGCCAATCAGAAAACCGGATGCCACCTCTATGGTGAAATTCCTGCAAAATAATATAATCTCCCGATTTAGAATCCTGAGGTGCATTATCACCGACCATGGAACCGATTTCGAAAATGACAAAGTCAGAGAATTTTGCAGTGACTGCCATATACTGATGAAGTTCTCCGCGGTTGCGCATCCCTAATGCAACGAGCAAGCCGAGATAGCAAACTGAGACATCATCCGGGGACTCAGAGCCTGCCTGGAAAAAAGACAGGGCAGCTGAGTCAAGAAACTGCCTCGGGTAATGTGGGCGTTACGAACGTCGAGAAAAACACCCACGGGGGAAACCCCGTTTATCCTCTGTTACGGCACCGAAGTAATGGTCTCCGCAGAAATCAGCCTGCTCAATTATCGAGTCGATCACTTCGACGATGAGGCTAACGTCTTAAGCGCTTCGAAGCAACCGAGACATCTTATTAGAGAAAAGAGATCGGGCACAAATAAGGATGGCCGCATATCAGCACCAGACCGCCCGATATTACAACGCCCGGGTTAAACATCGAGCTTTCATGTAACGTTTTAAAAATAATTAAATAAATAATTAAATGAATAAAATTGTTTAAGTGAATTTTATGAATTTCGGTAAAGTAAAATGTATTTTTCGTAAAACTAAACCGTGATTGTTTTTCATTATAATTTCAAAAATACCTATTTTAATTATGTAATTACTAGTAAATGGTGTTTATTTAGCCACTTATAAATTTTTAGTTTAATTAAATATTTTTCCTAAATTAATTATTTTAAATATTAACATAAGCTTTATTTTTACACTAAATTAGTGTAAATTACAAATTTGAATGATTTTAATTTGTAAAAATGAACCATGGCATATTAGAATTTAGTGTGTATCATGCAAAATTTATTTGCAAATTTTTCCATTTTTCTAGAGCTTTCTTGAGTTGCTATAGTAAAGAAATAAAAGAAAATGAAGAAATTCATGAAAAGACATTAAGTGAGATATTATTTGATGAAGTTTCTACACAACTCATGAAACTCTTTTCTATTTCTCCCTCTCTCCCTTGCTTGGCCGGCCACACTCTCATGGCAGCCCCCCCATTTCCCACTTCATTTTTATTTACAAAAATTCATCAAAAATACATCAAAAAATTCAATAAAAATCCACAAAATCCTATTTATTTCATACCCTTTATTCCTTGCTCATTTTTATATGGATTTTGGAGATGGAAATCATGCATTTTGAAGGCTCATTTTCTTGTTTGGATTTCATATTTTGGAGGTATAAATTTCCTTCTTTTGTTTATTTGTTATTAGATGTTTCTTTTAAGCATGTTTAGATTTAATGAATTAATTCTATGTTCAATTTTTAAAATTCAAGTTAGGGTTTGTAAATTCAAGTTATGATTTTTATTAATTAATTAGGGTTATAATAGTTAGTTTAACACTTTTAGAATTGGAAAATCTTGCATGGTTGTTGAATTGTAAATTTTTCATTTAAAATTATTTAAATTAGGAATTTTGCTAACTAGGTTTCTATAAAACATAATTTTTGGTGAAATAAAATTTCAATTAATATTTGTAACACTAGATTGTGGTCTTAATAAGGGTATTAACTTGTTGGTGGAATGGAAACTTAAATTGATTGCTAGTTTCTATTGATAATTGATAAATTGTGATAAAAATGCTATTTTGTAAACTAGATTTTAGAAATTCCTAAATAAATGAGATTAAAAATATAATTTATGGTTTCATTAAATCATTATCATCATTAATTGTGGTTTAATACATTAATTCATGCAAAATCATGTTTTGTGGTGGAATTGTGGTATTTTGCTTGAAAAATGTTGAAAATTGTTAAAGGTTGCAAACTAGAAATTTCAAATTAATACAAATTTGTGTAATAAAAATATGGTAATGGTTTGTATAGTCTAGTTATGCTATTTAATGAGTTTTATAACCATTGGTTTAATTTAAATGTCAAGTATTGATGAAAAACGGTAAATTGGCATTTTCGGGTTTTACGAAATTGGACGGTTTGATGGATTTTAGGGTTTCGATGGATTTAATCATGTTTTATAATATAAGTAATGTGTTTTAAAACTAGGAGTTATTTGTTTATGTTTATATCGATCCATCGGAGTTTGTACGCCGATATCGAGCGATATTTGGTTCTTTTGCGTGGACGGGACATAGGTTTTAACCTATGCTGGTTCATTGCGTCGTTTTGACTTTTGTATGTGATTCGGTTTACGATGATATTTATATGTTTGCGTTTAGGTACCCCTCACGTGGACTGCGGGCGATGAAGAGGAGGATGGCGACACCGTCTTCGGCAGACATGGACCAGGTGAGTAGATGCATATCTACGGGGGGAAGTCGGGTGGATGGCGTTTAGCACCCCCGCAACGTAGAATAGGGATAGTACGTATTGTCATTAGGAAACCAGATGTGACCCTAGATTCTTAATGTGTAGGACCCTAGTAATGACCCTAGGCTGGATTAGACTGATTTAGGAAGACCATATCAGAGGATGAATATCTTGGAAGAGGTTCGTAGGTTTCAGATAGAAACACACACCTGCACACACTGAAACTCGACATGGTGTATACGTGTATGTGTATATATATATAGGACTAGGTATAGATATATATATATATACAACACGTATATGGGATTCATTGATGTGATATGATATCTGAGGTATGATGAAATAGTATAACTGGGCTTGATGCCGTGATTCTTGGCTATACAGTCGTATTAAGTGTTAGCGGATCATTAGAGAATGAGATAATGAACACGTACATAAATTATAATGGGTGGTGATGATATTGAGGTACATGGGACTCTAAAATAGTACCCGGACTGTAACTTGTGATTGATCACGATATGGGATATGTATGACTTGATTTCGATATCATATAGGTGTGACCTGATGTCGATATCATATAGGTGTGACTTGATGATAATATGATATCAGTATGACTTAATCACAATATGATACATATGACATGATATTTCTGAGGATAAACTAATGATGCATTTTATGATGGCAATGATATATGATTGATGTATGCGATTACAGTTTAGCACCTTGATCATGAGATGTGTTGACGATGACATTATACGAATGATGAGACACCTAGGAGATACTTGACCCGTACCCCGATATTGGGATGCCGTACGATGGATTTTACCGTACGAGGCATAGATAGGATGATTGATCCGCACTCTTGATTCGAGGAAGCCGTACTACGTACGTGACGCTATTGAGGCTGGTTCGCCGACTATTAGAAATATTGATTCAGACCTTAGGTAGACTCTTGTTTCTTATTGACTAGTTTCTTAGGTTTAGTTCCTTAGGAGGTTAGATGGACACTAGTTTAGGTTTGATTCATATAGTGGTAGTTGTACTCGTATATCGCAGAGGAGTGGATAATGCACATCTGTCTTTACATTCATACTGTAATCATCATGGTGCATGTTCTTACATATGTTGCTATAATCAGTATAAACCATACATGTTAGGACACCAACACCATTACCGAAGATACGCATATTCCACGCACACTTATTTGCCGGCTCACACACATCATCATCGGTAATTGCTATGTCACGTACACTTTAGATCATATTGTCTTTTATGAATAGAATCAGTTAACAACTAGACCGATATAATATTGTGATTATTCTCTGATATTAGTATAGACATGATATTTATTACTTAGACATTCATGCATTCATATTTTCATGTTATCATGCAGTATTATGGGAATATGCCGACACTTATCATTTACTTACTCATGATTTTGAGATTTGGATTTCTATGAGATTTCTGAATTTTGGGGAAAACCGCAAGAATATATAAAAACTTCTGTAGCGTTTTGAAAATCGTTTCGGTGAAATTTCGGAAATATCGGTAAAATGAGGGGGTTTTCTGTAAAAAGTCAAAATACAAATATCTTATTATAAAAATTAAATATACATATTCTAGCTATGTAATTGCTATTATTTGGTGTTTATTGAGCCGCTGGTGAAATTTCAAATTTTCTGAAAAAAATATTATTTTATTATTATTTTAAGCCGTCACTAATACATTTAATTAGGAAAAATTACAAATTGGAATGAGTTGAAATAAATTTTGTGCATCATAAAACATGAAATAAAATTTTATCATGTGGTTTTTGGAACGAAATCATTTGCCAAAACGGTTTAGAAATTATTGAAGAAAAAAGGCTTTTTTTTTAGCGTAAATGGATGTTTGGGGTATTGTATTTATCATTTTTCATCACCCCACACCCGTACCCACACCCACACACACCCACTTACTCCTCCCCATGGCTGAATTCAGCACCCACCCTAATTTTTCCCCACTTGATTTTCAAATGAAAGGAAATGAAAGAAAAGAATAGAAAATGGATAAGTAGTTAGACTTTTGACTTGCTTTGACCTTGACTTTGCCCCACTTTCTCTACCTCCCTCTCTCTCCTCTCCCACTCACAATTCCAGCCGAAATTTCCCTCCCCTACTGCAGCAACAGCCCCCCCCCCCCCAATTTCCCTTCTCTTTTCTCTTCAAACTTCATGAAAAATTGCTTCTAAATCCATCAAAAAAATCCCAAAACCCAAATCCGACTCCTACCCATTTTAGCTTAGCCCGTATAGCATGGATCCTTGTGAAAAGAGAGCATTTTGGGAGGCCATGGATGCTTGTGGACCTTCATATATTTTTGGGTATAATTCTAAAACTTTTTGCTTAAATTGTTACTTGTTTCTTAAAGCTAATTTAAATTAAGTGTTAACTTGGATATGTGAGTTTAATTGCAAGTTTTGGATTTCAAGTTAGGGTTTGTTGTGGAAATGAGTTGTGTTTGATTGTGCATGGTTTAGTGAAGTGGTTTAACATAATTAGTTTTGTAGAAAACTAATCTAGTTGTTAATTACAAGTTGTTACTTGAAAAATTGTGTTAATTTGCTAATTGCTTACTAGGTTTTTGAAATTTGTTAAATTCTTGGGATTAAAAATGTGATTAGGGTTTTCTTGGCTTCATTAACTTTATTAAGTGTGGTTTAATGCTTTGGATCATGCAAATCTAAGCTAGATTGTAGTTTGTGCATTTTTGCTTTGAAATTGTTAAAAAGGGGTATTTTTGTAAACTAGAATATTAGGATTTTTGCAATTTAATGAGATTAAATTCCGGAAATTGTTTATACGACTTATTTAAGATATTTAATAAGTATATTGGCCGCTACTTTCATTTAAACATCATGTTTTGTACAAAAACGGCGAATTGTGCTTGCTAGATTTTCGGAAAAATGACTTTTTAAGTGAAAATGGGGTTTTTGTGAGTTTTAACCTAGTTTATATTAAAATTAGTGTTCGTGAATGTGCAAATGAGTGTGATTGGATTGTTCTCGATGGTTTGACGTTTGTACATCGACATCGAGGGTTGGTTTTACTATTCTTGCATGCGTAGGCGATAGGTTTGGACCTATGCGTGATACGCGTGCCGATTTGATTTTCATATGCCGTTTCGATCTCGAATTTAGTTTTAATGCGATATGGTGCGTTATGATATGTAGGTACCCCCACGTGGACTTCGAGACGACAAGCAAGCGCGTGGCGACGTCGGCACCGGCGAGCGAGGACCAGGTGAGTAGATTTATATCTACGGGGAGAAGTCGGGTGGATGGCGTATAGCACCCCCGCAGTTCGTGGTGATGTATACAAATACGTATACACACATATATATATATTTTGACTAATTTGTTTGATATTATCGATGATATAGATATTTGGTGTTCTTGGATGATTTAGTGTCGCGAAACCCTAGAGTAGTGGTCGCACCACACATGCACACACACACCCACACTTGCATACTTTCTTCTTTCATTTGCGCTTATACGGGATTATATAGTTATGTGTTCACATGGGTATGGGACTATGTGTTCACATACGGATTGAGGATGATAGTACTTGGGATTTATGATGAGTCGATGAGATTTGATTTGAGGCCGTGAGATCGGTGATATAGCAGGGTTCGTATCTTAGATACGACATGACGTTGTAGCGGGTCCTTGACGTAGTGTTTCACACACGTCCATGCATACGTAGGCGGTATCAGTATGGTACTAGACGTAGATCAGTACCCCGATCATGATATTTGATAAAGAGGATACCAGGTGAATAGTATGATGAATGTGATATTGACCCGTACCCAGATTGGTATGCCGTACGACGGATTTACGTACGAGCTATATTGATGATTGATCCGCACTCTTGACTTGGGATGCCTGATTATAGATATGGTATCGGATATGATATTATTGAGGCGAGATCACCGACTATACATATACAGGTATGTATATGTATCGACTCAGATGATAGGCGGTTTCCTTACCTGTAGTTCAGCTTGTAGTTCAGCCGTATAGTTTAGTGTAGTTGTTAGATTAGATTAGACTTCTTACCTATTTCAAAAACTAACGAATCGTGGGCATTTTTAAAGACAGCTCAAGGGAATCTACGGATATTTCAAAAACGACGTATCTTTTCATAAAAAACACCGTAGCCCCTATTTTCAAAACCCCATGATTCGTGTTATTTCAAAAGGCACCATTTGTAGGACTTATATTAGATTATTGCAGATTAGTTATCGTTGTGTCTAGTATTCAGCTCCCGCACATTATTGCTGTTCGCTCTGCCTCGCATATTTATTTTGCTGCATATTCCATTATTGATATCATGCTGTTAGGACACCAGCACCATTACCGATGATGCGTATGTACCACGTACACCTACTTGCCGGCTCACACACATCTTCATCGGTAATTGCCATGTCACGTACACTTTAGAGAATATAATTGCTTGACTTAGATTGTTAGCTAGTAGTTTTGACATGATATTAGTGTACTTCCCTTATATGCCATATTAGACATTGTAGCTATTACCTACCACTTCATGCATACTGTTATTCAGTTGTTCATGCCTAGTTCATTATCATTGACATATGCACTTGTGATGATTTCTTGAGATTTATGATATTTCTGGATTTCGGGGAAAGCCGCAAAATTTACAACTTATGATCTTTTAAAATATAAAATGTTGCGGTTTTCTAGTGATGTAAAGTGTCGTCCACCATGAGTTTGCTGTGGTTTTGGAGATCCGTGTCGAGGAGTGGAGGAACCGTCACGGGTACATGGTGGGCCCGGTATGGTACCCCGGGGCAAGAGGAATGTGGTGTTGACGTTGAGCCTGACTGGGGAGCACTACCTACCGGTGATATTACCCGACGCGTCGGATATCCGGAGGATACCGTCGTGGTCTTGAGATGGATGGTAGGGGCCGGTCCGGACTGACGGCGCCCTAGATATTGAGATTGAGACATTGATATTTCGAGACAGTGAGATTTATGTTTTGTGTCGATGCTAGACACTGTTGATACTGATTTTAATTATGATACCTCAGTTTAAAATATGAAGGAAATCTCACTAATTTATGAAAACAGTTTCTTCATTTACATGTATTCTGTTTTCATGCATTCATACCTCATTCATATGATATATTGCTACCTGAGGCACTGACACGGGCACACGAGTTTACACCCGGGTTAGATATTTACCCTAGCCATTGTTATAGGCTGCATGTTATATATATTTGAGGATATATTATGATCATTGACCTAGGATTGCGTTATTTATGCGATTTCTGTGCGTAGATGTTTTTCTATTCACGAGTTGGCAACTCACCCCCGTTGTGCCCCAGTTTCTTGCAGGTTGCCGTACAGGTTCCTTACGGCTTTGCGGGCATAGTTTCATTCGGGTGATTTGCTAGTAGGTGGGTTTACTTGTATCATACCCCTATTATTTATCTTGTATATCATCATTCTGTTGTATCTAGAATTCCATCAACCAAACATGTATTTATTGAGATAGAGAGCAGTGTTGGTTGTTCTTTCGACCTTAGAGTCGCTCGTTATTTTTTCTGGTGGTTTTGAGTTTCCTTTTGAGTTTTGATCCTCGCCGTTGGCGTTGTATATTATATTGTTTGTGTGGTTGTGACCGTCGATTGACGAAGAGCTAGCTCCCGCTTGGGGATGCCCTTTTCTTGATTTCGTATACTATTCATGTTGTATCCCGTTTGGGGGCTAGTATTTACAAAGGAGACTCTGCCGAAATTTTCAGTAAATTTTTGATGTTTTAAAAACCGCATAATTCGGCTTATGCTATTGAAATTACTTGCTTTAAGTTGTTTTTCCTGCACTCTACTATTTTCTTGGTTTGGATTTCTGGGTTTTCGGTTTACTTAGATTACGTACGCCTCGAGACGTTCGTAGTTTAAGTGCCGGTCATGTTCCGTACTTTCGGGTCGTGACAAAGTTGGTATCAGAGCGTTAGGTTTTAACCTTCAGAGCGTAGGATGACCCTTGGTTGATGGAATAGGTGACTAAAGTAGAGTGACGTACCGTTGGTATGTTCCGCGGCATATTTACGATACGCTACTCCACTTAAGAAGCCTTAGGATGTACATTTCTTTGCTCAGTATTATATTCATTTCGATCTAGCGTCATCAGTACCAGTTATGGTTTTGCTGCCACGATTATGGGCAGGGAGAGCTACAGCTAGAGTTGCGGTCAGCACGAGCTCGTCACGAACGAGGACTGACCAGGGCGAAATTTCGGCGACACACAATTACGGAGATGTGTCTTTTTACTGTGTTTCCACGCCACGAGCGTTTGGCGGATCGCCTTTATGAGGTTACTCGGAGGTGCTGATCGACACTAAAGAATTGAGCCAATGATAGAGACCAGCCAGATTTTGATGACCGTTGGTGTGTTGCTTACTCCTGACGATTGAGGCACTGTTTAGCATGCAGACGAGCAAGCCAGTGGTTGCTGCAAGCGACGAGATATCGCCCCATATGTTGGAGCTATTGCGGGGCGAGTTGTACGAATAGATGATACAAGGTCGCTAGTCACCCGATGATGAATCACTAGGACAGGTGGTTCGTTCGCTTAACCCGATGCGAGGTCATCAGATAGATTGATTCCAGCTAGAGACGACTTCACGCGGAGACGTTGGGAGTCGACAAAGACGATCGAATGTCAGAAACCTATTATTCCAAGTTTAAAGTAGTCGGAAAGACATGCAGGCAATTCTATGGTCCCTCTAGAAGAATGAAACCCTAACTCGACTTAATGACCGTGTGAAAGCCTTTGAACCTTCGGGTTTGCGGCAGTTCCACAGCGCCATTAGTGAGGCTTGGGTTTGCCCTTCTACGGCTGGACCACCGATGCTGTGGTATATATATTCGATACTATTAAACGGTACCAAGATGTTGAGCTCTTGGGGGATTATGAGGTTTTGACGAATCGATCGAATGGTTCGACTTCAATCGGATGCTAGGTGGTGAGATGCATTCTTGGGAGACTCCAGATACGAGGATAGTCATTGGAGGTCGGTCCATGCAGCCGCGACGAGACGAGTCCAAAGCAGACGACATTAGAGAAAAGTGGAGTAAGAGGATCGCACCAGATCTAGATGAGATGACGTTCTACTCCGCCGACATCAGAGATGCGATGCGCATGCCGAGGCATGGTACTTGGACTTACCTTCCAGAAGGAGTCGCGATGGGTATGCAGCCGTTCCAGAGCAAGATGCAGATATAGGAAAGGACGATGACTTCCGGACAGTTGGCAGAGACGAGACATGGAAGAGACCGTGAACAGGATTCCTTCCAGGACACTGCTGCAATGATACTTGCACCCAGGATCAGATGTGTCACGTACATTCAGAGAGCCAGAGGCCGACGCCAGTGATATGCTGTCTTACGAGTGGTCGCGATGATTGACCAAGAGATGACCAGAGAAGTGCCAGAACGGAATCGTCCCCGTTAGCACACCTGACAGGGCCGATAAGCCGATGGACCGAAAGATTGGTAATTCACAGTGAAGACCTTGACCCAGGAGTGGTCATGGTTACGCACACCAGCAGGACAGAGTTCATGATCATCGACGAGACGTCCCACTAGTGACCACGACAGTTGGCTGAGATTCTTAGAGGATGCACTTGAGCGGTACGATTCCGCCATTATTGATTACGATGTGTTGGGTGATTTATTCGTATGATTCGATTTTGATGGTTGAGGATTTATGATCTTTGCACAGTGTTGCACTTGATGTCGTTTTCGTGCTTTAGTTTCACATGTTTGTGATTTTATGGTTTTAACCAGTTGAGTTGGTTTTGTGTGTATGCATGCACACGATTTCATTCCTGCACTCTGTATAGTTTATATATGCTTGCAGTGCAGTGATACGCCTTTTGTGCACTTAGATGCACTGAACTTCGATTTCGATTGTGATACTCGATATTTGTTTTGTGCACCTTGTGCACCTGATTGATTTTGCGTACGTTCGGCGCTTGATATTGGATTTCATGATTTCGTGCGCGATGGATGCACCTGATTTGGATTTTCGCGCATGTTGAGCGCATGTCTTGAGATGCGATTTTGGTGCACACCAGATGCACTAAATTGAGATTTTTCGTGCATGTCAGATGCACCTGATTTTGCTGTCAGGCACACATGTTGCCTACGACAGATGTTTCGTGCACACCCGATGCACTGAGATGTTGTTTCTGTGCGCATGTATGGCACATTCATGGATTTTGATTTCCGTGCGCACCAGACGCACGTAGCATTCATGTGCATATTTTGGGATTGATTTCGTATAGAGCAGTACGTTTTTATGATATTGCTATGTGTTTTCGTACTGAGCAGGACTAGTCAGAGGACAGTACCTGAATATATTTTGCATGCATTGATAGTTATTGAAGGGATTTCCAAAAAGCGAGCTATAGCCTCAGTATTTACCTACGTGTCTGATATGACACGAAATGTTTAAAACAAGGAGACCCTTCTAAATTGTTTCCAAAACGGCGGAACGTACATTTCAAACAAAGGTATATATGTATATAGTTATTTTCTTATGATAGACGTCCGCCACTGTGCAGTGTTATACGCGTTGCACAGCGACTTAAAGAGATTTGGCATGCATTTCCTTCAGATACTTACAGATATAGATTCGATATTTACATGTATAGTTTCGAGTTATGTCATATTGGTTTTGATTTGGATTTGGCATTGATGTCTTCCCCATGACTCCGATGATTGCGAGATACTTGATGGAGTTCTGATTTGAGTTATATACTCATTTTTCAAGCGCATGCGCTGCGCTACGATTTGTTTTATGTATTTACAATTTCGGAGCCCCGACGACTTGATGGTTTTTCTTAGATGTTTTAGTATTTGGGGGAGTTTAAATTTAAATTCGGGGACCGAATTTCTTTAAGGGGGGAAGATTGTAGCGTTTTGAAAATCGTTTCGGTGAAATTTCGGAAATATCGGTAAAATGAGGGGGTTTTCTGTAAAAAGTCAAAATACAAATATCTTATTATAAAAATTAAATATACATATTCTAGCTATGTAATTGCTATTATTTGGTGTTTATTGAGCCGCTGGTGAAATTTCAAATTTTCTGAAAAAAATATTATTTTATTATTATTTTAAACCGTCGCTAATACATTTAATTAGGAAAAATTACAAATTGGAATGAGTTGAAACAAATTTTGTGCATCATAAAACATTAAATAAAATTTTATCATGTGGTTTTTGGAACAAAATCATTTGCCAAAACGGTTTAGAAATTATTGAAGAAAAAAGGCTTTTTTAGCGTAAATGGATGTTTGGGGTATTGTATTTATCATTTTTCATCACCCCACACCCGTACCCACACCCACACACCCCCACTTACTCCTCCCCATGGCTGAATTCAGCACCCACCCTAATTTTTCCCCACTTGATTTTCAAATGAAAGGAAATGAAAGAAAAGAATAGAAAATGGATAAGTAGTTAGACTTTTGACTTGCTTTGACCTTGACTTTGCCCCACTTTCTCTACCTCCCTCTCTCTCCTCTCCCACTCACAATTCCAGCCGAAATTTCCCTCCCCTACTGCAGCAATAGCCCTCCCCCAATTTCCCTTCTCTTTTCTCTTCAAACTTCATGAAAAATTGCTTCTAAATCCATCAAAAAAATCCCAAAACCCAAATCCGACTCCTACCCATTTTAGCTTAGCCCGTATAGCATGGATCCTTGTGAAAAGAGAGTATTTTGGGAGGCCATGGATGCTTGTGGACCTTCATATATTTTTGGGTATAATTCTAAAACTTTTTGCTTAAATTGTTACTTGTTTCTTAAAGCTAATTTAAATTAAGTGTTAACTTGGATATGTGAGTTTAATTGCAAGTTTTGGATTTCAAGTTAGGGTTTGTTGTGGAAATGAGTTGTGTTTGATTGTGCATGGTTTAGTGAAGTGGTTTAACATAATTAGTTTTGTAGAAAACTAATCTAGTTGTTAATTACAAGTTGTTACTTGAAAAATTGTGTTAATTTGCTAATTGCTTACTAGGTTTTTGAAATTTGTTAAATTCTTGGGATTAAAAATGTGATTAGGGTTTTCTTGGCTTCATTAACTTTATTAAGTGTGGTTTAATGCTTTGGATCATGCAAATCTAAGCTAGATTGTAGTTTGTGCATTTTTGCTTTGAAATTGTTAAAAAGGGGTATTTTTGTAAACTAGAATATTAGGATTTTTGGAATTTAATGAGATTAAATTCCGGAAATTGTTTATACGACTTATTTAAGATATTTAATAAGTATATTGGCCGGTACTTTCATTTAAACATCATGTTTTGTACAAAAACGGCGAATTGTGCTTGCTAGATTTTCGGAAAAATGACTTTTTAAGTGAAAATGGGGTTTTTGTGAGTTTTAACCTAGTTTATATTAAAATTAGTGTTCGTGAATGTGCAAATGAGTGTGATTGGATTGTTCTCGATGGTTTGACGTTTGTACATCGACATCGAGGGTTGGTTTTACTATTCTTGCATGCGTAGGCGATAGGTTTGGACCTATGCGTGATACGCGTGCCGATTTGATTTTCGTATGCCGTTTCGATCTCGAATTTAGTTTTAATGCGATATGGTGCGTTATGATATGTAGGTACCCCCACGTGGACTTCGAGACGACAAGCAAGCGCGTGGCGACGTCGGCACCGGCGAGCGAGGACCAGGTGAGTAGATTTATATCTACGGGGAGAAGTCGGGTGGATGGCGTATAGCACCCCCGCAGTTCGTGGTGATGTATACAAATACGTATACACACATATATATATATTTTGACTAATTTGTTTGATATTATCGATGATATAGATATTTGGTGTTCTTGGATGATTTAGTGTCGCGAAACCCTAGAGTAGTGGTCGCACCACACATGCACACACACACCCACACTTGCATACTTTCTTCTTTCATTTGCGCTTATACGGGATTATATAGTTATGTGTTCACATGGGTATGGGACTATGTGTTCACATACGGATTGAGGATGATAGTACTTGGGATTTATGATGAGTCGATGAGATTTGATTTGAGGCCGTGAGATCGGTGATATAGCAGGGTTCGTATCTTAGATACGACATGACGTTGTAGCGGGTCCTTGACGTAGTGTTTCACACACGTCCATGCATACGTAGGCGGTATCAGTATGGTACTAGACGTAGATCAGTACCCCGATCATGATATTTGATAAAGAGGATACCAGGTGAATAGTATGATGAATGTGATATTGACCCGTACCCAGATTGGTATGCCGTACGACGGATTTACGTACGAGCTATATTGATGATTGATCCGCACTCTTGACTTGGGATGCCTGATTATAGATATGGTATCGGATATGATATTATTGAGGCGAGATCACCGACTATACATATACAGGTATGTATATGTATCGACTCAGATGATAGGCGGTTTCCTTACCTGTAGTTCAGCTTGTAGTTCAGCCGTATAGTTTAGTGTAGTTGTTAGATTAGATTAGACTTCTTACCTATTTCAAAAACTAACGAATCGTGGGCATTTTTAAAGACAGCTCAAGGGAATCTACGGATATTTCAAAAACGACGTATCTTTTCATAAAAAACACCGTAGCCCCTATTTTCAAAACCCCATGATTCGTGTTATTTCAAAAGGCACCATTTGTAGGACTTATATTAGATTATTGCAGATTAGTTATCGTTGTGTCTAGTATTCAGCTCCCGCACATTATTGCTGTTCGCTCTGCCTCGCATATTTATTTTGCTGCATATTCCATTATTGATATCATGCTGTTAGGACACCAGCACCATTACCGATGATGCGTATGTACCACGTACACCTACTTGCCGGCTCACACACATCTTCATCGGTAATTGCCATGTCACGTACACTTTAGAGAATATAATTGCTTGACTTAGATTGTTAGCTAGTAGTTTTGACATGATATTAGTGTACTTCCCTTATATGCCATATTAGACATTGTAGTTATTACCTACCACTTCATGCATACTGTTATTCAGTTGTTCATGCCTAGTTCATTATCATTGACATATGCACTTGTGATGATTTCTTGAGATTTATGATATTTCTGGATTTCGGGGAAAGCCGCAAAATTTACAACTTATGATCTTTTAAAATATAAAATGTTGCGGTTTTCTAGTGATGTAAAGTGTCGTCCACCATGAGTTTGCTGTGGTTTCGGAGATCCGTGTCGAGGAGTGGAGGAACCGTCACGGGTACATGGTGGGCCCGGTATGGTACCCCGGGGCAAGAGGAATGTGGTGTTGACGTTGAGCCTGGCTGGGGAGCACTACCTACCGGTGATATTACCCGACGCGTCGGATATCCGGAGGATACCGTCGTGGTCTTGAGATGGATGGTAGGGGCCGGTCCGGACTGACGGCGCCCTAGATATTGAGATTGAGACATTGATATTTCGAGACAGTGAGATTTATGTTTTGTGTCGATGCTAGACACTGTTGATACTGATTTTAATTATGATACCTCAGTTTAAAATATGAAGGAAATCTCACTAATTTATGAAAACAGTTTCTTCATTTACATGTATTCTGTTTTCATGCATTCATACCTCATTCATATGATATATTGCTACCTGAGGCACTGACACGGGCACATGAGTTTACACTCGGGTTAGATATTTACCCTAGCCATTGTTATAGGCTGCATGTTATATATATTTGAGGATATATTATGATCATTGACCTAGGATTGCGTTATTTATGCGATTTCTGTGCGTAGATGTTTTTCTATTCACGAGTTGGCAACTCACCCCCGTTGTGCCCCAGTTTCTTGCAGGTTGCCGTACAGGTTCCTTACGGCTTTGCGGGCATAGTTTCATTCGGGTGATTTGCTAGTAGGTGGGTTTACTTGTATCATACCCCTATTATTTATCTTGTATATCATCATTCTGTTGTATCTAGAATTCCATCAACCAAACATTTATTTATTGAGATAGAGACCAGTGTTGGTTGTTCTTTCGACCTTAGAGTCGCTCGTTATTTTTTCTGGTGGTTTTGAGTTTCCTTTTGAGTTTTGATCCTCGCCGTTGGCGTTGTATATTATATTGTTTGTGTGGTTGTGACCGTCGATTGACGAAGAGCTAGCTCCCGCTTGGGGATGCCCTTTTCTTGATTTCGTATACTATTCATGTTGTATCCCGTTTGGGGGCTAGTATTTACAAAGGAGACTCTGCCGAAATTTTCAGTAAATTTTTGATGTTTTAAAAACCGCATAATTCGGCTTATGCTATTGAAATTACTTGCTTTAAGTTGTTTTTCCTGCACTCTACTATTTTCTTGGTTTGGATTTCTGGGTTTTCAGTTTACTTAGATTACGTACGCCTCGAGACGTTCGTAGTTTAAGTGCCGGTCATGTTCTGTACTTTCGGGTCGTGACAACTTCTCTCTCTCCTCCTCTCTTTTTAAAATATAAGATGCGGTTTTCTCGTGATGTATGTGTCGTCCACCATGAGATTTCATGTTTTCTGATGGATTTCGAGACCCGATTCGAGGAGTGGATGAACCGTCTCGGGTACATGGTGGGCCCGGTATGGTACCCCGGGGCAAGAAGATCGAGTTGTAGACGATGAGCCTGGCAGGGGAAGGCTACCTACCGGTGATGTCTGGCGCGGCGGATATCCGGAGGATACCGACCGTTGTCGTGAGATTTGATGATATGGGCCGATCCGGACTGACGGAGCCCGAGGTATTGAGACTATGAGACTTGAGATTTACAAGTTAGTGTCGATACTTGACACGGATTTCCATGAATTTCATTGTTGAGATTTCATATTCCTATACACATTTTACTATGATAACAGCTAAAGATTTCTTATACAGATATCTGGATTTCAGGATTGATTATTTTATATTCATGGTGCATGCATATCCATTCATATGACATAGTATCATATGAGGCACTGACACGAGCACGGAGTATCTGCATTTACACGTAGTTATACCCTGCTATTACTAGATGATTAGGATATTATAGTGTATTATTATGACCTAGGATAGCGTCGTGCATTCGATTTCTTTTCATAGATGTCTTCTACTCACGAGTTGGCAACTCACCCCCGTTGTGCAAAATTTTATTACAGGTTCGATGTACAGGTTTCCCTGGCAGCTTGCTGGAACATCTTTTCTTCAGGGTGATTTGCACGGTAGGTTGGTTCACTTGTATCTGAACCACCATTGTATTTTTATTCTTTCATTTGTATCTAGAAAACTCCATCAACCAAACTTGTATTACTTGATAAGTTTATTGGACCAGTCTTTTATTTCGACCTTAGAGTCGCGCATGTATTATTCTGATCTGGTGGTTTTGTTTTCTTTTGAGTTTTGAGCCTCGCCCTTTGGCGTTGTATATTATTGTGCTTGTTGTGGTTGTTTCCGCCTGTTGGCGTTGAGCTAGCTCCCGTTTGGGGATGCTTTTTATTGTTTATGTATATTATACTTGTTGTACCCGTTTGGGGCCAGTTTTTACAGAGGAGACTCTGCCGAAATTTTTGGGAAAATTTGCTGATGCATTTAAACTTGTTTTCTTCATGTTTTCTTTTACTTCTTCTTCTTTTGTGTGGTTTAGATTTCTGGGCTTCGGCTTACTTAGGTTACGTGGCGCCTCTAGACGCTTCGTAATCTAAGTGCCGGTCACATTCCGTACTTTCGGGTCGTGACAAAGTTGGTATCAGAGCGCTAGGTTTAACCTTGTATAAGTCTAGGTGACCCTTGGTTGATGGAGTAGGCGATTTAGGTAGAGTAACGTACCGTGGGTATGGTCCACGGCATACTTACGATACGCTACTCTGCTTAAGGAGCCTTAGAATGTACATTGTTTGCACCGTATTTCATTCGTTCCTTTGATCTATCTTCGTCGATGTCGGATTGTGGTTTCTGTTACCACGGGCAGAGGGAGCTGCGGCTCGAATGCGATAACCATTAGAGTATTGGTTATTCTTGAGGATTGAAGCATTGTTTAGCGTGCGGATGAAGGATATTCATATGCCGTCCGGATGAAGTTAAAGGGTTCGAACGATTATCAGAAAACCATGTTCCCAAGTTTAAGGTATTCGGAAGAACATGCAGGTATTTCGATGGACCCTCTAGAAGAATGAAACCCTAACTCGACATAATGACCACGAGAACGCCCTTGAACCTTAGGGTTTACGGCAGTTCCGCGGTGCCATTAGTGAGGCTTGGGTTTGCCCTTCTACGGCAGGATCATCGATGCCGGGGTATGTATCGGATATTTTTAAATTGTACTTGAGTGTTGAGCTCTCGGAAAATTTTGGGATTTTGATGGATCGATCGAAAAGTTTAATGTAGTCTGGATGTCAAGTGAAGGGATCGACTACGTCGGAGACTCTAGATATGAGTATTGCCGTGGGCAGCACAGTCAGCACAGCTACGAAGAGACGAGTTCGAAGCAATCGACATCAGAGGAAAGAGGCAGACATTGACGATAGTGTTTACGATTGTGATTTAATGATTTGAATTTCATATTTTCGTTGATTGGATTTTGGTATTTTGAGGACTTTGTTCTACGATTGGTATTTCATGTGTGTACCTTCATTTCATTCTATTTGTGTTTCATATATCAGTTGTATTGATGTTGTTTAGTACACACCCAGTACACTTGATTTTATTTTATATATTTTGAGATTTTTGATTTGATTTCGTGCATAGGGGTTACACATGATTTTGACATATGTTTCGACCTAGTTTTCATGCATTTTTGTGCTATGATTTCGATTTTGATATTCGATGTATGTTTTCGTGCACCATGTGCACCTGATTAGGATTCTTGCGCATACTTGGCGCACTTGATGCGATTTTGTGCACACCAGATGCACTAAATCGGGGTTTTGTGCAAATTAGATGCACCTGATATTGAGTCGTGCACGCCCATTGCACTTGACAGATGTTTTTGGTGCACACCTGTTGCACTTAGTTTTGTTGTGTGTGTATTCGTGGTATCTGTATTTGGTTTCGATTTCAGTGCGCACCGGACGCACATGATATTTTATTGATGTGATTGGGATTGATTTCAGTTTGAGCAGTATGTTTTCATAATCATTATTATTTGATTTAGTAACCAGGCGGGACGTGTATGTTAAATAAAAGATATATATATAGCTATTTTTTTTTAAATTAAACGTCCGCTACTTATGCCGTGACACGTGCATTGCACGGCGATTTTCAAGAGGGGTTTTTGTATGCTTCTTTATTATGATGTTTAGGCGATTTTACTAGGATGCGAACTATATATAAGTTATAAATTGATGTATATTATGATAGTTTTCATACTGGGTTTTGATATTTTATTCTCGCCATAACTCCGATGATTGCGTTATGCTTGACGGAGTTGATTTTAGTTATGTATTGATGATTTCGGAGCCCCGACGATTTAAGTGTTTGCTAAATATTTTAATATTTGGAGGGGGAGTTTTAATTTAAATTCGGGGACCGAATTTCTTAAAGGGGGGAAGATTGTAACGTTTTAAAAATAATTAAATAAATAATTAAATGAATAAAATTGTTTAAGTAAATTTTATGAATTTCGGTAAAGTAAAATGTATTTTTCGTAAAACTAAACCGTGATTGTTTTTCATTATAATTTCAAAAATACCTATTTTAATTATGTAATTACTAGTAAATGGTGTTTATTTAGCCACTTATAAATTTTTAGTTTAATTAAATATTTTTCCTAAATTAATTATTTTAAATATTAACATAAGCTTTATTTTTACACTAAATTAGTGTAAATTACAAATTTGAATGATTTTAATTTGTAAAAATGAACCATGGCATATTAGAATTTAGTGTGTATCATGCAAAATTTATTTGCAAATTTTTCCATTTTTCTAGAGCTTTCTTGAGTTGCTATAGTAAAGAAATAAAAGAAAATGAAGAAATTCATGAAAAGACATTAAGTGAGATATTATTTGATGAAGTTTCTACACAACTCATGAAACTCTTTTCTCTTTCTCCCTCTCTCCCTTGCTTGGCCGGCCACACTCTCATGGCAGCCCCCCCATTTCCCACTTCATTTTTATTTACAAAATTCATCAAAAATACATCAAAAAATTCAATAAAAATCCACAAAATCCTATTTATTTCATACCCTTTATTCCTTGCTCATTTTTATATGGATTTTGGAGATGGAAATCATGCATTTTGGAGGCTCATTTTCTTGTTTGGATTTCATATTTTGGAGGTATAAATTTTCTTCTTTTGTTTATTTGTTATTAGATGTTTCTTTTAAGCATGTTTAGATTTAATGAATTAATTCTATGTTCAATTTTTAAAATTCAAGTTAGGATTTGTAAATTCAAGTTATGATTTTTATTAATTAATTAGGGTTATAATAGTTAGTTTAACACTTTTAGAATTGGAAAATCTTGCATGGTTGTTGAATTGTAAATTTTTCATTTAAAATTGTTTAAATTAGGAATTTTGCTAACTAGGTTTCTATAAAACATAATTTTTGGTGAAATAAAATTTTAATTAATATTTGTAACACTAGATTGTGGTCTTAATAAGGGTATTAACTTGTTGGTGGAATGGAAACTTAAATTGATTGCTAGTTTCTATTGATAATTGATAAATTGTGATAAAAATTGCTATTTTGTAAACTAGATTTTAGAAATTCCTAAATAAATGAGATTAAAAATATAATTTATGGTTTAATTAAATCATTATCATCATTAATTGTGGTTTAATACATTAATTCATGCAAAATCATGTTTTGTGGTGGAATTGTGGTATTTTGCTTGAAAAATGTTGAAAATTGTTAAAGGTTGCAAACTAGAAATTTCAAATTAATACAAATTTGTGTAATAAAAATATAGTAATGGTTTGTATAGTCTAGTTATGCTATTTAATGAGTTTTATAACCATTGGTTTCATTTAAATGTCAAGTTTTGATGAAAAACGGTAAATTGGCATTTTCGGGTTTTACGAAATTGGACGGTTTGATGGATTTTAGGGTTTCGATGGATTTAATCATGTTTTATAATATAAGTAATGTGTTTTAAAACTACGAGTTATTTGTTTATGTTTATCTCGATCCATCGGAGTTTGTACGCCGATATCGAGCGATATTTGGTTCTTTTGCGTGGACGGGACATAGGTTTTAACCTATGCTGGTTCATTGCGTCGTTTTGACTTTTGTATGTGATTCGGTTTACGATGCTATTTATATGTTTGCGTTTAGATACCCCTCACGTGGACTGCGGGCGATGAAGAGGAGGATGGCGACACCGTCTTCGGCAGACATGGACCAGGTGAGTAGATGCATATCTACGGGGGGAAGTCGGGTGGATGGCGTTTAGCACCCCCGCAACGTAGAATAGGGATAGTACGTATTGTCATTAGGAAACCAGATGTGACCCTAGATTCTTAATGTATAGGACCCTAGTAATGACCCTAGGCTGGATTAGACTGATTTAGGAAGACCATATCAGAGGATGAATATCTTGGAAGAGGTTCGTAGGTTTCAGATAGAAACACACACCTGCACACACTGAAACTCGACATGGTGTATACGTGTATGTGTATATATATATAGGACTAGGTATAGATATATATATATATACAACACGTATATGGGATTCATTGATGTGATATGATATCTGAGGTATGATGAAATAGTATAACTGGGCTTGATGCCGTGATTCTTGGCTATACAGTCGTATTAAGTGTTAGCGGATCATTAGAGAATGAGATAATGAACACGTACATAAATTATAATGGGTGGTGATGATATTGAGGTACATGGGACTCTAAAATAGTACCCAGACTGTAACTTGTGATTGATCACGATATGGGATATGTATGACTTGATTTCGATATCATATAGGTGTGACCTGATGTCGATATCATATAGGTGTGACTTGATGACAATATGATATCAGTATGACTTAATCACAATATGATACATATGACATGATATTTCTGAGGATAAACTAATGATGCATTTTATGATGGCAATGATATATGATTGATGTATGCGATTACAGTTTAGCACCTTGATCATGAGATGTGTTGACGATGACATTATACGAATGATAAGACACCTAGGAGATACTTGACCCGTACCCCGATATTGGGATGCCGTACGATGGATTTTACCGTACGAGGCATAGATAGGATGATTGATCCGCACTCTTGATTCGAGGAAGCCGTACTACGTACGTGACGCTATTGAGGCTGGTTCGCCGACTATTAGAAATATTGATTCAGACCTTAGGTAGACTCTTGTTTCTTATTGACTAGTTTCTTAGGTTTAGTTCCTTAGGAGGTTAGATGGACACTAGTTTAGGTTTGATTCATATAGTGGTAGTTGTACTCGTATATCGCAGAGGAGTGGATAATGCACATCTGTCTTTACATTCATACTGTAATCATCATGGTGCATGTTCTTACATATGTTGCTATAATCAGTATAAACCATACCTGTTAGGACACCAACACCATTACCGATGATGCGCATATTCCACGCACACTTATTTGTCGGCTCACACACATCATCATCGGTAATTGCTATGTCACGTACACTTTAGATCATATTGTCTTTTATGGATAGAATCAGTTAACAACTAGACCGATATAATATTGTGATTATTCTCTGATGTTAGTATAGACATGATATTTATTACTTAGACATTCATGCATTCATATTTTCATGTTATCATGCAGTATTATGGGCATATGCCGACACTTATCATTTACTTACTCATGATTTTGAGATTTGGATTTCTATGAGATTTCTGGATTTTGGGGAAAACCGCAAGAATATATAAAAACTTCTCTCTCTCCTCCTCTCTTTTTAAAATATAAGATGCGGTTTTCTCGTGATGTATGTGTCGTCCACCATGAGATTTCATGTTTTCTGATGGATTTCGAGACCCGATTCGAGGAGTGGATGAACCGTCTCGGGTACATGGTGGGCCCGGTATGGTACCCCGGGGCAAGAAGATCGAGTTGTAGACGATGAGCCTGGCAGGGGAAGGCTACCTACCGGTGATGTCTGGCGCGGCGGATATCCGGAGGATACCGACCGTTGTCGTGAGATTTGATGATATGGGCCGATCCGGACTGACGGAGCCCGAGGTATTGAGACTATGAGACTTGAGATTTACATGTTAGTGTCGATGCTTGACACGGATTTCCATGAATTTCATTGTTGAGATTTCATATTCCTATACACATTTTACTATGATAACAGCTAAAGATTTCTTATACAGATATCTGGATTTCAGGATTGATTATTTTATATTCATGGTGCATGCATATCCATTCATATGACATAGTATCATATGAGGCACTGACACGAGCACGGAGTATCTGCATTTACACGTAGTTATACCCTGCTATTACTAGATGATTAGGATATTATAGTGTATTATTATGACCTAGGATAGCGTCATGCATTCGATTTCTTTTCGTAGATGTCTTCTACTCACGAGTTGGCAACTCACCCCCGTTGTGCCAAATTTTATTACTGGTTTGATGTACAGGTTTCCCTGGCAGCTTGCTGGCACATCTTTTCTTCAGGGTGATTTGCACGGTAGGTTGGTTCACTTGTATCTGAACCACCATTGTATTTTTATTCTTTCATTTGTATCTAGAAAACTCCATCAACCAAACTTGTATTACTTGATAAGTTTATTGGACCAGTCTTTTATTTCGACCTTAGAGTCGCACATGTATTATTCTGATCTGGTGGTTTTGTTTTCTTTTGAGTTTTGAGCCTCGCCCTTTGGCGTTGTATATTATTGTGCTTGTTGTGGTTGTTTCCGCCTGTTGGCGTTGAGCTAGCTCCCGTTTGAGGATGCTTTTTATTGTTTATGTATATTATACTTGTTGTACCCGTTTGGGGCCAGTTTTTACAGAGGAGACTCTGCCGAAATTTTTAGGAAAATTTGCTGATGCATTTAAACTTGTTTTCTTCATGTTTTCTTTTACTTCTTCTTCTTTTGTGTGGTTTAGATTTCTGGGCTTCGGCTTACTTAGGTTACGTGGCGCCTCTAGACGCTTCGTAATCTAAGTGCCGGTCACATTCCGTACTTTCGGGTCGTGACAAAGTTGGTATCAGAGCGCTAGGTTTAACCTTGTATAAGTCTAGGTGACCCTTGGTTGATGGAGTAGACGATTTAGGTAGAGTAACGTACCGTGGGTATGGTCCACGGCATACTTACGATACGCTACTCTGCTTAAGGAGCCTTAGGATGTACATTGTTTGCACCGTATTTCATTCGTTCCTTTGATCTATCTTCGTCGATGTCGGATTGTGGTTTCTGTTACCACGGGCAGAGGGAGCTGCGGCTCGAATGCGATAACCATTAGAGTATTGGTTATTCTTGAGGATTGAAGCATTGTTTAGCGTGCGGATGAAGGATATTCATATGCCGTCCGGATGAAGTTAAAGGGTTCGAACGATTATCAGAAAACCATGTTCCCAAGTTTAAGGTATTCGGAAGAACATGCAGGTATTTCGATGGACCCTCTAGAAGAATGAAACCCTAACTCGACATAATGACCACGAGAACTCCCTTGAACCTTAGGGTTTACGGCAGTTCCGCGGTGCCATTAGTGAGGCTTGGGTTTGCCCTTCTACGGATGGATCATCGATGCTGGGGTATGTACCGGATATTTTTAAATTGTACTTGAGTGTTGAGCTCTCGGAAAATTTTGGGATTTTGATGGATCGATCGAAAAGTTTAATGTAGTCTGGATGTCAAGTGAAGGGATCGACTACGTGGAAGACTCTAGATATGAGTATTGCCGTGGGCAGCACAGTCAGCACAGCTACGAAGAGACGAGTTCGAAGAAATCGACATCAGAGGAAAGAGGCGGACATTGACGATAGTGTTTACGATTGTGATTTAGTGATTTGAATTTCATATTTTCGTTGATTGGATTTTGGTATTTTGAGGACTTTGTTCTACGATTGGTATTTCATGTGTGTACCTTCATTTCATTCTATTTGTGTTTCATATATCAGTTGTATTGATGTTGTTTAGTACACACCCAGTACACTTGATTTGGTTTTATATATTTTGAGATTTTTGATTTGATTTCGTGCATAGGGGTTACACATGATTTTGACATATGTTTCGACCTAGTTTTCATGCATTTTTGTGCTATGATTTCGATTTTGATATTCGATGTATGTTTTCGTGCACCATGTGCACCTGATTAGGATTCTTGCGCATACTTGGCACACTTGATGCGATTTTGTGCACACCAGATGCACTAAATCGGGGTTTTGTGCAAATTAGATGCACCTGATATTGAGTCGTGCACGCCCGTTGCACTTGACAGATGTTTTTGGTGCACACCTGTTGCACTTAGTTTTGTTGTGTGTGTATTCGTGGTATCTGTATTTGGTTTCGATTTCAGTGCGCACCGGACGCACATGATATTTTATTGATGTGATTGGGATTGATTTCAGTTTGAGCAGTATGTTTTCATAATCATTATTATTTGATTTAGTAACCAGGCGGGACGTGTATGTTAAATAAAAGATATATATATAGCTATTTTTTTTTTAAATTAAACGTCCGCTACTTATGCCGTGACACGTGCATTGCACGGCGATTTTTAAGAGGGGTTTTTGTATGCTTCTTTATTATGATGTTTAGGCGATTTTACTAGGATGCGAACTATATATAAGTTATAGATTGATGTATATTATGATAGTTTTCATACTGGGTTTTGATATTTTATTCTCGCCATAACTCCGATGATTGCGTTATGCTTGACGGAGTTGATTTTAGTTATGTATTGATGATTTGGAGCCCCGACGATTTAAGTGTTTGCTAAATATTTTAATATTTGGAGGGGGAGTTTTAATTTAAATTCAGGGACCGAATTTCTTAAAGGGGGGAAGATTGTAACGTTTTAAAAATAATTAAATAAATAATTAAATGTATAAAATTGTTTAAGTGAATTTTATGAATTTCGGTAAAGTAAAATGTATTTTTCGTAAAACTAAACCGTGATTGTTTTTCATTATAATTTCAAAAATACCTATTTTAATTATGTAATTACTAGTAAATGGTGTTTATTTATCCACTTATAAATTTTTAGTTTAATTAAATATTTTTCCTAAATTAATTATTTTAAATATTAACATAAGCTTTATTTTTACACTAAATTAGTGTAAATTACAAATTTGAATGATTTTAATTTGTAAAAATGAACCATGGCATATTAGAATTTAGTGTGTATCATGCAAAATTTATTTGCAAATTTTTCCATTTTTCTAGAGCTTTCTTGAGTTGCTATAGTAAAGAAATAAAAGAAAATGAAGAAATTCATGAAAAGACATTAAGTGGGATATTATTTGATGAAGTTTCTACACAACTCATGAAACTCTTTTCTCTTTCTCCCTCTCTCCCTTGCTTGGCCGGCCACACTCTCATGGCAGCCCCCCCATTTCCCACTTCATTTTTATTTACAAAAATTCATCAAAAATACATCAAAAAATTCAATAAAAATCCACAAAATCCTATTTATTTCATACCCTTTATTCCTTGCTCATTTTTATATGGATTTTGGAGATGGAAATCATGCATTTTGGAGGCTCATTTTCTTGTTTGGATTTCATATTTTGGAGGTATAAATTTCCTTCTTTTGTTTATTTGTTATTAGATGTTTCTTTTAATCATGTTTAGATTTAATGAATTAATTCTATGTTCAATTTTTAAAATTCAAGTTAGGGTTTGTAAATTCAAGTTATGATTTTTATTAATTAATTAGGGTTATAATAGTTAGTTTAACACTTTTAGAATTGGAAAATCTTGCATGGTTGTTGAATTGTAAATTTTTCATTTAAAATTGTTTAAATTAGGAATTTTGCTAACTAGGTTTCTATAAAACATAATTTTTGGTGAAATAAAATTTCAATTAATATTTGTAACACTATATTGTGGTCTTAATAAGGGTATTAACTTGTTGGTGGAATGGAAACTTAAATTGATTGCTAGTTTCTATTGATAATTGATAAATTGTGATAAAAATTGCTATTTTGTAAACTAGATTTTAGAAATTCCTAAATAAATGAGATTAAAAATATAATTTATGGTTTCATTAAATCATTATCATCATGAATTGTGGTTTAATACATTAATTCATGCAAAATCATGTTTTGTTGTGGAATTGTGGTATTTTGCTTGAAAAATGTTGAAAATTGTTAAAGGTTGCAAACTAAAAATTTCAAATTAATACAAATTTGTGTAATAAAAATATAGTAATGGTTTGTATAGTCTAGTTATGCTATTTAATGAGTTTTATAACCATTGGTTTCATTTAAATGTCAAGTTTTGATGAAAAACGGTAAATTGGCATTTTCGGGTTTTACGAAATTGGACGGTTTGATGGATTTTAGGGTTTCGATGGATTTAATCATGTTTTATAATATAAGTAATGTGTTTTAAAACTACGAGTTATTTGTTTATGTTTATCTCGATCCATCGGTGTTTGTACGCCGATATCGAGCGATATTTGGTTCTTTTGCGTGGACGGGACATAGGTTTTAACCTATGCTGGTTCATTGCGTCGTTTTGACTTTTGTATGTGATTCGGTTTACGATGCTATTTATATGTTTGCGTTTAGGTACCCCTCACGTGGACTGCGGGCGATGAAGAGGAGGATGGCGACACCGTCTTCGGCAGACATGGACCAGGTGAGTAGATGCATATCTACGGGGGGAAGTCGGGTGGATGGCGTTTAGCACCCCCGCAACGTAGAATAGGGATAGTACGTATTGTCATTAGGAAACCAGATGTGACCCTAGATTCTTAATGTGTAGGACCCTAGTAATGACCCTAGGCTGGATTAGACTGATTTAGGAAGACCATATCAGAGGATGAATATCTTGGAAGAGGTTCATAGGTTTCAGATAGAAACACACACCTGCACACACTGAAACTCGACATGGTGTATACGTGTATGTGTATATATATATAGGACTAGGTATAGATATATATATATATATATATATATATACAACACGTATATGGGATTCATTGATGTGATATGATATCTGAGGTATGATGAAATAGTATAACTTGGCTTGATGCCGTGATTCTTGGCTATACAGTCGTATTAAGTGTTAGCGGATCATTAGAGAATGAGATAATGAACACGTACATAAATTATAATGGGTGGTGATGATATTGAGGTACATGGGACTCTAAAATAGTACCCGGACTGTAACTTGTGATTGATCACGATATGGGATATGTATGACTTGATTTCGATATCATATAGGTGTGACCTGATGTCGATATCATATAGGTGTGACTTGATGACAATATGATATCAGTATGACTTAATCACAATATGATACATATGACATGATATTTCTGAGGATAAACTAATGATGCATTTTATGATGGCAATGATATATGATTGATGTATGCGATTACAGTTTAGCACCTTGATCATGAGATGTGTTGACGATGACATTATACGAATGATAAGACACCTAGGAGATACTTGACCCGTACCCCGATATTGGGATGCCGTACGATGGATTTTACCGTACGAGGCATAGATAGGATGATTGATCCGTACTCTTGATTCGAGGAAGCCGTACTACGTACGTGACGCTATTGAGGCTGGTTCGCCGACTATTAGAAATATTGATTCAGACCTTAGGTAGACTCTTGTTTCTTATTGACTAGTTTCTTAGGTTTAGTTCCTTAGGAGGTTAGATGGACACTAGTTTAGGTTTGATTCATATAGTGGTAGTTGTACTCGTATATCGCAGAGGAGTGGATAATGCACATCTGTCTTTACATTCATACTGTAATCATCATGGTGCATGTTCTTACATATGTTGCTATAATCAGTATAAACCATACCTGTTAGGACACCAACACCATTACCGATGATGCGCATATTCCACGCACACTTATTTGTCGGCTCACACACATCATCATCGGTAATTGCTATGTCACGTACACTTTAGATCATATTGTCTTTTATGGATAGAATCAGTTAACAACTAGACCGATATAATATTGTGATTATTCTCTGATGTTAGTATAGACATGATATTTATTACTTAGACATTCATGCATTCATATTTTCATGTTATCATGCAGTATTATGGGCATATGCCGACACTTATCATTTACTTACTCATGATTTTGAGATTTGGATTTCTATGAGATTTCTGGATTTTGGGGAAAACAGCAAGAATATATAAAAACTTCTCTCTCTCCTCCTCTCTTTTTAAAATATAAGATGCGGTTTTCTCGTGATGTATGTGTCGTCCACCATGAGATTTCATGTTTTCTGATGGATTTCGAGACCCGATTCGAGGAGTGGATGAACCGTCTCGGGTACATGGTGGGCCCGGTATGGTACCCCGGGGCAAGAAGATCGAGTTGTAGACGATGAGCCTGGCAGGGGAAGGCTACCTACCGGTGATGTCTGGCGCGGCGGATATCCGGAGGATACCGACCGTTGTCGTGAGATTTGATGATATGGGCCGATCCGGACCGACGGAGCCCGAGGTATTGAGACTATGAGACTTGAGATTTACAAGTTAGTGTCGATGCTTGACACGGATTTCCATGAATTTCATTGTTGAGATTTCATATTCCTATACACATTTTACTATGATAACAGCTAAAGATTTCTTATACAGATATCTGGATTTCAGGATTGATTATTTTATATTCATGGTGCATGCATATCCATTCATATGACATAGTATCATATGAGGCACTGACACGAGCACGGAGTATCTGCATTTACACGTAGTTATACCCTGCTATTACTAGATGATTAGGATATTATAGTGTATTATTATGACCTAGGATAGCGTCGTGCATTCGATTTCTTTTCATAGATGTCTTCTACTCACGAGTTGGCAACTCACCCCCGTTGTGCCAAATTTTATTACAGGTTCGATGTACAGGTTTTCCTGGCAGCTTGCTGGCACATCTTTTCTTCAGGATGATTTGCACGGTAGGTTGGTTCACTTGTATCTGAACCACCATTGTATTTTTATTCTTTCATTTGTATCTAGAAAACTCCATCAACCAAACTTGTATTACTTGATAAGTTTATTGGACCAGTCTTTTATTTCGACCTTAGAATCGCGCATGTATTATTCTGATCTGGTGGTTTTGTTTTCTTTTGAGTTTTGAGCCTCGCCCTTTGGCGTTGTATATTATTGTGCTTGTTGTGGTTGTTTCCGCCTGTTGGCGTTGAGCTAGCTCCCGTTTGGGGATGCTTTTTATTGTTTATGTATATTATACTTGTTGTACCCGTTTGGCGCCAGTTTTTACAGAGGAGACTCTGCTGAAATTTTTGGGAAAATTTGCTGATGCATTTAAACTTATTTTCTTCATGTTTTCTTTTACTTCTTCTTCTTTTGTGTGGTTTAGATTTCTGGGCTTCGGCTTACTTAGGTTACGTGGCGCTTCTAGACGCTTCGTAATCTAAGTGCCGGTCACGTTCCGTACTTTCGGGTCGTGACATTTCAAGACAGGAGACTTAGTCCGACGTCAAAATGAATTCAAAGACCAAAGGAAGTTACACAAGTTCTCCTCGAAGTGGGACAGTCCATTTCTCGTAATAGAGATATTTCCTAGCGGAGCCTACCGTCTCCACGATTCTTAGGGGCGTGACTTTCCTCGGCCATATAATGCCGAAAAGATTAAGTTGTACAGATAAACTTGTACCCTTTCACGCGAGTAGATTCCTGCTCGGCTCTGAGGCCGGCGGATAGTCTCCTATCCGCCGTGCTCACTCAAAACGGGTAGCTTCCTGCCCGACAAAATAAGGGCCCTATAGCATCCGGCCACGTGCTTTCTCCAGCCCGGCTCAGAAGCAAGAAAGGTGTCCCAGGATAAGTGCCCCAGCGCAATCAAAGAGCAACCGACCTAAGTCTAACTCCGCCCTCTTTTCCTCGGCTCCGAGGCGAATAATTGGGGGGAGAAGCGCTGATCCACCTACACTTAGAAAAGATCCACCTGCGCTTCGAAAAACAAAGAAGGAAGATCGATGTTCTACAATCACAAGCAAAGAAAGGTCCTTAAACCAAAGAAAATTTATTAAGAGGTATTCTTGGCTCCTCAGCCTTACAGAATAAGGGAAAAAGCACATACTCCCTAACTATTACAACAAAAGGGGAAGGGATTAAGAAAGCATTGAAAATGATACTCGGAGAAGAGTTACTCCAAATGAACCCAAGCGGCCTCTGCCCGCTCCCTCTATCGATACCCATGGACCCGAGAAGCTATGGATCAGCTGGGGACTCCCGTCGAACACGATGCCGCAATCAATCTCTGCTGGAAATATTCGAGAAGAATATCTATTGAGCGATCTCGCTTGCTCTTCGAGATCAGACCCAGCTCATAGGCTGTGCGCATCTTCTCGAACGCCTCCTCCAGTGCCTACGAGGATAAGGCCTTATAAAGACTCGGAGAAGACCTCCGTATCGCATAGATAAACACCTGCAGGAGAGGGGATCGGCGGGGTAGTAAGCACCCATAGTGACTCTCCAGACGACTTATCACGGTCTCATACGTCGCCTCGGAACGATCAACTTCGTAGAAATATATGTCGTCTCGAGATACGATGTCTCAGATGGTGTACGCGCGGCCTGCCATTAGGAAGAGAAGAAATGGCTAGGAGGAAATCAACATGGCTGCCTAAGGAGGGGCTATGCCTTCAATATTTATATCTTCAACAAAAATCTCCCCAATGATCGAGATCTACCCACGCCACTGCGCAAATCCCGGAATATCGCATCTTCCCGATAAGGCATGGCCATATGGCGTCCGGTTACTGGCTTGCTCCCTCCCATACGGGTCAGAGAAGGTTGATCGACATCTCCAAGAGAGACGCAGGTATCTCGAGATGCTCACCATAGGCGCCAAGATACCGAGAATCAAGGAGGAGTAGATATGGAAACCCTCGCCGGCAGTTTCCTGCTCGGCTCATCCGCGGAAGGCAGTTCCTGCCCGGCTACGCTGCGGATCAGAAGCCCTCGCCACGAGGCGGCCGAGTAGTTTCCTGCTCGGCTCATTCGCGGAGGGCAGCTTCCTGCCCGGCTACGCTGCGGATCCAAAGCCCTCATCACGAGGCGGCCGCATAGTTTCCTGCTCGACTCATCCGCGGAGGGCGGTTCCTGCCTGGCTATGTTGCGGATCCGAAGCCCTCGCTATGAGGCGGCCGAGTAGTTTCCTGCTCGGCTCATCTGTGGGGGCAGATTCCTGCCCGGCTACGCTGCGGATCCAAAACCCTCGTTACGAGGCGGCCGAGTAGTTTCCTGCTCGGCTCATCCATGGAGGGCAGCTTCCTGCCCGGCTATGCTGCGGATCCAAAGCCCTCGTCACGAGGTGGCCGCGAAGTTTCCTGCTCGGCTCATCCGCGGGGGAAAGCTTCCCGCCCGGCTACGCTACGGATCCAAATCCCTTACCACGACGCGGCCGAGTAGTTTCTTGCTCGGCTCATCCACGACCGAGTAGCTACCTGGTCGGCTCATCCACGTCAAAGTCTGTAGACCGACCCCTATTTAGTGCGCGATCGCAAAGTGAACAAACTCTTGTCAGGACCCAAGTGAATAAAGCTCAGATTCGCTCGTTCCAAAGAACCCGATCCGCACCCGATCCAAGGGACATCGATCTATTTAGACTTAATGTCCACTTGCTCTCGCGTCACTTCGACTCCGGGGTGAGAAGGAACGCCGATCTACTTGTGCTTGGCGTTCGTTCGTTCTCGCGTCACCTCGACTCCGGGATGAAGAGGAACGCCGGTCTACTTATACTTGGCGTGGTTTGTTCTCGCGTCACCTCGACTCCGGGGTGAGGAGGGACACCGGTCTATTTATACTCGGCGTTCGTATTTCGCATTCGCTCGTCACCTCGACTCCAAGGGACACCGGACTGTCCACACTTGTGAAATATATAAGAGTAAAAACATTGCGGCCATACACATCATAGATGAGCTAAAAATACTTTATTAATATTCCGAATTATGTACAGGTTATTATAGGCTCCCCAGCCTTACAAGATGCCTGGAGACTTACAAAAATATAAATAACAAAAAGGGGGACAGAAAACAGGAAGGACGGCAGCCTTAAGTTGCCTTCTCGGCTGCTACTTGCCTATGTTTGGTGCTTCAGCTAGGAGCTTAGGTTGCGGCCTCCGGCTCGGTGCTTCTGCTCGTCGCTTCGCCTCCTCCTGCCAGCTCGGCACTTCCTCCATGAGGCACTACCTCGACCAGGGGATACCTCGCCCGAAGCTCCCGGTCGTCTAACCCGGGCATCGCTTCCTTAACAGCGTCGAGTGCGTTGTGCCACCCGACGGCCGCGGAGTCGGCAAGGTCCATATAAAATTGGTCAAAGGCTTTGTACTCCTCCATGGCCCTTCTGCCCTGCTCTCGGCATGCTTCGCCGCCTCGTGGGCCGCCCGGGCATCCCTCTTGAATGAGTCTCTCTGCCTCTTCATAGCGTCATAGAGCCCGTTAACCTCCTCCATCTTGGCATAAATAGCCCGGTTGGATTCGGCCAGGAGCCGATGAGACTCAGCCCCGTGACCGTCAAGCCCTCCGCCACCAACCTCAGGTCCAGGGAGGCCACCTTGTCCTCCGCCTCCTTCAACTTGGCATGAAGCTCTATTTCATGCGAGGAAATTTCCTGGCCTTTTTCATCGCTGGGGCCACCTCCTCGCCCTCCATAGCGGTGAGGAGGGTGCAATACTGAAGGTCCCGCGGGAAAGACATAAGCAATTTTCATCAAAAGCCAAACCGAGATAAAAACACTTGGAAATTCTTTAGGGGATTACTAACCTGGACGGCCTCCTGAGCTATTGCCGCGACTTGGGCCTTCAGGGTGCCCCAGGAAATCTTGGCCCCCGCCGCCTTCTCCATGTTCTCCAGCAGGCTATCGGCCCCGGAGAGTCTTGATGGCACCTCAATGCAGAAGCCATCCTCCTGCACCTGTATCCCAGACATGTGAGGCCAAGAAACCACCCTCTTCTGCCTCTTGAGCAGAGACTCGGCGGAAGGCGGCATTTCTGCTCTATCCCGGGGAGCCTGATCCCGGGCATGCTTCTTTCCACTGCCTCCGTGATCCTCTGGCATGGAGGGAGCAACAGTGACCTTCGCGGGAGGGGCTTTCTGGGGAACCGCTCTCGGTGTGGGTCTGGATGAGCTAGCGCCGCCACCCTTCCTCCCCTGTACCTTGGCGGCCATGAAAGCTATGATCTTCGAACGATCCATTGACTCTGTGAAATATATAAGAAAAGGGAATCATCAACTAAAATAGCAAAATTATGCTAAGTCTAAATTAATCGGCGAAGCCCTAACTTACCCTTGAAGCGCGCGGAACTGAGTCCTGCTCAGCTCAAAACCTGTTCGGAAAGCAGGACATCAGCCCGCTGGATCGGTTCCTACTGCGACGTCGCCCTCGCCTTTGGGAATTCGACTGTTTGACCCTAGGGCAATCAGCCCTATGCTACTTGGTGGGCACGGGACAGTCTTCTCCTTCTGGAAGATCGACGGAAACAAACTTCTTCTTCCATTCATGGATGGAAGAAGGGACGACCATTAACCCAGACCCGACCGCCCTACCTTTATTTTTTTTGAAAGAAAGGTACACCCAGTTTGGTTCGTCCTTGCTGGTACCGGGGTGATTTTTGTAACAAAGAAAGGAAAGAAGAATGATCAAGTCGAAAGGGATCTGATCAATTTTCAACCGGACCAGAAACCTAAGAAGGATTCTCCACGAGTTCGGCGCTAGCTGGCCCGGGGCAAGGCGAAAGTAATAGAGTACGGTGCAAACTTCGGGTGAGAAGAGTAGATTCATTCTTGCCCGAAACGCTACCAGGTACAGAGCAATCTTATTGCCCTGCACCTGGTCTGCACACGCACCCTCCATAGCTAGACAAAGCGAATAGCCAGGGGAATGTGAAGTGAGCCCAGATATCGGAAAGCTCGTTTGGGCGATTCAACATCGAGGGCACATCGCGAGTATTTCTGATCCGCGTCTTAGGGCCCTGTTCGCCACCCGACGACGAAGTACAAGGGCGTCGTCACCCCTTGGGGATGAGCTCGACGAAGAGGAAGAAGACGAAGAGGAAAAGGAATAAGAACATCTTCGGCTATCGGAAGCCGAGGAGGAAGAAGAAGACCCACTGGACTCGACTTCAGAAGTTAAAGCCTCATCGCCCGACTCGACCCCAACTACATCAATAGAAACTTTGGAAGAAGACATCTAACCTGATTCAATGGAAGATTGGCTGAAGAAGGGTTTTTTGCTGAGGGTCCGACCTAAGCAATGGTGTGCCGAGCAATCTTCAGATGACAGGAGACAAGTAGGACAAAATGTCTGCCAAGGAATGGCCTCCCCTATTTATACACTCGGCAAAAACCATCCAACGGCTCAAATCCATTCCCGTCGAAATGAAGCGTCACATCCGACGGCCACAAGGACTCCACGTGGCAACCAATCATTGGACACTTCCTCCTCACTCGGATTCAACTGACGACCTCTCGCATTCCGCCACCCCACGGCGAACACGTGGCACAAAGGCCAACTGACTGAGCGAGCGAAGCGACGTCTTCTTTAAGGCGCAATCATTTTGCCGATCCGCTGACGTCACCAAAGATATGCACGGGAATCAAGGCGCTTCACAAACCGCCACATAGACCAAGGAATCGGAGAGGCATGACCGCTAAACGTCACGTCATCCTCAGACAATCCATTACGAAGAATTCTCCGCGCCAAGCTGAATTATTGAAGACCGGGATGATAACCACTCTCGACCCGGCCAACAAATAAGTCGGAACAAGAGTGAGAGGCTAATGATGATACTCGTAAGTAGGAATTCCCCAGATCACGACACGTGGCAGGTGACGTGTCATCCACGTAAGCCTGCTGGATTCCTTAGGGCTACGGAGCTGGAATAGATATGATACATTGGGGACATTCTTCGGTGCCTCACCTCCGAAGCTGCACCAGATCTTTTAAGAAGACCTCTCCCGGAGTACCTTCGACCTTTGGCTGACCGCTAGCTAATAGCTCGTCTCCAAGCTATCCTCTAGATGAGACTTTCTCGGCTTACCTATTCGTCTCCGAGCTATCCTATAGCTAAGACTTCTCAGCTCACCTGCTCGTCTCCGAGCTAGCCTATATCTGAGATTCCTCAGCGTCCTGTTTGGCCGGGAGCACGGAGCCTAAGCGCCCCCGTAACGGCTCTGTGTGTCTCACCACGACGAGATCTCCTCCGCTCCACGTCCCGCATCTCACGCCAGCGTATCTCGCCATTAATAGGCGTATCCCGCCATCAACGCGAACGTGACACAAGGGCGTAACGGACGGCGAGAATCTCGCATCGGCCCGCCCCATGCGACCGCTATATAAACCCCTCTTCCAGACAATTCAGGTAACTCGAACTCAATCCAATACGCCGCTACTCTGCTCTAATATTTATCGGCACTTACTTGATAGTCGGAGGGTCCTACGGTGGTTTCCCATCCGGGACTTTTCTTGCAGGTAGCTTGGCGTCCACAACGATCAACAACTCATTGAGATCCACACGTTCAATCCTCACATCAAATCTCAGCCGTTCAATACAGGGGGCCGCAAAATCGACGGAAAATAACATCCGAGAGAGAAACCGGCCTCCATGGGCTTTTAAGAGCAACTTCAAAGTTTTTTTGCAATAATTAATTACCCAGTTTTGGAGAATGTTTTTATGGGCGATAATTAATTACCCAGTTTTGGAGAATGTTTTCAGTAATTATCTTTATCTTGAAGAAGAGACAAAACATCTTAAATAAATTATTGGGTTCGGCGTTTCTGTTTTGGGTGACGTGCACATGCGTTTCCTGGTGTCCAAAACGCGGTGCTCTTTGCCCTTGGTTTTTTTTTTCTTTCTTTTTAAAGAGAAGGGAATTTTACAGAAATACCATGAGAGCCCAACCCTTTTCCCTTTCCCATTATTATTGGATTCTTCTGGCTTCTCTCTGTTTCGGCTAAAATCACAAGGTATTGTTGTGTTCTTTCTTCTCTCATCATTTTAATTTCTTATGAATTTTTATCTATGATTGGTTTTGTGAAGTGTAGTTATTGCCACCCCTTTTCTTGTTGAAGTGTAGAAAGCCCTTTACCCTTTGCCATTTTTAGCTTTCTTTCCTTCTAATTTCAATGCATCATTGTTTTGAGATTGTTCTCTTTTTGCTGTTGTACCAACTGCTCATCTCTGATTAGTTTGTATGCTAATTTCATCTGGGGTCTGTGATTTTTGGTTTGCCTACTCCACTCCTTTTCTTCTTAAAGGCTCATCATCCTTTTCTTTTGCCATTTATTTGCTTCTTTCTTCTATTTCCTATGCATCATCCATCTCAACCTTAAAGGAAAAAAAACTCTGAACTTCTGTGGTTGAACCAAATTCACAAGGTATTGTGTGTGTGTGTGTAAAAGTATTGTTATGTTCGCTTGATATATATTGTTATCCCATGACCTGACGGCTTAAGCTTTTGGTAAAGTGGTTCTGGACAATATCTGATAAGTTTGATTGGAAATTATATATGGGTTATGTTTCATCTATGATGGGATAGCAGCAAAGTGTGTTTGGGGGTATCAATCTTTATATTTACAGCCGACCTGTTTGGATTTACTGGTTTGGCTATTTCATTTCAAATCATGTTTGTTTATAATGCTATCTAGATATTCATCCCATGATCATTTATTCCTAATTGAGCTTAATCATGTTTAGCTATGAGCTTGATAAGATATTGGATTGACAAATACTTGTGTTTAGTTTTTGAAAGTATAAAATGTTTTGGGTTGCAATAGGCATCAAACTTGATGCAACAACTCCCGCTTGGTAACTTTGTGTTTTCTTTTCTAACGGCGACAGTCTTAGTACCCGCAAAAAGAGGGGGCTGGTGAAAAAACAATCATTTGATTTAGTTTCTCCCAACATACCAAAACTGGCATTTACTCCTCCGGTTGTAGGAGATGTAAGGATTGATACATCGGATAACTTTGTGTTATAAATAAATAATCATGCCTTTATCTGATATTCTTATAGTTTTTAATCCACATCTAAATGTATATATTGAAAATTCCAAAGACGTCTTGGATTCATCTGGTGTTCAATTATTCATTTATTAGTTTGTTTGTTTCTCATTCGACGATGAGGCAACTTGCTTCACTTGTTTAGACTATTATCATAACTCCAATCGTTCTACATTGAAATATAATTGTTTATTTTTGATATATGTATAATGTTTTAATTATATTGTTTCTCCTATTTAAATTTAGGCTAGATTATGCTAAACAACCATCGACTAGCACAATTTCTTTTTACTAAGCTAACTTGTAAGGTCCCTTGAGTGTCATGATTAAAGGTATTTTACTGAAAAAATCTTTTAAAACCATAGTTTCGGGTAGTTTGCTGTAATAAAACCAACTTTAATGCTGTTTAGTGAAAAAAACGATCGTGAAAAGGATAGATCACTGTATCATATTCTTAGTGTATGGAAACCATCACATTGTTTTTGACAAACGATATAATGAACTGCTTTTCCATTGTCACATTGTTTTTTCATGAACATAATGTACCTCACCAGTTGCTAATTTTTTAAATTTGTATTGAACAGAGTTCCTCATAATAATATGCGAAAGTCACATTAGGATTAGAGGAAGCAACTTTTTAACCTACAGCATTACAAGAGATGTCAGCCTTGTCAAAGCTAAGATGCATCACTGTCGACGTAACGGGAACTTTGCTAGCTTACAAAGGAGAGCTTGGCGATTACTATTGCATGGCGGCTAAAGCGGTAGGGTTACCATGTCCGGACTACATACGCATGCATGAAGGTTTCAAAACCGCGTACACTGAAATGGCAAAGACGTATCCTTGTTTCGGACACGCAGCAAAAATACCGAATATTGAGTGGTGGCGAACATGTGTCAAGGATTCTTTTATCAGGGTAAGTATAACTGCCTTGATCTCTAATTAAGTTTTGTTGCTCCCACATTTGAAATTAGGCACTTATACCCTCTTAAGAGATTTATTAGCGCGAATGCTCTATTGGATATTCTCCTAGAGCAATTCATGTTTTAAAGAAGTGATTGATTAATTTAATTCTAAAATTTGTTTTTGTGCTGTATATAGTAGAATTTGAGTGGTCTTTTTTCGAAAAAGGTTTTGGTCAGTAAGAAGAGGGGATGGTTGCACTATCAAGTCTCTTGAGGAAATAACTGCAGGATATACTACACAAGGGTATTTAGCAATTTACCCTTTATTTAATAGTCATTGCAAAAACATAGTTTGTAACCCGAGTAAATTTTATATTAGCGATACCTTTATGGCATGAAACTTATATGGGGACGTGTAAAACGATTTATATATATGCTCGCATCATGATCATGAATTGCGGTAGGAGGAGTTTAATGATTTTGTTTCTAGTCAGATGATTGGATTATTGTATAATCATCGATCAACAAGCTATTCATCGAGAAGAATTGTAGACATGATTTTGGTTATTTATTTTGAATGTGTTCTGCTATAAACATGATTCTAGTGTAATTAATTGGATGTTCCAAACTTAGTTTCCTATTTAAATGGTGTAATTGATTCAGGCAGGTTACAACTATGATGATGAGACATTCGAAAAGGTCTTTAGACGAATCTACTCAACTTTTGGATCGTCGGCACCCTATTCAATCTTCCCCGATTCAAAACCCTTCTTGAGATGGGCTCGAGAAAAGGGACTTATTGTTGGAATAGTCAGCAATGCCGAGTATCGTTACCAAGATGTAATTCTCCCTGCGTTGGGATTGAATCAGGTAGTAATATCAATCATCCTTCATTTCCTTTTTGATAGGTAGTAGATTGAAGGATATATATATATATATATATATATATATATATATATATATATATATATATATATATATATATATATATATATATATATATATATATTTCTTTGGTAAGGTTCATGAATATAGACACTAAGCAGTACGGATTTAAATATGGATATGGGGTGCGATGCCAATCAGTTTTCCCGATTCACTACTTAAAATTTTGAAATCCTGGGATATGATTTTCCGAAATAGGCTATTTTTTAATTATTTATATGTATACGACAAGGAAAATTAATATATTAAGACTCCAGACTGAATACAAATAATTTGGATCCCGGCGTACTACGAATCCAATATGGATATGAACATGTTATGAATCCGATAGAGATAAATATCCTTGATAGCAAACCTATGCTACAGAGTAATAAACATGACTACTATACTACTCGCAGTAATTGCCTACTAATGGATATCGACAAATCCAAAGTTGCTAGTTGGTGGACTTGGTCAAATTCCAATAAATAAGAAAATAAAAAAAGATAAATTGCAGATTTTTCCATATAATGTCATGTTTTGATTAATTAGAAGAGGTTGGTTTTCAGTAAGATTGGTTGAATTCTATTTGCAAGAGTTGATCTTAAACAAGATTTATAGGGCGTGTGCGTATCTGATGATAGACTGCTACATAACCAATACGATCTTCTAGCTTGATAATTTCATTGCGTTAACTGTTCATTATGATACTGATTCAGTTGAGTTTCCTTTTAATTTTTCATATTTTTCCCGCAAAATCAGGGATCCGAGTGGGATTTTGGCGTGTTCTCGGGTCTCGTCGGCGTCGAGAAACCCGATCCAAAAATATACAAAATTGCACTCGAGAAAGCAGGGAACATTGCACCAGAAGAAGCATTGCATATCGGCAACAGCATGAGAAAAGACTACATCCCAGCTCGGAGCATCGGAATGCATGCCCTGCTGTTGGACCGATTCAAGACACCCGATGCTGAGAGCTGGAGGAAATCCAGGGCCCTGGTTCTCCCAGATCTGGTCGCTACTCAAGAATGGCTTGAAAAGGCGGAAGAGGTTGTTGATCAATCTCAACAAGTCTAAGACAAGGATTGCGTGCATTGTTTTCCTTCGCCTTCGAGTAATTATGATCACTTTCAATGTGTTTTATATGAGAGGAGATATAAGACTTGATGCCAACTTTCTACCAACTGTTCTTAGTTTCATTGTTTCAAAAATAACTCTCATGCCTACACAACTGCTAATAAAGGTCAACACAAAAATATTAGAGGGGAAATTTTATTTTTATTTTTATTTATTCCTTTGTTCTGTGGGTGCAAGTAGAACCATGCTAGTGCATTTTACATGTAAAGTTATCTTCCTTGTTTTCAAGCAATTTTCTCACAGTTGTAGATGTGCAATTTGAAGTGGCTCATGAATCACTGCTTCAACAGCCGAAACCATTTCCTTTGGTGATGCGTATTCGTCGTGGCTCATATAGAAGAGGTGCAGCACTTTGCTCATGTTCCAAAACAATTCCTTGCAAACTCTTGGAACTACACTTCCCTCTTTCCGCAACACGAGCCGAAGAAGCTCAGTCTTTGCAGAGCATATCACTCTCTCGGTTTCTATATTGGCTTCGGCTTTGGACATAGATCTGCCGCTATGAAGAATGTGAAGCGATATGTTATTCAATTTCCCTTGCCTGCTTTCTCTCTGCAAATGAAGTGATTAAAGCTAAACTAATAAAATCACAAAAATATAGAGAAATTACCAACAAGCCAATCTACATATTCGATTATAAGGCCAGAAAAGCAATGTAAAGTAAGAAAGTCAACGGTGCTGACATGTTGCTATTACCCATGGAAGTTTTTTGCAATTTAGAAAGTTATTGTTAGTCATCTGCCAAACGCCTACAGTTTTAAGCAGTTATCTGTAATTAAACAATTTTTTAATTAATAACCAAAATAAGTTTTGTAGATATATTCTTGTAGGTTTAGTTCGATTTTGTGAACTTGTTATGTTTAACCAATTCATATCAAATCCTTGCATCCAAACAAAAGATTGAGTGCACGGTAACAAATTCATATCTAGTCCTTGCATCCAAACAAACGATTTTATGTTTTTAGATTACAAAAAAATTGGATTTTTGAAGCATTCCAAATCCATATTTTAGGGCCAAACATACCCTAATTAGATTGTTATGATTATCAGTTACTTTTATTAAGAGTGGTATAAATTGAAATGATTTGTCTCATACTAAAATGGTGGTCGATTTCATATTTATAATCGTAGTATCAAAGCCATTGGTTGGATGCACAGACCATCTTCATTTTATGTTAGTAGTTTAACTTTCCAAATAAATAAAATCAAAGTATTTCTCCATCAAAAAGGCAAGTTTTTGCAAATATTTCTTATGACAATCATTCTTGGCAACATAGTCTTCTCTTTTGCATCTCTTTTGCTTACGTGAAAGAGGCTCCAGGTTATATAATACATCTTGCTCCCACGAAAGATACTATAGAGCGTAAGTCCATCATGTATGTTATTCCTACATTTGCAACCTTTCTGCAGGTTGCAGATTCTAACTCAAGATGTTATCCAAACTTTCACTTATCCGTCGTGCGTTAGTTTTAGTTTGGATTAGTTTGTTTAGAGTGTATAGTTTACATATATTGTTGGGATTGTTTGGTTTAAGTTAGATTGAGAGGTGTATGTAGAAGATTTATCCTATGATCTTATCAAGTTTGTTGGTGAATTTCTCAAGAAATTAAGATTGAATGGAGCATCTTCTACCTCATAACTTCGAATATCATTCAGGAGACGCCCAATCATGCCCATAAGTTTGTTCAAGCTCTGGTACTCTGGGCCTCTGATGATATCCTCTGACAGCTTGTGTCCGACAAAATACACAGCCGGCAAAACAATCGGGTCTAAAGCAAATGAAACACATCCATTATCCGTGTACTCATCCAGTGTAGGCACCGATTTGTCCATTGACCACTCAGTCTCTCTCATCATCGACTTCAGCAAGCTAACCCACTGCAACAATTACAGTTTCGTAAGTTAAGAACAGAGTCCCGAAAAAACTAAGCGGTACAAAGAAAAAGATGGTTATGCATCTCACGATCTCGACTATATGGTCGGTGACATTCCAATTTTGCAATGCCGATGCCTTGGCTCCAAGCTCATTAATAGTATTATAGAGAGCGGAAAACAAAATCTCAACCGGTTTTGAACAAAACTCTTTTCCATGATTTCCGTCCCACCTGTAGAAATTCAGAGCGAAAAACACGGCATGAATTCAAAATCCATCTATCATGATTTTCATGACCCAATGAAAAGAGCATGAGAAAATATATCATACTTTTCAACCAACATAATAAGATTCAATAGCTCCTCTCTTGAACCTTCAACATCAAAGAAGTCATCCACCACCGAGGTTAACACGCTGTTTTTCGCCCAAGAAATACGGGCATCGGACATTTCAGGAGGAAAAAGTGTAGCTGCGGCAGAGAAATAGCAATATGCCATCGTCTGTCTAGCAAATTCAAGCTGATCTAATTTATTTTCTTTGACCCAACTGCTTGAAAAAAAAAAGCGGATTATATTGTTAGGACATAATAATATATTCCTCAACCCCCATCATAAATTCGGGGTTTTGGTGGAGTGACAGTGACATTTATAATACACATTTAAGACAAAGCAGTAAGGATTGAGAAGTAAAATGAATGTGCGAACCTCAAAAGAGACTCAAGTTCTTTGCGGTATATAGGCTGAGAGAGATTGAATTCTGCAACTGCTACATTTAGGACATCTTTGGTGTTGAAACCGTGATTGCTGATTTAAGAAGGCAATAGTATCACTCAATTGCATAATAGAGAAAACTATAAAAGACATTCTTTTCGATTACTATCTATTAAGAGAATCTTACAAATATGATGTCTTTAGAAGCTGGAAATTTTGCGCCTTGTAGTGCTCGATATTTCTCTTGTGCTCTAAGCGATCCAAACTGGCATAGAAGGGCAACTTAAGAGCATAATCAACCTGAAAGAATGGATCGATCCTTAATGTTTGATAGACTGATATACCGACCGGTATGACTGCTATACCGGCAAATATCATATCTTATAAATACAAATAATTTAACTGAATCGCAATGCACAAAATGAATTCAGTCTTGGAAGCTCAAGGCCGAACAATTACCTTCTGTAAAACTGCATTAAGTCCCTGAGTTACATTATTGGAGAGTTCGTCCTTTAGGTAACAACTTGACCAGGATGCTACTTGTTCTAGATCTGGTTCATTTGGTAGAATTTTGATTTGTGAAGATTTGAATATCTCTAGAACGGCACTCGCATCCCTCAAATGTCCTCGAACTGAATCCTTGAAATGATTCACTTCATCAAATCGAGCTAATGCATCTGTATAACATTTGAACACATGAATTCTCATCTCTATTTAGTTTTTCTTTTGGAAAAAAAAAGGTGGAGAAATTGCAGGTATCATGAAGAAATAACCTGAAGAGACATCGTATCCATTCATACGTAAAATCCGAAATGCCATCGCACATGTGGTCATATCTGAAGTGATTTCTTCATCATTATCTATCCAGCATCTGTTAAATTGTCCAAGTCAAGTTTTTAGTGAAGATAAAACAATAATGTTAGAATAGAAAAATATATCCCTCAAACCTCATCATAACTTCGGAAGTTTGATGAGGTGGCAGCGCAACCCAGGTTCCCACAAGTCACGTATTTAAAATGGATTAATTTTATTTTTAAAAAAAACCACACTAGTGCACATGAAAAGCCTAGGTCTCGGTCTATTAAGGGGTGCTGCTCAATTTAGGGATGCAAATGGAATCGGATACAGAGTGAATATAGGTGTTACCATTTCTATAACTGAGAGTCATTGATGGATTTGAATACATATACAAATAGTTATCGGAAATGAAAATTATTATCCATATTTGATAAAAATCCAATACGGATACAAATATAAAATTAGCATCGGCAAAATTTACTCGATAAAGTCGAATATTACTATTTTTTGATATCGAAAACGGACACGGAAAGAATATAGCTATTACCATGTCCGTAGCCGAAGGCTATTGCCCGATGCGGATACGGTTATGAATAGTTATCGGAAATGAAAAGTACTATCCTTATCTCCGATAAAATCCAAATACATAAATGGAGTCAACTTGGATTATTCGTATCCGTTTACTGCCCAAGCGCTCAACTTGAGGGGGTGTGTTAAAATATAAAAGAATATCTCTACATCATAACTTCGGAGTTTTGGTGCAGTGATTCGAACATTGTAAAGATAATAGAAATGTAGGAGTTCTTTGATCACTACCTGTATATCTTGTCCAAAATGCTCCTTATCTCAAAACTAAATCCACTAGAAATTCCGAATGTCTCGAGATTGTCAACAATGCAAAGTTGGGTATATATATCCAGAGGATATATAGTAGGAACTGTAAGGAAACCACCAATAGATTTGCTAACATCAGATGCTGCACAAATAAAATTTCGGTCTTTCTTATATCATATCCCCGAATCTCAATTTACTTTCAAGGAATACCCCTAAATCTCGTTAGTTTTACAAGATTAAATCACCGTGATTATATTTCCACTCTTGTATTTTAGAAGCCTCATTGGCTATTCATTAATTTTAGGAGATCCTTTATATAAAAACAAAAGTGAGAATTCGGGGCTGATATAAGAAAACTCTAGATTTACCGCATGTTTTCGGACACACCTGAATTACCAAATTTCTGTAGGAGTGAATCTAAGTAATCGAAGGCTTTCTCGTCATGAGTATTGATTACTGCAGCAGCGGTGGTGGAAGGTGAATTAAAGAGCGAACCATTTCTTTTCTGATACTTCATTATCTCTTGCCAGTCCTGCGATTTGCTTAATCCCTCGGCAACATATGCATGAAAAGCTATCCTTCCATCTGAAGAGCCTCGAAGCGATCTAAAGATAAGGAAATGAATCACAGCATGCATGGATCTACTCCTTTTTTATTATCAGCTAAAAATATGACATAAAGAATAACTGGGCAAGTTTTCTACTCAAAGTCATCGTCCTAGCTTTTTGGAGATCATGAAACACAGTCGACCATAAATCAGGATAAATAAATTCTTTGTAGATGTAATAAACAGTCAACTTATTATAACCGTACCAAACAAACATGCCATAATTTCTGCTTTTTAAGCTAAAATTTAGAAATTGCATATAAGCATCCTCTTGCAAGGATAAAATTCAGATAATGAGTGAATGAAACAAAATAAGGAAATAGATGTATACCTTTTCAGTTCCACATCTCTTATCGAAAGAATAGCCTCTACATCGGATTGAAGCATGGGAAGATCCAATCCCATACCCATTGCATAATCAATCATACCAGGAAATATGATATCGAAGCCAATAGGAGACAACAAGTTCTTATCCATGATAGATGTGAAATTAGATCCAATATAGCGGAGTCCTGCATTATCAAGACCATATATATTCTCCTTTATAATGTCCATGTCGTGAACAACCGATTTACCCAACAAACTTAAACTATTGGATTGTGGGTTAACTATATAAATTATTTTTTAGTTCTAAATGTGAATCTTCTAAAATTCATGATTCGGTGTCATTTGGAACAATACCCCTTCTGACATGTTGTTGGCCAACGTTCCATCGCCCAAGTGCAAGTATGCAAGCCAATGTGGAAGAAAGCGTGTCTTTTATCAAGGAGGAGTCACTATGAGGAAGCCCCCATGAGCCGTCATGATGTTGATTTTCTAAAATCCATTCTAAACACTTTGGGAAGCATGGCGAGTTTGGGGTGCTTGGAGAAGGGACCATGGCCACCCATGCAGTATCATAAGAAGAGACGGAAAGCTCGGACTTCAGTAATGCCTCCCTGATTCTATCCCCTTCTCCTTTCATGTTCTGCAACATAATTTGGTTGTGTCCAATAAAAACGATATTATGGTGGGATTCTGGACCGGTACTTCGAAGAAAGAGAATTTTTTCAACATGATACACTTATTTATTGCTTATAGTAGAAGCTTCATGAACATGTTTTGTAAAAAAAAAAAAAATTACTTCCTTTTAATGGAAGCTTAATGTATTACTCAATGATCTGCATTTTGCAATTCTCATTTTATATTTTCAATGAAATGTTTTACCTGCGGCTAAGGTCACTACTGACCTTATCCATATTCCTCAAAGAAAATGTCAAATAAGTCTAGATTCTCTTGAGAGTTTGAGTAATGATACTTCATACCTGCTCAGTTGGAAAGTTTTCAATTTTATAGATCCTCGGTCCAAGATCCACACGAGCTATTTGAGCCGAACATGCACAAATACATAGATCCATGTTAGCAAAATGGGAGAACAAAATGTCTGAGAAAACCTAATAAGTTCTCGGTACAAATGCTATTTCCATCTGAACCAAATATGCATCATACACAACAGTTGGTTGTAGGATAAATGTGACCATGAGTATCAAAGCAGCAAAGGTAGGACCAAAATGCTATGTTATGTTTGCCTCGTATTCTTGATTCCTAAATGTTTCCCATAACATTCGGCGTTTCACGGAGTATCCCAGTTTCAGATACGTCTACAGCAAAGAAACAGACGTCTGAAGCCCAAGCTTCAGACGTCTGATCCATATTCGAAGACATGCACACAGAGAGTTGAGAGACGTATCCTCTCTTGTTCTTCAGACATTAGCTAGCGCTCTGTTTTTTGGGCAGACGTCTACAGTGCATTCATTAGACGTCTGCGCGCTCTCTGGAGTTTCGTGAAGTTTTTGGGCAGACGTCTGTATTGTCTCTTTCAGACGTCTGTCGCACGATTGAGCCGAATCTTTGTTCTATGGGAAATTAGTTGTTTGATATTATCTGTCTAATACTATATATAGTTTAGTATTTTGTAACTTTAGATATGATAGCTTTTGAGACTCTTATTTGGAGAGAACCTTTTGTATTTGTGAGAGGAGGATAGGGTTTTCTGCTGTGAGATTTCATCCACCGTTTATAACACTCTATATTTGTTGATAAGTATGGCTTCTCCTTTGTCCGTGATTTTTTCCGTAAGGGTTTTCCACGTAAATCTGGTGTCTTGTTTGGTTAATGATCTTATTTTCATTGCTTTTTTTTATTTGATTGCTTCTCTATATCGTTTGCTATTGCTTCGTGATCGTATTTACCGCAACAAACCGGTGTCAGAGCTACGTTGTGTTTGAGAGATTTGGTGTTTTGTTTGAACCGTCAGGTCTTTGATCTCACTATCTAATTTTACGGTGGGTAACGACGTTTGTGTCCTCTTTCCTGTCTTCTTAGATTGTGATCTTGAAGTTTTAAGGTTTGTAAGTACTCAAGGTGTCTTCTTTTGATCCTACATTGTCTTCAATGATTATGAAGTTCGATATTGAGAAGTTTGATGGGAATATGAGTTTTAGTCTATGGAAAGTTTGTATGATTGCCATATTGACACAAAATAATTTGAAGAAGGCGATTCTTGGGAAGGATTCAAGGCCTTCCACTATGACGGAGGAAGCCATGAGTATAAGATAGTCTGTAAACCTAAGATCGTCATAATGTCTTGTGTGTGTTCCCACTGTGCTTTGATTACTATCCAACCATGGTTTTAAAGAGCCGTGCATACAATTTTTAGTTGGGTATAGTCCCAAAGCACATGGAGGCAATGAGCGGTCGAATGGATTCGTCTCTCCCGGTATAGGGAGTTGATGTTGTGTTGTGCCTGATCGACTATAACCATAAGTCTCTGGCCATGGCAGATGACATTTACTGATAAGTGTTATCGGTAGTTTCTCGGTTTGTTATGAGTTATGTGATTGACAAGACTTATCGGGTTATTGGGGGTCTGATGGATTCCACCCTCCAGACTCGGTATGCGACACTCTCAGACGAAGAGACCAGACTATATGGAGAATTTCACTTATAGGCTCTATAGGATTTTGGATGAGCTTACTTATCGATCTTCCTTTCGATCAATACATGGGTAGCCGTTACGTACAGCTAGTATCACTGACATGCTTGTGGGTTATGGATGTGATCATAACCAACTGCCAACGTATTGACAAGTCTTTTGAGTCCCACACAAAGGTTTCCCGGCTCAGACGAAACGATGTAGAATGCGTATGGAGATACATGCAGGAGCTCGATTAAATACGTGTATTTGATACACGTATTTTAATCGAGCGTTTTATCATATTAGCCGGTATATATATTGATGTAACTGGATTATTAAATCAAGTGTTGATTTACACACACACTAGTATCATGCTTACTTGATTTCCTTTCTCTTTATGAATTTGTTTATGATACAAATACTTATTAATATGTATCAGATACATATTACTTGTGTGTATGAGATGCACATGGAAATGATATGAGAACAAAACCTTTTTCTTTATTTATGAAGAAAATGAGTTATGGATAAGAGAAGCGTGTAGTATTTGGTGGAAGTCTCTTGCTTTATCATTTTGGATAAATATGGCTAGCTCTTTTGTTCTCATATTCATTCTACCTTTCATCCCCTCTCTCTTGATAATTCTACTAGAGAGTCAGAGAAAGAAAAGCGAGGAAAATTAGTGAGGAAAAATTCTACATCATTTTATCTCACTCATCTAGCAAATTTGTGAGAGTTAGTTACTTCACAAACATCAAATTTGTGAAGTGGGAGTTTGAGTTGGGCTAATCTCAAGATGGATCTTCTTTGTCTTTCAAGATCAACATTCAAGCTTGTTCCTTCAATTTGGAGCTTAGGAGGAGTTTATCCAAAGGGTATTTGAAGAAGCTACAAAGGTTGTAATCTTAAAACTATTAGAAATAACTTTTTAGTTTGTGTCAAGTTGTAATCTTTGTTCAAGATTCTTTGTTTGCATACTTTAGCTCTCTTGAAATTTCAAAATTATAGCTTACGCTTGTTATAAAACCGTGTCTTGAGTGCAAAGCAAGCTTACAGTGGTATCAGAGCTACTAGGCAGGAATGCCGATCCATGGGGGTTCTCACTGTGTGACAGTAGTGGCGAAACGCAGGCTCTTACATTCAATGTGTCCCGTGCGGATTGATCCGACGGGTTGTAGTCAGTCACGAGAGGATAACATAAAAAGTAGTTGTTGAGAGACCTTTAGACGCCACGGCGAGCTTTCGCTATGCTGACTGGCCCTTCAGTAGTATCAGAGCCGGTAAAAAGATTACAACTTATTTTGGTGACATTAAAATTCATGAAACCCTAAATTTTTCAAAACTGGTTTTAAAATTTTGCATGAAAAATTCTCATTTTTGCTTGTACCGGAGCTACCGGATTCTTGGTTTGGACCAAGAGTTTCATGTAGGCTCATGATAACCCGAACCCATCCAATTTTTGCTCAGTTTGCACCGATTCGGGGCTGACCGAGGCCGATTCAACCCCGAATCGGGGGCTGAATCAGCCCCAATTTGGGGCTGATTCTGCCCTTAATTCGGTCCCGTTTCGGGATCGAATCAAGGCTCAAGCAGTGTGAGGTTTTTTGGGTTAACGGGGTTCGATTTCATGCAAATATGAGGGGGTTTTCGTTACCGGGGTGAACTTGAAATTCGGTTTTTGGAATTTCAAGTTTGCAATCTCGCGGGTTATGAAATTCTAATGTCATGGTTCGAAGCGACTCGATCAAAGTGTTTGATCGATTCGACTCGGACACGGATAAGGATATGCATGGGTAAACGTCGTCTAATTCATGTGTGATCGGTTGGATGAGATTGCACATTAGTTATTGTGATTGTGATTGTTGATGTCGTTGTTGTTGTGATTGATTAGACGGATCGTCGTGATGAATAGCCCTCGTGTGAGATGCTTGTACATTTATTGTTATATGTATTCGTTTATTCTGGACGATCGGCCAAATTTTGGCCGTCGTTACCGCTTGATGTATAGTATTTTATTGGGACACGACCAGGTTGCGATCGATGTTACCATTGTTTATATTTCGATTCATGTATTAGCTTTACCCCACGGTAAAGCTCTTGAGTCGCTGGATTCTAGAATGCAGTGGGTGGCCATTTTAAGGAGTTGAGACCCAGATCACTTCATTTTAGGATTGGCGGATGGCTCGCCGCGCTTGTAAGGGGTTGGGATAGACCCACAGAGGAGTGCTCAAGTTACCGGGTTCTAGATAGCGTTGGGTATCCTACTTATGATATTGAGTGTGGGTTGCCTCACTACTAAGATTGGCGGGTGGCTTGCCTCGCTCGTAAGTGTCTTGAATCGATATTGTATGAGCTATTCACACGACCGTGGAATTTCGTGTTTCGTTTGCGGCTAAAATGAAACACGATATTCATAGTATATCCACTTTTCCATATTCTGTAATGTTGATATCGCATGCCTGTGATGATTATCATGCCTGAGAAGACTAGATATATATATGATATATATAAAATAAACGCTTTTATATGTTTTGCATCCGTGCTAGCCGTGGCCCCGCCCTGCCGTAAGTTAAGTAACCTTACGGTGAAGACCAAGATCCCCATGGCGAATGCGGATAGCATATATATGCGTTCTATTTTTGGTTGTTTCTGGTGTAACTAGGAACTTAAATGATGGGACTGCATTAATTTGGATCAATGCATAGAAATAAACCTAAAATGATGTTGTAGAAACAAAATTTTAAAACACACTCAGTTTTCTTCAAGACCACTCGTTTTAAAAACGGAGTCTAAACCATTCCTTTTCAAAGCCACTCTGTTTCTATAACGATATCAAGTTCATTACGTTAATGGTTTTCTTCAAAACCAGCTGTAGCCCTCTCTCATTTCAGATTATTAGTACTTAGTATTCGTACTACATTTGTTGAATATGTTAAGGCGTAGTGTTCGGTAGCTAAGTGGTGATTTTTTGTCGCATTCGATCCGATTGGTTAGGACAGCCGAACGACTTTGTTGACTATGTTAAGAGTTGTACGGGTGGATCTAAATCAATCACGAAATGACGGGTTGAACTTGACTTGCGGCTTATAATTTGTTGACTATGTTAAGTTTATAAGCCGCATGGGGTAAAAACCATATCGGGAGTTTCAAGTGTTGAAACTTGCAATATGATTGCATATCTTCTGTGTGATAGTTAGGTCTCGATTCTCACTGTGAGTAAGAATTACTTCCGGGAGATTTTCACTTCATAACTAACTAATCTATTAGGTGTCTAGAAAGGTATTAACCGGGTTATGCCTTTGCGGAAACAGAGTTATTTAATTAGGTCTATGCGAAAGCGCGGGGAGCCTCTCTCGGAGTGCCAACACTGGCCAGGCTGAACGGTTAGCAAACTTGTAGAGTATATATAATCCTGGCTAGTTCTCGTTTTAGGGTTTGAAGGAGAATTCGATGGAACAGTGTGTGCCATCCTGATTAGATAAATTAATAAACAAATCTAATCTTGCAAGAGCGCACGCTAAGTGTTTATTTTCTCTCTCTCCAGATAACGACCATGTCACGTCTTAATCTAGATAATAAAATGTATAATTTGACCGAACCCGCTTAGAATACTGGGCTGGGGAACGTTGTTTCCGCTCTAACCTGTGACAACTGTCATGGGTGTGGGCATGGAATGAAGGAATGCAAGGATTTCTATGAAACCCTGATGAAGAAAAAGCATTTCGATGCATTTTTTCGGATGTATTGGTTATTGAAAACTGTTTCTCGGTTTGCTCTACGTCCTGGGTATTGGATACCGAATCATAATCCCACATCCGTAACTTGTTACAAAGGTTAAGGAAAAGCACTGCATTGGGAAAATGTTATATTTCCCTCAGAGTAGAGAATGGGGCAATTGTTGCTGCTGATGCCGTAGGTGAATATCACATTGTGTTGCCGAATGGCAATACATTGATCTTGAACAACTGTTGCTATGTACCGTCTATGCTTTGCAATATAATATCTGTTTCTTTATTAGATAAAGATGAATATAAGTTTGCCTTAGAGAAAAATGTTATGAACATTTCCTAAATCAAGTATTGATTATGTTTAGTACGTTATGTAATGGTTTATATGTTCTATATCAAAATATTGTTTTCAATATATATAACACAGACAAGAGGAAAAGTTCTGGATTGAACGAAACCTTCTTATGGTATTGCAGACTTGGTCATATCAATGAGACCAGACTAGCTAAGTTACATAAGGATGGATATTTGGATCCGTTCGAATTTATATCTTATGAAACTTTTCAGTCTTGTCTCAAAGAAAAGATGACCAAAATTCCGTTTACGGGACACAGAGAAAAAGAAACAGAGCTCTTAGGACTCATACATAGTGATGTATGCGGTCCTATATCTACACATGCGATGGGTGGGTACTCCAACTTTATTACACTCACTGATGATCACTCTAGGTTCGAATATGTATTCTTGTTGAAACATAAATCTGAAGTTGAATATAAGAACGAAGTAGAGAACCAAATGGAAAAAAGTATCAAAATCCTTCGATCCGATCGAGGAGGGAAATACTTAGGCACGAAATTTTATGAATATTTAAAAGAGAATGGGATTCTCTCCCAGCTTACTTCTCCGTATACACCACATCACAACGGTGTATCGGAGCGGAGGAATCGCATCCTATTGGATATGATACGCTCTATGAAGAATAGTGCTGAGTTATCTCTTTCATTCTGGAGTTATGCGCTTAAGACAGCTGCATACCTATTGAATAATGTTCCATCCAAATCCGTGCCTAAAACTTCATATGAGATATGGAGTGGAATGAGACCATATCTTAAACGAGTTAAGATATGGGGTTGTCTTGCTTATGCTAAAAGCAGCAGCCGGACAAACTCAAGACACGATCTGTTTTGTATAAGTTTGTGGGATATCCAAAGAATTCTGCTTGATATTTATTCTACAACACGGAGAAACAAAAAGTGTTTGTTTCCCAATATGCCAAATTTTTAAAAAATGAATTTCTTACAAAACAAATTAGTGGCCGTGCGGTAGACCTGGAAGAAATTCCAGAAACACAGACTACAATTGAAGATTTTGTGGAACCAAATGATTCGATAGTCCCTGATGAACTTCAGCCACTCTGCAGATCTAGTAGGTTTTCTCATCCACTTGAGAGATACTACGGTTTTCTCATAGACGGTTGTAGTGCGGATTGAATCATGGGAGATGATGATCGGACTAGTTTCAAGCAAGCCATCACAAGTAGAGACTATATGAAATGGCTGGATGATATGCGATCTGAGATGGAATCCATGTACACCAACAAAATATGAACGTTAGAGGCTGCTCCTGAAGGGGTAAAACCCATTGAGAGCAAATAGATCTTCAAAAAGAATATCGGTGTAGATGGAAAGGTTAAGACCTTTAAATCAAGATTTGTAGCAAAGGGATTTCGTCAAAAACCAGGTGTGGTTTAGAAGTAAGTGTATACATAACACAGCCAGAGAGCTTTGTAGATAGCGGGTTCGGTAGGAAGGTGTGCAAGCAGTTTAAATCTATTTATAGATTAGAACAGATATCGCGGAGTTGGAACATCTGTTTTGATGTGGCATTCAAAGAGTTTGACTTCATAAAAAATATAGATGAACCGTGTATATATAAGAAGGTTGTAGGGAGTGTTGTCGTATTCCTCGTATTATACGTGGATAACATTCTCTTGATAGGAAATGATATTTCTATGCTATAATCGGTAAAACTCTTCTTGTCATAGAAATTCTCCATGAAAGACCTGGTTGATACTTCCTATATTCAGGGGATTAAGATCTATAGGGATAAATCTAAAAGGATGTTGGGATTGTCCTAGTCCAGGTACATAGATACCAAACTAAAGAGATTTAGTATGGAAGATTCCAAGTGCGGTAATTTACCCGCTTGTCATGGAATCACCATCTCTAAAACGATGTCTCCCAAGACTAATAAGGAGAGGGCTCACACAAACGATATTCCCTACGCTTCGGCGGTGGGATCCATCATATATGCGATGTTATGTATCAGAACAGATGTAGCTTACGCACTTAGCGTGGTAAGGAGGTATCAATCGAACCCAAAGGAGAAGCACTGGACAGCTGTGAAGAACATTCTTAAGTACCGACGAAGGACTAAAGAAATATTCTTGGTGTATAGTAATGGCGATTTTCAAATGGAGGTCTTTACCGATTCAAGCTTCCAAAGTGACATAGATGACAGCAAGTCTGTTTCAGGTTATGTATTTACCCTCAACGGAACGATCTATTGGAAGAGTTCCAAACATGATACCTTAGCAGACTCGACGATGGAGGCTGAATATATCACTGCTAACGATGCTGTCAAAGAAACTGTCTGGATGAGAAAGTTCATTATTAAGATTAGGTTGTTCCAACCATTGTTGATCCAATACCCTTGTATTATTATAATAATGGGGCTATGGCGCTAGCCAAGGAACCTCGGTCCTATCAGCGATCCAGACATATTCTGAGGCGGTATCACCTGATCCGGGAGATAGTTGATCGCCGCGAGATCGAGGTTCGAAGAATAGACACGAAGGACAATATAGCGGATCCACTCACCAAGGCCTTTCCTAAGATACAATTCGAGCAAATTTTTGAGATATTGGGTATGTGATACTGCAACAACTGGCCTTAATGCAAGTGGAAAATTGTTAGATATGTATGCCTTAGAGACCATTATTGTATATTATAGGGGATGCTTGGACATATGTATATGCAGGACAGTCTTGCTTGATATGATAGTATGCTATTTGGTTTGTCTTTATCATTCATGTGTATAGTTTCTACTTGTTATTATTATCGCTAATACATGTTGATAAAGCCTACAGGATCTTTGCTTGACTACCAGAATTATGATAAGGATCATACTAGTGAGACCTAGGTAGCTTATAAGCACATCCTTAAATGTTTCTAGTCGTGAGAACATCGAGACTGGGTATTGATACTCCAAAGTAGACTAGTGTATATGTTTCTTGATCTTGATCGGGGCGATGGTTGTTCCTATAGCCATTGGTGTTTGACACCAAAGATTATATACAGGTGCTTGTTAGAGAATGAGTTTCACCGAACGGACTCACCGAGAACTCTTAGATGGTATTATATATGTCGTTAGATAGCAGTTCTCTGGTGACATGAGTTAATGGTAGTCTGTAGACCTAATATCGTCATAGTGTCTTGTGTGTTTTCCTACTATGCTTTGATTACTACCCAACCACGGTTTTAAAGAGCTGTGCATACAGGTTTTAGTTGGGTACAGTCCCAAAGCACATGGAGGCAATGAGCGATCGAAGGGATTCGTCTCTCCCGGTATATGGAGTTGATGTCGTGTTGTACCCGATCGACTATAACCACAAGTCCCTGGTCAGAGCAGATGAGATTTACTGATAAGTTTTATCAGTAGTTTCTCGGTTGGTTATGAGTTATATGGTCGACGCGACTTATCGGGTTATTGGGGGTTTGACGGATTCCACCATCTAGACTCGGTATGCGACACTCCCAAACGAAGAGACCAGACTGTAGGGAGAATGTCACTTATAGGCTCTGTAGGATTTCGGATGAGCTTTCTTGCCAATCTTCCTTTCGATCAATACCCAGATAGCCGTTACGTGCAACTAGTACCGCTGACGTGCTTATGGGTTATGAATGTGATCATGATCTACTACTAGCGTATTGACGAGTCTTTAGAGTCCCGCACAGAGGTTTCTCGGTTCAGGCGAAACGATGTAGAATGCGTATGGAGATACGTGCAGGAGACCGATTAACATGTGTATTTGATACACGTATTTTAATCTGGCATTTTATAATATTAGCCGGTATATATATTGATGTAACCGGATTATTAAATTAAGTGTTGATTTACACACACACACAAATATCATGCTTACTTGATTTCCTTTCTCTTTATGTATTTGTATATGATACAAATACTTATTAATATGTATTAGATACATATTGCTTGTGTGTATAAGATAAACACGGAAATGATATGAGAACAAAACCTTCTCTTTATTTATAAAGAAAATGAGTCATGGAAAAGAGAAGCTTGTAGTATTTGGTGGAAGTCTCTTACATTATCATTTTGGATAAAGATGGTTAGCTCTTTTGTTATCATATTCATTCTAACCTTCATCCTCTCTCTCTTGATAATAATAGTAAAGAATTGGAGAAATATAAGAGAGGAAAATTAGTGAGGAAAAATTCTATATCATCTTATCTCACGTATCTAGCAAATTTATGAAAGTTAGTTACTTCACAAACATCAAACTTGTGATATGGAAATTTGAGTTGGGCCAATCTCAAGATGGATCTTCTTTGGCTTTCAAGATCAAATTCAAGCTTGTTCCTTCAACTTGGAGTTTAGGAGGAGTTCATCCAAGAAGCACTTGAAGAAACTACTAAGGTTGTTATCTCAAAACTATTAGAAATAGCTTTCTAGTTTGTGTCAAATTGTAATCTTTTTTCAAAGTTCTTTGTTTGCATGCTTTAGCTCTTTAGAAATTTCAAAATTATAGCTTCCGCTTGTTATAAAACCGTGTATTGAGTGCAAAGCAAGCTTACAGTAGGTTTCTCGCTCACGGTCTCGAGTAACAAGTGCGGTCGAGATAGGCTCAACAGATATGGAAGAGATCGTGGGCATACAATAAACGCTCGATGGGATGCTCGTCAAGGAAGGAGAGCCACTCTGAGAAAGAATGAGAGAGCGGAGGCTCTCAAAACTGGATGGTAGACGGGCCAAGAGTAAAGCGCCAACAAGAGACTCTCTTTCGTGGCGAGTAACAGCAGGGTCAGTGGAGATGGACTTATAGACGTTCCACTGATCAAGAAACCTACTGAAGAGGACACCAAAATCCTGAATATCTTCTTTTAGAGTGGCCATAGTAAAAGTTTGGAAGATAACATAGAGCTTCTGTAAATTGTCTTCAGACGAGTACAGAGAATGGAGGTGTTTTCAAACCTCCCTAACTGTTTTCAGAAACATAATAGAAATATAGCAGTGAGAATCTATAGAGTTAGACAACCAAACAATTACTTTATTATCGTTCTGGAACCATGTATCATATTTAGAATGTTTGGAGTCAAGAGGAGCATCCGTCAAGCGACGGTGAAGATTTTTGTTGTTCAAGGCTCTTTCAACAGCACTGGACCATTGGATGTAGTTCTTTGCGCCGGGAAGTGAGATCGTAGTCAAGCGAAAATCCATTTTGAAGTCAACGGATGATAGAGAAGCCGAGCTAATTTTATCATCACCAGAATCCATGATGAATACGGTGCAGAAGTAGATCACAAGAGAGGGAGAATAAAGGTTGTCTAACATGAGCGAGGACAAGAGTAGCAAGACGGTCTACTAGATCATCGTCAGTAACCGAAAGGAGCAGAGACGAGCGATGATACCACGGAGACGAGAGGGTTGTGGTAACATTGAGGAGGAGGCGATCAGATCGTGGCTAGGGCATGGAGGCGGCCGCAGGTGCGGTGCTGGAGGCGGCTGCGGGGGCTGGAGGCGGCCGCGGGTGCAGTGGATAACTCGGCCGCGGGTGCTGGTGTAGGAGGCGGCTGCAGATGGTGGTGTAGGCGGTGGAGGAAGATTAGGGTTAGGGTTTTGAGTGGCGGTTAGGGTTTGGGAAAAGGGGATTAGGGTTAGGGTTTTCTCTAAATTCTTTTCAGAATTCTCATACCATGAAAAAAGTGAGGAGGAAATGATTTATTAGGCTAATTAAATGTGTTCCTACATACATATATATAAGTAGGGTCATAAGACCCCATCTTCTATTATAGCCGATGTGAGACTAAATCTAATTACTAATTATACTCATAACAATATCATAAAAATGGAAGACTTTCTAGAAAAAGATCAAACCTTCATTATTCAGAGTGTTAAAGGATGGCGTCGTCTGAGAGCAACAAACTCGAAAAATGAAATTTGGGTTAGCACAAAAGGAACTGCAATGTGAGAGTGAGAGAATATGCATAGTTCTTCAACTAGGATCGGCCAACTTTAACTGCAAAAGGCAGAAATACAATTAAAACACAAAAGAAAGCTAATATTTACAATTGGTATAATATATATTCCAGGATATATGGGATTTGAGATTTTCATAATTTTCAAGACATATATAAGCCCTAGGTAGTAGTATATATCAAGGCTGAGAGTAGTATATGGCATTACCGGGTTTGAGAAGATGCACTTCGAAAACCGCGTCTCTTCTTTTCAAGGTGACTGTGAGCTAATTTTTTCTGAATCCAGAATTGGAGATTAATGGTGGGATTTAAACCCGGGGCCTTATAAGAGAAGAGGAAGTGAAGGAGCTACCAATAACTTAAATTTATCAAACTTATTATGACGAAAACAAATACATAAAAAAAATCCCTCTCCATTGTTTATTAGCAACCACTGCCTTCCTCAACAAATTAAATACCACACCTGCATGTAGAATTTAAACAAAGATTTTGCTACCATACTTGCAAATGATTGGTCAAGAATTTAAAATAAAACCTGGGTCAAACCCATTACTATCCTTTCAGTAATTTTCAAAGAAGCAGTTTGTTTTTTCAGTATTTGTCTTGAGTGAACAACAAACAGAAAAGACAAAGTGCCAAACATTGGTTCCTCAAGAATCTAATGAACCTACTCTTGTCATGGGATTCTACAGAATTCTAAAAATACAACATTTATTACTTGATTACATCAACAATAAACCAATTTTTTTTTATAAAAAAACCCTAAAATGTAGAGTCCCATAACCGTTTTATAAAACTTCGCAACTACTCAGAATATTTGAGATGACACCATTGAATTTAAGAAATACCACGGACGGATGAACCCCCGAAGGGTATTTTTGTAAAAGAAAATATCATATATATTCAATTCATTTTGGGGCTATTCAATCCACATACAAGAGCATTTTGGGGCTGATTCATCCTACTCGCGAGCTAAGGAGATTAACGTATTCAGACAACATTGACAGTTCAGGAAGGGTCATGGCATTCTTAACGTTCATTTCTGCTCGTTGAAAGTAAAAACCAAACGATGGGATTAAAATAGTCCTACATTAGAAAAACTATGAGAGGTACATGGGTATAGGATGTAAGATGAGACAAAACTTAACAAGGCTTGAGTTTTATTGTTGGAACCCACTTATGAGGAGATGTGTTGAAAGTAAAAACCAAATGATGTTGTTTTAAAATAGTCCTACATTCATATTAAAATAAAATATACTATCGTCCCCTCAACTTTAAATAATCAAAATTATAAATTTAAATAATCAAAATTATAACGGTGCTATCACAAATATCTCAGGAAATAGATAGCGATTTATAAAATCTATCTTCTCCTCTTCTTTTTATTTTTATAAAAAAAAGACATTTTCATGGTACATTAGCATATGCCCGGCACATACCCGTGGTTGTCATATTGTTTATTTTGATTTTAGAGAATTGTATGCTATTTTTCGTAGTACTAACCGTGTGTGATGTAGTTGGCATATTTGATAAATTTAATTGCATGATAGCTTGTCAAAAGAATCCAAATTTATATTATGTCCTTATAAGATTGAATTTTTAAAAGCAAGTCAAAGAAGATGAAAATTTAAGAGAAAATACTACATCAATGCAATAAGTTATACTAGCTAAGAAATAAATTATCTCAATAAGGTCCACGTTGTGATGTTGGTTGAGTTAAGAAGAAGATTGTCCTATAGTTTAAACCATTGAGATCAAGATTCCACCGATATGATGCTTTTGCATGATTTGGTAGGATCCCACATAATTGGGAATGAATCTATAGTTTAAAGTTTGACAAGGAGATACAACCATGATTATTACTCTCTCTTCCCCGCGCTGTGGTGGAGAAAATTCCACAGATATGCCTACAAAAAGTCTTTACAGGCATATATCAATTTAACTAAAATTCTTTTAATATATTATTAAATCTCTGTTCATGTTCATGACGTATATTATTATTAACATATACATACACAGATGCACAGCGTGTACCCTAAATGCAAAACACATAACACAAGCATCGATAGTTGTGGACGCATTGCATGGCTGTCTTCTAATCAATCTATTTGATTGTTTCAATCATCTATCGAACTGTGGAATTGGATGTGAGCTAGACTTTCATATATGCCCAGATTATGAAAAACCGCCAAGCAATTACAGGTAAACTATTTTTCTGAACATTTCTACTTGTTTGTTCTGTGAATATATCTAACAACCCATTCTTTAAAAGTATCCTTTTAATTTATGTTAAATGTAAACCGTTTTCACTTCAAACATTAAATTTTCTCACAGCTGTAGATGTGCAATCTGAAGAGGCTCATGAATCACTGCATTAACAGCAGAACCCATTTCCTTTGGTGATGTGAATCCATTAGTTCTTAAATAGAAGAGGTGCAGCACTTTGCTCATCTTCCAAAATAACTCCTTGCAAGCTCTTGGGACTACACTTCCCTCTTTGAGCAGTACTAGCCTCAGGAGCTCTCTCCTCGTTGAGCTTGTCATGCTCTCGGTGTCTCTCTTGGCTTCGTCTTCTGAAAGTAAACCTCGGCTATCAAGAATGCGTAGCGACACGCTATTCAATTTCCCTTGCTTGCTTTCTCTCTGCCAAAAATACAATTTAAAAACAAAACTAGAAGAATAACAAAAAATATATAGAATCAGTGGCAAGCTGTTCTATTAACTGTCTTCAGCATCGTTGTTAGATTATATGATTATAATAGAGAATAAAACTAGGAAAGTTAACGTAAATGGCATGTTGATGTTGGCCATGATAGTTTTTCATAATTTAGAACGTTTTTGCTAGTTATCTGCATACGTTTTGGTCATTTTCTGATATTAGCATTTCCTTATTACTTATTAGGGTTAATTGTACCAACAACAAAAAAAAAACCTGTTGTTTACACAGTAAAGTACCTGTACCCTTGAAGTGGTTTATTAGCATGAAGACCATCTCCATTCGTCAACCAACACTATAAAATCACTCAAGTTCGAAACAGCAAAAACAAGTTTTGGAGTTAAATTAGACAATCCTTTTAGTTGTTTAGAGTTGAATTTTAGAGATTTTAAGGGTTTTGATCGATGACCAGCAAGGGTGTTGGCGCTAATATATTACTTGAGGGGGTACTATGAAGAGTACGTTTCTAATTAAACTTCTCAAGAAATATTGAATGGAGCATATTTACCTCAAATCCTTGAACATCATTTAGCAGACGCCCGCACGTGCTCACAAGTCTATATAACTTATGGTACTCTGGGTCTCTGATGATGTCCTCTGAAAACTTTGGCCCGATAAAATATAGGGCCGGCAAAATAATTGGGCCTAAAGCAAAAGAAATGTATCCATTTTCCATGTATTCATGCAATGTAGGCACCGTCTTGTTCCTTGACCACTCAGCCTCTCTCATCATCGACTTCATCAAGCTAAGCCACTGCAAAAAATACAATGGCATGAGTTAAGAGGGGGAAAAATAGAATGCCATAAGTTAGAGGGGAAAACCCCAATATTATAATTGTTTGTTGCACAAAGCACCCTTGTAGTTTACTCCGCATAGCGCTTATACCCCCAAAAGTGATTTATTAATGTGAACACCCCCTCTGCTCATTAACCAAAACCCTCATAAAGTAAAACGATCAAGTTCTATTCTAAACAGCTCAAGTTCTACAGTTAAATTAGACAATCATCTGAGATGTTTAGTCATATTTAATTGTTTTTCAGGGTGTTGGTTATGAACAAAGGAGGTGTATGCGCCAATAAATTCCTTGAGGGGGTATATGAGCTATACAGGGTAAACTACAAGGGGGTTTTGTGCGATTAACTTGTATAATAAATACACAGAAAAAGATGGTTGTGCATAGTACAATCTCAATTATATGGTTGGTGACACTTCGATGTTGCAATGCCAATGCCTTGGCTCCAAGCTCATTAATAGTACTATAGAGAGCGGAAAAAACAATCTCCACTTGTTTTGAACAAAACTCCTTTTCATGATTTCCATCCCACCTATTAAAGATTCGAAGGGAGAAGATTACATAAATCATAATTCAGCCAACCTGGTAACAGGAAGAGAGCGTGAGAAAATAAATCATACTTTTCAACCAGCATAATAAGATTTAATAGCTCTTCATATGAACCTCCAACGTCAAAGAAATCGTCAACCACAGTTGTCAGCGCGCTATTTTTGGCCCAAGACAGGCGAGCATCAGACATTTCCGGGGGAAAAAAGTGTAGCCGCAGTAGAGAAATAGCAATATGCCAGTTTTTGTCTAGCAAATTCTAGCTGGTCTAATTTGTTTTCTTTGACCCAACTGTTTGCACAAAAAAGGCATACCATGAAATCTACGAAATAGTATGTCTTATAATTTGAGAAGTGAATTAATTGTCAAACCTTTCAAGAGACTCAAGTTCTTTGCGGTATATAGACTGAGAAAATTTGAATTCTTCCACTGCCAAATTTAGGACATCTTTGGTGTCGATGCTACGATTGCTGATTCGAGAAGGGGAAATTCCTCAATCGCATGATAAAAAATATCGAGGATATTTTTTTCTTTTACTAGTAAAGCATTAACGGAATCTTACACATACGATGTCTTAAGAAGCTGGAAATTCTGCACCTTGTAGTGCTCAGTATTTCTCTTGTGCTCGAGGCGATCCAGATTAGCATAGAAGGGAAACTTAAGAGCATAATCAACCTGAAAGTATGCATCCTTAGATGATGCCGAGAATAGAACAAGATCCTTCACAAATGTTTTATTTTACTTGTTAATTCTCTAAGTTTGTATTAGGCTAAATTTCACTGAACTACCAAAACCTATACTTGTTTTTCTACAAACTACCAAAAACTTCACAGATTCCAAATACCTACCAAAAACATGCAAATTAAAATACCCATTTTTTCACCAAAATACTAAATAGTGTCATACAAATTCTGTGAAAGCCATAATGTTAGTCGAGTAAAATACCGGTATAATTCACTAAAAATGGGTATTTTCATATGAGAGTTTTTGATAGTTTGTTGTTATTTACAAAGTTTTTGGTAGATTAGTCAAAAACAGGAATAGTTTTTCAAAGTTTAGTAAGCTTTTTTTCAGTCCTTGGTTTCTTGTTCCAACTTTTCTTTTAGAAAATGTCACCCGATAGTTTGTAGTAAATAGGAATTATATGATTATATCTTTCTCTACGTCACCCCAAGCAAAAATCAACTACTGTCATCGGGTCAGTCAAAATCATTTTGACTGAATGAAATACAAAATAATGAATAACATCTTTAGAACTTATTGAACAAATACCTCTTCTATAACTGTATCAAGGTGTTGAGTTGCATCACCAGAAAGCTCCTCCTTTAGATAACAACTTGACCAGGACTCGACTTTTTCTAGAACTTGCTCATTTGGTAAAATTTTGATTTGTGAAGCCTTGTATAACTCTAGAACGGCACTCACATCCCTCAAATGTCCTTGTAACGTACTGTTGCAATGATAAACTTCGTCGAATCGAGCTAATGCATCTGCAAAACATTTAAACTCACCAACACTCAATTTATTGGGAAAAAAAGTTAAGAAAATTTCAACTAGTGGGAAGAAATCACCTGAAGAGACATCATATCCGTTCAGACGTAAAATCCGAAATGCCAGTGCACATGTGGCAATATCTAAAGTAATTTCTTCCTCATTGTTTAACCAGCATCTGCTATATTGGTTAAAGTCAAATTTCTAATGATGCTAGCACAATGACAGATAGGCTAAATTACGTAAAATACTCTTAACTCTGTTAAAACTTTGGTTTTAATGAAGGTTTTCTTTAACTAAAATACCCTTACTTTTAGGAGCCTTTCCGTAATTTAAACCCAAAACTTTAAGGTAGTTTAGGGAAAAACAACCGTAGTAAGGGTATTTTACTGTAATTTAGCCTAATAGATATCTAAGAGCAGTTGTTTGATCATCACCTGTATATCTCGTCCAAAATGCTCCTTATCTCGCAACTAAAATGACTGGAAATTCCAAACCTCTCAAGATCGTCAACAATGCGGAGGCAGGTATACATATCCAGAGGATATATAGTAGGAACTGTCATAAACCATTTATAGAGAGAATAACATCAGATACTGTGAGGACATAATTTAGGTGTTCTTATATCACAATGTCGCATTCCATACACCCCTAAATCTCATTCGTTTTTATTTCACTCAAAAATCTCTTAACTTGGTCAATACAAGACCTTTGAAGTCCCGATGCTCTTCAAAATTTGAGTCGCAATCAGTCTGAGACATGGTTTTCTCGAGGGAAGAAATATATGGTGATCTAGAAATTCTCAAAATCTACGAGAGTCGGTGTCACTTTGAAACACAGATCCAGAAAAAGGAAAAGGAAAAAGAAGGGAGAAACAAGGTCAAAAAGTAAACAAATACTAAGTTTAGTAGTAGATATGATTTAGAAAAAGAACTATGGGATACGATATACGAAAAATCTCAAAAATTTACTGTATGTTTTGATCTAGATTAAGAGTTGAAGCACACCTGAATTACCAAATTTCTCTAGGAGTGAATGTAAATAATTGAGGGCTTTCTCGTCATGAGTACGGATTACTGCAGCAGCAGTGGTTGAAGGTGAATTAAAGAGCGAACCGTTTCTCTTTTGATACTTCATTATTTCTTGACAGTCTTGTGTTTTACTTAATCCCTCTGCAACATATGCATGATAAGCTTTCCTTCCCTCCGAAGAGTCTCCAGACAACCTATAGAAAAGGATATGAATCACGTGATGCTTAAATCTTCTCTTTTGTTTCAATTAAAAATAAAATCATTGTTTAATCTTCTCTTATTTACAATTCAAATAAAGTGCATATATAAAGAACTCGGTGAGTTTTTGTTAGCTTGACATGCATACTGTTATCCTCGGTCCTAAGCGTTTAGGTATAGTGGTTAACTGGTGTCAACGCACCAGTTTTCTAGAGGTCTGGTATCACACCTCAATCATTGTCAAATTAAAATGTATTCATTTTCTTCCATACTTGTTTCCGCTAGAGGCCTTTCCACATGATCCACCATCCACATGAGAGGCAGCATTAAGATTGTGTTAGTTTGGTATACATATTGTTATCCCTAGCGATTCTTACCCGGAAGTTTAAGTGGGTGTGGGATAACTATATGTACATCAAGCTAGCATATTGTTAATATAACCGAGGAAAGAGGCAATCAAGAACCATATGTAAATCGTTAATATAACCGAGGAGATATTCCTTAATGGAGCATAATGGAAGAAAAAGATTCATATAGCTGCCCCTAAAATTTTAGGATGAAGGCTTGTTGTTGTTGTTGTTGTTGCAAGCTAGCATATTGTTATTGTTTAACAGTTCTACTCAAAGTCATACACTACTTCGAGAGCATTAAAGATGAAAAAGATCGTGATTGATTCTATTTCATTTTATTGCTTATTAGATTGCTTCATTAAGCAAAATCTATTAACTTATGTATTAGGTCAAATTGAATTATGTACTTATCCTTTTCTAGGTTATGCTCCCTTGTATTTGTATGCTCTATATCTATATAATAGAGTATTATATTATAATATTAGTAAAATTAGTAGGTTCTCATTTTCTAAGATGGTATCAGGGCTATGATCATGATAAAAAAAAACTCCATCAACAAGGTTGCATGGACATGGCTACGAGAACACGGATACGACATTATGTGTTATGGCGACACGAAAAAATCCCAAAATATACGATACGTGTGTGTGTAATCTTATAAAAATAAATAAGATATCAAACTATTATGACAATATTAAATAAGGAAAAATAAACAAGTCTAACATGTTATACGCTAATAATATACTAAAAATATGTTTATACGCATATGACATGCATAGAACACATACTATACGTATATGACATATATACAACACGTCTGATACGCGTCTGATACACGTCATGCAAGTGTCGGTGTCCGATACGTGTCGGACACGGACACGACAACCCGTTGGAAGTGTTCGTGCAACGTAGTCCATCAATATTTTCTTTCAAATAAAACTTTTTATATTATTGATCTTTTCCTAGTCTATCTTCTTTGAGTTTGCACCGTACCTTTCTACGCCGGTATAAATATTTATACCGGCGACATAGTCTCTCTTCTCCAGCATCTTTTCTTTTTAGCCAAAGTGGTTTCATGGTAAGAGTCCACCTCAATTTTCAAGAGACTTCGGATTACGATCCACCTAGCATCATGCATAAGTGACTAGAGGCTTCAAACCATCCTTGCTCAATACATCAGAAGACTATGTTGCTCTCATCATTCTCATATTTGCAGATATTCAACTCAACCAATATTCTTTCCAAATTCTCGATACCGAGATTGGACGTCGCCCTGTGTACAGTGAAGAAGACCTGGAAGAAAAGGTCCGGGCTATTGTTAGTGCCATCACCAACCAGCCCCTGAAACTCGGGTTCAGGGATTTTTGTCGTCACCCTTGTCTTTGACCGATGAGGGCAAAAACAAGGTTGTGCTTTACCAACCCTTATGATCCTATCAGTTCTGAATGACACCCTTTCTCCTCACTGACCCTGTAACGTCGAGCGTCTACGAAACTCTTTTATCAGCCTATGTGGTTTTTCTTTCTTTCCCAGACGCTTCCAGCAAGAAAACGGATTAAATATATCGCGAATTTGCTGGAGGGTGTTAAAGATGGAAAATATCATGATTGATTCTATTTCATATTATTGCTCATTAGATTGCTTCATTACGCAAGATCCATTACCTTATGAATTAGGTCAAATTTGAATTATGTATTTTTTCTTTTCTAGGTTTTTATGTTTCCTTGTTTTTGTATACTCTATATCTCTATAAATAGAGCATTATAATATTAATAAAATTATCAGGTTCTCATTTTCTAAGGGAGTACAAAACAATATATAGAGTCAACAAGATATCAGGACATATAATTTCCGTTGTGAATGTAACAATCGATCGATTTAGAACAAAAATACCAAACAAGAAGCTAAAAGTTCTCTATCAATTGAGAAAATTCTGTACCAAAATTAAAAAAAATGATTAAACCTTAGATCTAAGCATCCTCTAATCAGAATAAAATTTAAACAATCACCATATGATAAGAGATACCAAAGAGCCACATACCTTTTCAATTCTCCGTCTCTGGTAGAAATCATAGTATCTACATTGGATTGGAGCATTGGAAGATCCAAGCCCATACCAATTGCATAGTTAACCATGCCAGGAAATATAATCTCGAAGCCAATAGGAGACAGTAAGTTCTTATCCATAACAAACGAGAAATTAGATCTGATATAGCAGAGTCCTGCAATATCAAGACCAGATTTTCCATTAATGTACATGTCATACAAAGAAAATACAAGATTTGGAGTCATTTGTAATATGTTCAGTTGTTCACAGCCACTTTATCCAAAAGCTTAAGTTGTTGCGTTATGGGATAGCAATGTAAAGCAAGCTAACATAACACTTAATGCTCCCCCTTGTGCGGGCCTCCACACATGGAAAGGCCTCCAATGGAAACCCTCGCTTGTAAAGGTAAATCAATATATTAATAGGGATGAGGTTTGAACCCATGACCTTTTGGAAACCTGGTGTGCTTTGATACCATGTCGAAGACCACTTTATTAAAAAACTTAAGCTGTTGAGTTGTGAGATAACTATGTAAACCAAGCTTAATATAAATTTAACACACACACTCCCAATGGACCTCCAACGGAAACACTCATTTGTAAATACAAAGTAGACGGGGATACATGAACATTTGAAATGTAATGATGAGGTTTAACCACAAAACTCTTGAAAACTGGCATGCACTGATATTATGTCGTCAAGAACCGCTTTACCCAAAAGCTAACACGTTGGGTTAGGGGACAGCTATGTATCATGCTTAATATATACTTAACACATGCCATTTTAACAGTTACAAGATTTGGTGTCATCTGTAATATTACCCCTTTTGACATGTTCTTCGCCAACATTCCATCGCCGAAGTGCTAGTATGCAAGCCAATGTCGAAGAAAGCACGTCCTTTATCAACAAAGGGTCACTATGAGGAAGCCCCCATGAGCCATCTTGGTGTTGATTTTCCAATATCCATTCTATACACTTTGAAAAGCATGGTGACTTTGGGGATATTGGAGAAGGAACCATGGCTACCCAAGCAGTATCATAATTAGAAACTGAAAGCTCGGCCTTTAGTAATGCATCCCTGATTCTATCCCTTTCTCCTCTGATGTTCTGCAATAATTTTTGAAGATTTCAATTGAAAGAAGTATCGATCCCCTTCTAAAATTGAGCTAGAACACATCATACCTGAACTGGAAAGTTAACACGTTTATAGATCTTCAATCTATCATCCACACGTGCTATTTAAACCGAACATGCACAAACATGCATGGGCATTAGAAAGTTGGAGAAGAAAAGGTCTAGAAAGCTAAATTCCAGCAACCTAATATCGCTTTAAAAAGATAAGGTATCCTTGTGGAAAAAATCTCAAATTCTTTGCATTTTTAACACACACGTACGGGCGCACAAACTTTGCGCCGCACGCACACTGGCATACAAATAAACAAGCTTTTATCATGCACATTAGGTGGTCGTAGGAGAAGTGTAATATCGGGAGCATTACAAGTTACAACAATAAAACTACAACCAAAATTACATCGAATATAATAGACCTGTACCCAACATTGATTCCTCAAGAATCAATGCAAATGTTGTTAGATCTTTTTGAACATTTGATCTTATTAGTGAGGGACGAACAGAGAAGACAATGTACCCAACATTGATTCCTCAAGAATCTAATAGACCTGTACTTGTCATTAGATCCTATAAAGATCTAACAACATTTGCATTAATAATTCAACAAAATCAAAATAAAACGTAGAGGCTCGGGAGCTGCGATCAGCCCATCACAATTCACAACAAAAGATCGATCATTACCCGAATCCGATAACAGGTGCTGTACTGTTGTCTACGTCGCCGGCGGACTTTCTCGCTCCTTGGATTTTACAGAGAGGAAGAGAGATAGAAGACTGTAGCGAGGGAGAGTAAAGTGAAAGGGAAAGGCGATTAGATATGCTCGGGACAAATGCATTCCCCTTGGGATTTTGTATCGTTGTTGCGAAAAAAGGATCAACGGAGTAACATGCGTGTCAATCCGAACTAATTATAATCATCATATGTAGCGATTACATAAAAGCAATAAATATTAAAAGAAAAATTATATCAAGTAAAATATACAGGATATTGTCCAGATTCAACGTGCACTTGCAAATTCAACGAAAAATTATAAGTGATAATTTCTGCTCTCTCTATCTCACCCAAATACAAAACAATCTCCCAAAATTACAAACTTTTTTCTCTTTTCTCTCTCACCCGCGATTTTATTCTTTTCTTGACGCAATCTCAATCTGCGCCTTTCAATCTGCGGCCTTTCGCAGCCTTTAAAGTCCGAAAGCTCTATGTGGATTCATTAAAAGAGCAGCCCTTCCCTTTTAAGGCTCTGTTAAATTAATTTATGCCGCAGGGTAAAAAAACATGCATGGCATTAATTAATTAATATATAGAGATGAGTTTAGACCCATAGATGAGCACAAATTTAAACTATAGATTTGTTTAAAAAATTTGTTTAAAAAAATAGTGATTAATTTAATTAATTAAATTAATTAAATATTTTCCAAACATATTTCTACTTAAAACCCTTTACCTCCCTCTTGTGCACGCCTAACCGTATGTATCGCGTTCCGCACGTACTGCATTTGCACTCTGATGGAGTTCCTTTTCGGGTCTCCTTCAGATGTTGTCTTCCGTCAATCTTCCGGTGGATATTGGAGGTGATCTCCTGTTGCGTGTGGGTCTCAATGGTTTTTGAGGAGATTGGTGATTTGGAGGAGTTTGCCGCCGAGTACCTGCAAAGAAGTCTCGGGATGGTTTGGTACCACCGAGGACCCTCCGACGATCAAGTTAGTACTAGATCCGAGCAGAGTAACAGCTAAGTAGAGAAAAAATGGCTTACTTAACCCCTCTGTGATGGGGGTTTATATAGCGGCGGCGGCACGCAGCAGCAGGCGCGAGAATCTCGCCGGCAGTTACGCTCCCGACGTCACGCCCACGTATGGAGCGGATCGCCCATTAATGGGGATCGTGATTGCGTGGAACGTGGGGCGTTGCTAGCGGAGAATCTGCGCGTGGCGAGATTTGCGGAGCGGCGATTACGTCTGTGAGTGGTGGAGTTGGTCGGCCGGAAGGACCGAGGAAGACGGTCTCGGCTGGGGAGCTCGGAGGCGAGCAAGAGGGCCGAGGAGTCTTGGTCTTGTGGCAGCTCGGGGCGAGATGAGGGGACAAGGATGCTAATTTGCAGGGGGGGCCGAGGAGGGCCAGCTTGTGCTTGCAGGTCGGGTACAGGGGTACCCTGGTCGGCCCCTGTGGGCCCTTTCTTCTGAGCTCTGGGACACGTCATCTGCCGCGTGTCCTGATTTTGGGGATTGCCAATATTGAGCATCATCATTAGCCCCCCACTCTTGTCCCGACCAGCTAGCGGGTCGGGTCAGGAGTGGACTGCCGGGCCGCCCAGAGTGGGCTCCCTCCTAAATTTCGTCGGGACACGTCCCCGGGCTGTCAACTGTATTTTCTGTCAGCGAATCAGGGCGAGATCTCTTCATTTAAGGAAGGTGCGCCGGTTCGTACATCGTTCCACTGAAGCGACGGTCCACGTGTCAAGCGCCGGTTGCCCGACGCGACGTGTGTAGACCTGTGGTGTCTGACGGGGTGCGGCCCAGTGTGGGCATGACATGTGGAGCGATCGGAGCCGTTGGACGCGAGGAGGCGTTTTGGCGGGAGATGAAGGGCGCCGTTTGATGAGGCCGCTCGTGGTGATAAATAGGGGTGGGGCCCGTTCCAGGGCCCCTACTCCTTTATATTTCCCCGTTCTAAGTCCTAGTTGCTCGGCGCTCATCCCCCTTCTTTCGCTTTCGTTTCCTGAGGATCCCTCTTCTCAAGGTTAGATGTCTTCCTTTGTAGAGTCAGTATGTGTCGTAGGAGTGGGTTCTAGGGACCCTTTAGTTGAACCTGAGTCCTCTCGGGGAGCAGGGATCGGATCCTCTCCCCGGGATCGTGCAGCGGGGGCAGCCCCCAGGAAGGAGGCGTTAGATGCTGCCCCCGGCGTCTCGTATTGGGTGAGGCATGAGGACGAGCTCGCCAATGCTCGGGCTCGCTTCCACATCCCCTCACGCTATACACTTCGTCTGGCCAAGGAGGGAGAGAGGGCAGACCAAGTACGGGGCAGGGAGATCGCCCTGTATTTGGAAGCTTTTTGGGGTGGAATGCGTCTGCCCTTCTCTCCCGAGGTCGTCGAAGCGCTGAACTTTTTCGGGTTAGCCCCTGGCCAGTTAGTGCCGAACTCGTGGAGGATTCTCCTCGGGTTCCTGATCCGCCTGGAGTTACAGGCAGTTCCCTTCAGCCTCTCCCTCCTTGATTCTTCCCTCATCTTCAAAAATCACCCTGGTGGTCGAGTGGGTGACTCGAGGTGGGTGTACCTCTCTTTCAGAACGCGGTAGGAGGGCGCCGCCGGGACAGGAGTTGTGGCCCTGCCTTCTTCTATCCACGACTGGAAGAAGAAGTTCTTCTTCGTTTCCCCTCCCGAGGGCGAGGACTGGCCCGTGCCTACAAAGTGGTCGAGAGAGAAATGCTTGCCAGGGAACTAGTCCAGTGACCCCGTCGCGGTGAGGTGGCGTCGTGGGAGCCCATCCCCCGTTTCGACGTGCTGTTGTCTGAGAGGGTCCTGAGTTGGGCCAGGCTCAGCCCCGTTGAGTTCGTCGGTAAGTTTAGATTTTCTTTTTGGCTTGTATATTGCTTGTGTCGCTGACTTCTTTACATTTGCTTTTGTGTAGGACCCATGGACATGGACTCGCTCCGATCTTCCATGCGCCAGCCGAGGAAGGCCGCGAAGGCTGGGAGCGCCAGCTCTTCCCGGTCAAAGCTTGCCCCGCCTCCTTCTCCCCCGGTGGTCGTGTCCCGTGAGCGTTCGGGGGCGGATCCCGCCCTGGGGCCTAGCAGAGTGTCGGGCCGGAAGCGGGCTCGGATTCTGGAGGACCCGGTCTCGGAAGAAGAGATCGGCTCTCCCTCAGAGACGCTCAAGAGGAGTTCCCGGAGATCCTCCCGGGGCCCGTCCTCGCCGATCATGGTGGAGGAAGGGGGCCTTCAATTCGCAGTGCTTTCAGGGATATCCGTCGCGGATAGCCTGCTGCATGAAATTGAGACATCGGCCGGGGGTAGAGTCCCCGGTGGGACCTTCAGGGCCCAGCTGGCGTCCATCGCCCAGGAGTCCGTGCAGGTAAGTGTTTGGTCTTTTGTGAGATTCGGTGCATTCTTCGTCTTTCTGATCTCTTTCCTGTCTTTCAGGTTCTCCAGCACGTTACCCTCGCCTTACGCATGAAGGTCGAGGTGATAGCCCTGGCGATGAAGGCTGCGGGCCAGCTCGCCTCGCTGGAAGAGAGCTCCAAGCGGGAGCTGGAGGCGGTGATGGAGAGGGTCGCCGCCTTGGAGGGCGAAGTGGAGGCCGGGAAGCAGGAGTGTCACGCCCTGCTTCCCAAAATACGGAATATGAGGGGTTGACAAGGCCAGCCATGCTCCTACGGTCAAGGAAACATCCTGCCATAGTCATACTTCGGTTTCTAGCTTTACGTGGTATTCAGTAATCAATGCACAGGTAATGAGAAATGCAGTCACTAAAACAAAACAAGTACAAAGAACTAACCAGTTAGAGATCAAGGAAGTATAGCGCTGAGTCACTGATCCAGATATCCGCAATGTCCTCGAGGTACGTCAGATCCTGGTCCAAGCTAAATCCACTTCTCACTCTGAGCATGCATACTCAGGTCGTCAGAGCGACACAATAGCAATATATATAAATACGAATGTGAACACGTGCAATAATGATGAATATGAAACAGTAAGCATGAAATAATGACGTGAGCATGAAGTAGCCAATACAGGTAGATAATAGAACAGGTAAAAGTAAAGCAGTGAACAGTATGGCAGGTATATTGAATTAGTAAGCAATGCATGTCAATGTCACTAACCCTACCAGTCTCTAAGTCTCACTGTCCAGGTCGCTAAACCTATCGTCAGTCCAAGTGTGAGAGTCAACCACTCGTGAGTATCCCCCATCCAAGGGCAAGGGAACACGGGCCCGAGTCGCTCGCTAATAATCAGTAATATCACCCATATATCTCCAGAATCGCTGTATGTGCCGCAATGGGACTCCCGAGATTCTGTTGAACTCACACTCAAACTACCCCACACCCCGTGGTCTACATCAAACGCCAACCATAAACTCAAATACCAGTCGGTCCATAACAAGTCTACGCGAGAACTGGAGACATGATCTCCATCAAGCATGTCTCGACTGATACCCAAGATAAATGGACAGTGTTTGGTGCCTTACCTATGAAACTAATATAAGTGCTCCATAACCGTCCCATTCCAGTTATGGTTACACTTATACACGTCCCATAGGCGTCGACAATGCAATAATCAATAGGGTCCGCTGATTGTGTACAAGTACGTGTCACTTTCACTTATCCATTCATGCTTAAACACTAACGTACGTGCCACAATCCAACACTAATACCTAACACTGGGTAATGCACACGATCACTAGGCTACTAATGCAATGACATCTACACGATATGATGAGAATACAAGATATGAATAGAATATCATCAGCCCGTGCCCTACCACTTGCACAATTTACTATAAATCATACATGCAAAATTAAACGAAACAATGTAAAAGGGGTAAGCAGTATGTTTAATTATCTATCCATAAAAATTGGTTTCGCGCCAATCGGGTTTCATTTCTGCTAGATACGGCCATTTCAATTTAAGTGTTCGCTGCTGGAAATCCGGTTTCATAATTAGAAGTCCGTTTCGTAATACATTTTAATCCTAGTTGGGATCGTAATTAGGCGACACTATAGTTGAACAATAATTAGGGTTATCAGTGAGGTTTCCACCGCAATTGGAGGATCACTAATATCCTATATCCACAGGGAGTTATGTCCAGGTTTAGGTTGATGTGTAAGATCTGTCACTGCAGAATTTAGCAGAACATATCGACATTATAAAATGTTTTAAAAAATATCATACAGTTGAGGAATCCAGTTAGTGGGATAAGGAAGATAACTCAATTATCTTCGTAACGATATAGGGTTCCGCACATTTCCGCGTTTGAGCAAGGAAAATACAGTGAGTTAAAACAGGGGTTATCTGGAATTACCGCTCTGGACTGCAGTTCAGAATCATAATTCCCCGCAGTTTTCTCTATCGTAACTAGTTCAAATTTAGGTAACAAAAATAGGGTTCTGGGGCTTATTCTGTTGTCTTCGATACAAGCCAGGGAACGCCAAAATCCGATTTGTAAAATATTTAATGTGAATTTAACGGTCTAACATGTTCAGGAAATTCAGGTTTCGTAATGATTATCTGGATTAACATTTCATAGGTGAAACGACCGTGGTTTCCAACCAAATTTCTACAGCACATCGGTAAATAGTAGACGGGTCGAATGATCACAAGTTCCGTCATTTAAAGTTATGTTTTCACCTAAAGTTCCAAACCAAACACTTGTATCGTATAGGCTCGCACGAAATATATATCTACGATATTAATTTTAAACTGAAATAACTACGAACTAATAGCATGAAGCAAGTAATATACTTACCTGAAGACGTGTCGACGACGGTACGGCAGCGGCAACGGTACGATTGCGTCACGAACACGGCAAAGGTTTAGCCTTGTAGGATCTTGATTCTTGGATTTGATGGCTCGGTGGATGCGACGGGCGTGCGCTGGCGTTGCGATGGATAGCGTGTTGATGACGATGACGGCTTAAGGGACCGAGGCCATGGCTTGTCCGTCGACAACGGCGACTGGAGCAACGGCGACGGCGACGATCGTAGGTGTTCGATGAAATGTCGGGGCTTGACGGTGGTGGCGACGGGCACTGTAGTTCCAGCAGGGAGGAGAGGGGGTGAAGAGGAGGGATTGTCGTCGAAGGTGAGGTGGTCGGAGTCGGCTTGGGCTGTAGTCGAGGGAAGCTCAGGGTCGGTTGGCTGTCGTGGAGGCGGTGGAGCTCGGGCTGGAAAGGAGGTGGTGAAGGGGGAAAGTCGTAGCGGCTCGAGATGGTTGAGGTGGTCGCTGGCGGTGAGGTTGGAGCTCCGGCGAGGAAATGGTGGTGGGTTGTAGAGATGTAGGAGAGGGAGGTGAGCTGGGGAGCTCGGGCAGGTGACGGGGAATGGCGACGATGGTGGAGGCGGCGTGGGGCGGTTGCAGTGGGTTGGTGATGGGTTTTGGATAGAAGGAGGTGGTGGGGGGTGAGGGAGCTCGGCTGGTATGAGCGAGAGAGGGAGACGAGAGCGAGGGAAAGGAGGAGAGAGAGAGCTCGGGGTTGCAGTGAGGGATGCAGGCGGGGGTGAAGGGAGAGAGAGGGACAGATCTCGGGGCGTGAGCACGAGGAGCGGAGGACGCGGGGAGGGGAACGTTGGAGGAAGTTGCGAGGGAGGGCGAGAGTGGGCGAGGGGGTCATAGGCGCGAGAGAAGTGGGGGCTCAGGAACGAGCGCGACGTGGGGACGAGGAGAAAAGAAGCGGGAAGAGAAGGAGGTGGTGAAGGAGAGTGAACGGGTCGGGTCGTAGGGGAGATGGGCCGGGCTCGGGCTGGAAAAGGGAATTTATAAAAGTGTGGGAAGGATGGTGGGCTGGGCTAGGGAATGGAAAAGAATTTAAAAGGAATGGGAAAGGAATGGGCTGGGTTTGGGTTAATTGATTGGGTAGAATTTGGGAAAATAAATATAAGGGGTTAGGGTTTAATAGTTAAGGTTAGGAAAATTAAATGAAAATTATTTGGGAAAATAGAAATATTTAGGTAAACAAAATTTGTAATCTTGTTTAAAAATACGGAAAATAATTAAAAAGGGACTGGGTATTACATCATACCCCACTTATATAAAATTTCGTCATCAAAATTTAAAATAGATGATAAGCTATAAATAATATGCGAGAAGCCACAAAATCAACTACTACTATATAGTGATCTACGTAGAAGCAACTAGATAAAAATATAATCTTACACACACACACACACACACATACGTATAGATAAGAAATAGCGCAGCTAAAATAACAAGCATAAGGCATAACCATTTATAATGACAAACTATAGGCACAATACCAGGGAAAATAAAACAACAATAATAAACAATAGTGAAGGACTCGCCGATAAGCTAAAATATTTTAGAAAGAATATCGATCAGACACTTTAAAATAACTTGAGAAAACCCATATGGTGAAATAAGAAAAATAGTATGTGCGGCATATATTTACGTATTGAAAATATGAAGAATAGTAGAGTATTCAGAATAAGTAAAACGAAAGTAGTTGATAGCACGCAATTTTTTTTTTTTTTGTAAACACAAAATAGTGAAAGCTAAATTTCGAATACGATGTCACTGAATGTAATCATAGTAATAAGGAATAGCACTAATAATGCATAGGGGCTAGCCAGGGTATGGATTTCAGTAGAATACGGCCCATTCAAAAAGGTCGGAAAGTGGTACTCTTAATCTGAATGTTGAAGAGGCTGGGGTCGGGTCAGTACAAGGTGCAAGGGTGAATAGTAATGAATCTCAGAATGGAAAGAAATTTTTTGGGGAGGGAAAATAGTCAATGCATCATGCGAATCAAATCTCAAAAGATCAGTGAACTCAGAAACTGTATTATTCCAAAAAGCATTCTCGAAAGATAAAAGGTGGTCTTAAACTATACATAGATTTATTTGGCCAGAGGAAACAGAAGATAAATCACATCAGTCACGGTTATGGAAGTTTAGCAGGTTACGGTAAGCTCGCGCTAAGACATGGACGTCCATTTCCATAGCGCCTCGCAGAGATTGCCACTGGAGGTTCTCCCGCCACGGGGTCTTCTTCTCCTGGTCCTTCTTCCTCGGCTGGAGCTTCTTCATCGTGGTATGCTTCCACGTGATTCACCTCTTCTGGATCTTCTTCCACGAGGTTTCCTTCCACTGGATTCTCCTCAGGGTCTTCCTCTCCTGGATTTTCTCTTACCGGGTCTTCCTCGGAATCTCCCTCTATCGAGTCCTCTTCGGGGTCCTCTTCTTCGTTATCAGAGTCGCTGATCATGTCGACTGCTGGGGCTGCGACTCCCTCGCCCTCGGAATTGTTGTTGCCGGAAATAACCTGTGGGCCATCGATCTCGTCATCTGAACTCGCTAGTATGCAGTCCAAGGAAACGCAGGATTGAATGTCCTCATCGATAAGCGGCGCTGCTCCAGGATTAGCCATGGCCTCAAAAGAAAGTGTCATGATCAGACAGTGGAACACACCAAGAAAATAACCAAGGATATGGGGCACAAGGAACAAATATGGTAGGTAAGGACTGAAAAATCATAATTTAGAATACTGATACAACAAGCAGTATAAGGAAAATGAGTGGCAAGGGGACGATACATACATCACAACTCAGAATTTTATTGCATTCAACTAAAAGTTCAAAGGATACAAGATTTTAAACAAAAGGAAATATTTACAAAAGAATGACAATATTTTTATTGAAAGCAGAAAATGTGATAATTCTTCTTTGATATCTAGACCGCTGCATTCTCGTCAAGCGAGTGGAATCCTGCGCTGGGCCCGTACTATCCTCGAAGCTCGAACTACGAAATAACCAAGTCACTTAGCAGGAGTGGAGAGTGTGGACGAATCTCCTCCTTGTAGCTCCTTCCTTCGAGGGCAACCATTAACAAGATGTTCGTTGGATTCGCAAATCAGGCACTGCCCTTTAGCGTTGCGACAGTCTCTTTGAAGGTGTCCTGGCTTCTTACAGTATCCACAACATTGAGTCCTCCGCTGCTTCCGTTGCTGAGGAACTAGTGGGCGCTTCATCTTCACCTCTTTTTCTTGTTTAACAGGGATTCCCTTACGATTGGAGACTCCCACTGGTGCCTGAGTCATCTGCCTTCTTAATCCTTCAGCTAGCAGGTCGTTCGTTCGCTCCTGGGCTTCCTTCAAACCTTGTAGTACATTCAAAATCTCGACGATCTGATTTTGGGGAGTGGAGATAGAAGAAGAGTCGTTGGGAGACATGGTCCTGAAACAACAATTTTAGGACGGCATAAGGTACAAGGTATAAGAATAAAAATACAATATAGATTAGGCAAGGAAACAAGAATATCGGGTGAGGTGAAATTCAAACGAGTGGAAATCAAATGTAGAACTCCAAGTCACTCAAACAGAGTACAGTATTGTAACTATGCTGCAGTTCGTAATTACAATCACGTAACACTACCAAGTCACCCAAAACTCTAGCGGATGGATCAAAATATGTAGCAGGATACACTATATGGATCAAGATCAATGATAACAGGTTTGCAATCTAGACCGAAGGATGTCTTAGATTGTCAAGCCCTACACGGAAACTGCAATCCCAATCGAAGCAAAACCTGGCTCTGATACCAACAAAACCATGTCACGCCCCGCTTCCCAAAATACGGAATACGAGGGGTTGACAAGGCCAGCCATGCTCCTACGGTCAAGGAAACATCCTGCCGTAGTCACACTTCGGCTTCTAGCTTTACGTGGTAATCAGTAATCAATGCACAGGTAATGAGAAATACAGTCACTAAAACAAAACAAGTACAAAGAACTAACCAGTTAGAGATCAAGGAAGTATAGCGCTGAGTCACTGATCCAGATATCCGCAATGTCCTCGAGGTACGTCAGATCCTGGTCCAAGATAAATCCACTTCTCACTCTGAGCATGCATACTCAGGTCGTCAGAGCGACACAATAGCAATATATATAAATATGAATGTGAACACGTGCAATAATGATGAATATGAAACAGTAAGCATGGATTAATGACGTGAGCATGAAGTAGCCAATACAGGTAGATAATAGAACAGGTAAACAGTAAAGCAGTGAACAGTATAGCAGGTATATTGAATCAGTAAGCAATGCATGTCAATGTCACTAACCCTATCAGTCTCTAAGTCTCACTGTCCAGGTCGCTAAACCTATCGTCGGTCCAAGTGCGAGAGTCAACCACTCGTGAGTATCCCCCATCCAAGGGTAGGACCCAAGGGCAAGAGAACACGGCCCGAGTCGCTCGCTAATAATCAGTAATATCACCCATATATCTCCAGAATCGCTGTATGTGCCGGCAATGGGACTCCCGAGATTCTGTTGAACTCACACTCAAACTACCCCACACCCCGTGGTCTACATCAAACGCCAACCATAAACTCAAATACCAGTCGGTCCATAACAAGTTTACACGAGAACTGGAGACAGGATCTCCATCAAGCATGTCTCGACTGATACCCAAGATAAATGGACAGTGTTTGGTGACTTACCTATGAAACTAATATAAGTGCTCCATAACCGTCCCATTCCAGTTATGGTTACACTTATACACATCCCATAGGCGTCGACAATGCAATAATCAATAGGGTCCGCTGATTGTGTACAAGTACGTGTCACTTTCACTTATCCATTCATGCTTAAACACTAACGTACTTGCCACAATCCAACACTAATACCTAACACTGGTTAATACACATGATCACTAGGTTACCAATGCAATGACATCTACACGATATGATGAGAATACAAGATATGAATAGAATATCATCAGCCCGTGCCCTACCACTTGCACAATTTACTATAAATTATACATGCAAAATTAAACGAAACAATGTAAAAGGGGTAAGCAGTATGTTTAATTATCTATCCATAAAAATTAGTTTCGCGCCAATCGGGTTTCATTTCTGCTAGATACGGCCATTTCAATTTAAGTGTTCGCTGCTGGAAATCCGGTTTCAGAATTAGAAGTCCGTTTCGTAACACATTTTAATCCCAGTTGGGATCGTAATTAGGCAACTCTATAGTTGAACAATATTTAGGGTTATCAGTGAGGTTTCCACCGCAATTAAAGGATCAGTAATATCCTTTATCCACAGGGAGTTATGGCCAGGTTTAGGTTGATGTGTAAAATCTATCACTGCAGAATTCAGCAAAACATATCGACATTATAAAATGTGTTAAAAAATATCATAAAGTTGAGGAATCCAGTGACACTAGTGGGATAAGGAAGATAACTCAATTATATTCTTAACGATATAGTTTCCGCACATTTCCGCGTTTGATCAAGGAAAATACAGTGAGTTAAAACATGGGTTATCTGGAATTACCGCTCTGGAGTGCAGTTGAGAATCGTAATTCCCCGCAGTTTTCTCTATCGTAACTAGTTCAAATTTAGGTAACAAAAATAGGGTACTGGATCTTATTCTGTTGGCTTCGATACAAACCAGGGAATGCCAAAATCCAATTTGTAAAATATTTAATATGAATTTAACGGTCTAACATGTTCAGGAAATTCAGGTTTCGTAATGATTATCTGGATTAACATTTCATAGGTGAAACGACCGTGGTTTCCAACCAAATTTCTACAGCACATCGGTAAATAGTAGATAGGTCGAATGATCATAAGTTCCTTCATTTAAAGTTATGTTTTCACCTAAAGTTCCAAACCAAACACTTGTATCGTATAGGCCCGCACGAAATATATATCTACGATATTAATTTTAAACTGAAATAACTACGAACTAATAGCATGAAGCAAGTAATATACTTTCCTGAAGACGTGTAGACGACGGTACGGCAGCGGCAACGGCACGATCGCGTCACGAACACGGCAAAGGTTTAGCCTTGTCGGATCTTGATTCTTGGACTTGATGGCTCGGTGGGTGCGACGGGCGTGCGCTGGCGTTGCGATGGATAGCGTGTTGATGACGATGACGGCTTAAGGGACCGAGGCCACGGCTTGTCCGTCGACAACGACGACTGGGGAAACGGCGACGGCGACGATCGTAGGTGTTCGATGAAATGTCGGGTCTTGACGGTGGTGGCGACGGGCACTGTAGCTCCAGCTGGGAGGAGAGGGGGTGAAGAGGAGGGATCGTCGTCGAAGGTGAGGTGGTCGGAGTCGGCTTGGGCTGTACTCGAGGGAAGCTCGGGGTCGGTTGGCTGTCGTGGAGGCGGTGGAGCTTGGGCTGGAAAGGAGGTGGTGAAGGGGGAAAGTCGTAGAGGATCGAGATGGTTGAGGTGGTCGCTGGCGGTGAGGTTGGAGCTCCGGCGAGGAAATGGTGGTGGGTTGTAGAGATGTAGGAGAGGGAGGTGAGCTGGGGATCTCGGGCAGGTGACGGGGAATGGCGACGATGGTGGAGGCGGCGTGGGGCGGTTGCAGTGGGTTGGTGATGGGTTTTGGATAGAAGGAGGTGGTGGGGGTGAGGGAGCTCGGCTGGTATGAGCGAGAGAGGGAGACGAGAGCGAGGGAAAGGAGGAGAGAGAGAGCTCGGGGTTGCAGTGAGGGATGCAGGCGGGGGTGAAGGGAGAGAGAAGGACAGGTCTCGGGGCGTGAGCATGAGGAGTGGGGGACGCGGGGGGGGGGGGGGAAACGTTAGAGAAAGTTGCGAAGGAGGGCGAGACGTGGGCGAGGGGGTCATGGGCGCGAGAGAAGCGGGGGCTCAGGAACGAGCGCGACGTGGGGACGAGGAGAAAAGAAGCGGGAAGAGAAGGAGGTGGTGAAGGAGAGTGAACGGGTCGGGTCGTAGAGGAGATGGGCCGGGCTCGGGCTGGAAAAGGGAATTTATAAAAGTGTGGGAAGGATGGTGGGCTGGGCTAGGGAATGGAAAAGAATTTAAAAGGAATGGGAAAGGAATGGGCTGGGTTTGGGTTAATTGATTGGGTAGAATTTGGAAAAATAAATATAAGGGGTTAGGGTTTAATAGTTAGGGTTAGGAAAATTTGATGAAAATTATTTGGGAAAATAGAAATATTTAGGTAAACAAAGCTTGTAATCTTGTTTAAAAATACGTAAAATAATTAAAAAGGGACTGGGTATTACAGGGAGGTCGCCCGGTACAGCGAGGCTGCCGTGGCTGCCGAGGTCAAGCGTGAGGACGCTCAGGTGCTTGCCGGCAACCTGAAGAAGACGGTGAAAACCCTCCGGAAGGAGTTGGGGGCGGCGGCCGAGTCGGCGAAGTCGGCCGACCTGGGAGCGGCGAAGTTAGCCGATCTCTCGGCGGCGAAGGCGGTGGAGGGCTACAAGAAGTCAAAGGACTTCTATGATGATCTGGCCGTGGCCACGACCCTCATCTGGCACGAGACCCTCGACGCCGTTAAGGCCCGGATGTCGGGGTTCGCCGACAAAGAGCTCCGGGCCGAGTACCCCCTCATGTATGCCGATGAGCAGGGGAAGGAGGTTCCTGACGAGGAAGTCGCCGAGGACCCAGCTCGTCTCGTGGTGGATGTCGAGGGCCCCGAGGTCGCGCCTGGCCCCGAGGCCTAAATCCCCCGTCTTCCTCCCCCTTTATTTTGTTGCTCCTGGAATTTTGTAAGCCTCCGGGCATTTTGTAAGGCTGGGGAGCCCAAAATACCCTTTGTAAAGACTTTGCCTTTAGTAATAAAACTTTTTCTTTGGTTTCATCGGTTTGCACTTTGCCTTCTGTTTGTGAAGAATGCTTGTAAAATATCTCTGCTTGCACTGTTGGGCTTCTATGTCAGGTCGGCCATCTGTCTAGCGATCGTTCTTCGATTTGATTTCGATCACTTGCCAAGAGTGCCAAGCGCTGCCGAGAAGGAGGCGTCTCCATGGCCCCGAAGTCGAGGGGGATCGCTCAGACTCGGATAGACTCGATGTCCCCTGTTGGGGCCTCGGATTCTTTGCATGTGACGGGCAAAGGGCTGTCCGTCGTATTCGTGCCGAGCATGAACGGGAAGCTGCTAGGTTGTCCTTGGCGAGGGCCTTTTACTTCTGGCGTGGCGAGCAACGACCACTAGCTGGGATGGTCGAATGAGGGTCGGGCTCGACTGCCTCTGGGAGAAGCCCACTAAGGATGACCGGGCAGTGAAGTTGCGCGGTTGCCTCTTGGCGAGGGCTTCGATCCCTTGCGTCACCGGTAGGGAGCTACCAGCTAGAGATAGTCGAGCAGGGTAGCTGCTCAGCTGCCTCTAAGGAGGACTTTGATCCTTAGCGTTGGGGAGGGGCTGTAAGAAGCCCACTAAGGATGGCCGGGCAGTGAAGCTGCGCGGTTGCCTCTTTGTGAGGGCTTTGATTTATGGCATGGCGAGCAACGACCACTAGCTGGGATGGTCGAGCGAGGGTCGGGCTCGACTGCCTCTAGGAGGACTTCGGGTCCTTAGCGTGGAGGGGCTGTTAGAAGCCCACTAAGGGTGACCGGGCAGTGAAGCTGCGCGGTTGCCTCTTGGCGAGGGCTTTGATTTCTGGCGTCGTGGGTAGGCAACTACCAGTCTGGGATGACCGGGCGGGGTAGCCGCTCGGATGCCCCTTGCGAGGGCTTCGATCCCTGGCGTCATGGGTAGGGAGCTACCAGCCGGAGATGACCGAGCAGGGTAGCTGCTCGGTTGCCTCTTGCGAGGGCTTTGATCCTTCAAAACGGGGACTGAGCAGGGTTACTGCCCAGTGCCTCTTGGCAAGGACTTTGATCCCTGTCGGTTGTGGTAGGAAGCTACCAGCCGGGGATAGCCGAGTAAGGACTCGACTGCCTCTAGGAGGACTTTGGTCCTTAGCGCGGGAGAGGCTGTAAGAAGCCTACCAAGGACCCTTGGCCGGGCAGGGTTACTGCCCGGTGCCTCTTGGCGAGGGCTTTTGTCCTGAAGGACAGCCGAGCGAGGGATCCTCGGGCTCGACTGCCTCTGGGAGGGCTTTTGATCCCTGTCGGTTGTTTTCACGTTCCTCTTCCCAGAGTACGCTAGGATGGGCACGTGACATAGCCAACCATGCTACCCGTGGATAGAAAAAATCCTTCCACAGTCACATTACGGCTGTAGAGATATCAAGAACAGGAAGTAAACTAAACTATCTAGTACATGTCTATGAGCCAGAATGAATGAGTCGAGAAATAATGATGTGCGGAAGCAAAAGATACAATAAATGAAACACCTGGAAAGTAAAACTGCATACTAATAGGGTCTTCACCGCTCGGTCTAACAACGGCAATACTCCTGATCAGTCTGCAACAAAGGTAGAGGGATCTGGGCCATGCAAAACCCAGACATCAGCGCGTCATAACATCAAGCAATAATATATAAACATGGTAGCAAGACATGCAAGTATAATCATAAAGCAGGCATAACAGTGATATAAGTAAGGACAGTGGGGTAATGTGTAGTGAGTGATCTAAACTGGTATATTAGATTAACTACTCTCAAGTCTTTGAAATCAATTTGATGAATCATCGATGTAACTCAATAGTATCCCGTGCGTGCCCGGGACCACGGTCAAGATTCTCGGGCTGAATCCGAGACGTGCCGCTAGGCAGTAAAAGGGTAGCATGTAAAGATGAGTGATGTCAGCATCATCACCCCGGGGCTGGCCTAGCCCGTAAGACTGATCAGAACAGGTGTCGAACTGTCGAGTTACAAGTCAGGTTTAATCATTGATTTCCCCATACCCCCAAGTTATATGTGTTCAAGTCAGGTATTAAGTAATCAAGAACTAATGCCAACTCAGGATCAGGTAGGTGCAGGTTTGTCTGGATAGATAACAGGAACGGTCCGTAAGGACTACAGGTTATATTTGTTGGCATTAGACACAAGATCAGGTAACAGGTAAAGCCATGGTACATCAGGTCAAGTCAAGTAGTGTCATAGGAAGTGCAACAGGTCATGTCAGGAAGCACAAAATGTTATGTGGGTGCTCATAAATCAAACTAACATAAACATGGTTATAAATAAACAAGCACGGGTACTATCAGAAGAATAAACTGGACATGTAATATAATATGCAAATAGGTACAGGTTAAATTATATCGATGCACGGTTATCATTTAGAGTTCGGTTTATGGATCCAACATTAAGTATCATACACTTAAACAAATATGTATTGTTAAAAATCATGTTGATGTGTACTAAATAATCTAAAGATGCAATTGAATATAAATCAGGTTAGTTGTATGCAAAAAGTCGTCCGACAGGGTATAAAATATAAAAGGGTACTGTGGGTTATGCAAATAATTGTTATAAGATTTAAACATGAATGCAGGTACTATGTATAATAGAACTAAATGCAAACTGGTATGTTTCGAGCCATGAATCTAAAATGATTTAATGGGACGTCGACATGTTAAAATGGAATTCTGGTATTAAATGGAAACTACAGGTCTAATGTGCACTCTAATAGGTACATAGTAATTTAAATAGCATATATAGTAGTTTAAATAGCATGTAGCAAGTTTCACTTGACTCGATCGGATCACGATACGGGATGCGCACGCAGTGTCCAAAGTCAGCAAACGTCGCAACGTCCACACGTGCACACGGGACTGAACCAAGCAGTGCAAGAATTATAACCGCGTAGGTAGGGAACGTCGACAGGGTTGCTCGGATCGTCGGCAGCATGATCAAAACTTGATCTCGGCTAAGGAACACAGCTCGGCTTGAACTAGACTTGGGTAGCAAAGGTCTTGGCTTAAACATGGGCATGGATCTTGGTATAGCTCGGTTTTGAGGGAAGATGAGGTGTTCTCGGCTGAAGTAAGAAAAAGGAGGCTAGGGCCTCTTGGCGAAAATTAAGACGAGGGTTGATAACAATGATATGACAGCGTTGGGTTCTCAGTTTGATGGGCTCGATCGACGGCGATAAATTGTCGATTGCTGGAGTTAGGCTTGGTTTGGGTATGCAAGCCTCGGCTTGAGGGGATGGTGCTTAGGCGAGATAAAGTCAATGTGGCGGTTTTAGGAGATGGAGTCGTGGTTTAGGATTTCGGGTGTTGTCTAGTTTGAGGAGGAAGATGAAGTTGATGGTGTTGGGTTTAGGATCTCAGTTGTGGTTTCACTAGTGAAGAGAGGAAGATGAAGAAGACAGGGTGAAGGCGAGATGGTGGCTATGGTGTTAGGTTTTGAGGCGATGATGAGTTTCTCAGTGCAAGGAAGGAGGAGAAGTCGGTTATGGAGTCATGGTCGAGGAGATGGGTTGGTGTTCGAAGGTTGACGAGGCGAGGGTCTGAAGAGGGCGGCGACAAGTTTTGAAGTCGAAGGAGATGGGTTCGATGGAGTTTCCGGCAATAGGGGCTGCTGCTGCTCCATGAGAAAGAAGGCGGCAGTGATAGGCGAGGCGAAGGTGGCATCGGCTTTGGAGTTGAAAATTGAGCGAGGATGAGAACGTGGGGGTTTGAGGAGGCAAGGGAGATGAAGCAGGCGGCCATAGCGATCGAAGAGGATGAGGGCAGCAATGTGGTGATGGGGTTCTTGGAGAAGAAGATGCTGTCGAGTATGGGGATGATGGTGAAGGGGATGATACGTCGACGGTGAGGTGCTGTGAGGCGATGGCGACGATGAAGGCGTGGGTTGGACGACATGCTAGGAGGAGAGGAAGAAAATTGTTGATGAGAGAACAGAGAGAGAGAGAGATACGCGGAAGAGAGAGAGAGAAAGAATCGAGAGGAGAGAGAAAGGAGATCGAGAGGAGTGAGAGAGTGAGGAATGCACAGTGAGTAGAGATAATCTTGACTGTTTGCGCAAGAGAGATAAAGAAAGAAGAGAGAGAAAGAGAAGGAGAATGGTGAGAGAGAGAGAGAGTTGTGGGGCCCAGTGGAAAAACTGAGGGTTTTGATTGGTTCGGGGGTTGGGAAAAATTTGTTTAGGAAAATAATTTTATAAAAGATTTTGCTATTAAGGAATAACCTCGTTAGTTAAAAAAATATTGTAAGCCGTGACTTTATTAAAAAATATGTTTTGGGTAAAACAAAAATTTTAGGCTGTTAAATGAACGAATTTTTAAAGAGATTTAAAATTATTAGAATTTGGCGGAAATACAAAATGTTTCAGAAATGTGCCCGGGTCGGATCCAAAATTTTGAATTTGAAACATGAAAATTATTAGAAAGTTCCAAAAATTAAAATGAAGGATTTTGTAACCGAAATGCATACCCCCAAGAACGGACGCACGCACGTGCGCATAGACATCCAAGCACGTCCGTTCCACTGAACGGGACGAGAACACGATGCAAGGATGCTACCACAGGGTTAGGGGTATTATGCAGGCCATGTCATGTATTTTTAAATTATTTTAAGTGACCTAAATTGTTATACGGTAAAATATGCAATGCCAGATAAAATGCCAGTATGGACTAATCAAGAGATGCACGTGTCAATGTAACAAGTCAAGGTTATCAATAAATATGAATTAAACAAGTTCAAGCAAACGGGTCGGGTCGAATGCAATGTAAAATGCAACTACTATTCGTACCCAAAAAAGATAAATCAAGAATAGACCATGGATAAGTAAATACGGAAACTGGAATTGGTATAAATGAGCTCGGGTGTTACATTATACCCAACTACAAAAGAATTTCGTCCTCGAAATTCCAAGAACAAGATAGGATAAACAAACAAGAAATTTCAAGAATAGATGTGGAAACTTCTGCCGGATTTCATCTTCTCGTTCCCAAGTTGGTTCTCCATGCGAGCGATTACTCCAAGAAATAAGTACAAGGGGGATAACCTTATTCTTAAGGACCTTTTCCTTTCGATCTACAATCGACCTCAGTCGTTCCCCAAAGGCTAAATCTTCTCGTACAGTCAGCTCTGAATGATCCAGCACGTGTGCTTCATCTCGAACATACTTACGGAGTTGAGATACATGAGACACGTCATGAACATTCTCCAACGATTGCGGTGATGCCAAACGATACGCCACTTCTCCAACATGCTCCAAAATCTCAAAAGGTCCAACAAATCGAGAAATAAACTTTCCTCGACTTCCGAAACGAATCACCCCTCTAGTCGGTGTTATCCTTAAGAATACCAAATCACCAACCACGAACTCCATAGGTCTTCTTGATGTATCGACCCAACTCTTCTGCCGTTCTTGCGCTGCCTTCACAAGATTCCGGATATTGCTAACCTTCTCGACTGTCTGCACAACCAAACCTGGTCCCAACAAACTTCGTTCACCAACATCGTCCCAACAAACAGGTGAACGACACTTGCGACCATACAATGCTTCGAATGGAGCCATCTGAATAGTCGCCTGAAAACTGTCATTGTACGAAAACTCCACCAAATGTAGATGATCCTCCCATGATCCCTTGAAGTCTAACATGCAAGCTTTCAACATGTCTTCAAGAGTTTGGATCGTTCTCTCCGACTAGCCATCTGTTTGAGGATGATAAGCTGTACTAACTTCAATCGAGTCCCCAAACTTTCCTGTAAGCTCCTCCAAAAGTGTGATAAGAAAAGAGTGTCACGGTCGGACACGATGCTCATCGGTACTCCATGCAATCTTACTATCTCCTGCATGTACCGCTCTGCCAAAGTTTCTGCTGATTGACCAACTCGATATGTTATGAAATGAGCTACCTTGGTCAATCGATCAACAATCACCCAACTGCATTTGCCTTTTGGACTCCGCGGTATAGCCGTCACGAAATCCTTGGTTATATGTTCCCACTTCCACTGAAGAATCGGAAGTGGTTGCAACAAACCGGCAACCCTTTGATGTTCAGCCTTGACTTGCTGACACACCAAGCACTTTGCCATAAAGCGGGCAATCTCCCGTTTCATGCTTTCCCACCAGAAATGCTGCCGTATATCTCGGTACATCTTCGTGCCTCCTGGATATACGGAATATGCAGAACTGTGCGCCTCCTTCATAACTTCTTCGCGGATGTCTCCCTTTAGCACACACAAACGGCTACCATACCGCAACGAACCATCCTCATGAATCAATAAGTCCGTGCGAAGTCTAGCTTCAACCTGTTCTCGAAACATTTGCAATCCTGGGTCCTGCAATTTCGCTGCTTTAATACTCTCGATCAACGACGACTGTACTTGCAGCTGCATCAACTGTCCCGAAGAATGCGGTAGCATGATCTCCAACTCGAATCTCTGAAAGTCTTCCATAATCTCCTTCTGTGCAGTTAACATCTGAATTGCTGGCAACCGACTAAGCACATCCGGCACAACATTAACTTTCCCCGGATGGTACTTAAGATCAAGATCGCAGTCAGCCATCAGCCCCAACCATCTACGCTGCCTCATACTAAGCTCATTCTGTGTGAACACGTACTTTAGGCTTTTGTGGTCAGTGAAAACCTCGACCCTTTCACCCAATAAGTAGTGTCTCCAAAACTTCAAAGCGAACATCACAGCTGCTAGTTCCAAGTCAGAAGTTTGGGCAATACTTCTCTTGGGTCTTCAACTGTCTCGATGCGTACGCTATAACCTTCCCATGCTGCATCAATACACATCCCCATCCTTTCCCAGATGCGTCGCTGTGAATTACCACTCCTCTGGAACTGTCTGGCACGGTCAGAATAGGAGCGGTTAATAATCTCTGCTTCAACGCCTCAAAAGCCGGCGCACACTTCTCCGTCCATACAAATGGTACCTCCTTGCGCGTAAGCCTGGTCAACGGCTCAGCCAACATAGAAAATTCTCCACAAACCTTCTATAATACCTGGCAAGTCCAAGAAACTTCTTATCTCTGCAACATTCTTCGGAATCGGCCAGTCTCGAACTGCTGTAATCTTTCAGGATCAACGGCGATTCCATCTCTAGCCACACGTGCCCCAACACTTCACTTCTTCAGGCCAAAACTCGCACTTGCTCATCTTTGCATATAATTTCTTGCCTCAATGTCTGCAGTGCGATCTTCAAATGTTCTGCATGCTCTTCAATACTCCTTCGAGTAGACCAGAATATTATCAATGAACACCACTATAAACTGGTCCAAGAACGGTGAAAAGATTCGGTTCATCAAGTCCATAAATATTGCTGGCGCATTCGTTATTCCGAGGGCATCACCAAATACTCGTAATGTCCATACCGAGGTTTGAACGCAGTCTTGCAAATATTCTCTGACTTAACTCGGACCTGATGATATCCGGATCGCAAATCCAGCTTCGAGAATACCCTCGCGCCACTAAGCTGCTCAAATAGTTCGCCAATGCGAGGGATCGGGTACTTGTTCTTAATAGTCACCCGGTTTAATTCTCGATAATCGATGCACATCCTCCTCGTGCCATCTTTCTTCTTAACTAGAAGAACTGGAGCTCCCCAAGGTGAGTTACTGCTTCGGGTCCAACCCTTCTCGAGTAATTCAGTAACCTGCTTCTTAACTTCTTCCAACTCCACTGGTGCCATTGGATAGTACGCTTTAGAAACTGGCGCTGCACCAGGAACAAGATCAATCGCGAACTCCACGTCTCGTTTTGGCGATAAACCCGAGATGTCTTCGAACACGTCCATGAATTCTCGAACTATAGCCAGCGCTTCATCTTTAATAACCTCCAATGACGAAAGAACACCAGTTGTCGGCCTAGCCCTAAACTCGACTGGCCCGACAGAACTACTTCCTCCAGCAAAACAAACTCCGGGTGTCCGGGAATCTGGAAATTCGCTTTCCTTGCTCTACCATCAATATGAGCGTGGAAAGTGCCGTGAAAATCCATTCCCAAGACAACAACAAACAAGGAGATGCACCAGAATTGAATATTTCTAATGCGGGGAAAAACATGAACAAGTAAGATACCGAGATGACTTCATCCGTAGTCAATATACTGAAAAGGATTAAGCACGGTAAATATGATTCAAACTGGCGATGAAACAATAACTGGTAAGCAATGAAACCGAGAGAAGCAAGGTAGTATAATGATCATGGAATAAGGAAGTGAATCAAGACCAGGACTCCAAGTTACTTAAATAGAGTACCGCATTGTAACCATGCTGCAGTTCATGGGTACAATTACATAACTCCACTTAAGTCGCCTAAATCCTAGTATCAGAATCAAGAAACAGGGAGAAACAATGGTGAATCCAAAAAGGTTTCAGGCCGGAATGCAAAGTTGTTTGCATATCGTCAAGGCAAGAATACGAGAAAGATATGATTCAAGGATCAAGATAATAATGTGGCAGAACATGTTCCTAATTACAGGTCTTCTGATTCGTGTATTGGGTCCGATACCCAACTACAAAAGAATCAAACCCGATTAACCTAAATCCTATCTCTCTGATACCAAAAGAACCATGTCACGCCCCGCTTCCCAGAGTACGCTAAGATGGGTACGTGACATAGCCAACCATGCTACCTGTGGATAGGAAAAATCCTTCCACAGTCACATTACGGCTGTAGAGATATCAAGAACAGGAAGTAAACTAAACTATCTAGTACATGTCCATGAGCCAGAATGAATGAGTCGAGAAATAATGATGTGCGGAAGCAAAAAATACAATAAATGAAACACCTGGAAAGTAAAACTGCATACCAACAGGGTCTTCACCGCTCGGTCTAGCAGCGGCAATACTCCTGATCAGTCTGCTGTAGGGTTCCTAGGCACACTAATGAAGTCTCACAAGGCATCAAACATGGCCAATTCAAATTTTACAAGTGCCGAGAAACCCTAATACGGATCGTTAACTAGATGTATAGGTGATGCGATGCAAGTAAACGAATTTACAGCTAAAGGAAAGGGGCTACAACCTTTGTAGATCCGGTCCTCCACCTCCTAGGCTCCGTGATGACGTCCCTCCGCTGTCCAAATTGAATCCATGACTCTAGCATCGGCTTCATCGGAGAAATGGGCGGACTTGGTCGTCGGCTTCGATGCCGAAGATGATCTACGTCGAGGCATCACTAGATCAAGCTCCCACTTCACCAAGTCATGAAACTTGTGAAGAAAACACCCTATACTACTTGGCAAGAGGTAGAGGATGAAGAAATAGGAAGTGGGTTCACTTTAGATTTGGATTTCTCACTCTTATTCTCAAGTTGCTATTGATGGTGGCATGATTTCTTCATGTTGAAGATGAAGAAGAAGAAGAAAGAATATGATAGAATAAAAAAAGGATTTTTTTGCAAAAAGGAAAATCCAACTCATTCTTATCATAATCCAACCTTGGTTAGATGTAGAGACTAAACTATGGTTAGATTGAATGGTTAGGGTTAAGGCTAAGAAACAAAATGGTCAATGTTTCAAAGCTTCATGAAGCTTCAAAGAAAAAACAAAAGTAGCCACCCTTTTGTTTCTTGCCAAAATAAAGAATAAATAAGTAAAAAGAATAACTAAATGAGATCAAAACCCTAACCATTACATAACCATGGTTTAATCTAAACATACACCCTAACAATCATGTATCATCAAACATGATACAATCTTGTGCACAAAAATATATCACATATACAATGTGCATTTCAAGTGAACTTCAAGTGAGAAAATCCATTTAAAGTGAACCAATACTAGTTAATGCAAAGTAATATATCAAATATATAATTATACATCAAATCATTAAATCAACACTTGATTCAATGATCCGGTCATGTCGCATATAACCGACTAGTATCCAATGTATCGGCTTATCGAATCAATCCTCGATTCGATAACTAGGTTATATCGCATACAACCATTCGACACATTCATCGCGAGAATGGAATACGGTATCACATACACGCATTATTCTCGGTCCCGCACATATCTCATATGCGCTCCCATTTCGTTTCGCTTGAGCCAGGAAACCTCTGTGTAGGACTCTAAAGACTCGTCAATACGCCGGCAGCAGATGATGATCATATCAAGCACCCACAAGCCGCAAGCAGTCTGCTAAACGTAACGGCCACCCGGGTATTGAGCGATCAGAAGATCGACGAGCAAGCCCGCTCACACTCCTGTGAATCCAACCAGTAACACTTACCGTACAGTCCGGTCTGTTCGTCTGATATGTCGCATATCTCGCCTAGGGGTGGTAAACGTCAGACCCCAGTAGCTCGATAAGTCATTCCGACGTAGGGTCCATAACATTCGTGAAACTACTGATAACTCTTACCAGTATATCACTGCAACCCTGGCCAGGGATTTCCTGTTATGGCCAGTCGAGCATAGCGCAACATCAACCCCCAATATCGGGAGAGACGAATCCCCTCCTATCGCTCATTGCCTCCATGTGAATCGGGACTGTACCCAAAAACCACCTGTTTGCACGACTCAGTAGAGCCGTGGTAGGGTGGAAATCAAAGCACAGTGGGAGACACACAAGACTCTATGACGATCTCGGGTCAACAGACTAAGCTGTACCAGTGTCACCAGAGAACTGCCATCTGACGTGAGGTATAATACCATCTGGGAGTTCTCGGCGAGTCCGTCCAGTGTACCCAGTCTCCACTGAGCACCCGTATACCATCTCTGATGTCAAACACCAATGGATATGGGATCATCCATCGCCCATCGCATGGGTCGAGAAGACATACGCTAGTCTACTCTGGAATATCGATGCCCCATCTCGATATTCCCACGACTAGGAACATTGAAGGATGTACTCATGGACAATCCAGGCCCCACTAGTATGATCTGCATCATAGTCCTGGAAGTCGAGTACACATCCTAAGGGCTTTATCAACATGTAACAGAGAGACAGAAAGTATACATGTTAAGATAAAGAGCAACCAGATAGCGTACTATCATGTCGAGCAAGAAAGTCCTACCTATATATGTCCCAGCATCCATTACAATATATATCTAATGTACAGTAATGGCCTCTAGGGCATACATATAACTAACAATCTCCCACTTCCACTAGGGCCATCTGTAGCAGTGGTTGCAGTATCACATACTCAACCATCCCCTAAAAGTCTCTCTCTGGGAAAAAGCCTTCGTGAGTGGATCCGCCGTGTTGTCCTCTGAGTCTTCTCTCCTAACCTCGATCACCCTGAAGATCAACTATCTCCATGATCAGGTGATGCTGCCTCAGAATATGTCTGGGTCACTGATGGGACCAGGGTTCACGGGCCAAAGCCACATTTCCATTGTCACACAATGGTAGGAACCTAGTTCATCTTATGAACCAATATACACCCAAACTGCCTCTTTGGTAGTATCTTTAATAGCGATGTTACCAGCCTTTATCATCTAGTTTGCCACGGTATCATGCTTGGAACTCTTCCAACATACCGTCCCTCCACTGAGGGTGAAGACAATGCCTGTGACCGACATTCAGTCGTCCTTATCATCCTGGAACAATTCCAGTGATTCTCCCCAGGATCGATTGATACCATCTCACTATAACTAGTGAGAATCCTAACATCCATCTAGATCTATCTCATAGATCCAAAACCCAGAATTTAGGAGGTATCACTTTGATCCTATATGGAGAATTCATGTGATAAGAGGAGATTGACCTAGCGTAGCATAAGAAACTCTTTTCCTATCAAGAGTATGTTGTCTACGTACAATACGAGGATGACCACCTTACTCTCTACTACCTTTTTGTATATACAAGGTTCGTCTACTATTTTGATGAAGTCAAACACTTTGACTATTACATCAAAACAGACGTTCCAACTCCGCGATGCCTGCTTTATTCTGTAAAGCAATCCTGCACACGTTTCCGCTGCTCCCACTGTTTACGAAGCGCTCTGGCTGTGTTCTTATAGACGTTCTCTTCTAAATCATTATTTAGAAAAGTAGTCATGGCACCCAACCACCAGATATCGTAGTCATGGTATGTAGCCGTGGCAAGTAGGATCCGGATGGACTTAAGCATAGCCACTGGAAAAGGTATCATCATTATCTATGCCTGGTTGATGACTAAAACCTTTAACAAGTCTAGCTTTGAAAGTCTTAACTTTTCCATCTACACCAAGTAATTTTCTCAAGATATACTTGCTCCTGATGGGGATTTAACCCTTCAGATATAGCACCCAAAGTCCATACTTTGTTGGTGTACATGGATTCCATCTCAGATCGCTAAAGCATCCAGCCATTCTTACAGAGTCTTTACTCTCGATGGCCTGCTCGAAAATAGTTGGGTCATCATCTCATGATGCATTCCTCGCTCCCACTGTCTACGAGAAACCGAGGTATCTCTTAAGTGGATGAGGAACCCTACCAGATCGGCGGAGAGGCTGAAGTTCATCGGGAACTATTGAATCCTTTGGTGCTGTCAAATCAGCTGCAGTTTTGTATAGCTGGAACCTTTCCAATTCTACAGAACTGACCTTGCCATGATCTTGTCCGGATTTTGCTTTTGACATAGGCCGGACAATCCCAAATCTTAACTTACTTAAGAGATAGGCTCTTCCTATACCATATCTTATATGGAGTGGTAGGCATTGATTTGAATCGAACCCTATTCAATAGGTTTGCAACTTCATAAGTGCATAACTCCCTAAAAGGAAATAGGAAACTCAGTAGTACTTATCATAGAGCGCACCATATCATATAGGGTGTGATTGCTCCGCCCCGATATACCATCGTGCTATGGTGTATACGGAGGAGTAATGCTGAGAGAGAATCTCATTCTCCTTTAGAATAGTCCAGGAATTCCATGCACAAGTATTCTCCTCCCTGATCTTATCATAGGACATAATACTTATACCCATATTTTGGTTCTCTACTTCTAACTTGTGTTCTGTGAATATCTCAAAAGGTTCGGACTTGTGTTTCAACAGGAACATATGTCTAAATCTTGAGAGATTATCAGAGAATATAATGAAGTACAAAGAACCGGTCCTGGCATGTGTAGACAGGAGACCTTATATACATCATCATGTATCAGTCCCAAGAGTTTACTAACTCTTTCTCTGTTTCCAATAAACAGAGCTATGGTCATCTAATCTTTGTGACATGACCGGCAAGTTTTCATAAGATGTAAATTCAAACTGATTAAATATACATCTAAATGTAACTTCAGCCAGTCAGGTCGCATTGATATGACCTAGTCTACAATGCCTCAAGAAGGATTCGTTCATTTCTGAACTCTTCCTCTTGTGTGTGTTCTGTATACTAGGAACTGTAATTTGATTTAGAACGTTAATGTTTTTAGATAACGTGCCTGAACCGATCAACTTTTGATATAGGAAATATTTAAAACATTATCCATCAATACAAAAATTTTATCATTTCTTTACTAATAAAGAGACTGATATGATTTTGTATATCAGGTTCGGTATCTAATAGCATTTGTTCAGAATCAATGTATTGGTAATACAGGGTGACAGTGACCAACAGACTTGGCTGCAACACTTGCCCCGTTTTCTGTCTCATGAAACTTATCACCCGTTCTCAGTTTTTCTACCCTTTTGTAGCCCTATGTAACAGATTACATATCTGGGATCCTGATCCGGTATCAAATACCCAGGATGCAGAGGATACTGAGAAACAGTTCTGTATAATGAACACACCCGAAGGAGATGCATCATATGCACTTTCTTCGTTTGGGCGGCATAGGAATTCTGGTTTTCCCCTATTTCCTGCTCTGTCTTATAACAATTATAAGTTGGAGCGGGACCAACGTTCCCCAGCTCAGTATAACAAGCGGGTTCGGTCAATAGATCCATATTATTATCTTGATTAAGGCGTGATATGGTCGCTACCTGGAGAGAGAGAGAAGAAAACACTCTGCGTGCGCTCTTGCAAGATTAGATTGGTTATATAAATTATCTAATCAGGATGGCTCTCACTGTTTCTATCAAATCTTCCTTCAAACCCTAAAAGGAAAGACTAGCCGGGATTAATTACACTCTACAAGTTCGCCAATCTTTCAGCCAGGCCAGTGTCGGTACTTTGAGGGAGGTTCCCCGTGCTTTCGCATGGACCTAATTACAGTAAACCTCGTTTTCCCAGAGGCGTAACCCCGTTGACACCTTTCTAGACACCTACTTGATCGGCTAATTGTAAAGTGAAAAACTCTCCCAGGAGTAACAATTACTCGCAGTGGGTATCGGGATCCAACTATCACATAGAAGGTATGCAATCTCATTGCAAATTTCAACACTTGAAACTCCCGATAATGGTTTTTACCCCTAGCACCTATGACCTTGGCTAAGGTCAACAAATCATAGATACTAGTCAAGTTCTACCCGTCATTTCGTGATTAATTAGACCCACCCACATGACCCTTGGCTAAGGTCAACAAAGCCACATGACTGTCCTAACTAATCGCATCATATGCTGTGTAGGAAGACATCACTTAGCTACCGCACACTACGCCTCGGCTATGGTCGACAAACGTAGCACGAATACTAAGTACTCTACTTCCTAAAATGACGGAGGGTTGCGAATGGTTTTTGTGAAAACCTTTAACGCTTTGAACTTGATCTCGTTGCGGAATCAAATGGTTTTTTAAATGGAATGTTTTTGAGGCTTTTCTAGTTTTGCTAAAGGGGTCACTCCCGGTGAAGGGATCGTCGGCCCTTTCCTCGTCGAATGAGGTGCGGGATATATCATATATATCACTGTGCAAAGCATAAACTATAGAAGCAATAAAAAGACAAACCGAGTGTGTAGCATCTGCCAGTTATTGCTAAAGGAGTCACTCCCGGTGAAGGGATCTCGGTCCTTTTCTCATCGAATAAGGTGCAGGATGTTCTATAATGAACACCGCGATGCAAAGCAAGAACTGTAGCTACCTGTTTTATTTAGAAATTCGATTCCACAACATCAATTAGGTTTATTTTCTTTCATTAATCTCATTAATGAATATCCCATCATTTAAGTCCACCTAAACATTACAGATAAATATAACGTACGCTTATGCCATCCGCATTTGCCTCGATGTCCCGTCTGCACCGTTAGGTTAGGTAACTAACGCCAGAACGAGGCAGGGCTAGCGCGGGTGTAAAACATAAGCAACGTCAATATAATATATCATATATACTATATACTATATCTATCTGAACAAATCACATGATCACATCACAGATAACGCAGCAGAAAATATCATATGAAATATTGGATATACTAGGACGTCCGTGTTTTTAATACGAGCCAGTATAAAACACGGATTCCACGGTCGTGATGAATAGACAATCCCACACCCCTAGACCCCTATGAGAGCGGCAAGCAACCCTACCAATTCTAGGGTTAGGAGACCCGGACTCGACTCCTCGAGTTGGTCTCCCACTGGACCCTAGAACCCGGTTACCTGTGCCCTCCTCCTTGGGTCTATCCTAGTGCAGAAAAGTAAATAATATACAAATGGTGACATCATCCGCAACCTGAAAGTGCCCCAATAAAAGAATATTACATACAAGTTTTTACATGAATGAAAAGGAAAAACACTCATCTCACATAAAACCCCCCCGGCTATTCTAACACGACGATCCAATATAACATATCCAGCAACACATAACATCACATGTCATCAACGTAAGTAAATATACGCATCCCAATTGTCGTTGACATATAGCAACGAAACCGGCGATATCACATATTACACTTACGGTCACAGAAAAGAAAGTGTAAAACTACAACAGTTGGAATCCGCAACCTCTTTAGACATCGCATGCCTAAACCAATGAATTCCTTAGACATCACATGCCTAACAATTATAAACCCCGCATTTCAGTCTCATTATCGAAAACACTTTTCAATATCAAGTCGGGCAATTCAACAAGATTCCCGACATCCTGATCCAATACTCGTCGCAAACTCCAGTAGGCGGCCGCACCCCCGACGCCGTCGACAAAGTGCACCAAGGCGGAACACCGCTGCCGCGAGCACCCGTACGGATGCTTGTGGCGACGGGGTTCTCCTACAGTCACTTGGTCGGGGCTATGGAGTGAGGCTGTCTATTAAGTTTACCCGGCGAGTATCCGCGTACCCTACATGATTGCGACGGACTTTTGATCACATCAAAATTCCGTGGCAACCGATCAAATGAGACTAAACTGCTATGTTTATAACATTCATTCAGTTATCTCATAACTACTTGTGAATTCCAATTATTGTATCACATTCCGGATAAAATAGAAAATGTTAAACTTTCCGATCGAACAATCGAACACCCAGGTTTTCCCAATACAGCTCAACACATGAAATAAGTCTAAAAACATTCAGTTCATGCCTCAGTACCAACGGTCCAGCCGTAGAAGGGTCAAGCCAACGCCTCACATGTGGCACGTCGTACTGCCCCAAACCCGAAGGTTCAAAGGGCAGTTCAAGACGGTCACATAATCGAGTTAAGATTTGTTGTCTTCTAGAGGGACCATCGCGTTACTTGCACTACTTAGAATGTCATTAAACTACAGAAAAGTCCAATAATTGGAAATTTCCCGGCAGGGGAAAAAATGGGTATTTATATCCGGCCGAACTTTTTAACATATTCTAAAATTATCCGGAAAAACATACAGACAAAATTAGACAATCCGATCGAAACACCGAGTCCCCAATACAACCTAGAAAATTCAACTCTTGAATAAATATTAAAAATTCCCAGGAAAACCAGCACCGCAAAACAAGAATTACTGTGCAAAATTCAATGCGAAAAGAGACTAAACGGCCGCGGAACCGCCGCACGAGGCATGCTCGTGCCGCGGAACCGCGGCGGTTTAATGGAATTAGGCTGTCGAATTTAACAGTAACTCTTATATTCTCCTGCTGATTTTTCTGAATATTTTTAATCTGGAAAAAACCCAGTTTTTGGAAAAAGTCCAGAGAGCAAATTTGTGTTAGGGTTTCGGTTCGATCGGACTTCTAACTCCGTCTACGCATCGCCTAAGGCTCTAGCTAGGCTCTGATACCACTGTAGGGTTCCTAGGCATACTAATGAAGTCTCACAAGGCATCAAACATGGCCAATTCAAATTTTACAAGTGCCGAGAAACCCTAATACGGATCGTTAACTAGATGTATAGGTGATGCGATGCAAGTAAAAGAATTTACAGCTAAAGGAAAGGGGCTACAACCTTTGTAGATCCGGTCCTCCACCTCCTAGGCTCCGTGATGACGTCCCTCCGCTGTCCAAATTGAATCCATGACTCTAGCATCGGCTTCATCGGAGAAATGGGCGGACTTGGTCGTCGGCTTCGATGCCGAAGATGATCTACGTCGAGGCATCACTAGATCAAGCTCCCACTTCACCAAGTCATGAAACTTGTGAAGAAAACACCCTATACTACTTGGCAAGAGGTAGAGGATGAAGAAATAGGAAGTGGGTTCACTTTAGATTTGGATTTCTCACTCTTATTCTCAAGTTGCCATTGATGGTGGCATGGTTTCTTCATGTTGAAGATGAAGAAGAAGAAGAAAGAATATGATAGAATAAAAAAAGGATTTTTTTGCAAAAAGGAAAATCCAACTCATTCTTGTCATAATCCAACCTTGGTTAGATGTAGAGACTAAACTATGGTTAGATTGAATGGTTAGGGTTAAGGCTAAGAAACAAAATGGTCAATGTTTCAAAGCTTCATGAAGCTTCAAAGAAAAAACAAAAGTAGCCACCCTTTTGTTTCTTGCCAAAATAAAGAATAAATAAGTAAAAAGAATAACTAAATGAGATCAAAACCCTAACCATTACATAACCATGGTTTAATCTAAACATACACCCTAACAATCATGTATCATCAAACATGATACAATCTTGTGCACAAAAATATATCACATATACAATGTGCATTTCAAGTGAACTTCAAGTGAGAAAATTCATTTAAAGTGAACCAATACTAGTTAATGCAAAGTAATATATCAAATATATAATTATACATCAAATCATTAAATCAACACTTGATTCAATGATCCGGTCATGTCGCATATAACCGACTAGTATCCAATGTATCGGCTTATCGAATCAATCCTCGATTCGATAACTAGGTTATATCGCATACAACCATTCGACACATTCATCGCGAGAATGGAATACGGTATCACATACACGCATTATTCTCGGTCCCGCACATATCTCATATGCGCTCCCATTTCGTTTCGCTTGAGCCAGGAAACCTCTGTGTAGGACTCTAAAGACTCGTCAATACGCCGGCAGCAGATGATGATCATATCAAGCACCCACAAGCCGCAAGCGGTCTGCTAAACGTAACGGCCACCCGGGTATTGAGCGATCAGAAGATCGACGAGCAAGCCCGCTCACACTCCTGTGAATCCAACCAGTAACACTTACCGTACAGTCCGGTCTGTTCGTCTGATATGTCGCATATCTCGCCTAGGGGTGGTAAACGTCAGACCCCAGTAGCTCGATAAGTCATGCCGACGTAGGGTCCATAACATTCGTGAAACTACTGATAACTCTTACCAGTATATCACTGTAACCCTGGCCAGGGATTTCCTGTTATGGCCAGTCGAGCATAGCGCAACATCAACCCCCAATACCGGGAGAGACGAATCCCCTCCTATCTCTCATTGCCTCCATGTGAATCGGGACTGTACCCAAAAACCACCTGTTTGCACGACTCAGTAGAGCCGTGGTAGGGTGGAAATCAAAGCACAGTGGGAGACACACAAGACTCTATGACGATCTCGGGTCAACAGACTAAGCTGTACCAGTGTCACCAGAGAACTGCCATCTGACGTGAGGTATAATACCATCTGGGAGTTCTCGGCGAGTCCGTCCAGTGTACCCAGTCTCCACTGAGCACCCGTATACCATCTCTGATGTCAAACACCAATGGATATGGGATTATCCATCGCCCATCGCATGGGTCGAGAAGACATACGCTAGTCTACTATGGAATATCGATGCCCCATCTCGATATTCCCACGACTAGGAACATTGAAGGATGTACTCATGGACAATCCAGGCCCCACTAGTATGATCTGCATCATAGTCCTGGAAGTCGAGTACACATCCTAAGGGCTTTATCAACATGTAACAGAGAGACAGAAAGTATACATGTTAAGATAAAGAGCAACCAGATAGCATACTATCATGTCGAGTAAGAAAGTCCTACCTATATATGTCCCAGCATCCATTACAATATATATCTAATGTACAGTAATGGCCTCTAGGGCATACATATAACTAACATCTGCAACAAAGGTAGAGGGATCTGGGCCATGCAAAACCCAGACGTCAGCGCGTCATAACATCAAGCAATAATATATAAACAGGGTAGCAAGACATGCAAGTATAATCATAAAGCAGGCATAACAGTGATATAAGTAAGGACAGTGGGGTAATGTGTAGTGAGTGATCTAAACTGATATATTAGGTTAACTACTCTCAAGTCTTTGAAATCAATTTGATGAATCATCGATGTAACTCAATAGTATCCCGTGTGTGCCCGGGACCACGGTCAAGATTCTCAGGCTGAATCCGAGACGTGCCGCTAGGCAGTAAAAGGGTAGCATGTAAAGATGAGTGATGTCGGCATCATCACCCCGGGGCTGGCCTAGCCCGTAAGACTGATCAGAACAGGTGTCGAACTATCGAGTTACAAGTCAGGTTTCATCATTGATTTCCCCATACCCCCAAGTTATATGTGTTCAAGTCAGGTATTAAGTAATCAAGAACTAATGCCAACTCAGGATCAGGTAGGTGCAGGTTTGTCTGAATAGACAACAGGAACGGTCCGTAAGGACTACAGGTTATGTTTGTTGGCATTAGACACAAGATGTAAATCCCCGTTTTCTTCAATGAGAATCGTTCTATATTTTTCCTAGTCCCCCGAATATCAACCCTATTTTTCTCCTATTATCTTGCGTGGAAATTTGTTGCTTAGGTTTTAATATTTAAAGTTTGTTCCAAAACAAATAAACACAAAAAAATACTGAAACCTATAAACCTTAAACCAACCCAGCCCAAACGAGGATTTAAATTAAATTAAAAATGAGCCCAAAACAAAATATACATATATATATTAAAACCCAGCCCATTCAAATTTTTTTTAATTAAATCCCTAAATTTACCCCGGCCCGTCCCTTCTCAGCCCACTATATTTTTAACAAAGGGAATAAATTTTTTAGACGGCCCAATCTCCCCCGGCCCGTTTCCTCAACCTACCCGACCCGTTCCTTAATCTCCCTCTCCCCTCGTCCAAAACTCCCGCTCGTTTTCTTTCCTCAACCCACGTCCCCGAGCTTCCCACGCTCCCCACGTCGCCCTCGCCGTCGCCCACGACCCCGGCCACGACTCCCTCTCACTCTCCAACTCCTCATCTCCCTCTCACTCTCCAACTCCTCAAAACTCCCCAACCCCTCAAAATTTTCCCCACGACCCACTGCAACTTCGGACGCTCCCCTCGACGACGACGACGACGAACCTCCTCCGACCCCTTCCTTCATCACCTTCACCCCAACAACTCAGCCACCTTACTCGAACTCCACACCCTTATCGACTCGAGATCCCCTGCACACCAACCCAATACACCCGAGCCAACCACCACTCGGCCACCCTCTGGCACTCAACGCCGGCGAACCCCACCACGTCGTCGACCATACTACACCCTCCTCCTCGTCAGTGTCTCCTCCACCTCCTCTCAAAAGTCCCCCCTGCTCTCTCTCTCTCTCTCCAAAAGACCCACATCTTTCCCTCCCTCACTGCGCACTCTCCGTGCACGTTGCCGGAGCGACGTCGTCGACCCCAGTACACTCGCAGAGGATCAGCAAGCACTCCTCAACCTCCAGTGACTGTGCAACGACTCCGGACAACGCCGACGCAAAATCCGCATTTTGATCCAAGCTCGCGAGAATCCGTTTCACGGCGTACATCGCACGTTCGTGACACCGTTGCTGCCGTACGACCTCGAGACGTTTCCAGGCAAGTGTTTACTTGCTTCATGCTAAAATAATAGTGGTACAAACCTAAATCGTATAGTTATTAAACTTACCGATTACCGATATATATCATGACCTATGTGTTTGATGCTAGTCTCCCATGGAGTTGATTGTTTATTTTGACGGAAACCGATGTTTTATGTTGGCCCATATGGTGATAAATATAGTGTATGAATCTCGCTGGAAAATACGATTGTTAGTGGTAAAAATTGATACCCCCAAATATGCCGTTAAACTAGAAATTTTCTCGTATCTGAAAATGAATAAAATCACCGTAAATTATATATTTATTGGAATGATACGTTCGAGGGCTTAAATCGAAGCCGACTCGACGGAATTTAACCCTATGTAAAATTTCAATGATTTATGTTCTGTAACCATGATGGTAATTGGATCGGAATGCGACTCTGGATCGCAGTCCAGAGCGTTTCGGATTATTGTGTACTGTCCCAATACCTGTGCCACTGTGTTTCCTGAAGTCGTATGTTACGGAACTCTATAGTAGATTAAAGATAATTCTGTTAGCTAAACAAAACAGGTGGTTCCATTCCATTTCATCGCCATTTGCTATTTTAAACTGTATTTAAAAGGGCAGAACGTATAACTGTCCAGAACAGATTCAGAAATGACATACTGAGGTTAAACTGTGTATAACTTTCAACGTACAGATGCGATTGAGGATCCGTCTATTGCGTTGAATACTCTATTGGAAACCAAATATTTCATTTAACTGTAATATCGCTAAATTCTGAGCCCAACTGGGTGCAATTCGTGTCGCGAAACGGACGTTCAGTTCTGAAACTGAATTTCCATCCGCGAACACTTAAAATGAAACAGCTGTATCTTGAAAACCGGAATCCCGATTGAACTGAAACAAATTTTGATGGATTTCTGACTGAATGTTCTATTTATCTCACTTGTATCACTTTGTTGAATTCTTAACATATGAATTTATGAAATTTCTGGAAGATAATGACATGCCTATTGATTCATATTACCCTTAGCGTAATGATGGCATACATACATATATCATACCCCATCTACCATATACTTAGTGCTAGTGCATGTTAGAGTCAGTGGACATTGCATTATCGTGCGTGGTTGATATTGGTTTAGGAGTGACGAGTATACCAAAGGGGAAGTGAATATTCGTGACAGTGATTGATACAGTGAACAGTGATAAAACCGTGCCATTGGTATACTCGTACATGACTAAATCAAGATCATAACTAGTGAGAACCTGGGGAAAAAGGGGAAATCAAAGTGGAAAGAGTATCGTATTTAGCGAGACCGTGTTTAGAGGATGATCATTCGAACCGTGATACTGATACATGTAGGGTAGGATCTAGCGATCCGGCTGACAGGGTTATTTCCCGGGCATGTGGGCCGTTGTCTCGGGTATGTACGAGACTCCTGTTAAACATGATCCTCCTTCCACTATGTGATTTCAAACATGACCTAGAGACCGATAGGGACACATAACATATTCTGCATCATATAGTGACATAGTGATTACTTGCATTGTTCTTACACCAGTATTACGTCATATACCTGTTTCATCTTATTATAATAATATTGTTATTGTGTCGCTCTGACGACCTGAGTATGCATGCTCAGATCCCGCGGGAGGACCAGCACAGGAGACGGATCTACCCTTCGAGTTCACAGAGATATAGTCTGGTGTACTTCCTATCTTTTTCTGCTTTCCATAAAAGTGATCGTGAGGTTGACTTTGGTTAGTATTTGTTCTTGTTATCTGTAATTTGTGAACAATGGAATATTAATGTAATAAATTAGTGATGTTGTAACACCCGAGCCCATAATACTATTTCTATTACTGGTTGAGTGTTAGATATTGATCTTTTCAATTATCTTGTTTGTTTGGTGTTTATTGCCAAATTTTAACCGATTAAGTCATTTTGGCACATAAAAAATTTTAACACCGAAAATGAAATTTAAAATATCCATGTTGGCCTACTCATCGCCACTAGTCGCGTGGTAGCGTCCGCACGTCGAGATTCCGTCCCGTTCGGCTAAACGGGCAAGTTTGGACGACTACGCGCGCGTGCAAGTGTCCGACTTGGGGGCATGCATTTTAATCATTAAACACCTCTTTTCAAAAGTTGGAACTCGCGTAAAATCATATAATTTGAATTTGGAGCATTTGGGCGCAACCCGGGCGCGATTTGGAAATGTTTCATTTAGCGCCAAAAATGCCCATTTAATTAAATAATAAAACTATAATATATATATTTCTTTCTGTTTCCTTTAACGATTCAAATCTCTAAATCCTTATCTAATTTCCTTTTCACCTCACCTTGGCCAATCACGAGGCGCTATTCGTCGTGGGCCCCTCCGTCCTTTCTCCCTATCTCTCTCTCTCTCATCCTAAAATCTCTCTCTCTCTCCCTGTAACAATCTCTTTCTCTCTCTAGCTATATATATCTAAGCTTTCTGTTCATCCTCCTTCCTCACGAGAAATCTCGCGAGAGCCCTAACCCTAGCCTCCTCGTGCTCGCGCCGCCGACCTCCCTGCGACCTCGCCGTCGTCGTCATCGCCTCCTCAGCCTAGCCGCACCCTCCTACCTCCTTCCTCCGTCTCTTTCCGCGCCTGCACCCAACCCCGACGCCATCACACGGCCGCAGATCTCGCCGTCGACGCCGCCTCCAGTCACCAACGACGTCTGAGACTCCCTCTCTTCCTCCTCGTCCCGACCTCGTCGTCGCCTTTCTCCTCCCCTCGCCGGACCACAGAACCCAAAACCACAACCCTACCACCCTCTGCAGTTCGCCGGAAAACGTGCCGTCGACCCTCGTCGACGTCACTCGCGCCACCTCCGACCGCCTCCTCTCCCCTGCGACCAGAACCCGGCCCTTACACCCCCTCATCGCACAGCACCACCCTCTTTCCAGCGAACAAGGAAATTCCAGCCCTCGCCGCGCCCACTGCTCATCGCCGCCGGCGTCCCATCGCCGTCGAGCCGTGGTGGTTGCCCCTGGTGTCTCCCTGTAAGCATCCCTCTACTTTCCATTGGTACAAAACCCCCGCTGGTCGTTTGCCGCATGTATCGTGTTTGCTAACTTCGTTGTTTTGACTGTTGCCGGATTCCGGCCGTGCCGTCGTTTGGACCCGACGCTCCAGCGAAGTACCCTGGTCCGTGTGATCCCGCTGTTCGCTGTTGGGACTCGATCCGTGGCCCGTGCACCCGTCCCGTGTTTTCTGCCGACTTTGCATCCGTGCTTTCCGGTTTGCGAAACCATCGAGGCAAGATTTCTTGCTACATGCTACGTTAAACTAATTAAATGCTTGACTCACAAACTTGCTATATTAACTAGTATTGCTACTTATCTCATTGTATGAAATATGATGTATATTATAATACTGCCACCTAAATCGTATTTTGCCACCTAACCTTTATAACAACTACCTGCTAATCATTTTACTATTTAGAGGTTAATAGTCGCACACTTATATCATTATTATCGGTTGTTATTAATATTGTTTTACCCTGTGATTATTGCACTCCAAGGGTGCTTGAACCTGTTATAAGAGAATACAAAGCATCACTGTGTTTACCTGGAATAATATTGTTATTTACTGTTCCTGCTGTTGTTCCTTATTCGTTACTATACCTGTTATAAGCGTACATTTGATTGCATTACATATTGACCCGATCTTGATACACCTGACACATGTACTGATACACCGGACATGACACCCTGTACATATCGACTCAACCTGTTGAAACGTGACCTGACCTGTTACCAGATTTCATGCCTAATGCCGACAAACCTGACCATTCCTGCTGTCTATCCAGACAGACCTACTTTTACCTGATGTTGTGTTGGCATTAGTCCTTGTCTACTGAATACCTGACCTGACATACATAACTTGGGGGTATGGGGAAATCAAAGGTGAAACCGACTTGTAACTCAACAGTTCGATACTTGTTCTGATCAGTCTTACGGGCTTGGCCAGTCCGGGAGTGATGATGCTGACATCACTCATCCATCCTACTACCTATTATTGCTTAGCGGCACGTCTCGGATTCAGCCCCGAGGACCTTGACCGTGGTCCCGGGCACGCACGGGATACTATTGAGTTACATCGACGATTCATCAATTGATTTCAAAGACTATAGAGTAGAAACCTGATAGGACAGTTTAGTCACCGTTGCACATTACCCTGCTCTGTTATTTCTTAGTACTGCTTTATTCATGTTCATACCTGCATTGCTTATTACCATGTTTATATTATATTATTTGGTTGACATGACGCGCTGACGTCTGGGTTTTGCATGGCCCAGATTCTTTACCACTGTCGCTGACCGAGCAGGAGTACTTCAGCCAGCAGGCTGATTTGTGAGTTCTGCAGTGGTTAGTTCATTTATTGCATTTTATTTCCAGGTTCGATCCCGCATTATGGGACGTACCTTTCCATTATTGTATTGGATCATTGCTTCCGCATTTATTTTTCATTGACTCTTATCATTATGGATTTGGACATGTGTTAGATAGTTTATTTATCTTGTTCCTGATATCTCTACAACCGTAATGTGACTGTGGATGGATACTTCCTACCCACAGGTAGCATGGTTGGCTATGTCACGTGCCCAATCTTGCGTACTCTGGGAAGCGGGGCGTGACATGGTTCTTTTGGTATCAGAGACATAGGTTAGTTGGGTTGATTCTTTTGTAGTTGGGTATTGTACCCGATACACGAATCAGAATACCCGTGATTAGGAAACATGTCCTGCCACCTTGACCGTTTTACCATTCTTGAATCACATTCTTCCGGATTATATCTTTTACGACGTGCAAACTTACTTTGCATGTCGACTCGAAAACCTGATTTCTTGTTATCCCTAGGACTTGGGCGACTTGGGTGGAGTTAAGTGATTGCGGCTATGATACCGCGGCATAGCTACAATGCGGTACTCTATTTAAGTATCTTGGAGTTCTAGCCTTAATCCATATTCAAAATCTATCATCATGCTAATGTTGGGTATTTTGAGTTCAGGATTATGACAGGTAAGAGGTTGAAGACGTACCAGAGGCATGTGAACGAAGCCGCCATGCTTGGAGTGATAAGAGAAATGTTGGAAATCAAAGAGACAGACTGAGCTGATCCAGCAATAGCAGATTCGTTTCAGGAGGGTTTGCAGATCGTTCAGCAGTCTGTAAACAACGATGGAACTAGACCAGTTAGCCGAGTAGGGACCGTGGCAGATTTCAGACGTTTGGGTCCTACTACTTTCACTGTTCTGGAGGAGCCGTTGCCAGCCGAGCCGTGGCTAGTGACACGGAGAATTTGCTGATTGCGACACAGATTCCAGAGGACAAAGGAGTTGATGTGGTGCGCATTCAGTTAGTGGATTACGCCCGAGAGTGATGGCTTGTGGAGGAGACCCGCTTGCCCAAGCCGATCAGTTGGGCGAAGTTTTTCTAAGAACCCCCTGGAGAAGTTCTTCCCGCAGACTGCGCGGGGGAAAGGGAAGAATTTTATCGGACTAAGGCAGAATGGAGCAACCGTGGACGTGCATGCAGCGGAGTGGACGAGACTCAGTAGTCTCGCTGGACCTTTCACGGCCAACGATGCAGACAGCAGTTGCGGTAAGGAAGCAGTTCTGTCGGGCCAGTCGAGTTTAGGGCTAGGCCGACAAACGGTGTTCTTGCAGCTATGGAAGTTGATAGTAATGAAGAGCCGGCAGTTGTTCGCGACTTTATGGATGTGTTTGAAGATATATCAGGCTTACCGTCGAAGCGAGATGTGGAGTTTGCGATTGACCTTATTCCTGGTGCAGCGCCAGTATCAAAGTCTTATTATCCAATGGCACCGGTGGAATTGGAAGAAGTTAAGAAACAAGTTGGTGAATTACTCGAGAGGGGATGGATTCGAAGCAGCAACTCACCTTGGGGAGCTCCAGTTCTTTTAGTAAAGAAGAAGGATGGCACGAGAAGGATGTGCATTGATTATCGAGAATTGAACCGGGTGACTATTAAGAACAAGTACCCGATCCCTCGCATTGGAGAACTTTTTGAGCAGCTTGGTGGCGCGAGGGTATTCTCGAAATTGGATTTGCGATCAGGATATCATCAGGTCCGAGTGAAAGCAGAAGACATTTTGCAAGACGGCGTTTCGAACTCGATATGGACATTTCGAGTATTTGGTGATGCCCTTCGGAGTGACTAGTGCGTCGGCAATATTCATGGATTTGATGAACGGGGTCTTTTCACCATACCTGGACCAGTTTATTGTGGTATTCATTGACGATATTCTGGTATATTCGAAGAGTCCGGAGGAGCATGCTGAGCATTTAAAGATCGCCCTGCAGACGCTGAGACAGGAGAAACTATTCGCGAAAATGAGTAAGTGCGAATTTTGGCTGGAAGAAGTGAAGTTTCTGGGGCATGTCGTGTTGGGCAGTGGAATCGCCGTCGATCCCGAAAAGATTGCAGCAGTTCGAGATTGGTCTATTCCAAAGAATGTTGCGGAGATAAGAAGTTTTCTTGGACTCGCCGGATACTACAGAAGATTTGTGGAGAACTTCGCTCGTGTAGCTGAGCCGTTAACCAAGCTTACGCGCAAGGAGGTACCGTTTGTTTGGACGGATGGATGTGCATTGGCCTTCGAGACGTTGAAGCAAAAGTTGATAACCGCCCCGATCCTGACCGTACCAGATAATTCAGGAGGACTAGTGATACACAGCGACGCATCCGGAAAAGGATTGGGATGTGTTCTGATGTAGAATGGGAAAGTCGTCGCTTACGCATCGAGACAACTGAAGACTCATGAGAAGAATTATCCGACTCATGATTTGGAGCTTGCAGCCTTGATCTTCGCCCTGAAGATTTGGAGACACTACCTTTTGGGCGAGAGAGTCGAAGTCTTTACAGATCACAAGAGTTTGAAGTATGTGTTCACTCAGAAGGAGTTGAACATGAGGCAACGCAAATGGTTGGAGCTGATGGCCGACTACGACCTTGACCTTAAGTACCATCCGGGAAAAGTTAACGTCGTGCCAGATGCGCTAAGTCGGTTACCAGCAATTCAGATATTGACCGCACAAAGGGAGATCATTGCGGATTTTCGGAGATTCGACTTGGAGGTTGTGCTACCACATGCTACGGGGCAGTTGAAGCAATTGCAAGTACAGTCGTCCTTAGTTGAGAAGATTAAAGCGTCACAATCGCAGGATACTAGACTGCAAAAGTTTCGAGAGCAGGTTGAAGCCGGATTACGAACCGATTTACTGATCCACGAAGATGGTTCGTTGAGATATGGTAGCCGTGTGTGTGTGCCAAAAGGAGATGTGCATGAAGAACTTATGAAGGAGGCACACAGTTCAGCTTACTCTGTACATCCAGGAGGGACAAAGATGTACCGAGATATTCGACAGCACTTCTGGTGGGAAGGTATGAAACGGGAAATTGCTCGCTTCGTGGCTAAGTGCTTGGTGTGTCAGCAAGTCAAGGCTGAACACCAAAGGGTTGCTGGTTTGTTGCAACCACTTCCGATTCCTCAGTGGAAGTGGGAACATATAACCATGGATTTCGTGACGGCTTTACCGTGGAGTCCAAAGGGCAACAATGCAGTATGGATGATTGTCGATCGGTTGACCAAGTCAGCTCACTTTATTCCTCTTCGGGTTGGTCAATCGACAGAGACTTTAGCAGAGCGGTACATGCAGGAGATTGTGAGATTGCATGGAGTACCGGTAAGCATCGTGTCCGATCGGGACACTCGGTTCTTGTCGCACTTTTGGAGGAGTTTGCAAGAAAGTTTGGGGACTCGATTGAAGTTTAGCACAGCTTATCATCCTCAGACTGATGGACAATCGGAGAGAACGATCCAGACCCTTGAAGATATGTTGAGGGCTTGCATGTTGGACTTCAAAGGTTCTTGGGAGGATCATCTACACCTGGTGGAGTTTTCGTACAACAATAGTTCCCAAGCGACTATTCAGATGGCTCCGTTTGAAGCGTTGTATGGTCGTAAGTGCCGTTCACCGGTTTGTTGGGATGATGTTGGTGAACGAAGGTTACTAGGACCAGATTTGGTGGTACAGACAGTCGAGAAGGTGAATACAATCAGGAAGCATATGAAGGCAGCTCAAGACAGACAGAAAAGTTGGGCCGACACGTCAAGAAGACCTCTAGAGTTCGCTGTGGGTGATTTGGTATTCCTGAAGATATCACCGACTAGAAGGGAAATTCGCTTTGGAAGTCGGGGAAAGATTAGTCCTCGATTCGTTGGACCCTTCGAGATATTGGAGCGTGTTGAAGAGGTAGCGTACCGTTTGGCGTTACCACAGTCATTGGCAGGAGTGCACGATGTGTTTCATGTGTCTCAACTACGGAGGTATGTTCGTGATGAGACTCATGTCTTGGATCATTCGGAGTTGACTGTACGGGATGACCTAACCTTTGAGGAGCGACCAGTTGAAATCAAGGATCGAAGAGAAAAGGTTCTTAAGAACAAGGTTATCCCTCTTGTGCTAGTTTCTTGGGGTGATCGATCGTATGGAGAATCCACTTGGGAGCGAGAAGACGAGATCCGGCAGATATTCCCTCACCTTTTCCCAGTAGTTAGCTATCTTGTATTCTTGGAATTTCGAGGACGAAATTCTTTTTGTAGTTGGGTATGATGTAACACCCGAGCCCATAATACTATTTCTATTACTGGTTGAGTGTTAGATATTGATCTTTTCAATTATCTTGTTTGTTTGGTGTTTATTGCCAAATTTTAACCGATTAAGTCATTTTGGCACATAACAAATTTTAACACCGAAAATGAAATTTAAAATATCCATGTTGGCCTACTCATCGCCACTAGTCGCGTGGTAGCGTCCGCACGTCGAGATTCCGTCCCGTTCGGCTAAACGGGCAAGTTTGGACGACTACGCGCGCGTGCAAGTGTCCGACTTGGGGGCATGCATTTTAATCATTAAACACCTCTTTTCAAAAGTTGGAACTCGCGTAAAATCCTATAATTTGAATTTGGAGCATTTGGGCGCAACCCGGGCGCGATTTGGAAATGTTTCATTTAGCGCCAAAAATACCCATTTAATTAAATAATAAAACTATAATATATATATTTCTTTCTGTTTCCTTTAACGATTCAAATCTCTAAATCCTTATCTAATTTCCTTTTCATCTCACCTTGGCCAATCACGAGGCGCTATTCGTCGTGGGCCCCTCCGTCCTTTCTCCCTATCTCTCTCTCTCACATCCTAAAATCTCTCTCTGTCTCCCTGTAACAATCTCTTTCTCTCTCTAGCTATATATATCTAAGCTTTCTGTTCATCCTCCTTCCTCACGAGAAATCTCGCGAGAGCCCTAACCCTAGCCTCCTCGTGCTCGCGCCGCCGACCTCCCTGCGACCTCGCCGTCGTCGTCATCGCCTCCTCAGCCTAGCCGCACCCTCCTACCTCCTTCCTCCGTCTCTTTCCGCGCTTGCACCCAACCCCGACGCCATCACACGGCCGCAGATCTCGCCGTCGACGCCGCCTCCAGTCACCAACGACGTCTGAGACTCCTTCTCTTCCTCCTCGTCCCGACCTCGTCGTCGCCTTTCTCCTCCCCTCGCCGGACCACAGAACCCAAAACCACAACCCTACCACCCTCTGCAGTTCGCCGGAAAACGTGCCGTCGACCCTCGTCGACGTCACTCGCGCCACCTCCGACCGCCTCCTCTCCCCTGCGACCAGAACCCGGCCCTTACACCCCCTCATCGCACAGCACCACCTTCTTTCCAGCGAACAAGGAAATTCCAGCCCTCGCCGCGCCCACTGCTCATCGCCGCCGGCGTCCCATCGCCGTCGAGCCATGGTGGTTGCCCCTGGTGTCTCCCTATAAGCATCCCTCTACTTTCCATTGGTACAAAACCCCCGCTGGTCGTTTGCCGCATGTATCGTGTTTGCTAACTTCGTTGTTTTGACTGTTGTCGGATTCCGGCCGTGCCGTCGTTTGGACCCGACGCTCCAGCGAAGTACCCTGGTCCGTGTGATCCCGCTGTTCGCTGTTGGGACTCGATCCGTGGCCCGTGCACCCGTCCCATGTTTTCTGCCGACTTTGCATCCGTGCTTTCCGGTTTGCGAAACCATCGAGGCAAGATTTCTTGCTACATGCTACGTTAAACTAATTAAATGCTTGACTCACAAACTTGCTATATTAACTAGTATTGCTACTTATCTCATTGTATGAAATATGATGTATATTATAATACTGCCACCTAAATCGTATTTTGCCACCTAACCTTTATAACAACTACCTGCTAATCATTTTACTATTTAGAGGTTAATAGTCGCACACTTATATCATTATTATCGGTTGTTATTAATATTGTTTTACCCTGTGATTATTGCACTCTAAGGGTGCTTGAACCTGTTATAAGAGAATACAAAGCATCACTGTGTTTACCTGGAATAATATTGTTATTTACTGTTCCTGCTGTTGTTCCTTATTCGTTACTATACCTGTTATAAGCGTACATTTGATTGCATTACATATTGACCCGATCTTGATACACCTAACACATGTACTGATACACCGGACATGACACCCTGTACATATCGACTCAACCTGTTGAAACGTGACCTGACCTGTTACCTGATTTCATGCCTAATGCCGACAAACCTGACCATTCCTGCTGTCTATCCAGACAGACCTACTTTTACCTGATGTTGTGTTGGCATTAGTCCTTGTCTACTGAATACCTGACCTGACATACATAACTTGGGGGTATGGGGAAATCAAAGGTGAAACCGACTTGTAACTCAACAGTTCGATACTTGTTCTGATCAGTCTTACGGGCTTGGCCAGTCCGGGAGTGATGATGCTGACATCACTCATCCATCCTACTACCTATTACTGCTTAGCGGCACGTCTCGGATTCAGCCCCGAGGACCTTGACCGTGGTCCCGGGCACGCACGGGATACTATTGAGTTACATCGACGATTCATCAATTGATTTCAAAGACTATAGAGTAGAAACCTGATAGGACAGTTTAGTCACCGTTGCACATTACCCTGCTCTGTTATTTCTTAGTACTGCTTTATTCATGTTCATACCTGCATTGCTTATTACCATGTTTATATTATATTATTTGGTTGACATGACGCGCTGACGTCTGGGTTTTGCATGGCCCAGATTCTTTACCACTGTCGCTGACCGAGCAGGAGTACTTCAGCCAGCAGGCTGATTTGTGAGTTCTGCAGTGGTTAGTTCATTTATTGCATTTTATTTCCAGGTTCGATCCCGCATTATGGGACGTACCTTTCCATTATTGTATTGGATCATTGCTTCCACATTTATTTTTCATTGACTCTTATCATTATGGATTTGGACATGTGTTAGATAGTTTATTTATCTTGTTCCTGATATCTCTACAACCGTAATATGACTGTGGATGGATACTTCCTACCCACAGGTAGCATGGTTGGCTATGTCACGTGCCCAATCTTGCGTACTCTGGGAAGCGGGGCGTGACAGATGTGATTCCTTTACCACTGCGCTTTATTTACTGATTACCATGTAATGCTAGAAGCCGAAGTGTGACTACGGCGGGATGATTCCTTGACCGTAGGAGCATGGCTGGCCTAGTCATCCCTCGTTTTCCGTATTTTGGGAAGCGGGGCGTGACATGGTTTAGTTGGTATCAGAGCCTGTGTTTAGTATCAAGGGATAACATTAACTATGCTGTATTACGTTATTCTTGTTTCACTACTCTTGATTTTCATCCTTAAATCTGATCCTATCCTTTTGAATCTTTCAGTGATATGACGTCCCCGAACGACCCCTCCTCGGACTCCAGCTCTCAGGACCGCACGGAAAGAATACTCAGTGCACTGACCACTCTCGCGGAAGCTCAGGAGAGGAAGACAGATTTGCTTACTGAGGGACTCAGGGCGATTACCGCCGCAGGAGGACCCTCCGCACTTATTACCGCCCCCGAGGGCGTCGTTCCACCAGCTTATCATGCTAGGGCTGGTACAGTATCAGACTTCCGACGGTTACACCCAGCTACGTTCACAGGGCTAGCTGAGCCCCTTGAGGCTGAGCAATGGCCGGTGAACATGGAGAATTTATTGGCTGCCGCCAGGGTTCTAGAGGAAGATAGGGTGGACGTAATAAAGATACAATTAGAAGACGAGGCCCGTACATGGTGGTCGGTGGAAGAAAACAGACTTGACGGGCCGATCGAATGGAGCAAGTTTAAGGAGTGCTTCCTAGATCATTACTTTCCTTCCACAGCCAAGGCAGAAATGGAGGAGAGGTTTATTCTTCTGAAGCAGAATGGACGCCCAGTGGATGTTTATGCGGCAGAGTTCAACCGCTTGAGTCATTTTGCTCCATACATGGTCGCCTCAGAGGTCACCAGGGCCAGACGTTTCCTTCAGGGGTTAGATTTTGAGTTGCAGCAGTTGATTGCATCGTTGGATTTGCAGACTTTCACACAGGTACTCAACGCGGCGAGAGTTCAAGAGCAATTGATTAACAAGTTCAGGAGACCCCCAGTCGTTCCAGCACGTACCCACGCGCCATCTCGAGGAACCATACCGGTTCACAGGCCAGGAACGACACAAATGAAGCGCCCGTTCGTACCACAGCATCGCCCCCAGAGACAGGGCGTAGTTTGCGGCTATTGCGGTAGGGGTGGACATACCCAGAAGGACTGTCGCCGTGCCAAGGGACAGTGTTTGATTTGCGGTTCCAGTCAGCACAGGATTGGCAGTTGCCCTGAGCGAGCAGAGATACAGGGAAGTTCTGGACCGCCACAGCAGAGACCGCAGGAGCAGAGACAACCCTTTACATGTCGCGGTCAGGGACGGGCTTTCACCTTGACCGCCGAGCAGGCAGAGGCGTCAGGAGACGTGGTTACAGGTACTCTGCTCGTACATTCCTTGCCAGCGAGAGTACTTTTTGATTCGGGAGCATCGCATTGTTTCTTGTCTGAGCATTTCACTGATACACACTCAATACCACATGAACCACTAACTATGGGATGGGAAATTCATACGGGTAATGGCATCATAATATCTAGTCAAGAATGTAGATTATGCCCGGTTGTAGTGTGTGGCAGGGAATTCTATGCGAATTTCCTCCTAATTGGGACAGGCAGTTACGACGCAATTCTTGGGATGGATTGGATGAGCACTTTTCATGCGGTTATCGATTGTCGTGCAAGGAATGTGATCTTCCGCATCCCCAATCACCCGGAGTTTATTTTCGAGGGCGGAAGCGAATCTTTGGAGCCAGCTAAATACAGAGCAAAGCCTAAGGAGCTGACAGCTTTGGAGATTGATAAGAGCCCAGTCCCAGAAATTGTTCGGGACTTTCTGGACGTATTTCCCGAAGATCTACCAGGTCTACCACCTCCTCGAATCTTAGAGTTCTCAATCGACTTGACTCCAGGTACAGCCCCAGTATCCAGAGCCCCATACAGAATGGCACCAGTTGAGTTGGCGGAGTTGAAGAAGCAGGTTGAAGAACTATTGGAGAAGGGATTTATTCGGCCGAGCGCTTCACCGTGGGGTGCACCAGTTCTATTAGTAAAGAAGAAGGATGGATCGCTGCGAATGTGTATAGATTATCGGGAGCTGAACAAGGTTACAATAAAGAACAAGTACCCAATCCCGCGCATTGACGACCTATTCGATCAGCTAAGTGGAGCCAAGGTATTCTCGAAGTTGGACCTTCGTTCTGGATATCATCAAATCAGAGTAGCAGCCGAGGATGTGTGCAAGACGGCTTTCAGGACCCGATATGGACATTACGAGTTACTTGTGATGCCGTTCGGTGTTACCAACGCCCCAGCAATATTCATGGACTTGATGAACAGGGTGTTCGCAAAGTACTTGGACACGTTTGTCGTTGTGTTTATCGACGACATACTTGTCTATTCGAAGATCCGAGAAGAGCACGCTGAACATTTGCGCACGGTCCTACAAATTCTGCGGGAAGAGAAGCTGTATGCGAAGCTAAGCAAGTGTGAATTCTGGCTCGACAAGGTACAGTTTTTGGGACATATTGTTTCGGGCGAAGGCATCTCGGTGGACCCGGCGAAGATAGAATCTGTCAGAGATTGGCCGACGCCGAAGTCAGTGGCTGAGATCAGGAGTTTTTTGGGATTGGCAGGTTATTATCGGAGATTCGTCCAAGATTTCTCAAGAATCGCGGAACCATTGACGCGGCTGACACGGAAGGAAGTGCCGTTTACATGGACAGAGGAGTGCACTCAGGCATTCGACACACTAAAGCAGAAATTAACCACGGCGCCTATTCTTACTGTACCAGATGATTCAGGTGGTTTAGTGATACACAGTGATGCCTCAGGGAAGGGTTTAGGCTGTGTTTTGATGCAGCACAGCCGAGTGGTTGCTTACGCCTCTCGACAACTGAGAACTCACGAGAAGAACTACCCCACACACGACTTGGAGTTAGCTGCGGTAGTCTTTGCATTGAAGATTTGGAGGCACTATCTATTGGGTGAGAAAGTGGAGGTGTACACAGATCACAAAATTTTGAAGTATGTTTTCACTCAGAAGGAACTAAATATGAGGCAGCGCCGATGGCTAGAGCTGATGGCAGACTACGACTTGGACCTTCAGTATCACCCGGGGAAGGTGAATGTTGTACCAGATGCCCTCAGTCGCAAGCCAACGGTCATGATGTTGACCGATCAGAGAAGCATTATTGAGGACTTCCAGAGACTTGAACTTGAAGTCGTTACGCCGAACGCACTCAGTCAACTTTGGCAGCTACAGGTGCAATCTTCTCTGGTGGATCGCATCAAGACTGCACAGGCAGATGATCCCCGATTGCAAAAGTTCAGAGAGGAAGTGGAAGCTGGACTGAGAATGGATTTGATTATACATGAAGATGGCTCTCTGAGATTCGGTAGCAGACTCTGCGTACCTAAGGGAGGTGTTCGAGAAGAAGTATTGGCTGAAGCACACAGTTCAGCTTATTCTGTGCATCCGGGAAGTACAAAAATGTATCAGGACCTAAAGCAGCACTTTTGGTGGAACGGAATGAAGCGGGAAATTGCGAGGTTCGTATCCAAGTGCTTGGTATATCAGCAGGTGAAGGCGGAACATCAGAGGACAGCAGGACTGTTACAACCCCTGCCGATACCAGAATGGAAGTGGGAGCACATTACTATGGATTTCATGACGGCCTTACCACGGAGCCCTAGGGGCAATAACGCCATTTGGGTTATCGTCGATCGCCTCACAAAAGCTGCACACTTCCTACCTTTCCGAGTGGGACAATCGACAGAATCATTGGCAGAAAGATATATGCAGGAGATTGTACGACTTCACAGTGTTCCAGTCAGCATTGTGTCAGACCGGGACACGAGATTCTTGTCACACTTTTGGAAGAGCTTACAGGAGAGCTTGGGTACCCGCCTTAATTTCAGTACAGCTTATCACCCACAGACGGATGGACAATCCGAACGTACGATTCAGACGCTCGAGGACATGTTGAGAGCTTGCATGTTGGACTTTCAGGGTTCCTGGGAGGACCATCTGCATCTAGTCGAGTTCTCTTATAACAATAGTTACCAGGCTAGTATTCAGATGGCTCCTTTTGAATCACTGTACGGGCGGAAGTGTCGATCCCCAGTATGTTGGGATGATGTGGGAGAGCGAAGACTACTGGGCCCCGAACTCATTGTTCAGACAGTCGACAAAGTCCAAATGATCAGACAGCGTATCAAGGCGGCTCAGGATCGACAGAAGAGTTGGGCAGATACCAGCAGAAGGGCACTTGAGTTCGAAGTCGGAGATCATGTGTTCTTGAAGATTTCCCCTACTCGTGGAGTTATCAGGTTCGGAGGTCGGGGAAAGCTTAGTCCCCGCTTTATCGGACCTTTTGAGGTGCTAGAGCGAGTAGGAGAGGTGGCCTATCGACTTGCCTTGCCTCCATCACTAGCTGGTGTGCACAATACCTTCCACGTGTCACAGTTGCGGCGATATGTTCGGGATGAGAGCCATGTCCTGGACCATTCGGAGCTAGTTTTGGGTACCGATTTATCGTACGAAGAGCAGCCTACTATCATCCTCGACCGCAGAGAGAAAGTACTGAAGAATAAGGTCATTCCGTTAGTCCGAGTGTCTTGGAGCGGTCGTTCCCCAGGAGAATCCACATGGGAGTGGGAGGAAGACATCCGTGATCGTTATCCACATCTTTTTGTTTAGTACATTGTATTCTTGTATCTTTGTTAAATTTCGAGGACGAAATTTTTGTTAAGGGGGGTATGATGTAAATCCCCGTTTTCTTCAATGAGAATCGTTCTATATTTTTCCTAGTCCCCCGAATATCAACCCTGTTTTTCTCCTATTATCTTGCGTGGAAATTTGTTGCTTAGGTTTTAATATTTAAAGTTTGTTCCAAAACAAATAAACACAAAAAAATACTGAAACCTATAACCCTTAAACCAACCCAGCCCAAAACGAGGATTTAAATTAAATTAAAAACGAGCCCAAAACAAAATATACATATATATATTAAAACCCAGCCCATTCAATTTTTTTTTAATTAAATCCCTAAATTTACCCCGGCCCGTCCCTTCTCAGCCCACCATATTTTTAACAAAGGGAATAAATTTTTTAGACGGCCCAATCTCTCCCGGCCCGTTTCCTCAACCTACCCGACCCGTTCCTTAATCTCCCTCTCCCCTCGTCCAAAACTCCCGCTCGTTTTCTTTCCTCAACCCACGTCCCCGAGCTTCCCACGCTCCCCACGTCGCCCTCGCCGTCGCCCACGACCCCGGCCACGACTCCCTCTCACTCTCCAACTTCTCCTCTCCCTCTCACTCTCACTTTCCAACTCCTCAAAACTCTCCAACCCTTCAAAATTTTCCCCACGAACCCACTGCAACTTCGGACGCTTCCCTCGACGACGAACCTCCTCCGACCCCTTCCTTCATCACCTTCACCCCAACAACTCAGCCACCTCACTCGAACTCCACACCCTCATCGACTCGAGATCCCCTGCACACCAACCCAATACACCCGAGCCAACCACCACTCGGCCACCCTCTGGCACTCAACGCCGGCGAACCCCACCACGTCGTCGACCATACTACACCCTCCTCGTCGTCAGTATCTCCTCCACCTCCTCTCAAAAGTCCCCCCTGTTCTCTCTCTCTCCCTCTCTCTCCAAAAGACCCACATCTTTCCCTCCCTCACTGCGCACTCTCCGTGCACGTTGCCGGAGCGACGTCGTCGACCCCAGTACACTCGCAGAGGATCAGCAAGCACTCCTCAACCTCCAGTGACTGTGCAACGACTCCGGACAACGCCGACGCAAAATCCGCATTTCGATCCAAGCTCGCGAGAATCCGTTTCACGGCGTACATCGCACGTTCGTGACACCGTTGCTGCCGTACGACCTCGAGACGTTTCCAGGTAAGTGTTTACTTGCTTCATGCTAAAATAATAGTGGTACAAACCTAAATCGTATAGTTATTAAACTTACCGATTACCGATATATATCATGACCTATGTGTTCGATGCTAGTCTCCCATGGAATTGATTGTTTATTTTGACGGAAACTGATGTTTTATGTTGGCCCATATGGTGATAAATATAGTGTGTTAATCTCGCTGGAAAATACGATTGTTAGTGGCAAAAATTGATACCCCCAAATATGCCGTTAAACTAGAAATTTTCTCGTATCTGAAAATGAATAAAATCACCGTAAATTATATATATATTGGAATGATACGTTCGAGGGATTAAATCTAAGACGACTCGACGGAATTTAACCCTATGTAAAATTTCAATGATTTCTGTTCTGTAACCATGATGGTAATTGGATCGGAATGCGACTCTGGATCGCAGTCCAGAGCGTTTCGGATTATTGTGTAGTGTCCCAATACCTATGCCACTGTGTTTCCTGAAGTCGTATGTTACGGAACTCTACAGTAGATTAAAGATAATTCTGTTAGCTAAACAAAACAGGTGGTTCCATTCCGTTTCATCGCCATTTGCTATTTTAAACTGTATTTAAAAGGGCAGAACGTATAACTGTCCAGAACAGATTCAGAAATGACATACTGAGGTTAAACTGTGTATAACTTTCAATGTACAGATGCGATTGAGGATCCGTCTATTGCGTTGAATACTCTATTGGAAACCCAAGATTTCATTTAACTGTAATATCGCTAAATTCTGAGCCCAACTGGGTGCAATTCGTGTCGCGAAACGGACGTTCAGTTCTGAAACTGAATTTCCAGCCGCGAACACTTAAAATGAAACAGCTGTATCTTGAAAACCGGAATCCCGATTGAACTGAAACAAATTTTGATGGATTGCTGACTGAATGTTCTATTTATCTCACTTGTATCACTTTGTTGAATTCTTAACATATGAATTTATGAAATTTCTGGAAGATAATGACATGCCTATTGATTCATATTACCCTTAGCGTAATGATGGCATACATACATATATCATACCCCATCTACCATATACTTAGTGCTAGTGCATGTTAGAGTCAGTGGACATTGCATTATCGTGCGTGGTTGATGTTGGTTTAGGAGTGACGGGTATACCAAAGGGGAAGTGAATATTCGTGACAGTGATTGATACAGTGAACAGTGATAAAACCGTGCCATTGGTATACTCGTACACGACTAAATCAAGATCATAACTAGTGAGAACCTGGGGAAAAAGGGGAAATCAAAGTGGAAAGAGTATCGTATTTAGCGGGACCGTGTTTAGAGGATGATCATTCGAACCGTGATACTGATACATGTAGGGTAGGATCTAGCGATCCGGCTGACAGGGTTATGTCCCGGGCATGTGGGCCGTTGTCTCGGGTATGTACGAGACTCCTGTTAAACATGATCCTCCTTCCACTATGTGATTTCAAACATGACCTAGAGACCGATAGGGACACATAACATATTCTGCATCATATAGTGACATAATGATTACTTGCATTGTTCTTACACCAGTATTACCTCATATACCTGTTTCATCTTATTATAATAATATTGTTGTTGTGTCGCTCTGACGACCTGAGTATGCATGCTCAGATTCCGCGGGAGGACCAGCACAGGAGACGGATCTACCCTTCGAGTTCACAGAGATATAGTCTGGTGTACTTCCTATCTTTTTCTGCTTTCCATAAAAGTGATCGTGAGGTTGACTTTGGTTAGTATTTGTTCTTGTTATCTGTAATTTGTGAACAATGGAATATTAATGTAATAAATTAGTGATGTGATTCCTTTACCATTGCGCTTTATTTACTGATTACCATGTAATGCTATAAGCCGAAGTGTGACTACGGCGGGATGATTCCTTGACCGTAGGAGCATGGCTGGCCTAGTCATCCCTCGTTTTCCGTATTTTGGGAAGCGGGGCGTGACACAAGATCAGGTAACAGGTAAAGACATGGTACATCAGGTCAGGTCAAGTAGTGTCATAGGAAGTGCAACAGGTCATGTCAGGAAGCACAAAATGTTATGTGGGTGCTCATAAATCAAACTAACATAAACATGGTTATAAATAAACAAGCACATGTACTATCAGAAGAATAAACTGGACATGTAATATAATATGCAAATAGGTACAGGTTAAATTATATCGATGCACGGTTATCATTTAGAGTTCGATTTATGGTTCCAGCATTAAGTATCATACACTTAAACAAATATGGATTGTTAAAAATCATGTTGATGTGTACTAAATAATCTAAAGATGCAATTGAATATAAATCAGTTTAGTTGTATGCAAATGGTCGTCCGACAGGGTATAAAATATAAAAGGGTACTGTGGGTTATGCAAATAATTGTTATAAGATTTAAACATGAATGCGGGTACTATGTATAATAGAACTAAATGCAAACTGGTATGTTTCGAGCCATGAATCTAAAATGATATAATGGGACGTCGACATGTTAAAATGGAATTCTGGTATTAAATGGAAACTACAGGTCTAACGTGCACTCTAATAGGTACATAATAATTTAAATAGCATATATAGTAGTTTAAATAGCATGTAGCAAGTTTCACTTGACTCGATCGGATCACGATACGGGATGCGCACGCAGTGTCCAAAGTCGGCAAACGTCGCAACGTCCACACGCGCACACGGGACTGAACCAAGCAGTGCAAGAATTGTAACCGCGTAGGTAGGGAACGTCGACAGGGTTGCTCGGATCGTCGGCAGCATGATCAAAACTTGATCTCGGCTAAGGAACACAGCTCGGCTTGAACTAGACTTGGGTAGCAAAGGTCTTGGCTTGAACATGGGCATGGATCTTGGTATAGCTCGGTTTTGAGGGAAGATGAGGTGTTCTCGGCTGAAGTAAGGAAAAGGAGGCTAGGGCCTCTTGGCGAAAATGAAAACAAGGGTTGATAACAATGATATGACAGCGTTGGGTTCTCAGTTTGATGGGTTTGATCGACGGCGACAAATTGTCTATTGCTGGAGTTAGGCTTGGTTTGGGTATGCAACCCTCGGCTTGAGGGGATGGTGCTTAGGCGAGATGAAGTCAATGTGGCGGTTTTAGGAGATGGAGTCGTGGTTTAGGATTTCGGGTGTTGTCTAGTTTGAGGAGGAAGATGAAGTTGATGGTGTTGGGTTTAGGATCTCAGTTCTGGTTTCACTAGTGAAGAGAGGAAGATGAAGAAGACAGGGTGAAGGCAAGATGGTGGCTATAGTGTTGGGTTTTGAGGCGATGATGAGTTTTTCAGTGCAAGGAAGGAGGAGAAGTCGGTTATGTAGGGTTCCTAGGCACACTAAGGAGGTCTCACAAGGCATCCACCATGCCAATTTCAAATTTTACGGGTGCCGAGAAACCCTAATACGGATCGTTAACTAGATTTTAGGCGATACTAGAAACTTGTTAACAACTTAACTAAAGGGAAAACGGAAATACAACCTTTGTAGATCCGGTTCTCCAACTCCATAGCTCCATGATGAAGTCCCCTTGCTGTACATATCAAATCCCGGGCTCTAGCGTCGGCATCATCGGAGAAATGGGCGGGCTAGGTCATCGACTACGATGTCGAAGATGATCTACGTCGAGGCATCACAAGATCAAACTCCCACTTCACCAAGTCATGAAACTTGTGAAGAAAACACCCTATAGTACTTAGCAAGAGGTAGAGGATGAAGAAATAGGAAGTGGGTTCACTTTAGAATTGGATTTCTCACTCTTTTCATCAAATCACCATTGATGGAATCAAGCTTCTTCATCTTGAAGAAGAAGAAGAAGAAGATGATAATATTATGATAAGTTCTCTTTTAATTTGATAAATAAATCAATACTTATCATGACTTCAACCATGGTTTAGTGTATAGATTTAACTAAGGTTAGATGAGTGGTTAGGGTTAGAGAAGAGACAAGAATGGTGGACTTGTTCAAAACTTCAAGAAGCTTCAAATAAAAACAAAAATAGCAACCATTCTTTTCTCTTTTTCTTTTCTAAATGAAATAAATAAATAGATAAATGAATAAGTAAAAGAAATGATACCCTAACCACTAACTAACCATGGTTTAATACTTTACACAAAACCAAGCTAGAATGTATCATCAAACATGATACAATCATGTGCACCAAAATATATCACATATACAATGTGCAATACAAGTGAGTAAATCCAATTTAAGTGAACCTATACTAGTTAATGCAAAGTAATATATCAAATATATAATTATGCATTAAATCATTAAATCAACACTTGATTTAACGATCCGGTCATATCGCATATAACCGACTAATATCAATAGTAACAACTTATCGAATCAACACTTGATCCGATAACCCGGCTATATCGCATATAACCGATCAATGTTACAAATCGCGAGAATCAAATACAGTATCATATACTGGTATTATTCTCGGTCCCGCACATATCTCATATGCGCTCCTATTTCGTTTCGCTTGAGCTAGGAAACCTCTGTGTAGGACTCTAAAGACTCGTCAATACGCCGGCAGCAGATGATGATCATATCAAACACCCACAAGCCGCAAGCGGTCTGCTAAACGTAACGGCCACCCGGGTATTTAACGATCAGAAGATCGACGAGCAAGCCCGCTCATACTCCTGTGAATCCAACCAGTAACACTTACCGTACAGTCCGGTCTGTTCGTTTGATATGTCGCATATCTCGCCTAGGGGTGGTAAACGTCAGACCCCAGTAGCTCGATAAGTCATACCGACGTGAAGTCCATGACATGTGTGAAACTACTGATAACACATACCAGTAGGTCACTGCAACCCTGGCCAGGGATTTCCTGTTATGGCCAGTCGAGTATAGCGCAACATCAACCCCCAATATCGGGAGAGACGAATCCCCTCCTATCGCTCATTGCCTCCATGTGAATCGGGACTGTACCTAAAAACCACCTGTTTGCACGACTCAGTAAAGCCGTGGTAGGGTGGAAATCAAAGTACAGTGGGAGACACACAAGACTCTATGACGATCTCGGGTCAACAGACTAAGCTGTACCAGTGTCACCAGAGAACTGCCATCTGACGTGAGGTATAATACCATCTGGGAGTTCTCGGCGAGTCCGTTCAGTGTACCCAGTCTCCACTGAGCACCCGCATACCATCTCCGATGTCAAACACCAATGGATATGGGATCATCCATCGCCCATCACATAGGTCGAGAAGATATACGCTAGTCTACTCTGGAATATCGATGCCCCGTCTCGATATTCCCACGACTAGGAACATTGAAGGATGTACTCATGGACTACCCAGGCTCCACTAGTATGATCTGCATCATAGTCCTGGAAGTCGAGTACACATCCTAAGGGCTTTATCAACATGTAACAGAAAGACAGAAAGTATACATGTTAAGATAAAGAGCAACCAGATAGCGTACTATCATGTCGAGCAAGAAAGTCCTACCTATATATGTCCCAGCATCCACTACAATATACATCCAATGTACAGTAATAGCCTCTAAGGCATACATATAACTAACAATCTTCCACTTGCACTAGGGCCATCTGTAGCAGTAGTTGTAGTATCTGATACTCAACCATCCCCTAAAAGTCTCTCTTTGGGAAAAGGCCTTCGTGAGTGGATCCGCCGTGTTGTCCTCTGAGTCTACTCTCCTAATCTCGATCACCCTGGAGATCAACTATCTCCATGATCAGGTGATGCTGCCTCAGAATATGTCTGGGTCACTGATGGGACCAGGGTTCCAGGGCCAAAGCCACAGTTCCATTGTCACACAATGGTAGGAACCTAGTTCATCCTATGAACCAATATACACCCAAACTGCCTCTTTGGTAGTATCTTTAATAGCGATGTTACCAGCCTTTATCGTCTAGTTTGTCACGGTATCTAGCTTGGAAATCTTCCAACATACCGTCCCTTTACTGAGGGTAAAGACAATGCCTGTGACTGACATTCAGTCATCTTTATCACCCTGGAACACTTCCAGCGATTCTCCCCAGGATCGACTGATACTATCTCACTATAGCTAGTGAGAATCGTAAAATCTATTTAGATCTATCTCATAGATCCAAATCCCAGGATTTAGGAGGTATCACTTTGATCCTTTATGGAGAATCTATGTGATAAGCGGAGATTGATCGAGCGTAGCATAGGAAACTCCTTCCCTAACAAGAGTATGTCATCTACGTACTCTACGAGGATCGTCACCATACTCCCTACTACCTTTTTGTTTATACAAGGTTCATCTACCATTTTGATGATGTCAACTTCTTTGACTAATCCATCAAAACAGATGTTCCAACTCCGCGATGCCTGCTTTATCCTATAAAGCATCTTGCACACGTTTCCGCTGCTCCCACTGTCTACGAGGCCCTCTGGCTGTGTACTTATAGACGCACTCTTCTAAAACATCATTTAGAAAAGCAGTCATGACACCCAACCACCAGATATCGTAGTCATGGTATGTAGCCGTGACAAGTAGGATCTGGATGGACTTAAGCATAGGTACTGGAAAAGGTTTCATCATTATCCATGTCTGGTTGATGACGAAAACCTTTAACAAGTCTAGCTTTGAAAGTCTCAACTTTTCCATCTACACCAAGTAATCTTCTCAAGATATACTTGCTCCTGATGGGGATTTAACCCTTCAGATATAGCAACCAAAGTCCATACTTTGTTGGTGTACATGGATTCCATCTCAGATCACTAAGCATCCAGCCATTCTTACAGAGTCCCTACTCTCGATGGCCTGCTCGAAACTAGTTAGGTCATCATCTCATGATATAATCCTCGCTCCTACTGTCATCGAGAAACCGAGGTATCTCTCAGGCGGATGAGGAACCCTACTAGATCGGCGGAGAGGCTGAGGTTCGTTGGTAACTATTGAATCCTTTGGTTCTGTCAAATCTTCAGCTGTAGTTTCGAATAGCTGGAACCTTTCCAGTTCTACAGAACTGACCTTGCCTCGATCTTGTCCGGATTTTGCTTTTGACATAGGCCGGACAATCCCAAATCTTAACTTACTTAAGAGATAAGATCTTCCCACACCATATCTTATATGGAATGGTAGGCACTGATTTGATTCGAACCTAATTCAATAGGTATGCAGCTTCTCAAGCGCATAACTCCCAAAAAGGAAATAGGTAACTCAGTAGTACTCGTCATAGAGCACACCTTATCATATAGGGTGTGATTGCTCCGCCCCGATACACCAATGTGCTATGGTTATTCGGAGGAGTAATGCTGAGAGAGAATCGCATTCTCCTTTAGAATAATCCAGGAATTCCATGCACAAGTATTCTCCTCCTTGATCTCATCAAAGGACATAATACTTATACCCGTATTCTGGTTCTCTACTTCTAACTTATATTCTGTGAATATCTCAAAAGGTTCGGACTCATGTTTCAACAGGAACATATGACTGAATCTTGAGAGATTATCAGAGAATGTAATGAAGTATAAAGAACCGGTCTTAGTATATGTAGACAGGGGACCTTACATACATCATCATGTATCAGTCCCAAGAGTTTACTAACTCTTTCTCTGCTTCCAGTAAACAGAGCTGGTGTCATTATATCTTTGTGACATGACTGGCAAGTTTCACAAGATGTAAATTCAAACTGATTTAAATATGCATCTAAATGTAACTTCAGCTAGTCGGATCGCATTGATATGACCTAGTCTACAATACCTCAAGAAGAATTTGTTCATTTCTGAACTCTTCCTCTTGTGTGTGTTCAGTATACAAGGAACTGTAGTTTGATTTAGAACGTCAATGCTTTTAGATAACGTGCCTGAACCGATCAACTTTTGATATAGGAAATGTTCAAAACATTATCCAACAATACAAAATTATATCATTTCTTTACTAATAAAGAGACTGATATGATTTTTTATATCAGGTTCGGTATCTAATAGTATTTGTTCAGAATCAATGTATTGGTAATACAGGGTGACAGTGACCAACAGACTTGGCTGCAACACTTGCTCCGTTTTCTGCCTCATGAAACTTATCACCCGTTCTCAGTTTTTCTACCTTTTGTAGCCCTATGTAACAGATTACATATCTGGAATCCTGATCCGGTATCATATACCCAGGATGCAGAGGATACTGAGAAACAGTTCTTTGTAATGAACACACCCGAAGGAGATGCATCATACGCACTTTCTTCGTTTGGGTGGCATAGGAATTCTGGTATTCCCTATTTCCTGCTCTGTCTTATAACAATTATAAGTTGGAGCGGGACCAACGTTCCCCAGTACAGTATAACAAGTGGGTTCGGTCAATACATTCATTTTATTATCTTGATTAAGGCGTGATATGGTCGCTACCAGGAGAGAGAGAGAAGAAAACACTCAGCGTGCGCTCTTGCAAGATTAGATTGGTTATATATATTATCTAATCAGGATGGCTCCCACTGTTTTTATCAAATCTTCCTTCAAACCTTAAAAAGGAAAGACTAGCCGGGATTAATTACACTCTACATTCGCCAATCTTTCAGCCAGGCCAGTGTCGGTACTTTGAGGGAGGTTCCCCATGCTTTCTCACGGACCTAATTACAGTAAACCTCGTTTTCCCAGAGGCGTAACCCCGTTGACACCTTTCTAGACACCTACTTGATCGGCTAATTGCAAAGTGCAAAACTCTCCCAGAAGTAACAATTACTCGCAGTGGGTATCGGGATCCAACTATCACATAGAAGGTATGCAATCTCATTGCAAATTTCAACACTTGAAACTCCCGACAATGGTTTTTACCCCTAGCACCTATGACCTTGGCTAAGGTCAACAAATCATAGGTACTAGTCAAGTTCTACCCGTCATTTCGTGATTAATTAGACCCACCCACATGACTCTTGGCTAAGGTCAATAAAGCCACATGACTGTCCTAACTAATTGCATCATATGCTGTGTAGGAAGACATCACTTAGCTACCACACACTATGTCTCGGCTATGGTCGACAAACGTAGCACGAATACTAAGTACTCTACTTCCTAAAATGACGGAGGGTTGCGAATGGTTTTTATGAAAACCTTTAACGCTTTGAACTTGATCTCGTTGCGGAATCAAATGGTTTTTAAATGGAATGTTTTCGAGGCTTTTCTAGTTTTGCTAAAGGGGTCACTCCCGGTGAAGGGATCGTCGGCCCTTTCCTCGTCGAATGAGGTGCGGGATATATCATATATATCACTGTGCAAAGCGGAAACTATAGAAGCGATCAAAGACAAACCGAGGGTTGTAGCATCTGCCAGTTATTGCTAAAGGAGTCACTCCCGGTGAAGGGATCTCGGTCCTTTCCTCATCGAATAAGGTGCAGGATGTTCTATAATGAACACCGCGATGCAAAGCAAGAACTGTAGCTACCTGTTTTTATTTTGAAATTCGATTCCACAACATCAATTAGGTTTATTTTCTTTCATTAATCTCATTAATGAATATCCCATCATTTAAGTCCACCTAAACATCACAGATAAATATAATGTACGCTTATGCCATCCGCATTCGCCTCGATGTCCCGTCTGCACCGTTAGGTTAGGTAACTAACGGCAGAGCGGGGCAGGGCTAGCGCGGGTGTAAAACATAAGCAACGTTTATATAATATATCATATATACTATATATAATATCTGTCACAGAACATCACATGATCACATCACAGATAAATCACAGCAGAAGATACATATGAAATATTGGATATACTAGGACGTCCGTGTTTTCAATACGAGCCAGTATAAAACGCGGATTCCACGGTCGTGATGAATAGCCTATCCCACACCCCTAGACCCCTACGAGAGCGGCAAGCAACCCTACCAATTCTAGGGTTAGGAGACCCGGACTCGACTCCTCGAGATGGTCTCCCACTGGACCCTAGAACCCGGTTACTTGTGCTCCCCTTCTTGGGTCTATCCTAGTGCAGAAAAGTAAATAATATACATCAACGGTGACAACTTCCGCAACCTGGAAGTGCCCCAATAAAAGAATATTACATACAAGTTTTTACATGAATGAAAATGAAAAACACCCATCTCACATAAAAACCCCCCCGGCTATTCAAACACGACGATCCAATATAACATATCCAGCAACACATAACATCACATGTCATCAACGTAAGTAAATATGTGCATCCCAATTGTCGTTGACATATAGCAACGAAACCGGCGACATCACATATTACACTTACGGTCACAGAAAAGAAAGTGTAAAACTACAACAGTTGGAATCCGCAACCACCTCAGACATCGCATGCCTGATCAAATGAATTCTTTAGACATCGCATGCCTAACTATTATAAACCCCGCATTTTAGTCTCATTATCGAAAACACTTTTCAATATCAAGTCGGGCAATTCAACAGGATTCCCGACATTCTGATCGAATGCTCGTCGCAAACTTTAGTAGGCGGCCGCACCCCCGACGCCGTCGACAAAGTGCACCAAGGCGGAACACCGCTGCCGTGAGCACCCGAACGGATGCTTTCGGCGACGGGGTTCTCCTACAGTCACTTGGTCGGGGCTATGGAGTGAGGCTGTCTATTAAGTTTACCCGGCGAGTATCCGCGTACACTACGTGATTGCGACGGACTTTTGATCACATCAAAATTCCGTGGCAACCGATCAAGTGAGACTAAACTGCTATGTTTATAACATTCATCCAGTCATCTCATAACTATTTGCGAATTCCAAGTATTGTATCACATTCCGGATAAATAGAAAATGTTAAACTTTCCGATCGAACAATCGAACACCCAAGTTTTCCCGATATAGTCCAACACATGAAATAAGTCTAAAAACATTCATTTCGTGCCTCAGTACCAACGGTCCAGCCGTAGAAGGGTCAAGCCAACACCTCACATGTGGCACGCCGTACTGCCCCAAACCCTAAGGTTCAAAGGGCAGTTCAAGACGGTCACATAATCGAGTTAAGGTTTGTTGTCTTCTAGAGGGTCCATCGCGTTACTTGCACTACTTAGAACGTCGTTAAACTACGGAAAAATCCAACACTTAGAAATTTCCCGACAGGGGAAAAATTGGGTATTTATATCCGGTCGAACTTTTTAACATATTCTATAATTTATCCGGAAAAACACACTGACAAAATTAGACAATCCGATCGAAACACCGAGTCCCTAATACAACCCAGAAAATTCAACTCTTTAAAAAATATTAAAAATTCCCAGAAACACCAACAATAAAATATAAGAATTACTGTGCAGAAAAATGTGCCATAGGAGACCAACTTGCCGCGGAACCGCCGCATTAGGTATGTATATGCGGCGGTTCCGCCGCACTATTAATGATTCAGAGCCCCCGTTTTAAATAATAATTCTTATAATATTGCACTGAGGTTTCTGCATATTTTTAATCTGGAAAAAACCCAGTTTTTCAAAATTGTCCAGAGAGCAAATTTGGGTTTAGGTTTTGATTCGATCGGACTTCTAATTCCGTCTACGCATCGCCTAAGGCTCTAGCTAGGCTCTGATACCACTGTAGGGTTCCTAGGCAGACTAAGGAGGTCTCACAAGGCATCCACCATGCCAATTTCAAATTTTACGGGTGCCGAGAAACCCTAATACGGATCGTTAACTAGATTTTAGGCGAAACTAGAAACTTGTTAACAACTTAACTAAAGGGAAAACGGAAATACAACCTTTGTAAATCCGGTTCTCCACCTCCATAGCTCCATGATGAAGTCCCCTTGCTGTACAAATCAAATCTCGGGCTCTAGCGTCAGCTTCATCGGAGAAATGGGCGGGCTAGGTCATCGACTACGATGCCGAAGATGATCTACGTCGAGGCATCACAAGATCAAGCTCCCACTTCACCAAGTCATGAAACTTGTGAAGAAAACACCCTATACTATTTAGTAAGAGGTAGAGGATGAAGAAATAGGAAGAGGGTTCACTTTAGAATTGGATTTCTCACTCTTTTCATCAAATCACCATTGATGGAATCAAGCTTCTTCATCTTGAAGAAGAAGAAGAAGAAGATGATAATATTATGATAAGTTCTCTTTTAATTTGATAAATAAATCAATACTTATCATGACTTCAACCATGGTTTAGTGTAGAGATTTAACTAAGGTTAGATGAGTGGTTAGGGTTAGAGAAGAGACAAGAATGGTGGACTTGTTCAAAGCTTCAAGAAGCTTCAAATAAAAACAAAAATAGCAACCATTCTTTTCTCTTTTTCTTTTCTAAATGAAATAAATAAATAGATAAATGAATAAGTAAAAGAAATGATACCCTAACCACTAACTAACCATGGTTTAATACTTTACACAAAACCAAGCTAGAATGTATCATCAAACATGATACAATCATGTGCACCAAAATATATCACATATACAATGTGCAATACAAGTGAGTAAATCCAATTTAAGTGAACCTATACTAGTTAATGCAAAGTAATATATCAAATATATAATTATGCATTAAATCATTAAATCAACACTTGATTTAACGATCCGGTCATATCGCATATAACCGACTAATATCAATAGTAACAACTTATCGAATCAACACTTGATCCGATAACCCGGCTATATCGCATATAACCGATCAATGTTACAAATCGAGAGAATCAAATACAGTATCATATACTGGTATTATTCTCGGTCCCGCACATATCTCATATGCGCTCCTATTTCGTTTCGCTTGAGCTAGGAAACCTCTGTGTAGGACTCTAAAGACTCGTCAATACGCCGGCAGCAGATGATAATCATATCAAACACCCACAAGCCGCAAGCGGTCTGCTAAACGTAACGCCCACCCGGGTATTGAGCGATCAGAAGATCGACGAGCAAGCCCGTTCATACTCCTGTGAATCCAACCAGTAACACTTACCGTACAGTCCGGTCTGTTCGTCTGATATGTCGCATATCTCGCCTAGGGGTGGTAAACGTCAGACCCCAATAGCTCGATAAGTCATGCCGACGTGAAGTCCATGACATGTGTGAAACTACTGATAACACATACCAGTAGGTCACTGCAACCCTGGCCAGGGATTTCCTGTTATGGCCAGTCGAGCATAGCGCAACATCAACCCCCAATACCGGGAGAGACGAATCCCCTCCTATCGCTCATTGCCTCCATGTGAATCGGGACTGTACCCAAAAACCACCTGTTTGCATAACTCAGTAGAGCCGTGGTAGGGTGGAAATCAAAGCACAGTGGGAGACACACAAGACTCTATGACGATCTCGGGTCAACAGACTAAGCTGTACCAGTGTCACCAGAGAACTGCCATCTGACGTGAGGTATAATACCATCTGGGAGTTCTCGGCAAGTCCGTTCAGTATACCCAGTCTCCACTGAGCACCAGCATACCATCTCCGATGTCAAACACCAATGGATATGGGATCATCCATCGCCCATCATATGGGTCGAGAAGATATACGCTAGTCTACTCTGGAATATCGATGCCCCGTCTCGATATTCCCACAACTAGGAACATTGAAGGATGTACTCATGGACTACCCAGGCTCCACTAGTATGATCTGCATCATAGTCCTGGAAGTCGAGTACACATCCTAAGGGCTTTATCAACATGTAACAGAGAGACAGAAAGTATACATGTTAAGATAAAGAGCAACCAGATAGCGTACTATCATGTCGAGCAAGAAAGTCCTACCTATATATGTCCCAGCATCCACTACAATATACATCCAATGTACAGTAATGGCCTCTAGGGCATACATATAACTAACAGGTTATGGAGTCATGGTCGAGGAGATGGGTTCGTGTTCGAAGGTTGACGAGGCGAGGGTCTGACAAGGGTGGCGACGAGTTTTGAAGTCGAAGGAGATGGGTTCGATGGAGTTTCCGGCATTAGGGGCTGCTGCTGCTCCATGAGAAAGAAGGCGGCAGTAATAGGCGAGGCGAAGGTAGCATTGGTTTTGGAGTTGAAAGTTGAGCGAGGATGAGAACGTGGGGGTTTGAGGAGGCAAGGGAGATGAAGCAGGCGGCCATGTCGATCGAAGAGGATGAGGGGTGCAAAGAGGTGATGGGGTTCTTGGCGAAGAAGATGCTGTCGAGTATGGGGATGATGGTGAAGGGGAGGATATGTCGACGGTAAGGTGCTGTGAGGCGATGGCGACGATGAAGGCGTGGGTTGGACGACGTGCTTGGAGGAGAGGAAGAAAATTGTTGATGAGAGAAGAGAGAGAGAGATACGCGGAAGAGAGAGAGAGAGAAAGAATCGAGATGTCACGCCCCGCTTCCCAGAGTACGCTAAAATAGGCACGTAACATAGCCAACCATGCTACCTGTGGTTAGGAAAAATCCTTCCACAGTCACATTACGGCTGTAGAGATATCAAGAACAGGAAAGTGAACTAACTATCTAGTACATGTCCATAAGCCAGAGTAAAAGAGTCAAGAAATGCTATAGTATGCGGAAGTAAGAGATCAAATAAACACCTGGAAAGTAAAACTGGATACCGACATGATCCCTACCGCTCGATCTAACAGCGGTAAAACTCCTGATCAGTCAGCAACAAAGGTAGAGGATCTGGGCCATGCAAAACCCAGACGTCAGCGCGTCATAACATCAAGCAATAATAAATGAACAGGATACACGAGATATGCAGGCATGAATCATAAATAGTAACAAGTCAACAGGGATGTATAACAGTGAAGTGTATCGGTGTATGTGACGTGCAGTGATCAATCTAAACTGTGCTACTGGGTTGTCTACTCTAAAGTTTGTTTGAAATCAATTAATGTAATCCTCCATGTAACTCAAAGGATATGTCCCGTTACCCCCATGGACCACGGATCAGGAATATATGAACCAAGAGTGGTTCTGTCCCGTTACCCTCCGGGACCACGGATCAAGATGTAAGAGTCACGAATGGCTCTGTCCCATTACCCCCCCCGGACCACGGATCAAGTAATACCCTTTTAAGTTACACTTTAGTTTACACTTTTGATTTCCCCATACCCCCAAGGTTATGTGTTCAAGTCAGGTATTCCGTAATCAAGAACTAATGCCAACACAGGATCAGGTAGGTGCAGGTTTGTTTGGATAGACAACAGGAACGGTCCGTAAGGACTACATGTCAGGTTTGTTGGCATTAGACACAAGATCAGGTAACGGGTAAAGCCATGGTACATCAGGTCAAGTCAAGTAGTGTATTTAGGTGCCAGGTCATGTCGAGAGTGTACGGTACCGTGTCGGGTCAAGTAATATGTGTGTAGCAAGTCATGTCAGAGTGTAAAAGATATCATGTGGGTGCTCATAATCAACTAACATAATCATGGTTATAAATAAACAAGCATGGGTATTATCAGAACAGTAAACTGGAACATGTAATATGATATGCGAATAGCTACAGAATAAACTACTTGGATGCACGGTTATCAGTTTGGGTTTAAGAGATAGTTTCAACATTACATGCATGCAGTATAATAAATGTGGATGATAAAATCATATTAATATGTACTAAAACAATCTAGAGATGTGTTTGAATATGAATTAGACTAGATGTATGCAACCGGTCGTCCGATAGGGTATAAACTACAAAAAGGTATTATAGCTATGCAAACAATTGGGATTATGAGATCTAACATATAAATGTGGTTATTAGGTTTAGTAAACTAAATGCGACAGTTAGGTTTCAAGTTCTAGATCTGAAATATGTAAACGGGACATCGTGCTGCTAACTTGGAACTCATGAATTTAGATTCTATTTACAGATTTAATAAGAAAATAGATAAATTAATATAGGAATAGTATGAATAGCATGTAGCAAGTTTCACTTGTCTCGACGGATCGCGAAGCGGTAAATGGAACGTCACGCGTCGGCGGGAAAAGTCGTGACGCGCGCACGGTACATGGAATGAGTCCAAATAATGAACAGTGGGATCACACGGGTCAGATGTCCTCGCTGGGTCGTCGAGATCGTCGACGGCCCGACCGGATTCCGGCGATCTAAAAACAACCGTGAATAAAAGAGAACAGAAAATGCACAAAGAAACAAGAAGAGAAGAAGGGAAAGAAAGGAAGAGGAATGAGACTAAACTGGCTCACTGGGTTGTAGTGGGGTGATCTGGTGATGGCGAGGTGAGGAGACGACGACGAGGTGACGGGCGCGGGCGAAGAAGGAAGGCGGAAAAGAAAAATATGATGGGGAAGACGAAGAGAGAGGAGAGAGAGACGTGTTAAAATTTAAGGGTAACAAATCTTTTATGCATGTGCAGAGAGAGAGATAGAGAGATATAAACTGTTTAAAAATATAAAATATATATTTTTTAGAGATAGAGAGAAAATCAGGAGAGAGAGAGAGAATCGGGAGAGAGAGAGACGAGACAGAGAGAGAAAGAGAGAATCGGGAGAGAGAGAGACGAGAGAGAGAGAGAGAAAGAGAGAATTAAGAGAGAGAGAGAGAGAGATGAGACAGAGAGAGAAAGAGAGAATTAAGAGAGAGAGAGAGAGACGGGACAGAGAGAGAAAGAGAGAATCGGGAGAGAGAGAGAGACGAGAGAGAGAGATTTTTTAATTTTATTAAATGATTATAAAATATTTATATAGTTAAAGAAGATTTGAATAATATTATACTATTAGTCCGTTTTGAGATTTTGGCAAATACAAATTTACTCCAAAACACGCCCGGGTCGGGTCTAAAAATTCAGATTTAAAATATGAAAAATATACGTGCTTCCGAATTTCAAAACGAGTGCTCAGGTAACGAAAAAGCATACCCCCAAAAACGGATGCACGTACGTGCGCGTAGCCATCCAAACACGCCCGTTTCACTGAACGGGATGAGAACAAGATGCGCGGATGCTACCACGGGGTTAGGGGTATCATGCAGGCTATGAAATACAATTTTAAATTATTTTACGTGATTTAAATTGTTATATGCAAAAGATGCGATACTAGATAAAATGCCAGTATGCAGTATACATGAGATGCACGTGTCTATATAACAAGTCAGGGTAATCTATAAATATGAATCAACCAGTTCAAGTAAGCGGGTCGGGTCGAATGCAATGTAAAAGTAAACTACCATTCGCATCCAAACATGATAAATCAATAAAATACCACAGACAAATAAATACAGAAACAGAAATTGGTATGATTGAACTCGGTTGTTACACGAGAGGAGAGAGAAAGGAGATCGAGAGGAGTGAGAGAGAGATGAATGCACAGTGAGGAGAGATAATCTTGGCTGTTTGCGCAGGAGAGATAAAGAGAGAAGAGAGAGAAAGAGAAGGAGAAATGTGAGAGAGAGAGAGAGCTGTAGGGCCCAGTGGAAAAACGGACGGTTTTGATTGGTTCGGGGGTTAGGAAAAATTTGTTTAGGAAAATAATTTTATAAAAGATTTTGCTATTAAGGAATAACCTCGTTAGTTAAAAAAATATTGTAAGCTGTAACTTTATTAAAAAATATGTTTTGGGTAAAACAAAATCTTTAGGCTGTTAAATGAACGAATTTTTAAAGAGATTTAAAATTATTAGAATTTGGCGGAAATACAAAATGTTTCAGAAATGCGTCCGGGTGGGGTCCAAAATTTTGAATTAGAAACATGAAAATTATTAGGAAGTTCCAAAAATTAAAATGAAGGATTTTATAACCGAAATGCATACCCCCAAGAACGGACGCACGCACGTACGCGTAGCCATCCAAGCACGTCCGTTCCATTGAACGGGACGAGAACACGATGCAAGGATGCTACCACAGGGTTAGGGGCATCATGCAGGCCATGTCATGTATTTTTAAATTATTTTAAGTGACCTAAAATGTTATACGGTAAAATATGCAATGCCAGATAAAATGCCAGTATGGACTAATCAAGAGATGCACGTGTCAATATAACAAGTCAAGGTAATCAATAAATATGAATCAAACAAGTTCAAGCAAGCGGGTCGAGTCGAATGCAATGTAAAATGCAACTACCATTCGTACCCAAAAACGATAAATCAAGAATAGACCATGGATAAGTAAATACGGAAACTGGAATTGATATAAATGAGCTCGGGTGTTACAGTTGTGGTTGGAAGCTACCAACCGGGGATAGCCGAGCAGGGTAGCTGCTGAGCTGCCTCTAAGGATGACTTGGATCCTTAGCGTTGGAGGGGCCGTAGGAGGCCTGCTAAGGATAACCGGGCAGTGGAGCTGCGCGGTTGCCTCTTGGCGAGGGCTTTGATCCCTGGCGTTGCGAGTAGGGAAGCTACCGGCCAGGGATAGCCGAGCAGGGTAACTGCTGAGCTGCCTCTAAGGAGGACTTGGATCCTTAGCATTGGAGGGGCCGTGGGAAGCCTGCTAAGGATAACCGGGTAGTGAAGCTGCGCGGTTGCCTCTTGGCGAGGGCTTTGACCCCTGGCATTGCGAGTAGGGAAGCTACCAGCTAGAGATAGCCGAGCACAGAAGCTGCTCGGCTGCCTCTATGGAGGACTTTGATCCTTGGCCGAGCAGGGTAGCTGCCTGGCTGATTCTTCATGAGGTTTCGCCCGACCATCTGGTTGCAGGAATGGGGAACGGGAACAGTCGTAGCGAATGTGTGCGTTGCATGCACATTGAATGTGGGGGGAGGCGAAGCGCCAGGGTTGCGTCATTTCAATTCCGCCAGAGAAGGCTCGATGATCGCTGCGTGGCAGCGACTTTTTGGGTGAAAGCGGGCGACTGTTGAGCTCCGTTGGCAGTGGGCTATATAAGGCTGAAGGAGTACTGGTCCTTCCTTCTTGTTAGTTATATGTATGCCCTAGAGGCCATTACTGTACATACAATGTATATTGTAATGGATGCTTGGACATATATAGGGAGGACTTTCTTGCTCGACATGATAGTATGCTATCTGGTTGTACTTTATCTTAACATGTACTCTGATTGTCTCTATGTTACTTGTTGGTAAAGCCCTTAGGATATGTACTCGACTACTAGGACTATGATGAGATCATACTAGTGGGGCCACGGTAGTTGGTGAGTACATCCTATAACTGTTTCTAGTCGAGGGTGTATCGAGACAGGGCATCGATACACCAGAGTAGACTAGCGTATATGCATCTTGACCCATATGATGGGCGATGGGTGATCCCATATCCATCGGTGTTTGACATCAAGGATGGTGTACGGGTGCTCAGTGGAGACTGGGTACACTGGACGGACTCGCCGAGAACTCCCAGATGGTATTATACCTCACGTCAGATGGCAGTTCTCCGGTGACACTGGTACAGAGTAGTCTTTTGACCCGAGATCATCATAGAGTCTTGTGTGATTCCTACTGTGATTTCCATCATATCACGTCCAAGAGGGCGTGCAAAAAGGTGACTTTTGGGTACAGTCCCGAATCACATGGAGGCAATGAGCGATAAGAGGGGATTCGTCTCTCCCGGTATAGGGAGTTGATGTTGTGCTGTGTTCGATTGGCTATAAACGGAAATCCCTGGCCAGGGTTGCTGAGATTTACTGGTAAGTGTTATCAGTAGTTTCTCGAATTGTTATAGACCTCAAATCGACACGACTTATCGAGCTACTGGGGTCTGACGTTTACCACCCATAGGCGAGATATGTGACATATCAGACGACGAGACCGGACTGTACGAGAGTGTTACTGATTGGATTCACAGGAGAATTGTTGATCTTCTGAGCCCTCAATACCTGGGTAGCTGTTACGTTTAGCTGACCACTTGCAGCTTGTGGGTGTTTGATATGATCATCACCTACTGCCGGCGTATTGACGATTCTTTATAGTCCTACACAGAGGTTTCTTGACTCAGGAAAAACGGAGTAGGAGCATATATGTGATATATACGGGACCGAGAATAATGCCATATGTGATACCGTATTGGATTCTCGCGATATGAGATATCGGCCGGGTATATGTGATATAGCCGGGTCATCGTATTAGTCGGTTATATGCGATATAGCCGGATTGTCGGATCAAGTGTTGATTCGATAATTTAATGTTTAATAATATATATGATATATTAAATTACATTAACTAATATTAGCTCACTAAAAGATTCTTTTTCTCACTCGGGTAATACATTGATATATATGCGATATATGTTAAATGTATTATTTTATTTTGTTACGATAAATATTATATATGTGATATATAATATAGTAACATGATATGATAACTAATGCAACATGTTTAGTGGAGTTTAAACATGATTAGGGTTTTGATTAGGGTTAAGATTTCTAGTAGATTCTAGAAGCTTTTCTTTTGTCTTGAAAAAGATATTATGCTTGATATTTTCAAGTGACTCACTTTTAACCCAACCCAAACCCTAGCCCTAGTTAATTCTCTACATGGGTTTAGTTGACCATAGTTGCATTATTCATCATATTTATTTTCATTATTCATCAAAAAAGGTTTTAACCATTATTCATCTTCTTCTTCCTTCTTTCTTTCATAGAAAAAGCTTTCTAGCTTTTTCTAAGTGATGATTATGTGTGAGAAAAAAATTATAAATGAGAGCAAAAATCCTACTTCATCATCCTCATCTATCCTTGCCCTTTAGATGAGGGTGTTCACTTCATTTAGTGAGTGTTAGCTTGTGTTAATGAAACTTCAAGGTAGATCATCTATGTTATCGAAGATCGGAAGCAAGACTGTATCTTTCTCTTCGTGGAGCCTCTCGAGAGTCCGGAACACGATGATCGCAGCGAAGGGACCACAACACGGAGCTTATGAAGTGAAGGACCGGATCTACAAAGGTTGTAATCCCTCTCACTTAGTGTTAAAGTGTTTAACATACTTGTTTTCGCATAAACTCGAGTTTAAAAATCCGGCTTTGGGTTGTTCGGCATGGCTAAAATTTTAATCGAGCATGGTTGATGCCTCGTAGACCCTTGTGGTAGTACCCAGCAACCCTACAGTGGTATCAGAGCCAAGTTAGAGGTTTAGGCGAAGTCTATACGGAGTTTAAAGTCCGATCGAACCCCGAAACCCTAATTTGAACCCTTCTCAGGACATTTTCTGAAAATGTGATTTTTTCCACATTAAAAATACTCAAAAAAATCAGCAAGGAATTCTATGGACATATATGAAAAACGAGCCACTAACTCACTTAAACGGCCATGGAACCGCGTCAATGACATGCCATTAGCGGTGGTTTCGCGGCGCAACAGTAGAGTTAGGGTTTCATTTTTGTACAGTTTCATCCGTATGTGTTTCCTGATGTTTCTGGGTACTTTTAAATATACTCAAGTGTTGAGTTATCTGGGTTGTATTAGAGACTCGTTGATTCGATCGGATAATATAACTTCGTTTATTTTGTCCGGGTAATTTTTAGTTAGTGTTAAAAAGTTCGAACGGATATCAATAACTCACTTTTTCTCCTGTCGGAAAATTTCCAAGCGTTGGATTTTTTCGTAGTTTAGGAACATTCTAAGTCGTGCAAGTAACGCGGTGGACCCTCTAGAAGACATCAAACCTTAACTCGATTATGTGACCGTCTTGAACTGCCTCTGAACCTTAGGCTTTGTGGTAGTACGGCGTGCCACATGTGAGGCGTTGGCTTGACCCTTCTACGACTGGACCATTAGTACTATAGCATGTGATGGATGTTTTTAAACTAATTTCAAGTGTTGAGAACTATTTGGGAGACCATCTCGAGGGTTTTTATTTTCATTCATGTAAAATTCAATTGTATGTAATATTCTTTCATTGGGGCACTTCCGGGCTGAGGATAATGTCACCATTGTATATTATTTACTTTTCCGCATTAGGTAGACCCAAGGCGGGGAGCACAAGTAACCGGGTTCTAGGGTCCAGTGGGAGACCATCTCGAGGAGTCGAGACCGGGTCTCCTAACCCTAGAATAGGCAGTGTTATTTGCCGCTCTCATAGGGGTCTAGGGATGTGGGTTTGGCTATTCATCGCGACCGTGGAATCCGTGTTTTATACAGGCTCGTATTAAAACACGGACGTCCTAGTATATCCAATATTTCATATATGTTCTTCTGCTGCAATGTTCTGTGATGAGATCATATTACTGCCTGAGACGAATGTTTATATTATATATATGAGATATATGTTATATTGCAGATTTCGTTTCAATTGTGATGCTTGTGAAGCATAATAAAATGGGACTTCATTAATGAGATTAATGAAATAAAAGAAACCTAAGATGTTGTAGAAACTTGTTTAAAAACTGGTAGCTCTAGTTCTTGCTTTGCATAGCGGTGTTCCTTGTAGAACATCCAACACCTTATTCGATAAGGAAAGAGCCGAGATCCCTTCACCGGGAGTGACCTCTTTAGTGAAACTAGCAGATACTACAAACTCGGTTTGTCTTTTGATTGCTTCTATAGTTCTTGCTTTGCACATCGGTATATATGATATACCCTGCACCTTATTCGATGAGGAAAGGGCCGACGATCCCTTCACCGGGAGTGACCCCTTTAGCAAAACTAGAAAAACCTAAAAAACACTCCATTTAAAATCACTCGATTCTACAACTATATCAAGTTCATTACGCAAAGGGTTTTCTTAAAAACCTGTCGTAGCCCTCCGTCATTTCAGATAAGTAATAGTTAGTATTCGTGCTGCGTTTGTTGACCTTGTCAAGGCGTAGTGTGCGGTAGCTGATTACTGCTTATCTGTATAAGCATATGATGCGATTGGATTAGGGTAGTCGTGCGACTTTGTTGACCTTGTCAAGGGTCGTGCGGGTGGGTTTAATTCAGATCAGGAAATGACGGGTTGAACTTGACTTGCGGTCTATGGTTTGTTGACATTGTCAAGGTCATAGATCGCTTGGGGCAAAATATTATTGGGAATTTCAAGTGTTGAAATTGGCAATGAGATTGCATACCTTCTATGAGATAGTTGGATCCTAATACCCGCTGCGAGTAAGAGTTACTCCTGGGAAAGCATTACACATTACAATTAGCCGATCAAGTAGGTGTCTAGAAAGGTGTCAACGGGGTTACGCCCATGGGAAAACGAGGTTTACTTTAATTAGGTCCGTGCGAAAGCACGGGGAACCTCCCTTAAAGTACCGGCACTAGCCTGGCTAAAAGATTGACGAACTTGTAGCGTGTAATTAATCCCGGCTAGTTTTTCCTTTTAGGGTTTGAAGGAAGATTTGACTAAAACAGTGGGAGACATCCTGATTAGATATATTAGATAACCAATCTAATCTTGCAAGAGCATACGCTGAGTGTTTTCTTCTTTCTCTCTCTCCAGGTAGCGACCATATCACGCCTTAATCAAGATAATAATATGGATATATTGACCGAACCCGCTTGTTATACTGAGCTGGGGAACGTTGGTCCCGCTCCAACTTATAAATGTTATAAGACAGAGCAGGAAATTGGGGATTACCAGAATTCCCGTGCCACCCAAACGAAGAAAGTGCATGTTGATGCATCATCTTCGGGTGTGTTCATTACAGAGAACTGTTTCTCAATGTCCTTTACGTCCTGGGTATTTGATACCGGATCAGGATCCCACATATGTTATTTGTTACATGGGCTACAGAAAGGTAGAGAACTGAGAACGGGTGATAAGTTTCATGAGACAGAAAACGGTGCAAGTGTTGCAGCCAAGTCTGTTGGTCACTGTCACCCTGTATTACCAGAATACATTGATTCTGAACGAATATTATTAGATACCGAACCTGATGTACAACATCATATCAGTCTTTTTATTAGTAAAGAAAGGATATAATTTTGTATTGTTGGATAATGTTTTGAACATTTCCTATATCAAGAGTTGATCGGTTCAGGCACGTTATCTAAAAGCATTGACGTTCTAAATCAAACTACAGTTCTTAGTATACAGAACACACACGAGAGGAAGAGTTCAGAAATGAACGAATCCTTCTTGAGGCATTGTAGACTAGGTCATATCAATGCGATCCGACTAGCTGAAGTTACATTAAGATGCATATTTAAATTTGTTTGAATTTACATCTTGTGAAACTTGCCGGTCATGTCACAAAGATAAGATGACCATAGCTCTGTTTATTGGAAACAGAGAAAGAGTTAGTGAACTCTTGGGATTGATACATGCGGATGTATGAAGGTCCCCTGTCTACACATGCCAAGACCGGTTCTTTGTACTTCATTACATTCTCTAATGATCTCTCAAGATTCAGACATATGTTCCTGTTGAAACACAAGTCCGAAGCTTTTGAGATATTCACAGAATATAAATTAGAAGTAGAGAACCAACAACGGGTATAAGTATTATGTCCTTTGATGAGATCAGGGAGGAGAATACTTGAGCACGGAATTCCTGGACTATTCTAAAGGAAAATGAGATTCTCTCACAGCATTACTCCTCCGTATACACCATAGCACGATGGTATATCGGGGCGGAGCAATAGCACCCTATGTGATATGGTGTGCTCTATGATGAGTACTACTGAGTTTCCTATTTCCTTTTGGGAGTTATACACTTGAGAAGCTGCATACCTATTGAATAGTGTTCAAATCAAATCAGTTGCCTACCACTTCATATGCGATATGGAAAGGGAAGAGCCCATATCTTAAGTTTGTTAAGATTTGGGGTTGTTCGGCCTATGTCTAAAAAGCAAAATCCGGACAAGCTCGAGGCAAAGTCCGATCTGTGGAAGTTTGTTGGATATCCCAAGCATTCGCAAGGGAATATCTTCTACCTAACCGAGGAACAAAAGATGTTTTTTTTTCTCAACATGCCACCTTTGTGAAAGGGAATTTCTTGTGAAGAAATTAGTGGTCATGAGGTAGAACTGGAAGGAGTTCCAGCTATACAAACTACAGCAGATGATTTGGTAGAACCAAAGGATTCAATAGTTTCCAACGAACCTCAGCCTCTCCGCCGATCTAGTAAGGTTCCTCACCCACCTGAGAGATACTTCGGTTTCTCTATGACAGTGGGAGCGAGGATTGCATCATGAGATGATGACCCAACTAGTTTCGAGCTGGCCATCAGGAGTGGGACTCTGTAAGAATGGCTGGATGCTTAGTGATCTGAGATGGAATCCTTATACACCAACAAAGTATGAACTTTGGTTGCTTTATCTGAAGGGTTAAATCCCCATCAGGAGCAAGTATATCTTGAGAAGATTACTTGGTGTACATGGAAAAGTTGAGACTTTCAAAGCTATGCTTAAGTCCATCCAGATCCTACTTGCCACGGCTACATACCGTGACTATGATATCTGGTGGTTGGGTGTCATGACTGCTTTTCTAAATGATGATTTGGAAGAGAGCGTCTATAAGTACACAGCCAGAGGGCTTCGTAGACAGTGGGAGCAGCGGAAACGTGTGCAAGTTGCTTTATAGGATAAAGCAGGCACCGCGGAGTTGGAACGTCTGTTTTGATGTGGTAGTCAAAGAGTTTGACTTCATCAAAATGGTATATGAACCTTGTATATACAAAAAGGTAGTAGGGAGTATGGTGGTGATCCTCGTAGAGTACGTGGATGACATACTCTTGATAGGGAAGGAGTTTCCTATGCTACGCTCGGTCAATCTCCGCTTATCACAAGGATTCTCCATATAGGATCAAAGTGATACCTCCTAAATCCTGGGTTTTGGATCTATGAGATAGATCTAATTGGATGTTAGGATACTCACTACTTGTAGTGAGATGGTATCAATCGATCCTGGGGAGAATCACTGGAAAGGTTCCAGGGTGATAAGTACGACTGAATGTCAGTCGCAGGCATTGTCTTTACCCTCAGTGGAGATACGGTATGTTGGAAGAGTTCCAAGCTAGATACCGTGACATACTAGATGATTAAAGGCAAGATACGTCGTTACCAAGGATGCTACTAAAGAACCAGTCTAGATAGATATAAGTTCATGAGATGAACTTCGTTCCTACCACTGTGTGACAATGGAGTTGTGGCTTTTGCCAAGGAACCCCCCGTCCCATCAGAAATCCAGATATAATTCTTGGGAAGTATCACCTGATCATGGAGATGGTTGATCTCCAGTGAGATCGAGGTTAGGAGAGTTGACAAAGAGGACAACAGCGCGGATCCACTCACAAAGGCCTTTTTCCCAGTAGAGACTTTTATGGGATGGTTGAGTATGAGATACTTCAACCGCAGCTAATTGTGGGGTATGCGATACCACAACTGATGGCCCTAGTGCAAATAGGAGATTGTTAGTTATATGTATGCCCCAGAGGCCATTACTGTACATACGATGTATTTTGTAATGGATGCTTGGACATATATAGGGAGGACTTTCTTGCTCGACATGATAGTATGCTATCTGGTTGTACTTTATCTTAACATGTACTCTGATTGTCTCTATGTTACATGTTGATAAAGCCTTTAGGATATGTACTCAACTACTAGGACTATGATGAGATCATACTAGTGGGGCCACAGTAGTCGGTGAGTACATCCTATAACTGTTCCTAGTCGAGGGTGTATCGAAACAGGGCATCGATACACCAGAGTAGACTAGCGTATACGCATCTTGACCCATATGATGGGCGATGGGTGATCCCATATCCATCGGTGTTTGACATCAAGGATGGTGTACGGGTGCTCAGTGGAGACTGGGTGCACTGGACGGACTCGCCAAGAACTCCCAGATGGTATTATACCTCACGTCAGCTGGCAGTTCTCCGGTGACACTGGTACAGAGTAGTCTGTTGACCCGAGATCGTCATAGAGTCTTGTGTGATTCCCACTGTGCTTTGATTTCCATCATACCACGTCCAAGAGGGCGTGCAAAAAGGTAGCTTTTGGGTACAGTCCCGAATCACATGGAGGCAATGACCGATAGGAGGGGATTCGTCTCTCCCGGTATAGGAAGTTGATGTTGTGCTGTGTTCGATTGGCTATAACCGGAAATCCCTGGCCAGGGTTGCTGAGATTTACTGGTAAGTGTTAGTGTATATGCCCTAGAGGCCATTACTGTATCATACTAGTTTGTATATTACTTGATAGAAGCTTGGGATATTCACAGTTGTATATACAATCTTGCTCGAAATGGTAGTATGCTACTTGGTTTGTCTCTGCTTTAATATGTGCATGTGTTTCTTTTAGCATATCGCTGATATACATATTAGTAGAGCCCTTAGGATCTTTGCTTGATTACCAGCGTTGTGATGGCGCTCACACTCGTGGGGGCTGGGTAATCCATAAGCACATCCTTATACAGGTCCCTAGTCGTTGGACTATCGAGACAGGGCATCGATACTCTGGAGTAGACTAGCGTATGCGCTTCTTATCCCAGCGTGGGAGACGGTCTGTCCCACAGCCGTCAGTACGTCGTACTTGAGATAGTATGCGGGTGCTCGTTAGGTTACGAGTACACTGGACAGGACTCGTCGGGAACTGTTGGTTGGTATTATACCTATCGTCAGTTATCAGTTCCCAAGTGACATGAGTACAGCTTAGTCCGCTGACTTGATACTGTCACTTCGCCTCGAGTGTGTTCCCACTGCACTTTGATTACTACCCTACCACGGCTCAAAGGGGTCGTGCAAACAGGTAGTTTTTGGGTGCAGTTCCGAAGCACTTGGAGGCAGTGACGGTTAGATAGGATTCGTCTCTCCCGGTATTGGGGGTTGACATCGCGCTGTGTCCAGGAGAGCCATTACACGAGTAGTCCCTGGCCAGGGCAAGCGAGATATACTGGTAGGTTTCCAGTGTTATCTCAGGGTGTTCTGGGCTACACTCCGACACGACTTGTACCGCTATTAGGGGACTGACGTTTACCGCCCCCTAGGCCCGCCATGCGATGTATCAGACGAACAGACCGGACTGTACGGAGATTGTCACATACAGGCTCAGTAGGAGTTCAGATGGGGTTCACCTCGTCAGTCTTCTTATCGACATCTACCTGGGGACCGTTACGTACAGCTAGTGCCGCTTGCGGTCTGTGGTTAAACCCACTGCCGGCGTAGTGTCGAGTCTTTAGAGTCCCACACAGAGAGCTATTCGTCTTTAGGCAAAATGAGTAGAGGTCGCATGGTTTTGCGACAGGGTTGGTTCACATCCGCGCACTTGTGCACGTTTGCTGTCCGAACAGCTTATACTAGCAGGCTTTGGTTTAAGCCGGATCCTAGTATATTATTTGGGATTGGTTTTTTTCTCTTTGTATTCGTGTTCCTCGGATCACGAATACGGGTTCGTATGCACAGTTGCTTGAGACAGAGGGAGAGGACTTTGATTAGGGTTAATGACTATTGTCATTTTTTATTAACCCTAATTCTTATATGTGTATTATGGTTAATTGATATTAGTTTAATATAATTGTGCATGGTTATGGTTGTTGACCATTTGACCTTCTTGACTTGTTGACCTAGGTTGACACTTTGACCATCATCATTTCATTTGGAAGATGCTCTTTGATCCTTGCAATTTGCATTAAAAATGAAATGATAATGGTCATGTCTTGATTAACCATGACAATTATCTAGCTAATTATCAATTTATAATAATGCACACATATATGTGAGAATGGTTGCTTTATTCTCTCATTCTATCATTCACTTTCTCTCTCTTGTTCCTCCTCTTCCTCAAGCTCTCCCCTCTCATGTGTTGAGAAACACTTGAGCTTGAGAAAAACCTCTTCTTGATAATCTTTACTCTCATCTAGGGTTTTAGGACTAGCACTTCTAACACCCTAGTTACTTCTAGCTTGAAGTTGAAGCCAAAGGTTGAGGCTTTCGGGTAGATCCTTCTTCGACTCAAGAAGACGACAAAGGTGATCCCTTTCTACTACTCCAAGGAGCAAGGAGAGAAGGACATAAAGCCCTAGGTATAACCATTCTACCCTTAGCTAGTTTCTAGTTAGCTTTAGCTTGTTTTTGTTTAGCAAAGATCCTTCTTTGTCTAGTCCATGTTGCCTAAAGTGATAAAAATCCGATTTTTATTCCGTTTTCCGCCTCCCCGCAAGCACCGGGGTGGGCAACGTGGACTTACAGTGGTATCAGAGCCTAACTAAACATAAACTAGCTAGGTAGTAAAGTGTATGGAAGTTCAATCGAAAAAAAATCGCAAAACCGAGTTTACAAAAACCCAAGTTTCTGTTAAAATTTTTCCTGTTCAAAATAAAATATATCATACTCCAAAAATCATCTCAGGGTTTTGTGGAGAAAGCCACCAAACCCGGTCCAGTGAATCGACCTAAGAGCCGCGGTTCCGCGGCAATAGCAAGCTATTGCCGCGCAACCGCGGCCGAGTTGGCTCGGCTCTGGGTCGAGTTTGGTGCAGTGTTCTTCTGGCATGGTTTTGTGATTTTTATGATGGTCTATATGTGCCCAGGTTTTCCAGAAAAGAAATTTGTTTTTGGGGGCCTATAAATCCGTATTTTTTATCGACTTCAACACACTTTGACTAAAGGGTTATATCTGTGATGTTTATATGTATTGAACGTCGGCTAATCGCTATATGTCGATTAGTGGGGGTTATACATATCTGTGATCTGTGTTTGATGATGGATGTGTATATGAATGCGTTGGATTGTCGCGGGTGAATAGCCGGGGTGGATGTGAGATGAGTGTTTCTTTTTCTTTCATTCATTGTAACATGTATATTGATGTAATATTATTTGTATGGCCGCACAACCGGGTCGGGGTTGTAGCCGTCATTGTATAATTCATTTTACTGTTTTTGCTCCTAGGATAGACCCATGGAGGGGGTGCACAAACTACCGGGTATCTCGAAGTGCCGAGTGGCCTACTCACGGTGGTGAGGGAGGTTGCTTCGCTTCGGGTACTTGGCGGGTAGTTTGCCGCACCCGTAGGGGTCTTGGGTGGGGTATTGGCTATTTACCGCGACCGTGTAATCCGCTTTTCGTTGCAGGCTCGAACGGATTGTGGATTCCTAGTATATCCAATGTATTCATCTGTGATCTGTAATGTCTATCATTGCTATATATTTATATATTATAACTATTTAGGCGTTGCTTATGTTTTACAGCCGCGCTAGCCCAGCCCCCGCTCTGTCGTTAGTTAAGTAACCTAACGGGTGATGACGGGGCCCCGTGGCGAATGCGAATGGCATAAGCGTACGTCATATTTTGGTTGTTTTCTGCAATGGTAGGATTAAATGATGGGACACATTAAAAGAACTAATTCAAGAAAATAAACCAAGTAAAAGTCGATTGGAACACTTTGAAAACCACTCGGTTCTTTTCAAAACTAAACTTTTAAACGCGGAGCTTGAACCACTCCTTTTAAAAGCTATCTCATTCCATCGATTATATCAAGTTCACTACGTTCACGGTTTCGCCAAAACCATTCGTAGCCCTCCGTCATTCCACATGAATGGTCAAAAAGTATTCAAGCTATGTATTTTGGCCAAAGTCAAGGCATAGTGATTGGTAGCTATTGGGTATTCATGTGCAGCATAGATAGATGCGTTGGTTTGGGACAGTCGTGCTGCCATTTTGGCCAAAGTCAAGGGTAGGTACGGGTGGGTCCAAATTAACCAGGAGAATGACGGGTAGAACTTGACATGTGACTTATGATATTTTGGCCAAAGTCAAGGTCATAAGAGCATGGGGCAAAAATTCACATCGGGAGTTTCATAAGTACCGAAAGTTGCTAGCGCTGCATACCATTTGGAGTGTGATGATTCTGGTAGGATTCCTTCGGTTTTATCACGCGATGACATTTGGATCCCGATCCTACTGTGAGTATATGCTACTCCTCGGGAAAACTCTCGCTTAACGATCAATGCTATAAACTTAGTAGGTGTCTAGAAAGGTGTTAGCGGGGCTACGCCCACAGGGAAAAGAGGTTACTTAATTAAGGAACTTTGCGAAAGCGTTGGAAAACCTCCCTCGAAGTACCGACACTGGCCTGGCTGAACGGTTAAGCAAGTATTGTACGGTGAGATTGATCCTGACTAATCCTTTCTTTACGATTTGAGAAGGGATTCGAGAGACAGTGGGAGCCATCCTGTTTAGACAAACTAAAAACCACTCTAAACTTGCAAGAGCATCATGCTAAAGTGTTTCTTTTCTCTCTCCTAATTGCAGCGACCATTCAACATGACCGGACTTAAGTTATTACTAGATAAAAACATACTGACAGGGCCAAACTACAAAGATTGGCTCAGGAATGTCAAGATGGCAATCACTAACGACAAGCTGGGGTATCTCCTTACCACCAAAGCTCCCCCTATCCCAGGTCCCAAAACCAATGGCGTAGATAGGGAAATCTATAAGACCTGGGAAATAGATTGCGCGAAGGCCAAATGCCTCGTACTTGCCTAGATGGACAACGAACATCAGAGGAGGCACGAGAATATGGATCTAGAGTCCAGATTTCTTCATACAAAAGAACTGTATGGAGAGCAGTCTCGTATCGCCAGATACGAAGTGTCGAAAAAGAAGTTTTCGGCAAGGTTGGCCGTCGGATCATCGGTAGCGGAACACGTGCTTAAGATGATTGGCTACATAGAGGAGCTCGCAGAACTTGGGACCACGTTGGAGAATGAGCTCTATACGGACTTGATTCTCCAGTCCCTTCCTTCCACTTACGCCCAGTTCATCCTGAACTTCAACTTACAGGAAAAAGAAGTTGAACTTTCAGAGCTCCTCAACATGCTGAGGAGTGCAGAGGACACCCTACAGAAAAGTAGGGAGACATCCACTTTGTTTGTAGGAGGATCTTCCTCTTCTAGATCCAGGGCGAAAGCCAAGGGTAAGAAGAAGAAAGCCCCCGCCAAACCAAGAGGCGGTGTCAGTAAAGTGGATACGAAGGGAAAAGGAAAAGCAACAAAGGTAGCAGGTAAGCTGGTGGGGAAGGAAGAATGCTTCTACTGTCACAAAAGTGGTCACTGGAAACAGGATTGTAAGGCTTGGAAGGCCAGAACACAGGATTTGAAGCGAGTTGCGGCTTCAGCTTCAGGTGTGTATGTTATTGAAAACTGTCTATCAATAAACTCTACATCCTGGGTATTGGATACCGGATCAGGATCTCATATCTGTAATTCTTTGCAGGCGTTGAGAAAGCGTAGAGTTTTGAAGGCAGGTGACATAACCCTCAGAGTTGCAAACGGTGCTAGCATGGATGCTGAGGTCGTGGGGGACTATCACCTGGGACTGTCGGACACTTTTTGGTTTTGCGTAGTTGTTATTATGTACCAAATGCAACCTGTAATATCATTTCTGTATCTTTATTATCTAAAGAAGGTTATGAATTTGCATTTGTAAGTAATGTAGTGAACATTCACCTTAGTCAAGTTTTGATTGGGTCAGGTACATTGAACAACGGTATATACGTATTAAACCAACCACAGATTTTCAATGTCCAGAATACACACAAAAGAAAGTCTCCAGAAATCAATAAAACTTTCTTATGGCATTGTAGACTGGGTCACATCAATGAGAGAAGGTTGACTAAGTTACATGCAGAAGGATATTTGGATCCGTTCAAATATCAATCGTATGCAACTTGTCAATCCTGTCTCAAAGGAAAGATGACAAAGACTCCGTTCACTGGACACGGAGTAAGAGCGAGCGAGCTCTTGGGACTCGTACACAGTGACGTGTGCGGTCCAATATCTACACATGCATGAAGCGGTTATTCTTACTTCATTACTTTTACGGATGATTTTTCAAGGTACGGTTATGTCTTCTTAATGAAACATAAATCCGAGGCTTTTGAAAAATTCCAGGAATATAAGAATGAAGTAGAAAAACAAACAGGCAAAAGTATCAAGGCACTGAGATCTGATCGAGGTGGTGAATACTTGAGTGCCGAGTTCCTGGGTTACTTAAAAGAGAATGGAATTCTCTCTCAGCTTACTCCTCCATACACTCCGCAACATAACGGTGTATCGGAGAGACGGAACCGAACCCTATTGTATATGGTACGGTCCATGATGAGTAACACTGAGTTGCCGCGATCGTTTTGGGGATATGCGCTAGAATCAGCTGCATACGTTTTGAACCGAGTTCCAACTAAGACTGTGCCTACCACACCATATCAGATGTGGTGTGGGAAGAGACCCTATCTTAATCACATTAAGACATGGGGATGTCCAGCTTTTGTAAAAAAGCAGCATGCGGACAAGCTCGAGGCACGCTCAGTACAGTGCAAGTTTGTGGGATATCCAAAGAACTCCAAGGGATATTTCTTCTATTGCGAAGAGGAACAAAAGGTTTTTGTTTCTCGCCATGCCCACTTTCTAGAACACCAGTTCATAGAAAAAGAAATAAGTGGGAGCGCAATAGAACTGGAAGAAATTCCAGAACCACGAGCTATTACTGAAAGCTTAGTAGAACCAGAGGGTTCGAAAGATCAGGACATTCCCACACCACTCCGCAGGAGTAGTAGGCAGTCTCATCCGCCCGAGAGATACTACGGTTTTCTCATTGACGGGGATAGAGAGGATTGCATCATAGATTGTGATGAGCCCACTAACTTCCAGCAAGCCATTCAGAGCGTCGACTCGGTAAAATGGCTGGATGCAATGCGGACCGAAATGGAGTCCATGTACACCAACAAAGTATGGACGTTGGACATTGCTCCAGATGGGGTAAAACCCGTAGGATGCAAGTGGATCTTCAAAAGGAAGATTGGTGTAGATGGACAGGTTGAGACCTATAAAGCTAGACTGGTAGCAAAGGGTTTTCGTCAGCGACCTGGTTTGGACGAAACCTTTTCTCCAGTAGCTATGCTGAAATCCATTCGGATCCTTCTTGCCATTGCTGCCTTCCACGATTATGAGATTTGGCAGATGGACGTAAAGACAGCTTTTCTAAATGGACATTTAGAGGAGTGTGTCTATATGGAACAGCCAGAGGGTTTCATTCAGAGTGGGAGCAGCAGAAAGGTGTGCAAGTTGCTTAAGTCCATTTATGGACTAAAGCAGGTATCGCGGAGTTGGAACATCTGTTTTGATGAGACGGTCAAGGAATTTGGTTTTATCAAAAATCCAGATGAACCATGCATCTATTGTAGATTTGTAGCGAGAACTGTGGTATTCCTCGTTTTATACGTGGATGACATTCTCTTAATAGGAAATGACATTCCTATGCTACAATCTGTCAAGGGGTTCTTGTCACACAGGTTCTCCATGAAAGACCTGGGTGATGCCTCATACATTCTGGGTATCCGGATCTACCGTGACAGATCCAAGAGGATATTAGGACTTTCACAGTCCAGGTACATCGACACCATACTGAAGAGATTCAGTATGGAAGATTCCAAACGCGGTAATCTACCGGCTTGTCACGGGATCACCCTCTCCAAAGAGATGTCTCCCAAGACTGATTTGGAGAGGGATCGCATGTTTGTTATACCCTACGCTTCTGCGGTAGGCTCTATAATGTATGCGATGTTGTGTACCAGACCAGATGTGGCTTATGCACTGAGTGTGGTAAGCAGGTATCAGTCAAACCCTGGGGAGAAACATTGGATAGCGGTAAAGAACATTCTCAAGTACCTGAGAAGGACTAAGGAGACGTTCTTGGTGTATGGCGGAAAAGACCTCCAGATTGAGGCCTTTGCTGACTCCAGCTTCCAGAGTGACAAGGATGATTCCAAGTCCATGTCGGGTTTTGTTTTTACCCTCAATGGAGGGGCGGTGTGTTGGAAGAGCTCCAAACAAGAAACCGTTACTGACTCGACTATGGAAGCGGAATACATCGCTGCATCTGATGCCGCAAAAGAAGCTGTCTGGATGAGGAAGTTCTTGAAAGAACTTCAGGTGGTTCTGTCCATTGTTGACCCAATACCTCTGTATTGCGACAACAACGGGGCTATAGCTTTAGCGAAGGAACCCAGGTCCCATCAGAAATCCAGACACATCTTGAGGCGGTATCACCTGATCAGGGAGATCGTGGATCGCCAGGAGATCGAGGTTTGGAGGGTTGCTTCAGAAGATAACACAGCAGATCCATTCACCAAGGCCTTGCCCCAGACTCAGTTCGAGCGGCTGATCGAGATGATAGGTCTTCGATACGCCAGTACATGGCCTTAGTGCAAGTGGGAGATTGTTAGTGTATATGCCCTAGAGGCCATTACTGTATCATACTAGTTTGTATATTACTTGATGGAAGCTTGGGATATTCACAGTTGTATATACAATCTTGCTCGAAATGGTAGTATGCTACTTGGTTTGTCTCTGCTTTAATATGTGCATGTGTTTCTTTTAGCATATCGCTGATATACATATTAGTAGAGCCCTTAGGATCTTTGCTTGATTACCAGCGTTGTGATGGCGCTCACACTCGTGGGGGCTGGGTAATCCATAAGCACATCCTTATACAGGTCCCTAGTCGTTGGACTATCGAGACAGGGCATCGATACTTCGGAGTAGACTAGCGTATGCGCTTCTCATCCCAGCATGGGAGACGGTCTGTCCCACAGCCGTCAGTACGTCGTACTTGAGATAGTATGCGGGTGCTTGTTAGGTTACGAGTACACTGGACAGGACTCGTCAGGAACTGTTGGTTGGTATTATACCTATCGTCAGTTATCAGTTCCCAAGTGACATGAGTACAGCTTAGTCCGCTGACTTGACACTGTCACTTCGCCTCGAGTGTGTTCCCGCTGCACTTTGATTACTACCCTACCACGGCTCAAAGGGGTCGTGCAAACAGGTAGTTTTTGGGTGCAGTCCCGAAGCACTTGGAGGCAGTGACGGTTAGACAGGATTCGTCTCTCCCGGTATTGGGGGTTGACATCGCGCTGTGTCCAGGAGAGCCATTACACGAGTAGTCCCTGGCCAGGGCAAGCGAGATATACTGGTAGGTTTCCAGTGTTATCTCAGGGTGTTCTGGGCTATACTCCGACACGACTTGTACCGCTATTAGGGGACTGACGTTCATCGCCCCCTAGGGCCGCCATGCGATGTATCAGACGAACAGACCGGACTGTACGGAGACTGTCACATACAGGCTCAGTAGGAGTTCAGATGGGGTTCACCTCGTCAGTCTTCTTATCGACATCTACCTGGGGACCGTTACGTACAGCTAGTGCCGCTTGCGGTCTGTGGTTAAACCCACTGCCGGCGTAGTGTCGAGTCTTTAGAGTCCCACACAGAGAGCTATTCGCCTTTAGGCAAAATGAGTAAAGGTCGCATGGTTTTGCGACAGGGTTCGTTCACATCCGCGCACTTGTGCACGTTTGCTGTCCGGACAGCTTATACTAGCGGGCTTTGGTTTAAGCCGGATCCTAGTATATGATTTGGGATTGGTTTTTTTCTCTTTGTATTCGTGTTCCTCGGATCACGAATACGGGTGCGTATGCACAGTTGCTTGAGACAGAGGGAGAGGACTTTGATTAGGGTTAATGACTATTGTCATTTTTTATTAACCCTAATACTTATGTGTGTATTATGGTTAATTGATATTAGTTTAATATAATTGTGCATGGTTATGGTTGTTGGCCATTTGACCTTCTTGACTTGTTGACCTAGGTTGACACTTTGACCATCATTATTTCATTTGGAAGATGCTCTTTGATCCTTGCAATTTGCATTAAAAATGAAATGATAATGGTCATGTCTTGATTAACCATGACAATTATCTAGCTAATTATCAATTTATAATAATTCACACATATATGTGAGAATGGTTGTTTTATTCTCTCATTCTATCATTCACTTTCTCTCTCTTGTTCCTCCTCTTCCTCAAGCTCTCCCCTCTCATGTGTTGAGAAACACTTGAGCTTGAGAAAAACCTCTTCTTGATAATCTTTACTCTCATCTAGGGTTTTAGGACTAGCACTTCTAGCACCCTAGTTACTTCTAGCTTGAAGTTGAAGCCAAAGGTTGAGGCTTTCGGGTGGATTCTTCTTCGACTCAAGAAGACGACAAAGGTGATCCCTTTCTACTACTCCAAGGAGCAAGAAGAGAAGGACATAAAGCCCTAGGTATAACCATTCTACCCTTAGCTAGTTTCTAGTTAGGTTTAGCTTGTTTTTGTTTAGCAAAGATCCTTCTTTGTCTAGTCCATGTTGCCTAAAGTGATAAAAATCCGATTTTTATTCCGTTTTCCGCCTCCCCGCAAGCACCGGGGTGGGCAACGTGGACTTACGGTAAGTGTTATCAGTAGTTTCTCGAACTGTTATAGACCTCAAATCGACACGACTTATCGAGCTACTGGGGTCTGACGTTTACCACCCCTAGGCGAGATATGCGACATATCAGACGACGAGACCGGACTGTACTGGAGTGTTACTGATTGGATTCACAGGAGAATGTACAGGCTTTCTTGTTGATCTTCTGAGCGCTCAATACCTGGTTAGCTGTTACGTTTAGCTGACCGCTTTCAGCTTGTGGGTGTTTGATATGATCATGACCTACTGCCGGCGTATTGACGATTCTTTAGAGTCCTACACAGAGGTTTCTTGACTCGGGCAAAACGGAGTAGGAGCACATATGTGATATGTGCGGGACCGAGGATAATGCGATATGTGATACCGTATTGGATTCTCGCGATATGAGATATCGACCGGGTATATGTGATATAGCCGGGTCATCGTATTAGTCGGTTATATGCGATATAGCCGGATTGTCGGATCAAGTGTTGATTCAATAATTTAATGTATAATAATATATATGATATATTAAATTACATTAACTAATATTAGCTCACTAAAAGATTCTTTTTCTCACTCGGGTAATACATTGATATATATGCGATATATGTTAAATGTATTATTTTATTTTGTTACGATAAATATTATATATGTGATATATAATATAGTAACATGATCTGATAACTAATGCAACATGTTTAGTGGAGTTTAAACATGATTAGAGTTTGGATTAGGGTTAAGACTTCTAGTTGATTCTAGAAGCTTTTCTTTTGTCTTGAAAAAGATATTATGCTTGATATTTTCAAGTGACTCACTTTAACCCAACCCAAACCCTAGCCCTAGTTAATTCTCTACATGGGTTTAGTTGACCATGGTTGCATTATTCATCATATTTATTTTCATTATTCATCACAAAAGGTTTTAACCATTATTCATCTTCTTCTTCCTTCTTTCTTTCATGGAAAAAGCTTTCTAGCTTTTTCTAAGTGATGATCATGTGTGAGAAAATGATTATAAATGAGAGCAAAAATCCTACTTCATCATCCTCATCTATCCTTGCCCTTTAGATGAGGGTGTTCACTTCATTTAGTGAGTGTTAGCTTGTGTTAATGAAACTTCAAGGTAGATCATCTATGTTATCGAAGATCGGAAGCAAGACTGCATCTTTCTATTCGTGGAGCCTCTCGAGAGTCCGGAACACGATGATCGCAGCGAAGGGACTACAACACGGAGCTTATGAAGTGAAGGACCGGATCTACAAAGGTTGTAATCCCTCTCACTTAGTGTTAAAGTGTTTAACATACTTGTTTTCGCATAAACTCGAGTTTAAAGATCCGGCTTTGGGTTGTTCGGCACGGCTAAAATTTTAATCGGGCATGGTTGATGCCTCGTAGACCCTTGTGGCAGTGCCCAGCAACCCTACACTTCTTTCATAAACAGATCGTCAAGAATGCAAGACATCCCCTTTACCATCCCCGAGATCATCCACTTCGAAGACGTATACCTTTATGACCAGAACTGTACCGAGGAAACGGTGCAGTTGGTATATGGGAGCATCGAGGACCACTTCGGCCGGCTGCTCCCCCGACGCTCCTCCCTGCTGCAGCTGCTGATGTAGTCCATTTGGAGGGCGTCGCCGGGGCTTTACAACCCCCTGTCCGAGCAGCTTTATGACGAGGCCGTGGGCAAGCTGCGGTCTCTGAGGCGCTTCGGCCTGATTTCCGCGAACCGGCTGGCTCGCTCAGAGGCGCTCGTCCGCGAGTGCTACGAGCTGAGGCTCGGGGTCAATGGCATTCCTCCTCTTAAAGGAATCGGGGCGCGGGGGGAACCGAGGGCAGAGGTTGGATCTCGCGAGGCCTCGGCTGGCGGAGATCTTTACCGAGTATCATGAGCAGTGCTCTGCACCCCCTTCCCCCACTGTTGTAATTTTCTTTTTCTTTTTGTATGTATGTTTGAGGAGCCCATAATACCCTTTTTTTTATAAATGAGATATTTCCTTCTTTTTCGCAATGTTCCATTGATCTTTATTAAATTAACAACAGACCCTAGGAAGAGTTTACAATGCCCTAGAAGAAAAGTACATGCTAATAGATGACCTTATTAGCGCGGCCCGAGCTCCCTGGGGGCTTGTTGGTTTCTTTGCTCGGCACCGGGTACGGAGCTCCCTGAGCGCCGGACTGGTCATCTGCCGAAACGAGCATGATCTGGCCGATGGTCAGCTCGACGGGAGGGGGATGCTCTCAGTCAGCCTGCCGTTTGTCTCTCAAGTAGGCGGCGGGGTGCCCCGATCGGATAAGCCCCTCGATGTAGTCCCGGAGTTGCTTACAATCCTCTGTGGCGTGGCCCAGCGTCCGGTGGAAGGCGCAGTAAGGGCCCCGGGTCCGCTTCGAGGCCTGACGCGGGATTGGAGGGAACTTGAAGAACCCCTCGCCTTGGGCCTCCTTTAGTAACACTGCGGGGGAGACGTTGAGCGGGGTGTACTCCTGGAACTTCGGGTGATAGGGCTGCTGACGCTCCGGCCTCTCTTCCCGAGCCCTCTTCTTCTGGTCAGACCGTTCTACTCGGGGGAGGTTCGCGTTCACCTCGGACTCCAGCTGGACCTCGCGCTCGGTCCACGCCTTGACCTCGGCCATGGTCTTAGGCTGTACCAACGCAAAGGAGCGTAACCACTCCTTGTGCCTAAGATCAGACCTGAGCGCTGTGATGATGGTCTCGTCCCGGTGCTCGGGGACCTCGAGAAGGGCATTGTAGAAGCGGATGATATAAGCCTTGAACGTCTCCTTGTCCCTGCTCTTGATTGTGAAGACGTAGTCGACCGTGTGCTTCTGCCGACGGTTCCCAATGAAGTGGCTGAGGAACTGAGTAGCCAGCTCATCGAAGGTCGAGATTGAGCGAGGCTCGAGTCCTTAGAACCAGTCCCGACCAGAGCGGATGAGGGTGGCTGGGAAGGCCCTGCACTGGGCGGCGGCGGAATAGTCCTGGAAACTCATCCCCGCGGTGAAAGCATCCAAATGGTCTTTGGGGTCGGTTTTCCCGTCGAACAGAGAGACCTTCGGGGACTTGATGCACGAGGAGACGTGGACGGCGAGCAGTCCCTCGGTAAATGGCTTGGTGAGCGAGTCGGCGGCGTACTTAGCCCCGTCGCCCGAGAGGTTACCTTCCCGGCGCATGCCCTCGATCTTCTTTTCAAGGGCGTCGAGTCAGCCATGGTACCCTGAGGATTCGGCGCCTCGTGATCACTGGCCTCTGCTGTGGGAGACCTGCGTCTGGGGTCGGCCCCGGTTCCTCTCGATGAGGTCCCTCAGATCTCCGGGCGAAGTGGCTCCCAAGCCGTCATGGCGAGCCCCTTCTGTGCGACCCCGTTGAGGGAGGGGGTGTCGATCATGCCTGTGGACAGGCAAGGTGACCGACATCTCCTCAGGGGGGTAAGGGTCGCGAGGGGGCTCGATACGAGATGCTCTGGCGACGGATCTTGGTGTGGAGCCGTGGGGCGCCCAGCGAGCCTCAGGGAGTATCGGCTCATGGGATCTGCGGCCAGGGGTCGTAGCCCGCTGACGGTCAGCCGTGCCGACGAGGGCAGAGCCTTCTGGAGGCGGAGGAGCGGCGATTTGGGGCCCTGGCCCGGCCGTCTGGATGCGGACGAGCGCCTCCACGAGGGACTGTAGCCGATCTATTCGGCTGGTGAGGATGTTGATGATGGTCGCCGGGGGAGGTTCATCCGCACCTCCGGTGAGGGGGAGGCGGGGACTGGTACCTGGATCTTCAGGGTGGTCGCTCGCCATGTGGATAGAGATCGGAAGGCCAACATAGTTTTTTGTGGAGTTTTTCCCATAGACGGCTCCAACTGATGGAGGTCCTTTTCGGGTCTCCTTCAGATGTTGTCTTCCGTCGATCTCCCGGTGGATATTGGAGGTGATCTCCTGTTGCGTGTAGGTCTCAATGGGTTTTGAGGAGATTGGTGATTTTGAGGAGTTTGGCGCCGAGTACCTGCAAAGAATTCCCGGGGTGGTTTGGTACCACCGAGGACCCTCCGACGATCAAGTTAGTACTAGATCCGAGCAGAGTAACGGCTAAGTGGAGAAAAAATGGCTTACTTGACTCCTCTGTGATGGGGGTTTATATAGCGGCGGCAGCACGCAGCAGCAGGTGCGAGAATCTCGCTGGCAGTTACGCTCCCGACGTCACGCCCACGTATGGAGTGGATCGCCCATTAATGAGGATCGTGTAGCGTGGAACGTAGAGCGTTGCTGGTGGAGAATCTGCGCGTAACGAGATTTGCGGAGCGGCGGTTACGCCTGTGAGTGGTGGAGTTGGTCGACCGGAAGGACCGAGGAAGACGGCCTCGGCTGGGGAGCTCGGAGGCGAGCAAGAGGGCCGAGGAATCTTGGTCTTGTGGCATCTCGGGGCAAGCTGAGGGGCCGAGGAGGCTAATTTGCAGGGCCCCGAGGAGGGCCAGCTTGTGCTTGCAGGTCGGGTACAGGGGTGCCCTGGTCGGCCCCTGTGGGCCCTTTCTTCTGAGCTCTGAGACACGTCATCTGCCACGTGTACTGATCTTGGGGATCGCCAATATTGAGCATCATCACACTCACTATGTACGTGCCTTCGAATCTTGGGCTTTGAGCCTCTTGATCTCGAGCGCTGAATTTGCAATCAATTTCAACAATCTCTATCTTTATTTAAATTCGCAAAATCTCTATATTTCCATGAAAAATCTTGAAACTATGCAATTTGTCGTCTCTAACCTTTATCAAGAAACTAGACAAATCAAATTCAAGCAAACCTTGAACTTGGAAACTAAGACCACTTTCGTAAATGTGTCCGCCGGATTTTCATGGGTACCAATCTTCGTAAGCGAAATTATCTACTTCTCATTCTCCATAAAGAAATCTTTCATATCGATATACTTAGTTATCGAACTATAAGCCCGATCCGCCAAGTGAATCGCGCTGCAAAACACCTCTGTGAAATTCTGCGGAACACCCATACTACCCATCAATCCACGTAAATATATAGTCTTCTTGATAGCCTCCGTAGCAGCTATCAACTTTAGCTCTGTCGTCGATAATGTGACAACGGACTGTAACGTCAATCTTCATGACACTGCATCGGTGCCCAATGTGAATACGCAACCCGTTGTAGATCTCTATCTGTCTCTATCACCAGCAAAATTTGAGTCACAATAGCCTGTCACAATACAATCATCCGTACTGCTTCTGCAAGGCTTGAAGCAGACCGTCGAAATTTTGAGTGTACTGCAAGGCTTGAAGGAATCCCAGGAGCGAACGAACGATCTCTTAGTTGAAGGACTAAGAAGGCAAATGGCTCAAGCGCCAGCGGAAGCCACCAATCGTAAGGGGATCCCTGTTAAACAAGGAAAAGATGTGAAGGTGAAGCGCCCATTTGTTCCTCAGCAACGGAAGCAGCGGAGGGCTCAACGTTGTGGATGCTGTAAGAGACCAGGACACCTTCAGAGAGACTGCGGCGCCGCCAAAGGGCAGTGCTTGATTTGTGGATCCGACGAACATCTTGTCAATGGTTTCCCTAGAAGGAAGGAGCTGCAAGGAGGAGATTCGTCCACACCCTCCACTCCTACTAAGTGACTTGGTTATTTCGTAGTTCGAGCTTCGAGGATAGTACGGGCCCAGTGCAGGATTCCACTCGTTTGACAACAATGCAGCGGTCTAGATATCAACGAAGAATTATCACCTTTTCTGCTTTCGATAAAAAATAAAAAAAAATATTGTCACTCTTTAGTAAATGTTTCCTTTCGTTTAAAATCTTGTATCCGTTGAACTTTTTAGTTTGAATGCAATAAAATTGTGAGTTGTGATGTATGTATTGTCCCCTTGCCACTCATTTTCCTTATACTGCTTATTGCATCAGTATTCTAAACTTTGATTTTCAGTCCTTACCTACCGTGTATTTTTCCTTGTGCTCCATATCCTTGGTTATTTTCTTGGTGTGTTCCACTGTCTGATCATGACTCTTTCTTTTCAGGCCATGGCTAATCCTGGAGAAGAGTCGCCTATCGATGAGGACACTCGACCCTGCGTTTCCTTAGACTGCATGCTGGTGAGTTCAGATGACGAGATCAATGGCCCATAGGTTATTTTCGGCAACAGCGATTCCGAGGACGAGAGAGTCGCAGCCCCAGGAGTCGACGTGATCAGCGACTCTGACAACGAGGAAGAAGACCCCGAAGAGAACCCGATGGAGGAATATCCCGAGGAAGACCCGGTAGAAGAAAATCAAGGAAAGGAAGACCCTGAGGAGAATCCAGTGGAAGAAAATCCTGTGGAAGAAGATCTAGAAGAGGTGAATTACGTGGAAGCAGACCACGATGAAGAAGCTCCAGCTGAGGAAGAAAGACCAGGAGAAGAAACCCCGTGGAAGAAGAACCTCCAGTGGCAATCCCTGCGAGGGGCTATGGAAATGGACGTCCCTATCTTAGCGCGCGAGCTTACCGTAACCTGCTGAACTTCCATAACCGCGACTGACGCGACTTGTCCTTTGTTTTCTCTGGCCAAATAAATCTATGTATAGTTTAGGGCCACCTTTTGTCTTTCGAGAATGCCTTGTTTAAAATCTTCTGGAATAATAATAAAGTTTCTGAGTTCGCTAATCTTTTGAGTATTGATTCGCATGATGTATTTACTGTTTTTCCCTCCCCAATAAATTTCTTTCCCTTCTGAGATTCATTATTCTTCACCCTTGCACCTTGTGCTGACCTGACCCTCGTTCCCCAATGGTTACGTCATTCCTAAATTCGGAAGATTTGACGGGATGGGAAATGCAAATCAGCACGTCGCCCACTTTAAAGCGTCGTGCGGAAATACAGAGGGCAATGATGCGCTCCTTCTTTGTCAGTTTGTCAATAGTCTGACTGGTGTGCTTTCGACTGGTACTCGACTATACCAGACGGGTCCGTCATTACCTTTGCCCAAATGGAGTCTCTGTTTCAGCAAAGGTTCATGAGTGTCAGTGATAAAATCTCCATTGCTGACCTTGTGAGGACCAAGACGAGGAAGAATAAAAGAAACACTGACTTTATCGCCCGATGGAGTAATCTCACGGTCAAGTGCGAACCACCGCTGGATCAGGACCAGTCCGTCAGCCTTCTCATTGGGAACCTCAGCAATTGGATGGTCCCGTTCTTGTGTACAGCAGGCCTCAAGACGTTTCAGGAGCTAACCAAGAAAGTCCAAATGCTGGAATGCTCGAAGCAAGAGTCCACCCCAAACTCTCCGAGAGACAAGACTTGGAAAAGCAAGAGGGACGACAACGGTAGAAGCGGGAATTCCAGCAGTACCAATGTCTTCAATGCGTCTGACAATGAAGACAAGCGAAAGGCAGGCGATTCCAAAACCAACCGGCCTTAAAATCCATTGCCGAAAGAGAAGGGCTATCCCTAGAGGAGAAAAAGAACAAGGTTTACTCTTTCAGAAGGGACAAGGTCCACAAGATATTCAAAAATGCCTTGAACAATGGTCTACAATTGCCGGAGTCGAAGAGACCCCACAAAGCAAAAATGACCGGCAATCCCTAGTATTGTCCGTACCACAGAGTAGTGAGCTATGCGATCGAGGATTGCTATATCTTCAAAGACTGGGTCGAGAAGCAGTACAAGACTGGAGAGATCGAGCTGTCCAAGAGTGTGTTGGTGAACAATCAAGTTGCAACCACCAACTTTATACAGACAGAAGCTGAAGCCTTCTGGGAGCAGACAGCTGAACCCGCTGCCCTGAGAAATGAAACTGACTCACCGCAGTCTCCATGGAGTACGCACATATCTAATAAGACGAAGAAGATGCTAAAGCTACTTCGGAAAGAGCCCAGAATGGAATGGGAAGGGCAGAAGAAGCCAACCATTCCAGCTGCCAATTCGGCTCAATTAGGCTCAAAATCCAAAAAACTCAAGAAGAAGAAAAGTGCAGCTCGACGCTAAAAAGAGTCTACAGGGAGATCGACCATTCAAAAATATATCGATTCTCTCGAAGACTATGAACAGAAGGAAAGGACTCTGATTCAATTGAAGGAGTTCCTCCCTATAGAAGCGGCTGATATTTTGGAGGAGTTAGAAGAAGACTCCAATGAAGAGATCCCTATAGTGACCTGCTACGCCATCCATCTTGGCAGCGACTCTGAGGAGGAGCTCTGTTTTCCCGAAGAGGACGAGGAGCTCGCCACAAAGGCCAACCAAATCCAGCTCAGAAGTGGCAGGGCTCTGCCGCCAAATCAGGGCAACGCCCCAAAAGGAAAGGAAAAACATGTGGCTAATGAGGAAGATGGCAGTGAACCGGCTAATGAAAACTCAAGTCCTTCCTCAGTGGACTACAATGTCTTGGCTCATCTCCGGAAGCTTCCGTCTCTCCTGAGCATCTACGATGCCTTGGCCTTATCTAAAGAGCTTAGAGATGTTCTCATTCACGCTCTACAAAACCCCGAGCGGTATCAGGCTCGCTTTGCGAAAATTAATATGAAAGAAGCCCAGTATGCTCTGCATGCCGCCGCAGTTACATTTAAGGACGAAGACTTGCTACTGGGAATGGCTGAGCATAATCGGCCGCATTACGTGACAGGGTACAGCGATGGAGAACGAATTAATCGCATATTGATTGATCCAGGGTCCTTAGTGAACATCATGAACTTGCGAACTCTGAAGAGTTTTTCAATGGACGTCCAACACCTGCCAAGGGAAAGGATTGTCATTTAAGGCTTCAATCAAAATTGCCAGCAAGTTCTGGGATCCATAGTTCTACCAATCAAATTTGGGGATCTGCAGACCGAAGCTAAGATATACGTGATCGACACTGACACGTCTTATAAAATTCTTTTGGGGCGGCCGTGGCTCCACAATTACGGCATCATTTCGTCAACTCTCCATCAATGCATGAAGTATACTAAAAATGGCGAAGAAAGATGCATTGACGGAGACATCCAGCCGTTCGGTGTGCATGAAGTCCGATATGAGGATTCTCGGTACTTTATGAACCACCAAAATACTAAACCACAACTGACTGAGGAAAGAGCAGCCCCAAAACTCAAAAGCAAATCTGAGCTGGCTGTCACTTTCAAAAGCAAAAAACCCCAAGTGCGCCCGCATTTTGGTAGTGACCTGATGAGTCCGACGCTGGAAGTCCGTCATTCCGTAAAACTCGCCCTCGTTTCTGTAGAGATACGGACGAATCTGATACTGAAGGCCCATCTAGCAGCAAAGTCCGCCCTCATCTTGGCAATGGCAGTGAAGAGTCGGAGGAAGAGGACCTGCCTTGCAACAACTATGCAGATTGGACCCCCATGCAACAAGCGAAACTACGAGATACTTTCGAAATTACAGAAGGGTCCCTAGTTTTCACAAGGGTGCCGGAGCAGATGTGCAAAGAGCTCGATGCATTGTCGGTCTCTACCATGGACCAGCTGAAAACTTTCTACGTTCCCGGAAAGAAAAGTGGACAGAAGGGCATCCTGTTTTATGGGTCAAATCCTGTTGTGCACCCGGACGATTTGTCTGTCGTGTGCCTTCCCTATGAGAGAGGCATAAGAGCTGTCCTCAATCCCAGATACTATGCGCCCGAGATGCGAGAATATTTCAAAAGGTGCGGATGCCGGTTATATCAAACGGAGTCCGAAGCAAAGTTTTATGAAGGGCTATGGCATCCGCCTCAGGTCTGAGCACTCATCGATGGAAGAATTCCAGATAGACGGGGCATAGGTTTCTTCCAGCCTGATTCCAAGGCATGCTACATGATCCATGTTGGTGAAGCCAGTGAAAGATCAAATGATGATGATGAGCTAGCCGAGCCAGAAGAAGCTCCTCAAGAACTCGAAGATGGCGGACAAGCAACCTTTGAAGAGCTAACCGAGATTGACTTAGGAACGCCCGATAATCCAAGGCCGACCTACATCAACTCACTCTTGTCAGAGGAAATGAAGGAGCAGATAATTGCCCTGCTGCATGAGTTCGCCGACTGCTTCGCGTGGACATACAAAGAAATGTCTGGCATTTCCCCTGAAGTGGCCGTGCATAAGCTGGCTATATCTCCTGATGCTAAGCTAGTCAAACAAGCTCCTCGAAGAATGAGAAGGGAACTGGAAGAAAAGTTCATCTAGGAAACCAAGAAACTCATCGATGTCGGCTTCATCAGGGAAGAGAAATATGCGGACTGGATCGCATGCATAGTCCCAGTGAAGAAGAAAAATGGGCAGATCCGAGTTTGTGTCGATTTCAGAGACCTCAACAAGGCATGTCCTAAAGAAGACTTCCCGCTACCGGTCATGGAAATGATGGTCGATGACACCTCAAATTACGAGTTGTTCACCTTTATGGATGGCTCGTCTGGATATAATCAAACCAAGATGTCGCCTGAGGATGAGAAACACACAGCATTTCGAACCCCGATCGGAATATACTGCTACAAAGTGATGCCGTTCGGACTGAAGAACGCAGGTGCTACATATTAAAGAGCAATGACCAATATCTTTGATGACCTAATCCATAAAGTCGTCGAATGCTATGTTGATGATTTGGTCGTCAAGACCAAAGCCAAGGCTGATCACATCCAAGATCTTAAGACTGTTCTCACTAGACTGAAGGAATATGATCTGAAGATGAATCCTCTAAAGTGCGCTTTTGGCGTGTCATCGGGAAAATTCCTGGGTTTCATAGTCCGACATTGAGGGATCGAAGTTGACCCATCAAAGATAAAGGCCATCAAGGAGATGCCCCCTCCAAAGAGTCTGACGCATCTAAGATCTTTTCAAGGCAAGCTTGCTTATATACGAAGGTTTATCTCAAATTTATCGGGGAGATATAGGCCCTTCTCAAAGCTCATGAAGAAAGGAGCTCTTTTTGTCTGGGATGCCGAATGTCAAGAAGCGTTCGAAAGCATCAAACAGTACCTGTTGCACCCTCCAGTGCTTGCTGCCCCCATTTTAAATAAACCGTTGATTCTCTATAATGCCGTGCTAGATGAGTCACTCGGTGCACTCCTTGCCCAGAACAACGAGGAGGGAAAAGAAAATGCCCTCTACTACCTCAGTCGAAATCTAGTTGGGGCGGAACATAACTATTACCCAATCGAAAAGCAATGCCTCGCTCTGATATTCGCTGTGAAGAAGCTGAGGCACTATCTTCTTGCTCATCAGGTTATGTTGATCTCCAAGGTCGTCCCACTCAAACATTTGATGACCAAAGCAAGCCCAGCCGGTAGAATGGCGAGATAGGCTGTCATGCTGCTTGAATTTGATATAATCTATACTACCCAGAAAGCAGTAAAAAGGCAAGCTCTCGTTGACTTCCTTGCTGCTCATCCCATATTAGAAGGGTCACCGCTAAATTGCGATTTACCCGACGAACAAGTGCTGCACCTCGAGGATGATGACCCATGTTGGGAGCTCTACTTCGATGGAGCCTCATCAATAAGGACCTCCAATAAATCAAGCGTCCCGGAGATAAAAGCAGGGATATGATTGGTGTTCATCACGCCATCGATGGGAACCCTACGGCGTTCTTTTGCTCTCACCGAGCTTCGCATAAACAACGAGGCTGAGTACGAGGCTCTGATAGCTGGTCTGGAGCTCGCTATAGAAATAGAAATCCTTCGGCTACGAGTCTACGATGATTCCCAGCTTGTTGTCAACCAAGTAAGTGGCGACTATAAGATATACAAACTCGAGTTAGCTCGATATAGAAGCCGAGTGGTGGAACTTATGAAACAGTTCACTAACATTGAACTAATGAGAGTCCCTAGAGTGTTGAACGGAAAAGCCGACATACTCGCTCGCCCTAGCTAAAGAGCTAGCTGATCCTGACATGGATGAAATTCTAATCACAGTCAGAAGCCGGCAAATTCTGCCTCCAGTATCTTTGAGTGAAGAAGAAAGCGTAGAACAAGAGAACAATCCTGCCGAAGAAAATTCGATCATTCAAGATAAGCCCGATTGGAGAGAACCCTTCATAGAGTACCCCCGATACGATAAGCTGCCAGAAGAAAAATATGCGAGGATTCAGCTGAAGAAGAGAGCTCTCCGATACGTGTTTGTAAGTAATACGCTATACCGCAGATCATATGACCAACTCTGGCTCAGGTGCCTGTCATCGGCCGAAGCCCAAAAAGTCATGAAAGAAGTTCACTCAGGCGTCTGCAGAGCTCACCAATCTGGCCCCAAAATGCGGCTTCAAATTAAACGGCTTGGGTACTGGCCTACCATGATAAGGGATTGCGAAGAGCATGCGAAGAGGTGTCATCTCCGCCAAATTCACGGTGACTTCATCCATAAGCATCCCAATCCGCTGCATCCTACGGTGGCGTCATGGCCCTTCGAAGTTTTGGGCACCGACACAGTTGGTCCAATTGATCCTCCGTCATCCAAAGGCCACCGGTTCATATTGGCTACAACAGACTACTTCTCCAGATGGGCTGAAGCCGTCCCGCTAAAAGAAGTCAAGACAGAAGATATTCTGACATTTTTCCGGCATAATATTCTATACCGCTTCGATACACCAAGAAGAATCATTTCTGACAACGGGCCTTCTTTAAAGAGCTTCAAAGTCTTAAGGTTCGCTACTCAGCATAAGATAGACTGGAGATATTCCTCCATCTATAATCCAAGAGCCAATGGGCTAGCCGAAGCCTTCAATAAAACTCTGTGCAAGCTCCTGAGGAAAAATGCTTCAGCCAACAAGAGAGACTGGAATCTCAAACTTCATGAGGCAGTGTGGGCATATCGTACCACGCACCGTACTCCAACTCAGTCCACTCCATACTCATTACTCTTCGGAGTGGAGACGATCCTCCCCTTAAAAGTCGAAATTCCAAGCTTAAGAATGGTCGTTCGGCACGAGTTGACGGCGGAGGAAAATGTGCTCCTCCGGCTCGAAGAGCTCGACGCCCTCGAAGAAATGAGGCTCGCAGTACAGCAAAATCTGGAGCTGTACTGAGCCCAAATGTTGCGGGCCTATAACAAGATTACCCGTCTCCGTGCTTTTAAGAAAGGCGAATTGGTGTTGGTCCTCAAAAGACCGATCATCCCCAATCGACATGCCAAGGGAAAATTCGAGCCAAACTGGGAAGGACCATACGTCATCGAGAAAGTATTTGATGGAGGGTCCTACCAACTGATAAATGCTGAGGGAGAAAGGCCCATGCCACCCATCAATGGCCGATATCTCAAGAAATACTATGCGTAAATGCTCCAAGTAGCAGACGAATTGAGCACACCGGCCCTACGGTCTGTGTCATACATCCTGTAAAACCGTATACAATCCACGGGCGTAAACGACCCCTATCTCTCCAAGTCTTACCGGCGAGACTGCTTTTAAAGTCCCACTGGCGAAGAGAAAAAAAAAACAGTATGTCCACAAGCAAAACAGGCAATGATGAAAACCCGAAAGGGCTCCGTGAGTAAAAACAGCAGGAATGCCGGCGAGTTTGTGAAAACCCGAGAGGGAGAAAACTCGTGAAAAGAGATAAAATACACTTGCAAAGTCCTTTCGACCTTGTGAGGAGAAAATCCCTGCGTGAGATCCTTACGACTCACAAAGGAGCAACACGCTTAGGAATCCTCACGATTCCTAAGGAGAACATACACCTGCGAGATCCTCTCGACTCGTAGGGAGAAAATGCTTTTATGAGACCCTTACGACTCATAAAATTGAAAAGTCTTAGGTGATAGGGATCTGAACCTGTCTCCTGAGCCATCGCTCCCTAACGGGAAATGGAAAATGATGAGTCGTTCCTGGCGTTACGCTTCAGTGTTAGCGGTGTTTATGCCGACCCAAAACCCAAATCCAAAGTCTTCCCAAACAGCGAATGATGAGTCGCTCCTGGTACCATATTCCAGTGCAGCGATGCAGACGCCAACCAAAATCCAAATCTCCTAAATTCTCCCAGCCCTACGGCCAGTCCCCAAATTGACTACCGTATACAATCCACAGGCTCAAATAATTCTCATCACACCCAGGCCCCACGGCAATCGCAAACCCCGTGGTCGGTCTCCGCCATCGAAATTATGTTCCATTCGGGAAGACCCACTCATGTGTCCTCACGATATATGGGGAGAACAAAACTTACAAGATCCTCTCGACTCGTAAGAAAACACTTTCGTGGGATCCTTACGACCCACAAAGGAGAAACACACTTAGGGGTCCTCACGACTCCTAAGGAGAAAATACACCTACGGGATCCTTTCGACTCGTAGAGAGAAAATGGTTTTATGGGACCCTTACGGCTCATAAAATTGAAAAAGCCTTAGGTGATAGGGACTTAAACCTGTCTCCTAAGCCATCGTTCCCCCAGCAGGTAAAGGCAAATGATTAATTGCTCCTGGCACCTGTGTTCCAGTTTTAGCAACGCTGATGCCACCCCAATCCCAAAATTCCAAACTTTCGACCCAATAGACCCCTAAGTCTTTAAACTGGGAAAAGATGACCCCTAAGTCGTTAAACTGGAAACATATAACCCCTAAGTCGTTAAACTAGGAGCGAGGGAAATCCCCTCATAGCAAATGATGATTCGCTCCTGGTACCATATTCCAGTGCAGCGGTGCTGATGCCAAACCAAAATCCCTAAATCCTGTCATGGCAAATGATGATTCGCTCCTGGTACCATATTCCATTGTAGCTGTGCTGATGTCAACCCAAATCACATCAAATCAGCAAAACAACCAATGACCTCCCTGGCAGAATCAAGCTCCACCTCGGAAACAAGTCAACTTCATCCCTGACACTGCAAGAAGCGGAGCAAGTCAAATCAAGCACCAACCGTCCAAATCGCAAAAAGGGCAGCACCGACCGTCCAAGTCGCAAAAAGGGCAGAACCGACCGTCCAAGTCGCAAAAATGGTAGAACCGATTGTCCACGTCACAAAAAGGGCAGCACCGACCGTCCATGTCGCAAAAAGGGCAACACCGACCGTCCAAGTCGCAAAAAGGGCAGAACCGACCGTCCAAGTAGTAAAAAAGGCAGAACCGACCGTCCAAGTCGCAAAAAGGGCAGCACCGACCGTCCAAGTCGCAAAAAGGGCAGCAACGACCGTCCAAGTCGCAAAAAGGGCAACACCGACCGTCCAAGTCGCAAAAAGGGCAGAACCGACCGTCCAAGTCGTAAAAAGGGCAGAACCGACCCTCCACCTCGCAAAAAGGGCGCACCGACCGTCCAAGTCGCAAAAGGGTAGAACCGACCGTCCAAGTCGCAAAAAGGGCAGAACCGACCGTCCAAGTCGCAAAAAGGGCAGAGCTGACCGTCCAAGTTGAAAAAAGGGCAGCACCGACCGTCCAAGTCGCTAAAATGGTAAAACCGACCGTCCACGTCGCAAAAAGAGCAGCATCGACCTACACGTCGTCAAAACTAGAACCAAATTAAATCGATCTCCACGTGAAAAAAGATCCATCAATTTCATGCACACGACCCACATGTGCGGTGTGCATTTATTGATGGGGGGCACTTTGTTGGGGTAAAAAATTATACTCCGGTTGACCAAGTCAAAGTCAAAGTCAACCCCAAACCAGGTGGGCCCAAGCCCAGTTCAAGTGGGCCCAAGCCCAGGTCAAAGGGACCGGCCCCATGACAAAAAGAATGAAGCCATAAATTGGTTTAATGTAATTCTTTTATATATATATGTGTATAGAAATAAATGTATGTAAAATATAGAAAAAGCCAAAATTTTGTAAACCCCGTGGCTTATGTGCAAAAAGAGATAAGCACATAAGGCATGGGGTGGCATAAGTGCCATTTGGCAAGGCCCAAGGGGCTATATGTAAAGTGTGTAGCCTATAAAGGCAAATATGATGAAAATATCTATGACAACTTTTCCATTCTCTAAAACTCTAGGGTTTGTACCTTCTTCTCCTTTCTCAAGGTTCTAAAACCTTCTCCCTTTTTAAATTAAATCAAGAGTTTAACTCTTCTCTTTTCAAAAAAGAAATAGTTTTTCACCACAAAACCCTTGAAGGGGAGCTCAGATCTTCAATCAGATCTCGAAAATGGGAGACTTTTAAGTCACACCCCCTTTTCTCCAAGATCCAGCCGATCAAGAGGAGGAAGAAGGAGACCCATCTCCAAAAATCCAATTTTGGACAGATCCAAGGCTCAAAAGAAGCTCCAGGGCTAAAGAGAGAAGAGAGGGGTCCCTTTTGATCACCTCTGAAGATCTTTGGGGAGTTCAAATCCAAGACCCAAATCCTCAAAGGAGTTTAAGTCCTATTCCAGATCATTTAGGATTTTAACTCCAAATCCAAATCTTTTGGAGTTTAACTCCACTCAAAATCCCTTGGGAGTTCAACTCCTAGCCCAGGGGCTAAGCCCATTTTCTGCTGGTCTTTCCAGCGGTCGAGTGCCGCGCACGTGACCCGCTGGCGCCCAGCGGTCGCGTGCTGTACACGTGGCCCGTTGGCGCCCAGCGGTCGCGTGCTGCACACGTGACCGGCGGGCGCGTGCTGCGCACATAACCCATGGGCGCCCAGCGCCGACGCGCTGCGCACGTGACTCGTGGGCACCACGCGCCCACACGCCAGGCACCCACTCGCCGGGCATGTGACTCGTGTGCGCCAAGCATCCACGTGCTAGGCACCCACGCGCTGGGCACGTGACCCGCGGGCGCCAAGCTCCCACGCGCTGCGCACGTGACCCGTGGACGCCAAGCGACCAGTGCCCACGTGCCATGCACACGTCTTTAAGAAGCTCCTTACCCCTCATTTTTCATACACTCTACAGTCAAAACACGTCCCCTGCTAGGAAAATTTTTCTAACGGGGCGCTGCCCCTCACCCCGCAAGAGGCTGCTAGCCCCCTTGAGAACCAGCCCGCTATCCGGGTAGCGGGACCCCCGTAAACAATGCGAGGCCCCCGATATATCTAAAACCCTTTCAAAACACAACACACGCACACTGCACATTGAGTTCGCATGACCAGTTTGACCAGTCAATCGGAGGTTCTCTCGCTCCAAAAGCGAGGGGTAATTAACGGTAGCTTAGTCCGCGGCTGCCAGAGGTTCGGATCCCCACAATTAATAAACCCCCGCCTGCCCTAGGCAGGGGGAATTTGTACATGCCTGACAAGCGCGTGCATTCTCATCTCAATGGGGTGACGAAAAAGTCCCTACGGTGACGTGGTAACTGGATTAGACGACGATGGTGACTGGGGTCGTCTGGATTGTGCTCGTCGGCGGTGAACAACTCCGGTGAAGTCGGAAAAGAAAAGAAGAAGAAGAAGAAGAAGAAGAAGAAAAGAAGAAGAAGATGATGATGTGGTTCTGGGGTTTTAACGTAGGCGAGGATGTTAGTTATATGTATGCCCTAGAGGCCATTACAGTACATACGATGTATATAGTAGTGGATGCTAGGACATATATAGGGAGGACTTTCTTGCTCGACATGATAGTATGCTATCTGGTTGCACTTTACCTTAACGTGTACACTGATTGTCTCTCTGTTACATGTTGGTAAAGCCCTTAGGATGAGTACTTGACTACCTGGACTATGATGCAGATCATACTAGTGGGGACATGGTAGTCCATAAGCACATCCTTCAAGGTCCCTAGTCGTGGGTGTATCGAGACGGGGCATCGATATACCAGAGTAGACTAGCGGATACCTTCTCGACCCATACAGATGGGCGATGGATGATCCCATATCCATTGGTGTTTGACATCAGAGATGATATACGGGTGCTCAGTGGAGACTGGGTACACTGGACGGACTCACCGAGAACTCCCAGATGGTATTATACCTCACGTCAGATGGCAGTTCTCTGGTGACACTGGTACAGAGTAGTCTGTTGACCCGAGATCGTCATAGAGTCTTGTGTGGTTCCCACTGTGCTTTGATTTCCACCTTACCACGTCCAAGAGGGCGTGCAAAACGGTGGTTTTTGGGTACAGTCCCGAATCACATGGAGGCAATGAGCGATAGGAGGGGATTCGTCTCTCCCGGTATAGGGAGTTGATGTTGCGCTGTGTTCGATTGGCTATAACCGGAAATCCCTGGCCAGGGTTGCTGAGATTTACTGGTAAGTGTTACCAGTAGTTTCTCGAACTGTTATAGACCTCAGATCGACACGACTTATCGAGCTATTGAGGTCTGACGTTTACCACCCCTAGGCGAGATATGCGACATATCAGACGACGAGACCGGACTGTACGGTAGTGTTACTGGTTGGATTCACTGGAGTATGAACGGGCTTGCTCGTCGATCTTCTGATCGCTCAATACCCGGGTGGCCGTTACGTTTAGCAGACCGCTTGCGGCTTGTGGATGTTTGATATGATCATCATCCGCTGCCGGCGTATTGACGAGTCTTTAGAGTCCTACACAGAGGTTTCCTGGCTCAAGCGAAACGAAATAGGAGCGCATATGAGATATGTGCGGGACCGAGAATAACGCGTGTATGTGATACCGTATTTCATTCTCGCGATGAATGTGTCGATAGGTTGTATGCGATATAACCTAGTTATCGAATGAAGGATTGATTCGATAAATCGATACATTGGATATTAGTCGGTTATATGCGATATGACCGGGTCGTTAAATCAAGTGTTGATTTAATGATTTAATGTATAATTATATATTTGATATATTACTTTGCATTAACTAGTATCGGTTCACTTTAAATGGATTTTCTCACTTGGATTGTGCACATTGTATATGTGATATACTTTTGTACACAAGTTTGTATCATGTTTGATGATACTTGCTCACTTGAGTTTGTGTAAAGATTAAACCATGGTTGTGAAATGGTTAGGGTTTTCCTTTTGTTTTCTTATTCATTTATTTATCTATTTATTCATTTGGAAATGATAAGCATTAAGAGAAAATGGTGGCAAACTTTGTTTTCTAGTTGAAGCTTCATGAAGCTTTGACTAAGTCACCATTTTGTCTCATGCTTAACCCTAACCATTCCCACTAACCCTAGTTTAGTCTCTACACATAACCATGGTTTGAATATGATAAGGATTGATTTTTCTTTTCCATTAAAAATTAAAAAAAAAAACTTATCATATTCATTTTTCTTTCTTCTTCTTCTTCTTCATCACATGAAGAAAGCTTGCTACTACAATGGCAACTTGAGAAAACAAGTGAGAAATCCAATTCTAAAGTGAACCCACCTCCTATTTCTTCATCCTCTACCTCTTGCCAAGTAGTAGAGTGTGTTTCCTTTACAAGTTTTCTTGACTTGGTGAAGTTGGAGCTTGATCTAGCGATGCCTCGACGTAGATCATCTTCGGCACGTCGTCGATGACCTAGCCCGCTTCTTCTCCGATGAAGCCGACGCTAGAGCCCGGGATTGCAGGAGGACAGCGGAGAGGACTTCATCATGGAGCCATGAAGGTGGAGGACCGGATCTACAAAGGTTGTATTTCCGTATTCTTGTAGTTAAGTGTTAACTAGTTTGTTTTTCGCCTAAACTTCTAGCCAACGATCCGTATTAGGGTTTCTTGGCACCGTTAAAGTTTGAAATTGGCATGGTTGATGCCTTGTGAGACCTCTTGAGAGTGCTTAGGAACCTTTCAGAGGAAAGAAGAGGGAGTTAGTCGGCGACGATGTGATGAGGAGACGCGGTCGGCGGCGAGGATGAGGGGACGAGGAGGTTGAGTGGTGATTGGGGAACGAGAAGGAAAAGATGAAGAAGGTGCGGTGGTGGTGTGTGGGTGCTCTAGTGATGTTGACGAAAAGAGGGAAGGTGATGGAGGGTGATGGTGGTGATCGGGTCCTGGCGACGTGGTCGACGAGGGAGAAGGAGGTGGGTTCTCGGCGTGGGATCGGCTCGGTGAGCCTTCGAGGAAGGAGGAGGGAGAGGTGACGACGAGAAAGAGGAGGAGATGGGGGTGGTGATGACGAGGAGATAGGGACGGCGACGAGACGGCGGGGGCATGGGTTTAGTGTTCGGCGCGAGAGAGGAAAAGAGAGAGAGCGCGAGAGGAGAGAGAGAGTGTTTTTATAATAAATAAATTAATAATATGTGTGTGTGTGTGTGGAGAGAGATAGAGAGATAGGGACGGGGGGAGAGAGTGTGTGTTTATAATATATATATATATATATATATATATATATATATATATATATTTTGTAGGATCTTACAGATAATATCATATTACTCTAAATATTACCCATCTCCCTTCAAAAATATAGTTTTTAAATATAAAAGAGTATACGTAAGAATTTTAACTATAATACAATATTCTGTAATTAAATACATATACCCCCAATAAAATCTGCGTAAATATACGTAGAAATTTCTAATTATTTGTCTGTCTATAACTGAGTATATGAAGATGATATATGGGAACAACAACCTGATATGGGTTAATTTGCCATGCAAGGCTAGATAGGAAAAGGATAATATTTTTTTAAATCTTGTATTATAAAGATATATACGGGTTTAAAATATACTTATATATATATATATTCTTGATTTGCATGGATACATTTTACAAGCAAATATTTGATATAATCTCGCAACATATTAGGTTTCAAACATGCGGGTCGGTCGGATAATAACCACATCTACTAATTGCATCATTCGCAACCCAATAGCAACAATAGTAACGGATTTTTCCGCAAGATTTAAAATTCCAAAATATATAGTATAAATGTACTAGGGTGTTACATTTATGGCCGGAGAAGGTTGAGAAAGAAAAAACCATATTCCATTGCCAGTTAAAGGATTTGAAGAGCAGTTCCTAAATCCTAATTTTGAATTAGGGATCTAATTAGGAATTTTAGATGAAGAAGAGTGAAGACGAATGGGTTAAGGAGTTTTAATAACCCTGGCCCGACTTTCTCTGTTAATCGGTTAGCGGAGTGATGGAGAAGGGCTAATGCGGGTGATGATGTTCGTAAGTAGGAATTTCCCAGATCACGACACGTGGCAGGTGAAGTGTCATCAACGTAAGCCCGCTGGATTCCTGGGGGATACGGAGCTGGAATAAAAATGATGCATTGTGGGCATTTTTCGGCGCCTCGCCTTCGAGGCTGCACCAGACCTTTTAAGAAGACCTCCCCAGAGTACCTTCCCCCTTCGGCTGACCGCTAGCTAATAGCTCGTCTTCGAGCTATCCTATAGCCGAGACTCCTCAGCTCACCTGCTCGTCTCCGAACTAGCCTATATATGAGATTCCTCAGCGTCCCTGTTTGGCTGGGAGCACAGAGCCCAAGCACCCTCGTAACGGCTCCATGTGTCTCGCCTCGACGAGATCTCCGCCGCTCCACGTCTCGCATCCCACGCCAGCGTATCTTGTCATTAATGGGCGTATCCCGCCATCAACACAAACGGGACATAGGGGCGTAACGGACGGCGAAAATCTCACATCGGCCCGTTCTATGCAACCTCTATATAAACCCCTCATCCAAAAAATTCAGGTAACTCAAACTTAATCCAATACGCCGCTACTCTGCTCTAATATTCCTCGGCACTTACTTGATCGTAGGAGGGTCCTACGGTGGTTTCCCACCCGGGGCTTTTCTTGCAGGTAGCTTGGCGTCCACACGACCAACAACCCATCGAGATCCACGCGTCGTCGGCACCTTATCTGCGTGGATTGATAGGCTCACGGCGATAGTGGATGCACTCACTTATGTTCAAACGGTCGGCTATGCCCGCCAAACCGCTATCCTCACTCCCCAGAACAACTGCCTGCGTAGGGCGACGGAGGGGTGCATTCAGGCCCTCGACCTTGCTCACGCCCATCTCGGTGCCACCGAAAACCGGCGTGTTGATTCCGGAAGTCAAGACCCTCATATGAGGAATGATTCCATGAACCGTTGGGCGCTAGATAGTTCAACACCGAGATCTCAGGGAAGACTATACCATCGCTTCAACGCCCACTGCACTCTTTCGCCCCTGAAGAGACGTCAGTCAGGTCGCTTGATTTTAGGGGAGACTGACGTCCCCATATCCATCGAGGCCGAGCACGTGGCTCACCTTGGGACCGACCACAAAGGGTTCCTCCTGAGGACCTGAGGAACGTGATAGAGCAGAGCTGAAATCGCTCCATCGCGCAAGCCCAAAGCAGAGACAGCAAGCGCTCCGATTACGGAGAATCCTCGGGGTACCATCAGCGAATCAAGGCCCTTGAGAAGAAAATTGAAGACATGTGGCACGCTACCCTCTCGGCCGGAGGAGTGGCAAAGTACTCCGTAGATTCACTCACGAAGCCCTTCACCAAGAAGTTACTAGGTGAGCGGATCTAGTCTCGGAACAAACCGCCCAAGGTGGCCCTCTTCGACGGGAAATCTGACCCGAAGGACCACTTGGATGCATTTACGACAGGCATGAGCTTTCAAGACAATTCAGACGCGGCTCGGTGCCGAGCCTTTCCACCACCTTCATCCGGGTCGGCCGATATTGGTTTCGCGGCCTATCTATTTACCATCAAGAGTGAAGATAGAGAATCTTTCAAGGGTTACGTCACCCGCTTCTATAATGCCCTTCTGGAAGACCCCGAGCACTGCGACAAAACGGTTATCACCGCCTTGAGGTCGGGTCTTAGGCACAAGGAGTGGCTCCGCTCTTTTGTATTGGCGCAACCTAAGACCATAGCCGAAGTAAAAGTCTGGACCGAGCGGGAAATCCAACTTGAGTCAGAGGTAAACGCCAACTTACCCCGCGGCGACCGAACGGACCAAAAGAAACGGGACAGAGAATAGAAGAAAAAGGCCGACTGTCCAAAACCTTATTCCCCAAAGTTTCATGAGTACACTCCCCTGAATGTCTCCCAGGTCGAGCTACTAGAGGAGGCTAAGGGCGAGAGATTTTTCAAACTCCCGCCAATGACTCAGAGGCCGGGAAAGCGATTCCGCGTCCCGTACTACACTTTTCATGGATCACAGGAGCACCCGACCGAGAACTGTAAACACATCCGTGACTACATCGAGCAGCTGATCCGCTCTGGTCACCTGAAAAAGTACCTACGAGACAAATGGAAAGCAGACCGGGAGCAAGCAAACCAGCCTCCTCCCGAGGAGTTGACAGTCAGGAAGATCATGGTCGTCTCTGTAGGCTCGACTCCGAACAACGAGGATACCCACCACTTCTGGCCGGTCATGACCTTAAGTGATCTGCCCCATAAGGAGTGCAAGAAGAATGATCCGATCACCTTCACCGATGAAGACCTTCATGGCATATCACTCTCGCACAGTGATCCCCTTGTGATAATAGCCCGAGTAAACTGATATGAAGTCCGGAGGATCCTAGTCGACACAGGGAGCTCGACGGACATCCTGTTCTATGACTGTTTCCAGTGTATAGGGTTAAACCCGTCCGACCTCCAACCGACCTTCCACATCCTCTCCGGGTTTACGAACCAATCCGTTTCGGCCAAAAAAACGATCACCCTCCCTCTCAACATTAGGGAACCAGGAAGAACGCGAACCATATCGGTGAATTTCCTCGTTGCCAAGATCATGACGTCCTATAACATCCTCTTGGGTCGCCCCACCCTAAACGCCCTCCAGGATCAGATCTCAACCTACCACCTCACGCTCAAATTATCCCTGAACGATAGGAGGATAGGCCAAGCCTACGGTGACCAGCAAACCGCTAGGGTCTGTCTCGCCTCGACGCTCCCCGAAGATAAAGAAGCTAATATTTATGAAGGTACATACGTTTCTCGGGAATCTCTGGATACGCGTGACGACAAAAGTGAGATTCGGGGTTCTCCGGTGGAGGCTTTGTTAGAGCTTCCTCTTAAAGAAGGGGACGACAGCCGAACTGTACAGATCGGTTCACTTTTGACTGGGGATGCTCGAGACAGCCTAGTCCAGTTCCTCCGGAACAACTCCGATATGTTCTCTTGAACTCCAGCGACATGCCCGGGATCAACCCCAAGGTGATCTCCTACAAGCTCGGGGTCGACCCGAAAGCCCGGCTAGTCCGACGAAAGAAAAGAAGTTTCGCACCAATGAAGCAGAAAGTGATAGAGGAGGAGGTGGACCGACTGCTCGAGGCTAACTTCATCAGGAACCTAGACTACTCGGCTTGGCTTGCAAACGTGTTCATGGTCAAAAAGGCAAACGGGAAATGGCGCATGTGCGTCGATTTCACCGATCTAAACAAAGCCTGGCCTAAAGACAACTACCTACTCTCTCGGATAGATCTGTTAGTAGAAAGCTCGGCCGTTCATGAGCTACTAAGATTCTTGGACACCTTCTCCGGTTATAATCAAATCCGGATGAATCCGGCTAACGAAGAGCTAACCGCCATCACCACCGATCGAGGAGTCTACTGCTATAGGGTAATGCCCTTTGGCCTCAAAAACGCCGAGGCAACGTACCAGCGGCTGGTCAACAAGTTGTTCAAACCATAAATTGGTAGAAATATGGAAGTTTACGTCGATGACATGCTCGTGAAATCCGCCTGGTCAGCCAAAAATACTACGGAGCTCGGTGAGACATTCGATATCTTGCGAAAGTACAAAATGAAACTGAATCCAGCCAAGTCTGTGTTCGGCGTCACGAGCAGGAAATTCCTTGGATTCATGGTCACCTACCGAGGAATCGAAGCAAACCCGAAAAAGATCAGAGCCATCATCGACATGGCGACACCCATGAGCAATGTCGATATCATGTGGCCCACAGGCAGGGTGGCTACTTTGAGTCGCTTCATGTTCATATCCAGAGAAAAGTGCCAGCTTTTCTTCAAAAACTTAAGGAAAATCCCTGGGTTCGAATGGTCCGAGAAGTGCCAGATCGCTTTCGAGCAGCTCAAGGTGCATCTGGCGCCCCCTCCCGTTTCTCACCCGACCAGTTGAGGGGGACGAGTTGTTACTGTATCTGGTCGTCTCCGACCTGGCTGTCGGCTCCATACTCATCAAAGAATTCGAAGGAATACAAAGACCAGTCTACTACGTTAGCCACGTTTTCAAGGACGCAGAGATCAGATACCCGGCCATAGAAAAAATAGTCCCGGTGCTCGTCGTCACCTCTAGGAAGCTCCGACACTATTTTCAGGCTCACAAGATCATCGTTCTCACCGAACGACCCTTGGGGATATCCTCGGTTCCCCCGAATCGTCGAGCCACGTAGGGAAATGGAGATGGGAGTTGTCCTAATTTGACATCAAGTACCAACCAAGGCAAGCTATCAAAACACAGGTCCTAGCTGATTTAGTAGTCGAATGCACCATTTCCAATAAGGAAGGAGTGCCAGTGTGAGGCCCTAACCCACGGTCCTCAGTCGAGGAGACGCTTGGCCTGATTCCGGATTGGGTACTCTATGTGGACGGCTCCTCCACAGAGGAAGGGAGTGGGGCCGGATTAATCATCCGCGGTCCAAATGAAGCAGAGATGGGGTACTCTCTGAGACTTGGCTTCAAGGCGTCGAACAATGCCGCAGAATACGAAGCCTTAATAGCCGGGCTATGAATCGCCTCCGGGGTGGGGCTAAAGGAGATCAGGATCCACAATGATTCCGCGCTAGTCGTCGGCCAGATAACCGGACTTTTCGAAGCCCGGGAGCCCCTGATGATGAAATACCCAGCGGAGGTAAAAAGACTTCAGAGAAATTTCGACGAGGTCCAAGTGGAACAGATTCCCAGGAGCATGAACGCCGAGGCCGATTGTCACGTCCCGCTTCCCAGAGTGCGCAAAGATAGGCACGTGACAGAGCCAACCATGCTACCTGTGGATAGGAAACATCCCTCCACAATCACATTACGGCTGTCTAGAGATATCAAGAACAGTAGAAATAAAATAAACTATCTAGTACATGTCCATGAGCCAGAATAAACGAGTCAAGAAATAATATGCGGAAGTAATAAATCCAATAAACAGTAACATTTGGAAAGTACGGAAATAACTAAACTAACTGGATACCAACAGGATCCTCACTGCTCGGCCTGACGGCGGAAATACTTCTGCTCAGCCTGCGACAAAAGTAGAGGATTTGGGCCATGCAAAACCAAGACGTCAGTGCGTCATAATATCAACAATAATATAATCAGGGGATAGCAATACATGCAGGCACGAGTATGAACAGTAATAAAAGTAGAACGGTAATAAGTCATAAGTAAACCGTAACATGAATATAGATCAGTGAACAGGATATAAACAGGTGAAGTGCAGTGAGTAGTCTAAACTGTGCTATAGAGTTATCTACTCTAAACTTATTCGAAATCAATTAATGTAATCCTCATCGTAACCCATCGGTCTATGCCCCGTTCATTCCCTACGGGACCACGGTAAAATGATGTAATAGACTGTGAGTCTATGTCCTGTTCATTCCCCATGGGACCACGGTAAAATTATATAATAGCCCTTTGAGTTACGTTCAGCTACATTCTTGATTTCCCCATATCCCCAAGTAATGTGTGTAAGTCAGGTATTTATAAATCTGAGACTAATTCCAACACAGGATCGTGCAGGAACAGGTTTGTCTGTACAGACAACAGGATATGTCCATCGGGACAACATGTCAGGATTGTCGGCATTAGAAATAGAATCAGGTAACATGTCAAGTAGTGATATATCAGGCCATGTCAGGCAGTGTACATGTATCAAGTCATGTCAAGTAGTGGTGTATCAGGTATCAAGTCAAGCAGTAGTATATCAGGTCATGACAGGTAGTGCACATGTGTCAAGCGGATGCTCATACTAAAACTGTAGCAAGTACGGATGCACGGTAAAGCATGGATGCACAAATATTTTGTCAGGGGTTACATCATGACTATGTAGGATGCACAATTATCAAGCATGGTGCACTAATACAACAGTAACATGAAATAATATGGTCTCGGCGTGCAACTAGATATGTAATAAACCGTACGGATACAGACGGATACTATAAAACTGTAAATCGATAAAATTTGCTGAATATTAAAACACAAGCACTATTATTTATTAAATAGATATTTATATAATAATATTAACATGGATAACATATCCAAACCGATTAATAACTATAAAAGGGGTATTGATTAACCATGCACAAGAAAGTTCCGTTCAGAAATTCAGCGTCACCCTGATTTGTAAAATAGCTTAAAAATAACAAACGTTCTCCAAAAGGGACATGCCTTATACCAAAACAAAGATAATTCAATAAGATTTTCATTTTTATAAGTATAAGAATCTCAGGTTGTTCCAACAAAAATTTATGAACATTCGAACTTGAAAGTTGCTGCTGGAATTTTCCTGGACAGCAGTTTAGAGATATTTTCATTTGCATTTTACGCTATTTAAACAATTTATTTTGCTAGTAAATATTTCATAGAGTTATATTATTCTGAGTTATCTTCGTAACAAACTAAAGAACGTATACTAATGATTTTTCTATGATTTATAATGAATTTTATAAGGTAAGATGTACAGTAAATTTCAGATTTGTCATATCCGCTTTTCAACGACATTTCATGTGTAAATTATAATATTTTCAAATGTATAACATTATAAAATGCAGATTATAAACTAATTAAAGATAATAATAAGAAATATTATGACGATATATATTTTAAATATGGATGCAAACGGGTATCACATAATCGTAAAATGATAAACTAACAAGTGCGGAACATATAATAACTAAGCAATATGAAATGTAACTATTCAATTTGATGCAGTATATCATAGTATAGTATATAACAAGATAAGTTTTCATGACCTATATCTGAAATGATATGAATGGATGTAAACGGAACATCGAAAAGTTATAAAATTAAACATAGGGTGCATGATTTTAAATACAGGTATTCCATTTGTTAAAATAGATGCGTCTAAAGTAATGTAGCATGTAATTAAGATTGGTTTGCATGCCCTAGATCTGAAATGCACTATACAAATGTAAACGGAACGTCGAAAGGCTGTAATATGAAACATGGGATGCTTGATTTAAAATACAGGTGTGATATTTATTTAAATAGGTATATAATGAGTTATATAGCATGTAGCAAGATTAACATGCCTAGACGGAATAAGAACAGATGTGTACAGAACGTCCTTCGTCGGCGAAATGTCGCGACACGCGCACGGTACACGGAACGGTTCCAAACAACGCACGAGAGTGATCACGCAAGTCAGGTACGTTCACTGGATCACTCGGATCGTCAGCGACGAGTACGGCTCCGGCGATGATCACCGGAATCAAGAAACAAGATCAAGAAAAGAAAGAAGAAAGAAGAAGACGAAGTAAGAAGAAGAGGATGTGTATTAAATAAGGAAAGAAAAAAAATTAAATAAATGAAATATACATAAATATATATATGCAGAGGAGAGAGAGAAAGGGGTTGTTAGTTTGTTAGGAAATTAGTTTAGATTTAAATTTAAAACAATCTTTTATTAGTTAACTAAATTTTAATTTGTATACAACAACAACAACAACAACTGAGCCTTTTATCCCAAGCATATGGGGTAGGCTACATGAACCAACATGATAATCACGCCGGGTCCAGCACATGAATCCTCTGTCTCCACTCACTTCTATCGAACAATATACTTTCATTGAGTCCTTTGGCAACCATATCGTTTCGTATCACCTCCATCCATGTTTTCTTCGGTCTCCCTTTTGCCCTTTTGCCATTACCCATATCGAGAGTATCTATTCGTCGAACCGGTGCTTCCATAGGTCTGCGTCGCACATGACCAAACCATCTAAGCCGGTTTTCCCGCATCTTCTCCTCCACGGGTGCTACACCAACTTTTGCACGAATATCCTCAATTCGCACCTTGTCTTTTCTAGTGTTACCGCACATCCAACGAAGCATGCGCATCTCCGCTACGTGCATCTTCTGTGTATGATGCTTCTTAGGAGCCCAGCATTCTGTACCATATAATAAGGCAGGCCGAATAGCGCTCCGATAAAACTTCCCTTTCAATTTTAACGGAAAGTTACGATCACACAAAATCCCTGTTGCACTCCTCCATTTCAACCAACCAGCTTGGATCCTTTGATTAACATCACTATCGATCTCCCCATTCCTTTGGATGATGGAACCTAGATATCTAAACTGGTCGCTCGGTGATATCTCTTGCCCTTCCAATGTTATACCAATATGGTTTTGACTTCTCTGGCTACTAAATTTGCAGTGCATATATGCTGTCTTGGACCTGCTCAATCTGAATCCCCGAGATTCCAATGTTTGTCTCCATAATTCCAATTTGGCATTAACCCCTGCTTTCGTCTCATTTACTAGAACAATATCATCAGCGAATAGCATACACCAAGGGACCTCATCTTGGATAGTTCTAGTAAGCTCATCCATCACGATGGTAAACAGGAAAGGACTTAATGCAGATTCTTGATGTAAACCAATAGTAATCGGAAAATCACTTGTTAAGCCACCGCAAGTTCTGACATTTGCCACTACTCCGTCGTACATATCCTTGATTATGTCAATATACTTGACGGGGACCCCCTTTTTCATCATTGTCCCCCATAATACCTCTATAGGTACCTTGTCGTACGCTTTTTCTAAATCAATAAATATCATATGCAAATCTCTTCTCCTCTCTCGAAAGCGCTCGACAAGTTGACGAAGCAAATGAATCGCCTCTGTCGTCGATCGTCCAGGCATGAACCCAAATTGGTTCTCTGTTATCTTAATATCCTTCCTTAGCCTGTGTTCAATCACTCTCTCCCAAAGTTTCATGGTGTGACACATTAGTTTTATTCCACGGTAGTTTGAGCAACTTTGAATGTCACCCTTATTCTTGTAGATAGGTACAAGGATACTTTTCCTCCATTCATTTGGCATCTTTTTTGTCTGCCAAATCTTATTAAACAGATCTGTCAGCCATTTAACGCCTATTTCTCCTAAGCATCTCCAAATCTCGATAGGAATCCCGTCAGGACCAACCGCTTTTCTTAAATCCATTCTGTTCAAAGCTTCTTTAACCTCAGTAAGTCTTATTTTACGCATGAAATCACGATTTATATCTTGAGATTGAATGACAAGTCCATCCAAATTCTTAGTAAAGCTCTCATTGAACAATTTGTCAAAATAATCTCTCCATCTTTCCTTGATATCCTCATCTCGAACTAAAACCTTCTGATTTTCATTTTTGACACACTTCACCGCACATAAGTCTCTAGTCTTCCTTTCCCGCATTCGAGCAATCCGGTATATATCATTTGCAGCCTCTTTAGTGTCTAATTTCTCGTACACCTCCTTGTAGACCTTAGATTTAGCTTCCCGAACAGCTTTCTTAACTTCCTTTTTAGCCATTTTGTACTTCTCAAATCTCTCCACATCTCTACTTTTCTTCAAATCTTTATAAGAATCTCTTTTAATTTTAATAGCAGCCTTTACATCTTCATTCCACCATGATATGTCCTTAGATGGTGGAGCACCACCTCTCGACTCACCAAGTAGATCTCTAGCTACTTTCTTGATGCAACTAGCCATTTTGTTCCATGTTTTGTCTGGATCATCTTCCGACTGCCAATCCGCTTCTTGTACTACACGATCTATAAAAGCCTTTTGATTACCTTCTTTCAATCGCCACCATTTAATTTTAGGCTCTACCTTACGTCTAATCTTCCTAGGTTCTCTTCTAAATCGAAAATCTAGAACTAAAAGTCTATGTTGAGTAGTTACACTCTCACCTGGCACTACCTTACAGTCGATACAACAACCTCTATCTATTCTTCTCGTCAGAAAAAAGTCTATTTGACTAGCATTTGATCCGCTCCTAAAAGTGATAAGGTGGGACTCTCTTTTCCTAAACCAGGTGTTTGCTAAGATCAAGTCATAAGATAAAGCAAAATCTAGAATCGAGTCACCTACTTCATTCCTTTGTCCGAAACCAAAACCTCCATGGATAGTATCAAACCCACTACGACTAGTACCTACATGTCCATTAAAATCACCACCAATAAATAACTTCTCTCCACTAGGTATACTTTGCACCACCTCGTCTAAATCCTCCCAGAATAGACGCTTACTAGCGTCATCAAGACCTATCTGTGGTGCATAAGCACTAATAACATTAAAGATCTCTCCACCTAGAATAAGCTTAACCAGTAAAATTCTATCACCTTTTCTCCTAATCTCAACTACATCCTCAAGCAACCGTCTATCTATGATTATACCTACCCCATTACGATTTTTATCTCTACCCGTATACCAAAGCTTATAACCCCAAGGCTCTATGACTCTACTCTTTTCACCTACCCATTTAGTTTCTTGCAAACACATAATACCAACTCTCCTCCTAATCATCACCTCCACTAATTCTATTAGTCTACCCGTAAGGGAACCTATGTTCCAGGAAGCTAGACGGATCCTATGAAACCCTTGCTTATTTGTCACTACACCCGGGGTCCGATGTAGCGCGCCGTCTCTGGACGACGACCCTTGCTTATTTGTCACTACACCCGGGGTCCGATGTAGCGCGCCGTCTCTGGACGACGACCCTTGCTTATTTGTCACTACACCCGGGGTCCGATGTAGCGCGCCGCATCTGGACGACGACCAAGCCCTTGCATATTTAACACTACACCCGGGATCCGATATAGCGCGTCGCTGAGTAGGGGACGCCCCAACGATATTCTTATTATGGTTCATGTCATAGAATGTGACAAAGTTTTACGTTGGCTGTCACAAGCCTACCACAACCCTCACCCTTTCTCATCCGGACTTGGGACCGGCAACGGTGGGTTTAAATTTTAATTTGTATCAATTTATAAAATTAATATTATATAAATAAAATTTGATATCCTGGTAAATACAAACATAGTCCAAAACATTCCCGGGTCGGGTCTAAAATTCAGTTTTAAAATACGAAAAATATACATGTCGACCAAAATAAAAAATGAATGTCCGTATAACGAAAAAATGCATACCCTCTAAGAACGGATGCAAGCACGTGCGCGTAGCCATCCAAACAAGTCCGGTTCACTGAACGGGACGGGAACAAGATGCGCGGATGATACACGGGACTAGGGGTATCATGCAGGCTATGCAATTTATTTTTAAAATATTTTCTGTGACTTAAAATGTTATACGGTAAAACATGCAATGCCAGATAAAAATGCCAGTATGTACTAAACATGAAAATGCACCAGTCTACGTAACAAGTCAGGATAATTCATAAATATGAATCAAACAGGTTTAAGCAAGCGGGTCGGGTCGAATGAAATGAAAAATGTAAAATACCATTCGTACCCAAAACACGATAAATCAAGAAAATACCACAAATAAGGAAATACAAGAACTGGAATAGGTCTAAATGAACTAGGTTGTTACATTATGCCCAACTACAAGAAGCATTTCGTCCTCGAAATTCCAAGAACAAGAAAGGATAAAAAAATCAAGAAACTACAAGAACAGATGTGGAAACTTCTGTCGGATTTCATCTTCTCGTTCCCAAGTTGATTCTCCATGCGAGCGATTTCCCCAAGAAACAAGTACAAGAGGGATAACTTTGTTCTTAAGAACCTTTTCTCTTCGATCCACAATCGACATCGGTCGTTCCTCAAAACTTAAATCTTCTCGTACAGTCAGCTCCGAATGATCCAGCATGTGTGTTTCATCTCGAATATACTTACGGAGTTGAGATACATGAAACACGTTATGAACATTCGCCAAAGATTGAGGTAAACCCAATCGATACGCCACTTCTCCAACACGCTCCAAAATCTCGAAAGGCCCAACAAATCGAGGACCAAGCTTGTCTCGACTTCCAAAACGAATCACCCCTCTAGTCAGTGATATCTTCAAGAATACCAAATCACCAACAATGAACTCTAGAGGTCTTCTCGATGTATCGACCAAACTCTTCTGTCGATCTTGTACTGCCTTCATATGATTCCGGATAGTGTTAACATTCTCTACAGTTTGCACGATCAAATCCGGTCCCAACAATCTTCGTTCTCCAACATCGTCCCAACAAACAGGTGAACAATACTTGCGACCATATAAAGCTTCGAATGGAGCCATCTGAATAGTCGCCAGAAAATTGTTATTGTAAGAAAACTCCACTAAGTGTAGATGATCCTCCCATGAACCCTTGAAGTCTAACATGCAAGATCTCGACATGTTTTCAAGTGTTTGGATAGTTCTCTCTGACTGGCCATCTTCCTGAGGATGATAAGATGTGCTAAACTTTAATCGAGTCCCCAAACTTTTCTGTAAGCTTCTCCATAAGTGTGATAAGAAACGGGTGTCACGGTCGGACACGATGCTCACCGGTACTCCATGCAATCTCACAATCTCATGCATGTACCGTTCTGCCAAAGCTTCTGTTGATTGGCCAACTCGAAATGGTATGAAATGAGCTGCCTTGGTCAATCGATCAACAATCACCCAAACTGCATTGTTGCCCTTTGGACTCCGTGGTAAAGCTGTCACGAAATCCATGGTTATATGTTCTCACTTCCATTGAGGAATCAGAAGTGGTTGCAATAAACCAGTAACCCTTTGATGTTCAGCCTTAACTTGCTGACACACTAAGCACTTTGCTACAAAGCGGGCAATCTCCCGTTTCATGCCTTCCCACCAGAAATGTTGTCGTAGGTCTCGGTACATCTTCATGCCTCCTGGATGTATGGAATAAGCGGAACTGTGTGACTCCTTCATAACTTCTTCGCGAATATCTCCTTTTGGCACACACAAACGACTACCATATCGCAACGAACCATCTTCATGAATCAACACGTCCGTTCGAAGTCCAGTTTCAATCTGTTCTCGAAACTTTTGCAATCTAGGGTCCTGTAACTGCGCTGCTTTAATATTCTCGATCAACGACGATTGTACTTGCAGCTGCATCAACTATCCCGAAGAATGCGGTAGCACAACCTCCAAATCAAATCTCCGAAAGTCTTCAATAAGTTCGTTCTGTGCAGTCAACATCTGAATTGCTGGCAACCGACTAAGCGCATCCGGCATAACATTAACTTTCCCCGGATGGTACTTAAGATCAAGATCGTAGTCAGCCATCAGCTCCAACCATCTACGCTGCCTCATATTAAGCTCCTTCTGCGTGAACACATACTTCAAGCTTTTGTGATCAGTGAATACTTCGCCCCTTTCGCCCAATAAGTAGTGTCTCCGAATCTTTAAAGCGAAAATCACAGCTGCTAGCTCCAAATCATGAGTTGGGTAAATCTTATTATGGGTTTTCAACTGTCTCGATGTGTAAGCTATAACCTTCCCGTGCTGCATCAAAACGCATCCCAATCATTTCCCAGATGCGTCGCTGTGAATCACCAATCCTCCGGAACCGTCTGGTACGGTCAAAATAGGAGCGGTTATCAATCTCTGCTTCAACGCCTCAAAAGCTGACGCACATTTATCCGTCCATACGAATGGTACCTCCTTTCGCGTAAGCTTGGTCAAAGGCTCAGCCAAACGAGCAAAATTCTCCACAAACCTTCTGTAATACCCGGCAAGTCCAAGAAAGCTTCTGATCTCTGCAACGTTCTTCGGAATCAACCAATCTCGAACTGCTGCAATCTTTTCGGGATCAACGGCGATTCCATCTCCGGACACGACATGCCCCAAAAACTTCACTTCTTCAAGCCCAAACTCGCACTTGCTCATCTTTGCATACAATCTTTCTTGCCTCAATGTCTGCAGTGCGATCTTCAAGTGTTCTGCATGCGCTTCTACGCTCCTCGAGTAGACCAGAATATCATCAATGAACACCACTATAAACTGGTCCAAGAATGGTGAAAAGATTCGGTTCATCAAGTCCATAAATATCGTCGGTGCATTCGTTACTCCGAAAGGCATCACTAAATACTCGTAATGTCCATACCGAGTTCGGAACGCAGTTTTGCAAATATCTTCTGATTTAACTCAGACCTGATGATATCTGGACCGCAAATCCAGCTTCGAGAATACCCTCGCGCCACTAAGATGCTCGAACAATTCGCCAATGCGAGGGATCGGGTACTTGTTCTTAATAGTTACCCGGTTTAATTCTCGATAATTGATGCACATCCTTCTTGTGCCATCTTTCTTCTTTACTAGAAGAACTGGAGCTTCCCAAGGTGAATTGCTGCTGCGAATTTTACCCTTCTCTAGCAATTCGGTAACCTGCTTCTTTACTTCTTCCAACTCCACTGGTGTCATCGGATATTACACCTTTGAGATTGGCGCTGCACCAGGAACAAGATCGATCGCGAACTCCACATCTCGTTTTGGCGGTAAAACCGAGATGTCCTCGAACACGTCCATGAACTCTCAAACTACAGCTGGCGTTTCCTCCTTATCAACTTCCATTGATGAAAGAACATTGCTTGTCGGCTTAGCCCTAAACTCGACTAGCCCGACAGAACTGCTACCTCCAGCAAAAAAAACTCCGGATGTCCAGGAATCTGGAAAATCACTTTCTTTACCCTACAATCAATGTGAGCGTGGAAAGTGAGACCATCAATTTCCAAGACAACTTCATAACTGTCGGTATCGGTCACCGAGAAATCAGCAAAACATAAACTGGTAAGTAATGAAACGGAGAGAACCAAGGTAATAGAACGACCATGAAACAAGGAAATAAAATAAGACAAGGACTCCAAGTTACTTAAATAGAGTACCGCATTGTAACCATGCTGCAGTTCATAGTTACAATCACATAACTCCACTCAAGTCGCCCAAATCCTAGTATCAGAATCAAAAATAGGACGGTAGAAACAATAAGGAACCAAAAGGATTCAAGCCGAGATGCAAAGTGGTTTGCATATCGTCAAGGAAAAGGATCAAGAGAAAGATATGATTCAAGAATCACGATAACAATGTGGCAGGACATGTTCCTAATCACGAGTATTTTGATTCGTGTATTGGGTCCAATACCCAACTACAAAAGAATCAAACCCGATTAACCTAGATCTTATGCCTCTGATACCAAAAAAAAAACCTGTCACGCCCCGCTTCCCAGAGTGCGCTAAGATAGGCACGTGACAGAGCCAACCATGCTACTTGTGGATAGGAAACATTCCTCCACAGTCACATTACGGCTGTCTAGAGATATCAAGAACAGTAGAAATAAAATAAACTATCTAGTACATGTCCATGAGCCAGAATAAACGAGTCAAGAAATAATATGCTGCAGCAATAAATCCAATAAACAGTAACATCTGGAAAGTACGGAAATAACTGAACTAACTGGATACCAACAGGATCCTCACTGCTCGGCCTGACGGCGGAAATACTTCTGCTCAGCCTGCGACAAAAGTAGAGGATCTGGGCCATGCAAAACCCAGACGTCAGTGCGTCATAATATCAACAATAATATAATCAGGGGGTAACAATACATGCAGACACGAGTATGAACAGTAATAAAAGTAGAACGGTAATAAGTCATAAGTAAACCGTAACATGAATATAGATCAGTGAACAGGATATAAACAGGTGAAGTGCAGTGAGTAGTCTAAACTGTGCTATAGGATTATCTACTCTAAAGTTATTCGAAATCAATTAATATAATCCTCATCGTAACCCATCGGTCTATGCCCCGTTCATTCCCCACGGGACCACGGTAAAATGATGTAATAGACTATGAGTCTATGTCCCGTTCATTCCCCACGTGACCACGGTAAAATTATATAATAGCCCTTTGAGTTACGTTCAGCTACATTCTTGATTTCCCCATACCCCCAAGTTATATATGTAAGTCAGGTATTTATAAATCTGAGACTAATTCCAACACAGGATCAAGCAGGAACAGGTTTGTCTGTACAGACAACAGGATATGTCCATCGGGACAACATGTCAGGATTGTCGGCATTAGAAATAGAATCAGGTAACATGTCAAGTAGTGATATATCAGGCCATGTCAGGCAGTGTACATGTATCAAGTCATTTCAAGTAGTGGTGTATCAGGTATCAAGTCAAGCAGTAGTATATCAGGTCATGACAGGTAGTGCACATGTGTCAAGCGGATGCTCATACTAAAACTGTAGCAAGTACGGATGCACGGTAAAACATGGATGCACAAATATTTTGTCAGGGGTTACATCATGACTATGTAGGATGCACAATTATCAAGCATGGTGCACTAATACAACAGTAACATGAAATAATATGGTCTCGGCGTGCAACTAGATATGTAATAAACCGTACGGATACAGACGGATACTATAAAACTGTAAATCGGTAAAATTTGCTGAATATTAAAACACAAGCACTATTATTTATTAAATAGATATTTATATAATAATATTAACATGGATAACATATCCAAACCGATTAATAACTATAAAAGGGGTATTGATTAACCATGTACAAGAAAGTTCCGTTCAGAAATTCAGCGTCACCCTGATTTGTAAAATAGCTTAAAAATAACAAACGTTCTCCAAAAGGGACATGTCTTATACCAAAATAAAGATAATTCAATAAGGTTTTCATTTTTATAAGTATAAGAATCTCAGGTTGTTCCAACAAAAATCTATGAACATTCGAACTTGAAAGTTGCTGCTGGAATTTCCCTGGACAGCAGTTTAGAGATATTTTCATTTGCATTTTACGCTATTTAAACAATTTATTTTGCTAGTAAATATTTCATAGAGTTATATTATTCTGAGTTATCTTCATAACGAACTAAAGAACGTATACTAATGATTTTTCTATGATTTATAATGAATTTTATAAGGTAAGGTGTACAGTAAATTTCAGATTTGTCGTATCCGCTTTTCAACGACATTTCATGTGTAAATTATAATATTTTCAAATGTATAACATTATAAAATGCAGATTATAAACTAATTAAAGATAATAATAAGAAATATTAAGACGATATATATTTTAAATGATATGGATGCAAACGGGTATCACATAATCGTAAAATGATAAACTAACAAGTGCGGAACATATAATAACTAAGCAATATGAAATGTAATTATTCAATTTGATGCAGTATATGATAGTATAGTATATAACAAGATAAGTTTTCATAACCTAGATCTGAAATGATATGAATGGATGCAAACGGAACATCGAAAAGTTATAAAATTAAATATGGAGTACATGATTTTAAATACAGGTATTCCATTTGTTAAAATAGATGTGTCTAAAGTAATGTAGCATGTAATTAAGATTGGTTTGCATGCCCTAGATCTGAAATGCACTATACAAATGTAAACGGAACGTCGAAAGGCTGTAATATGAAACATGGGATGCTTGATTTAAAATACAGGTGTGATATTTATTTAAATAGGTATATAATGAGTTATATAGCATGTAGAAAGATTAACTTGCCTAGACGGAATAAGAACGGATGTGTACAGAACGTCCTTCGTCGGCGAAATGTCGCGACGCGCGCACGGTACACGGAACGGTTCCAAACAACGCACGAGAGTGATCACGCAAGTCAGGTACGTTCACTGGATCACTCGGATCGTCAGCGACGAGCACGGCTCCGGCGGTGATCACCGGAATCAAGAAACAAGATCAAGAAAAGAAAGAAGAAAGAAGAAGAAGAAGTAAAAAGAAGAGGCTGTGTATTAAATAAGAAAGAAAAAAATTAAATAAATGAAATATACATAAATATATATATGCAGAGGAGAGAGAGAGAAAGGGGTTGTTAGTTTGTTAGGAAATTAGTTTAGATTTAAATTTAAAACAATCTTTTATTAGTTAACTAAATTTTAATTTGTATCAATTTATAAAATTAATATTATATAAATAAAATTTGATATCCTGATAAATACAAACATAGTCCAAAACATTCCCGGGTCGGGTCTAAAATTCAGTTTTAAAATACGAAAAATATACATGTCGACCAAAATAAAAAATGAATGTCCGGATAACGAAAAAATGCATACCCCCTAAGAACGGATGCACGCACGTGCGCGTAGCCATCCAAACAAGTCCGGTTCACTGAACGGGACGGGAACAAGATACGCGGATGATACCACGGGACTAGGGGTATCATGCAGGCCATGCAATGTATTTTAAAAATATTTTCTGTGACTTAAAATGTTATACGGTAAAACATGCAATGCCAGATAAAAATGCCAGTATGCACTAAACATGAAAATGCACCAGTCTACGTAACAAATCAGGATAATTCATAAATATGAATCAAACAGGTTTAAGCAAGCGGGTCGGGTCGAATGCAATGAAAAATGTAAAATACCATTCGTACCCAAAACACGATAAATCAAGAAAATACCACAAATAAGGAAATACGAGAACTGGAATAGGTCTAAATGAACTAGGTTGTTACACCGATGCGCTAAGCAAACTCGCCTCTTCTTATTCGGTCAATCATAAGAAAACATCCTCTTCGAAGTCCTGTCACGGCCTAGCGTGGAAGATGGAAAATTAATACACCGGATCTACACTATTCAAGTGGATATCCCGGATTCGAGAAAACCCATTGTAGAGTTCCTTAAGGACAGAGTACTCCCTGAGGACTGGGTCGAGGCACGCCGGCTCCGTATGAAAGCTCGTCACTACATGTGGAGCAAGGAAAACCTGTACAAAAATTCGTACACCTAACCTCAACTCCGCTGCGTCGATCCCGACGAAACAGATTACGTCCTCCGAGAGATACATGAAAGAGTCGGAGAAGAACATCAAAGGGCCCACAGTCTAGTTCAAAAGACACTGTTGCATGGGTATTACTGGCCGACTATACACCAAGACGCAGAAAATTTGGTCAGAAGGTGCAAGACTTGCCAATTCTTTGGCAGCATCCCTCGATTACCCGCTACCGAATTAACGCCACTAAGTTCCCCTTGGCCATTTGCGCAGTGGGGGATGGATATGATTGGCCAACTCCCCACCGGCACGGGTAGACACAAATACATCCTTATCGTCGTGGACTACTTTACAAAGTGGATAGAAACCATGCCAATCAGAAAACCGGATGCCACCTCAATGGTGAAATTCCTGCAGAATAATATAATCTCCCGATTTAGAATCCTGAGGTGCATTATCACCGACCATGGAACCGACTTCGAAAATGACAAAGTCGGAGAATTTTGCAGTGACTACCATATACTGATGAAGTTCTCCACGGTTGCGCATCCCCAATGCAACGGGAAAGCTGAGATAGCAAACCGAGACGTCATCCTGGGGCTCAGAGCCCGCCTGGAAGGAAGACAGGGCAACTGGGTCGAGAAACTGCCTCGGGTACTGTGGGCGTTATGAACGTCGAGAAAAACAACCACGGGGGATACCCCCGTTTATCCTCTGTTACGGCACCGAAGTAATGGTCTCCGCAGAAATCGGCCTGCCCAGTTATCGAGTCGAGCACTTAGATGACGAGGCTAACGTCTTAGCGCTTCGAAGCAACCTAGACATCTTATTAGAGAAAAGAGATCGGGCGCAAATAAGGATGGCCGCATATCAGCACCAGACCGCCCGATATTACAACGCCCGGGTTAAATATCGAGCTTTCAAGATAGGAGACTTAGTCCGACGTCGAAATGAATTCAAAGACCAAGGGAAGTTACATAAGTTCTCCTCGAAGTGGGACGGTCCATTCCTCGTAACAGAGATATTTCCTGGCGGAGCCTACCGTCTCCACGATTCTTAGGGGCGTGACTTTCCTCGGCCATATAATGCCGAAAAGATTAAGTTGTACAGATAAACTTGTACCCTTTCGAGTAATAAAATTTCTTTTTATGTCAACTGAAGTTTCTAAGCTAAGCCCTCACGTGAGTAGATTCTTGCTCGGCTCTGAGGCCGGCGGATAGTCTCCTATCCGCCATGCTCACTCAAAACGGGTAGCTTCCTGCCCGACAAAATAAGGGCCCTATAGCATCCGGCCACGTGCTTTCTCCAGCCCGGCTCAGAAGCAAGAAAGGTGTCCCAGGATAAGTGCCCCAGCGCATTCAAAGAGCAGCCGAACTAAGTCTAACTCCGCCCTCTTTTCCTCGGCTCCGAGGAGAATAATTGGGGGAGAAGCGCTGATCCACCTACACTTAGAAAAGATCCACCTGTGCTTCGAAAAATAAAGAAGGAAGATCGATGTTCTACAATCACAAGCAAAGAAAGGTCCTTAAGCCAAAGAAAATTTATTAAGAAAATTTATTAAGAGGTATCTCGGCTCCTCAGCCTTACAGAATAAGGGAAAAAGCACATACTCCCTAACTATTACAACAAAAGGGGAAAGGAATTAAGAAAGCATTGACAATGATACTCGGAGGAGAGTTCCTCCAAACGAACCCAAGCAGCCTCTGCCCGCTCCCTCTATCGATACCCATGGACTCGAGAAGCTACGGATCAGCTGGGGACTCCCGTCGAACACGATGCCGCAATCAATCTCTGCTGGAAATATTCGAGAAGAATATCTGTTGAGCGATCTCGTCTGCTCTTCGAGATCAGACCCAGCTCAAAGGCCGTGCGCATCTTGTCGAACGCCTCCGCCAGTGCCTACGGGAATAAGGCCTTATAGAGACTCGGAGAAGACCTCTGTATCGTTAGATAAGCACCTGCAGGAGAAGGGATCGGCAGGGTAGTAAGCACCCACATTGACGCTCCAGACGAATTATCACGGTCTCACACGTCGCCTCGGAACAATCAACTTCGTAGAAATATATGTCGTCTCGAGATACGATGTCTCAGATGGTGTACGCGCGGCCTGCCATCAGGAAGAGACGAAATGGCTAGGAGGAAATCAACGTGGGTGCCTAAGGAGGGGCCATGCCTTCGCTATTTATATCTTCAACAAAAATCTCCCCAATGATCGAGATCTACCCACTGATTGAAAACTATTTAGCGTGCTTGCGCTTTTTAAAAGATGAATCAAAGAATATTTATAACCGCAATCAAGAACGGCGTCGCTTAGTAGCTAGCCGGTGAGTACGGGTCGGTCCACAGGGATGTTGTGTATTTCCTAATTTGGTCTAACGAGTTAATTCCAAACGGTGTGAATGGATTAGCGCTAAAAACTAAACTGATTTATACTAAGACTAGAATCTTGCTAGGATTAGGTTTAGGTTAAGTTTGGAAATGCAAAGATTTCCCACCGCTTTCAATGCCCTAATTTAGATCTCTTTTAGGTGTTATGGTAACAATTAATAAAGGGGATTAGTACAATCGGGAAGAAACGATATTTCTTCCTCTAAGTTCTTGTCTTTCCTTTCTTAATTGGTACCCTAACCTCCATGAAAAATACGTAACCGGTCGTTTATACTACGGTATCACCGTTACCTCATGGGGTAAGCTGCCGTAGGGAACGGTGTGTGTATGTATGCAAGGATTCCTATAAAAACGTATGATGGGCAAGAAAAGGGGTGAGAGATTTTCATCTCTCAAGCCTTCCCCAAATCTAACCCTAACAAGCGAGAAGACTACGCACTCATTAGGGAATTGATAAACATTCTAACTATCTAACTAGGGCAGATAATAAAATTTAAACTAAGGTAATGAAATAAAATTACTTACTTTATTGATGGCTCTCTCCAAACATTAACACAGGAATTTAATTCTGAATAGATGAAATAAAAAGAGGCATACCTCAAAAAGAGGTTTAGGGCTTCTATTTATAGATTCATAGAAACCCTAGGGTTACAATCGATTCACACCTGCATTTACAATTTTACCCCCTAAGAAACCTAATTAATGCACCGACGCACCGACACGAGCGAAACACGCTGACACGCGCGACGCACTGCCGCGGATCCACGGCCATAAGCATGTTTTGGCCGCGGTTCCGCGGCCATTCAGAGAGCTTGTTGCATCATTTATTCAGGTATTCTTCTGTTGCTTTGTTTCTTCTATTTCCTTCACTTGGTTTCTCAGATGGTCTTCTAGTTTCTTCCAGAATTCCACAGTGAATACTGTCGTGGACTTTACCGCTTGCTTCGTGTCGAAATCTTGAACCTTGCGATGCCTTTGTTCTTTGTGAAATTGTCCATTGATCTTCGTTTATTCTCCAAACTGTAGGCTTGATCAAGATTCTTCCATTTGTTGGTCGTAGTCTCACTTTTGTATCGTCTTTTCATCTTTTTCACTGTTTTTGTTCCGAGAACCTGTAACCTGCAACTATGTAGCAGACATGGATCAAAAGCACCTGTTTATTTGTAATATGACTAAGAATGGAGAATATAATAATGCAATATTATGGTATGAACAAATACCCCCAAACTTATCTTTTGCTCGTCCTCGAGCAAACCTAGTTTTATTCTTGAAAAAAAAGACCCAGCCTCACTTTCGCAGGGAAACGCGATTGCACTGAGCTCATGCAACAAGCCGTTAAACCTCTAGGTGTCCCTAGTAGGAGGAGTGTTATCTCCTGAGGGTTTTCAGCGGATACTACCCACAAAATCCTATCAATTCGGCTTATCGACTTTTATTCTCTAATTAGGTTTTCTAACAAGAACTCTATTATCTTCGACTCAGAAATTATCCATCCGTATTTTTCACGCTTCCTTATTATTTAACTTAAGATTATATATGTTCTTGTGAATTTACTTAGCTTTTGGCTTCTTTTAAGTTTTCCTTCTAGGGTTCTATCTCAACTTAGGAATTTTTATCATCTCTATTAAAGATATAAGTCCTATTCTTCATTCCTATCTCTTATCTAAACCCCAATTACAGACCCCTACGTGTGTGTATATATCACCCCTACACTTGGAAATTCAATTCAAGCTATTATACTCTTGTCCATCGTCCAAAGTGCTTTTTAATTGGTGAATTTTTAGATGAAATAGCTCACACATCCTTCATGCGACCGTTAATACTTCTTGAGGTACCAACGACCGATTACAAAGTGTGTTTGCATATTAAAGCTTAATTCCTAGTCTTGTAACACCTCAGACTTTTAGCAGTGACCCCCAAACCAGTTGGTCTAAGGCACTAGGTGATAAAGCACCCTCGCTAAATATTTTTTCTATTTATGCAGCCTTAAGTAATTACAAAAACCAGTATTCATTTGTTTATCTCCTTATTCACACTTGTATTTTTTTTTTAATTTTCCTTCATACTAAGGACTTTAGACAAGAGCATTTCAAGATCTCTTCTACTATTCCAAGTTTCAAGGTTCGTGTTTGTGCAATTTGTAGGGTATATATTTTCAGAATTTAGACTTAAGCTTAGGAATTATTTTTCAAACTTATACTTTAATAAAAATATCAATACTTTTCCCTTGTTTTAATTTAGCCCAAGAAGTCAACTCGAAATTTGCCTATTTCTAAATAAACCACAAAGACATATACTTTCTGCCGTTATATTTTAAGAAATGTTATTTTTTAAGGTTTTTTAATTTACTAAGTCTAAGATCTAGTTGTTCCTAGCTAGTTAACCTTTTTGTCAAACTCAAGTCAATTATGGCTAAAATTGAATGTTTTAATTTTTATAATTTTTAAAAAATTTCAATTTTTATGGGTTTTAAAATAAGTATGCAAATGCAAAAATATACAAATGAATGCGAAGGAAGAAAGCTTACCGAGCACACCCCCAAACTTAAACTTGACAGTGTCCTCACTGTCATGCTACACCAAGAGGGTCAAAATGTCGGCACTCCCCTGTTTATTTATTTATATATTTTTTATTTTTTTATTATTTTTAAAAGAAAAACAAAATATATATACAACAAGGTCCCCCCAAACTTAAGTGAAACGGTGTTTCCACTGTTTTAAGCGTTAAAGTTCAGAGTTAGGGAGGAGAAAAATCAAACTATACAAGGCCTTACACAGGCCAAAGGTTAGCACCAACCATTCAAAATTTTTATCGTGATAATGGTAGGGTTGGTGGAAGAATGGAGTGTAGAGAAAAGAAATGAGAAGCACACGAGACCTTATGGAAAGAAGGGTGGAATAAGGTCTCGGTATATTCGGAGAGGAATGGCGGAAAAGAGAAAGAAGTGTAGTACGAACTTGAGGGTGTAAATTGAGTGAATAAATTAGCACAATTTGTGATGACCGATGTGTTTAAAGCGATTGTGCTAATCTATCAACCCGTCTAGAAATGGGGTCAAATCCCTCAAGATTCGCAAAAAAACATGGGTACGTTGAACTTGGTGAACCATCCATTGAACATGGAAGCGCGACAGATTCTTGCGCGGTCGAAACGTTGGAAAGGACGAAGGGGAGTGATTTAGGGATAATCTTATTCTCACATAAGTAAACTGTCTCGAACTCGAAGGATTCCATCAATGGTTTGAAATGACTGTAAGCAACCGAGTCTGATGATTCAACTAACTCATCTGAAAATTCAAAAGACTCAAACTCGGACGGTGAGTCTTCAAAATCGTCCGAAAAAGTGAAACACTCGTAGTCGATATCGGTTGTGAGAAGAGTGTCAGATTCAAGGAGGAACGCACTAGTGGCGTCAAAACTGCTGTGATCGAACAGAAATTTTTCTAGCTCACAGTCCTCCTGCATGATCTTTTGCGTGGTCGGAAGGATGGAAAGGATGGAGGGTGATTTAGGAAGTATAACAGTTAAAGGTTCAGGAGGATGAATTGGAAAATCCGACACATCAAACAAAAATGGTTCATCCTCAATACTATCCTCATAACTCTCCTCAATACTATCATCATAATTCTCCTCAAAAGTTACCTCATCCATGCAATTATCATCAAAATCAAAACGCATATGAAGTTCGGGAGAAACAATTAATGACTCGGGATGATGAATTAGAGATAAAATTTCAGTCAAATCTACGGGTTCATCATCCAAAATATTCCCGGCGTCAATATCCTCGATCAAGTGAAAATCAATTTTTTCAGACATCTCATCAAAAGCATGGATATTTATCAATTTAGGTTCTAGAGTGGAGGTGTAGAGTTCAAAAGGATTAGGTGTGGTTTCACTCGAAAGGGACTCCTCACAATCTGGCAAATCAAGCACTACAAAGTCACACAACTCATTAAATGTTTTATTTTCAACTGATGAATCATTTTGGACACTTGTTTGAAAACTGGAGTTGTGGAATTCAATTGGTAATGGGTATGTTTGATTTGGAAGGGTGCACAGCTCACTCTCTCCTCTCAAATTCTCACTCTGTCCAACCGCCTCATCATACATTGGAATTTTTGGAGCTAGTTGGAAACTAGCTACCGGTTCACTAGGTTATCTTGATGAATTAAAGGCGGCAATGGACGCATCCAAATTCTTCATCTGTTTGTTTGTTGCTAAAATATAAGCTTCCAACGACTGTTCCAAACTAGACATGGGTTGTGAAGGGGTTTCAATAAAAGATTCAAGGTTGTGTGGATTCTGGAAACTCTCAAATGGCCGTGTAGAAGCAATGTCTAGTGAAGGTGGGAAAGTCAGGTAAGACTGGTAGGAATTGGATGGTTGGACAGGAGTCGGATCAACATTTGGATAAAAGGTGAATGGGCTTGTTGATCCCAAGAACTGGAAGTGTTGAAAGGAGTGAAAGATCGGTTACGAGATTGTTCAATTTGTTCAGAAATAGACATGGGTTTCGGAGTTACAATACGACTTGAAAAAGGAGTATCAACATAAGAAGGTGGTGAAGGTTGCAACGGTTGATACAAAGTGGATTGTGGAGTCCAACTGTTTCTCCTAGAAGCTTCTATTCGATCTTTCAAAGAAATTTTAGGCATGAAGGGGCCGTCCGTAATTCGACCAAACAATTCGCGTATGAAGCAAAGTTTGGTTCATGGTACCAAAGTTCGGCAAGGGTTTTGTGAGGTGGGGTACCCATGATGTAAGAAGGAGAAGAAAAAGAATGTGGGTGGAAGTGTGGTGCAATCGATTTCTTAGCGACAAAATTTGCAAGTCTTTTTTGTAAATTTTTTCCTTTTTGTGTTTTTTTTATTATGGAGCTTTTTGCAAAAAGATTTTCGATAAAAGGCTTAGACACACGTTCAATCAACCACAAATGCACAATCAGGCCTAGATCTAGGGTCACCTAGGTCAGCTAGACAGCTCCTAACTGTTCCAAAGGGCAAGAAGTAGGACCTCAAACCGCCTCTTCACCGCCAATTGTGGCCAGGTAAGCACAAATAAAGAGAGGAGGGATCCGCTCACGAATCACCGTAAGACGGGCCTTTTAAAATTACCTCTCCCTACCTGTCTAGCTTAGGCACCACAAAGTCAGGTTAGGATCAACGGTCGATGCCTACAACTATTCCTTTGTCCTAGCGCGAAGTCCTTAGGGCTGAGTCTAATCTTTTTTTAATTAGATTTATGGTCAATGCAATATGCCTTATGTGATTTTTGGGGTCCTGGGAAGGGTAATGAAATCCCCACCCAATCTGGATTGGTGTAAAAATCCCCTTAAAGTCAATTTAAATCATGCAAAGCAGTAAACACAATCACTTGCAATCATTTTTTTTGTTTTTAGCGCGGTGCAAAGAATCCTGCACAAGATCAATTATTGGAAGGGGGGAAATTTTTGACGCAAAGAATCCTGCAGGAAATGTTACAGAGGAGATATCAGGAGTTCAGAGGAGGAGATCAGAAGCTCACTGAGACTTTTCCACGTGCCGACTCGACCAAGCAGCCGCGGTTAAGCGGCGGGAGCAGGCTAGCGCGGCGGTTCCGCGGTCAAAAGGTAGGTTCGGGTCCCCAAATTTCTTCTGCTCCACTGGTTTGACTTTTCTCTGTTGTTCAGATCTAGGGTTTTCTGTTTTGATCTCTGAATTTTTCCAGATCCGAACTCGTTCGTTAATTCTACAAAATTCACACGAAAATACCCTTAACAAAAGATGATAAATTTTTATATATTTTTTTTATTTTTCAGTTTTTATGATTTTTCAATTTTATATTAACCCAAAATTGCAAAAAGAAAATAACACGCCATCCCCGGCAACGGCGCCATTTGATTTGGAAACTATTTAGCGTGCTTGCGCTTTTTAAAAGATGAATCAAAGAATATTTATAATCGTGATCAAGAACGGCGTCGCTTGGTAGCTAGCCGGTGAGTACGGGTCGGTCCACAGGGATGTTGTGTATTTCCTAATTTGGTCTAACGAGTTAATTCTAAACGGTGTGAATGGATTATCGCTAAAAACTAAACTGATTTATACTAAGACTAGAATCTTGCTAGGGTTAGGTTTAGGTTAAGTTTGGAAATGCAAAGATTTCCCACCGCTTTCAATGCCCTAATTTAGATCTCTTTTAGGTGTTATGGTAACAATTAATAAAGGGGATTAGTACCATCGGGAAGAAACGATATTTCTTCCTCTAAGTTCTTGTCCTTCCTTTCTTAATTGTTACCCTAACCTCCATGAAAAAATACGCAACCGGTCGTTTATACTACGGTATCACCGTTACCTCGTGGGGTAAGGTGTCGTAGGGAACGGTGTGTGTATGTATGCATGGATTCCTATAAAAACGTATGATGGGCAAGAAAAGGGGTGAGAGATTTTCATCTCTCAAGCCTTCCCAAAATCTAACCCTAACAAGCGAGGAGACTACTCACTCATTAGGGAATTGATAAACACTCTAACTATCTAACTAGGGCAGATAATAAAATTTCAATTAAGGCAATGAAATAAAATTACTTACTTTATTGATGGCTCTCTCCAAACATTTACACAGGAATTTAATTCTGAATAGATGAAATAAAAAGAGGCATACCTCAAAAAGAGGTTTAGGGCTTCTGTCACGCCCCACCCCCAATACAGAGTGTATTGTCCGCTTTGGCCTAAGCCGCACGGTTTTTCCCTTAGAGCGAACCGGACCCGACCAGGGGCCACTTCCCAGGAGGTCACCTATCCCAAGACTTCCCTGGCCCAAGCACGCTTAACTACGGAGTTCTCAAGCTCCTGTAGTTCCGGTTCACTTAAAAGGCGCCTCTGTATTGAAGGGTGATATCATTCCATTTATAATACAGATCTGCCCTCTTTCGGAATGTATTCCGAAGAGTCCCCATTGTTCTACAGTGGGTCCCACGGACTCAAGAGGTGGCCCCCACGGATTCAAGAGGTGGCCCCCGCCCACTTAACACGACACTTGGCGTGGCACTTTGTTCCGTATGGCACTTTGCTCCGTGAGCAAGAACCGGGTCCCGACATTCTCCCCACCTTTGAACAATGGTTCGTCCTCGAACCACAGACCTACTATTGAGGGACCAGTTTTGATACCATTCTGTCACGCCCCACCTCCAATATAGAGAGTATTGTCCGCTTTGGCCGAAACCGCACGGTTTTGTCCTTCGGAGTAAACCGGACTCGGCCAGGGGCCACTTCCCAGGAGGTCACCCATCCCAAGACTTCCCTGGCCCGAGCACGCTTAACTACGGAGTTCTCAAGCTCCTGTAGTTCCGGTTCACTTAAAAGGCGCCTCTGTATTGAAGAGTGGTATCATTTCATTTATAGTACAGATCTGCCCCATTTCGGAATGAATTTCGAAGAGTCCCCATTGTTCTACAGTGGGTCCCACGGACTCAAGAGGTGGCCCCCACAGATTCAAGAGGTGGCCCCCGTCCACTTAACACGACACTTGGCGTGGCACTTTGTTCCATGTGGCATTTTGCTCCGTGAGCAAGAACCGGGTCACGCCCCGCTTCCCAAAATACGGAAAACGAGAGATGACTAGGCCAGCCATGCTCCTACGGTCAAGGAATCATCCCACCGTAGTCACACTTCGGCTTCTAGCACTACATGGTAATCAGTAAATAAAGCACAGTATTAAAGGAATCACATCACTAATTTATTACATTAAAATTCCATTGTTCACAAATTACAGATAATAAGAACAATAACTAACCAAGTTCAATCGCACGATCACTTTTATGGAAAGCAGTAAAAGAAGAAGGTACACCAAACTATATCTCTGTGAACTCGAATGGTAGATTCGTCTCCTGTGCTGGTCCTCCCGCGGGATCTGAACATGCATACTCAGGTCGTCAGAGCGACACAATAACAATATTACTATAATAAGATGAAACAGGTATATGAGGTAATACTGGTGTAGGAACAATGCAAGTAATCACTATGTCACTATATGATGCAGAATATGTTATGTGTCCCTATCGGTCTCTAGGTCATGTTTGAAATCACATAGTGGAAGGAGGATCATGTTTAACAGGAGTCTCGTACATACCCGAGACAACGGCCCACATGCCCGGGACATAACCCTGTCAGCCGAATCGCTAGATCCTACCCTACACGTATCAGTATCACGGTTCGAATGATCATCCTCTAAACACGGTCCCGCTAAATACGATACTCTTTCCACTTTGATTTCCCATTTTTCCCCAGGTTTACACTATTTATGATCTTGATCTAGTTGTGTACAAGTATACCAATGGCACGGTTTCATCACTATTCACTGTATCAATCACTGTCACGAATATTCACTTTCCATTGATGTACTCGTCACTCCTAAACCAACATCTATCACGCACGATAATGCAACGTCCACACGCACTAACACTGAGTATATAGTAAGGGTATGACATATGTATTGTATGCTACCAATAAACTCTGTATGTTATGAATCAACATGCATATCATTAACTAAAATAATTTGCATAAATCAATATGTTCAGAATTCAGCAAAATGATACAAGTAAGATAAATAGAACACTCAGTTAGCAATCCATCAAAATTTGTTTCAGTTCAATCGGGATTCCGGTTTTCAAGATACAGCTGTTTCATTTTAAGTGCTCGCGGCTGGAAATTCAGTTTCAGAACTGAACGTCCGTTTCGCGACACGAATTGCACCCGATTGGGCTCAGAATTTAGCGATGCTACTGTTGAATGAAATCTAGGGTTCCTAATAGAGTATTCAACGCAATAGACGGATCCTCAATCGCATCTGTACGTTAAAAGTTATGCACAGTTTAACCTCAGTGTGTCATTTCAGAATCTGTTCTGGACAGTTGTACGTTCTGCCCTTTTAAATACAGTTTAAAATAACAAACGGTGATGAATCGGAATGGAACCACCAGTTTTGTTTAACTAACAGAATTATCTTTAATCTACTGCAGGGTTCCGCAATATACGACTTCAGGAAACACAGTGACACAGGTCTTTGGACAGAACACAATAATCAGAAACACTCTGGACTGCAGTCCAGAGTCGCTTTCCGATCTGATTATCTTCACAGTTATAGAATAGAAATCATTAGAATTTTACATAGGGTTAAAGTTCGTCGAGTCGGCTTCGATTTAAGCCCTCGAACATATCATTCCAGTATGTATATAATTTATGGTGATTTTATTCGTTTTCAGGTACGAGAGAATTCTAGTTTTATCGGCATATTTGGGAGTATCAATTTTTGTCACTAACAATCGTATTTTCCAGCGAGATTCATACACGTTATTTATCATCAAATGGGCCAACAGAAAATATCAGTTTCCGTCAAAATAAACTATTGTAATCATTGGAGACTAGCATCGAACACTTAGGTTACAGTACGTATCGGGAATCGGTAAATTCGTAAACTAGATTATTTAGGTTTGTACCACTGTTATTTTAGCATGAAGCAAGTAAACACTTGCCTGGAAACGTCTCGGGGTCGTACGGCAGCAGTGGCGTCACGGACGCGTGACGTACGCCGTGTAACGGATTCTCGCGAGCTTGGTTCGAGACACGGGTTTTACGTCGGAGTTTCCCGGAGTCGTCTTGAGCGCGCTGGAAGTGTAGAGTAGGCTCTGTGGATCTCTTGAGTAGTGCTGAGATTGACGATGGTCGGCGGCGGCACTCCGGTGAAGTGCAACAGTGAAATGTTTGGAAATGGGTTTGGGTGATTTTGGGTGTGGTTTCTAGAGAGGGAGAGAGAGAGATGGTGAGGCTATAGTGATAACGATGCGGAGTTTCAGTGGAGGTGTCGACGACGTGGTTCAGGTCAGTTGGGTCTCGCCGTCGTCGAGTGTAAGAGGGGCCGAACTCAGGTGTGGGGTTGTGTGCAGGGAATGCTCGGCAGGGGTGTGCTCGTGTTGATGGAGGTGGAGTCGTGGAGGGAGGAGGTTGGTGGAGGAGACGTGAGGGATCGCTGAGGAGTTGTCGTCGTCGGAGGTCGAGGGGAGTTAAGAGGTGTAGTGGGTGCTCGAGTTTGGGGGCTCGGTGAATGTAAAGAGAGAGATGAGGAGTGAGTTGGAGAGGGAGAGTGATGAGAGGAGTTGGAGACGAGGGGGTGCGTGCATCGCGGTTGTAACGGCAGGAGCGGGGCGTGGGCGTGGGCATGAGGCGCGGCGGAGGAAGTGATCGCGAGCGTGTAAAGGGGGAGTAGCCGTTGGGGATTTAAAGGAGATGAACAGTAGTGGGGTCGGGTCGGGTGAGTGGAGGAAATGGTCACGGGCCGAAGGGAGAGTGGGCCGGGCTTTCCAAAATAATTCCTATTAAAAATTTCTGTGGGCTGAGGAAATAAACGGGCCGGCTCAAATTCAAAATAATTTGAGTGGGCTGAGGGAAATTAAAGGGGGCGGCCCTGGTGATTTATAAGGAAAATTTATTTGAAAGGAATGTGTGGGCTTGGTAAAGGAAACGGGCTGAGGAAAGGAATTTAAGTTCTAAATTTCTAAATGGGGAATTTCCAATTGGGCTGGGGTTTAAATTGGAAAATAATTCTAGGGTTTTGATTGAGCTAAATCTTGAATCTCGAGTAGCCAATTACCAACGAAAAGTACGAGGAAAAATCAGGAGACAAACGGGATTTGGAAAATAAAGGAAAATTTTATAGATGGAGAACGGGGATTTACATCATACCCCCCTTACAAAAATTTCGTCCTCGAAATTTAACAAAGATACAAGAAACCATGTACTAAACAAAGAGATGTGGATAACGATCACGGATATTTTCCTCCCGTTCCCAGGTGGATTCTCCTGGGGAATGACCGTCCCAAGACACTCGGACTAAAGGAATGATCTTATTCTTCAGCACTTTCTCTCTGCGGTCGAGAATAGTAGTAGGCTGCTCTTCGTACGATAAATCGGTACCCAAAACTAGCTCCGAATGGTCCAGGACATGGCTCCCATCCCGAACATAACGCCGCAACTGTGACACGTGGAAAGTGTTGTGCACACCAGCTAGCGATGAAGGCAAGGCAGGTCGATAGGCCACCTCTCCTACTCGCTCTAGCACCTCGAAAGGTCCGATAAAACGGGGACTAAGCTTTCCCCGACCTCCGAACCTGATAACTCCACGAGTAGGGAAAATCTTCAAGAACACATGATCTCCGACTTCGAATTCTAATGCCCTTCTGCTGGTATCTGCCCAACTCTTCTGTCGATCCTGAGCCGTCTTAATACGTTGCCTGATCATTTGGACCTTGTCGACTGTCTGAACAATGAGTTCGGGGCCCAGTAATCTTCGTTCTCCCACATCATCCCAACATACTGGGGATCGACACTTCTGCCCGTATAGTGCTTCAAAAGGAGTCATCTGAATACTAGCCTGATAACTATTGTTATAAGAGAACTCGACTAGATGCAGATGGTCTTCCCAGGAGCCCTGAAAGTCCAACATACAAGCTCTCAACATATCCTCGAGCGTCTGAATCGTACGCTCGGATTGTCCATCCTTCTGTGGGTGATAAGCTGTGCTGAATTTAAGACGGGTTCCCAAACTCTCCTGTAAGCTCTTCCAAAAGTGCGACAAGAATCTCGTGTCCCGGTCTGACACAATGCCGACTGGAACACCGTGAAGTCGCACAATCTCCTGCATATATCTTTCTGCCAGTGATTCTGTCGACTGTCCCACTCGGAAAGGTAGGAAGTGTGCAGCTTTTGTGAGGCGATCGACGATAACCCAAATAGCGTTATTGCCCCTAGGGCTCCGTGGTAAGGCCGTCACAAAATCCATAGTAATGTGCTCCCACTTCCATTCAGGTATCGGCAATGGTAATAACAATCCTGCTGTCCTCTGATGTTCCGCCTTCACCTGCTGACATACCAAGCACCTGGATACGAACCTCGCAATTTCCCGCTTCATTCCGTTCCACCAAAAGTGCTGCTTTAGGTCCTGATACATTTTTGTACCTCCTGGATGCACAGAATAAGCTGAATTGTGTGCTTCAGCCAAAACTTCTTCTCGAACATCTCCTTTAGGTACACAGAGTCTGCTACCGAATCTCAGAGAGCCATCTTCATGTATAATCAAATCCGTTCTCAGTCCAGCTTCCACTTGCTCTCTGAACTTTTGCAATCGGGGATCATCCGCTTGTGCAATCTTGATGCGATCCACCAGGGAAGATTGCACCTGTAGTTGCCAAAATTGACTGAGTGCGTTCGGCGTAACGACCTCAAGTGCAAGTCTCTGGAAATCCTCAATAATGCTCCTCTGATCGGTCAACATCATGACCGCTGGTTTGCGACTGAGCGCATCTGGTACAACATTGACCTTCCCCGGGTGATACTGAAGGTCCAAATCATAATCTGCCATTAGCTCTAGCCATCGGCGCTGCCTCATGTTCAGTTCCTTCTGAGTGAAAACATACTTCAAACTTTTATGATCCGTGTAAACCTCCACTTTCTCACCCAATAGATAGTGCCTCCAAATCTTCAACGCAAAGACTACCGCAGCTAACTCCAAGTCATGCGTGGGGTAGTTCTTCTCGTGGTTTCTCAGTTGTTGAGAGGCGTAAGCAACCACACGACCGTGCTGCATTAGCACACAGCCTAATCCCTTCCCTGAGGCATCACTGTGTATCACCAAACCACCGGAATTATCTGGTACTGTAAGTATAGGTGCCGTGGTTAACTTCTGCTTCAGTGTGTCGAATGCCTGAGTGCACTCCTCTGTCCATGTAAACGGCACGTCCTTCCTTGTCAGTCTCGTCAATGGTTCCGCGATTCTTGAGAAATCTTGGACGAATCTCCGATAATAACCTGCCAATCCCAGAAAACTCTTGATTTCAGCTACTGACTTCGGCGTTGGCCAATCTCTGACAGATTCTATCTTTGCCGGGTCCACCGAGATGCCTTCGCCCGAAACAATATGTCCCAAAAACTGAACCTTGTCAAGCCAGAATTCACACTTGCTTAGCTTCGCATACAGCTTCTCTTCCCGAAGAACTTGCAGTACCGTGCGCAAATGCTCAGCATGCTCTTCCCGGGTCTTCGAGTAGACAAGTATGTCGTCGATAAACACAACGACGAACGTGTCCAAGTACTTTGCAAACACCATGTTCATCAAGTCCATGAATATTGCTGGGGCATTGGTAACACCGAACGGCATCACAAGAAACTCGTAATGTCCGTATCGGGTCCTGAAAGCCGTCTTGCATACATCCTCGGCTGCTACTCTGATTTGATGATATCCAGAACGGAGGTCCAACTTCGAGAATACCTTAGCTCCACTTAACTGATCGAATAGGTCGTCAATGCGCGGTATTGGGTACTTGTTCTTTATTGTGACCTTGTTCAGCTCCCGATAATCTATACACATTCGCAGCGATCCATCCTTCTTCTTTACTAGCAGGACCGGTGCACCCCACGGTGAAGCGCTTGGCCGAATAAATCCCTTCTCCAATAGTTCTTCAACCTGCTTCTTCAATTCCGCCAACTCAACTGGTGCCATTCTGTATGGGGCCCTGGATACTGGGGCTGTACCTGGAATCAAATCGATTGAGAACTCCAAGATTCGAGGAGGTGGTAGACCTGGTAGATCTTTGGGAAATACATCCAGAAAGTCCCGAACAATTTCTGGAACTGGGCTCTTATCAATCTCCATAGCTGACAGTTCCTTGGGCTTGGCTCTATACTTAGCTGGCTCCAAAAATTCACTTCCGCCCTCGAAAATAAACTCCGGGTGATTGGGGATGCGGAAGATCACCTTTCTTGCACGACAATCGATAACTGCATGGAAAGTGCTCATCCAATCCATCCCGAGAATTGCGTCGTAACTGCATGTCCCGATCAGAAGGAAATTCGCATAGAATTCTCTGCCACACACTACAACCGGGCATAATCTACATTCTCGACTAGATATTATAATGCCATTACCCGTATGAATTTCCCATCCCTTAGTTAGTGGTTCATGTGGTATTGAGTATGTATCAGTGAAATGCTCAGACAAGAAACAATGCGATGCTCCCGAATCAAATAGTACTCTAGCTGGCAAGGAATGTACGAGTAGAGTACCTGTAACCACGTCTCCTGACGCCTCTGCCTGCTCGGCGGTCAAGGTGAAAGCCCGTCCCTGACCGCGACCTGTAAAGGGTTGCCTCTGCTCCTGCGGCCTCTGCTGTGACGGTCCAGAACCTCCCTGTATCTCTGCTCGCTCAGGGCAACTGTTAATCCTGTGCTGACTGGAACCGCAAATCAAACACTGTCCCTTGGCACGGCGACAGTCCTTCTGGGTATGCCCTCCTCTACCGCAGTAGCCGCAAGTTACGCCCTGTCTCTGGGGGCGATGCTGTGGTACGAACGGGCGCTTCATTTGTGTCGTTCCTGCTCTGTGAACCGGTATGGCTTCTCGAGAAGGCGCGTGGGTACGTGCTGGAACGACTGGGGGTCTTCTGAACTTGTTAATCAATTTCTCCTGAACTCTCGCCGCGTTGAGTACCTGTGCGAAAGTCTGCAAATCCAACGATGCAATCAACTGCTGCAACTCGAAATCTAACCCCTGAAGGAAGCGTCTGGCCCTGGTGGCCTCTGATTTGACCATGTACGGAGCAAAGCGGCTCAAACGGTTGAACTCTGCCGCATATACGTCCACTGAGCGTCCATTCTGCTTCAAAAGAATAAACCTTTCCTCCATTTCTGCCTTGGCTGTGGGAGGAAAATAATGATCTAAGAAGCACTCCTTAAACTTGCTCCATTCAATTGGCTCGTCAAGTCTGCTTTCTTCCACCGACCACCATGTACGGGCTTCGTCTTCTAATTGAATCTTTATCACGTCCACTCTGTCTTCCTCTGGAACCCTGGCGGCTGTCAATAAATTCTCCATGTTCACCAGCCATTGCTCAGCCTCAAGGGGTTCAGCTAGCCCTGTGAATGCAGTTGGGTGTAACCGTCGGAAGTCTGATACGGTACCAGCCCTAGCCTGATAAGTTGGTGGAGTAGCACCCTCGGGAGCGGTAATAAGTGCGGAGGGTCCTCCTGCGGCGGTAATCGCCCTGAGTCCCTCAGTGAGTAAATCTGTCTTCCTCTCCTGAGCTTCCGCGAGAGTGGTCAATGCACTAAGTATTCTTTCCGTGCGGTCCTGAGAGCTGGAGTCCGAGGAGGGGTCGTTCGGCGACGTCATATCACTGGAAGATTCAAAAGGATAGAATCAGATTCAAGGATGAAAATTAAGAGTAGTGAAACAAGAATAACGTAATACAGTATAGTTAATGTTATTCCTTGATACTAAACCTGGCTCTGATACCAACTAAACCATGTCACGCCCCGCTTCCCAAAATACGGAAAACGAGGGATGACTAGGCCAGCCATGCTCCTACGGTCAAGGAATCATCCCACCGTAGTCACACTTCGGCTTCTAGCACTACATAGTAATCAGTAAATAAAGCACAGTATTAAAGGAATCACATCACTAATTTATTACATTAAAATTCCATTATTCACAAATTACAGATAATAAGAACAATAACTAACCAAGTTCAATCTCACGATCACTTTTATGGAAAGCAGTAAAAGAAGAAGGTACGCCAAACTATATCTCTGTGAACTCGAAGGGTAGATCCGTCTCCTGTGCTGGTCCTCCCGCGGGATCTGAACATGCATACTCAGGTCGTCAGAGCGACACAATAACAATATTACTATAATAAGATGAAACAGATATATGAGGTAATACTGGTGTAGGAACAATGCAAGTAATTACTGTCACTATATGATGCAGAATATGTTATGTGTCCCTATCGGTCTCTAGGTCATGTTTGAAATCACATAGTGGAAGGAGGATCATGTTTAACAGGAATCTCGTACATACACGAGACAACGGCCCACGTGCCCGGGACATAACCCTGTCAGCCGGATCGCTAGATCCTACCCTACACGTATCAGTATCACGGTTCGAATGATCATCCTCTAAACACGGTCCCGCTAAATACGATACTCTTTCCACTTTGATTTCCCCTTTTTCCCCAGGTTTACACTATTTATGATCTTGATCTAGTTGTGTACAAGTATACCAATGGCACGGTTTCATCACTATTCACTGTATCAATCACTGTCACGAATATTCACTTTCCATTGGTGTACTCGTCACTCCTAAACCAACATCTATCACGCACGATAATGCAATGTCCACACGCACTAACACTGAGTATATAGCAAGGGTATGACATATGTATTGTATGCTACCAATAAACTCTGTATGTTATGAATCAACATGCATATCATTAACTAAAATAATTTGCATAAATCAATATGTTCAGAATTCAGCAAAATGATACAAGTAAGATAAATAGAACACTCAGTTAGCAATCCATCAAAATTTGTTTCAGTTCAATCGGGATTCCGGTTTTCAAGATACAGCTGTTTCATTTTAAGTGCTCGCGGCTGGAAATTCAGTTTCAGAACTGAACGTCCGTTTCGCGACACGAATTGCACCCGATTGGGCTCAGAATTTAGCGATGCTACTGTTGAATGAAATCTAGGGTTCCTAATAGAGTATTCAACGCAACAGACGGATCCTCAATCGCATCTGTACGTTAAAAGTTATGCACAGTTTAACCTCAGTGTGTCATTTCAGAATCTGTTCTGGACAGTTATACGTTCTGCCCTTTTAAATACAGTTTAAAATAACAAACGGCGATGAATCGGAATGGAACCACCAGTTTTGTTTAACTAACAGAATTATCTTTAATCTACTGCAGGGTTCCGCAATATACGACTTCAGGAAACACAGTGACACAGGTCTTTGGACAGAACACAATAATCAGAAACGCTCTGGACTGCAGTCCAGAGTCGCTTTCCGATCTGATTATCTTCACAGTTATAGAACAGAAATCATTAGAATTTTACATAGGGTTAAAGTTCGTCGAGTCGGCTTCGATTTAAGCCCTCGAACATATCATTCCAGTATGTATATAATTTATGGTGATTTTATTCGTTTTCAGGTACGAGAGAATTCTAGTTTTATCGGCATATTTGGGAGTATCAATTTTTGTCACTAACAATCGTATTTTCCAGCGAGATTCATACACGTTATTTATCATCAAATGGGCCAACAGAAAATATCAGTTTCCGTCAAAATAAACTATTGTAATCATTGGAGACTAGCATCGAACACTTAGGTTACAGTACGTATCGGGAATCGGTAAATTCGTAAACTAGATTATTTAGGTTTGTACCACTGTTATTTTAGCATGAAGCAAGTAAACACTTGCCTGGAAACGTCTCGAGTTCGTACGGCAGCAGTGGCGTCACGGACGCGTGACGTACGCCGTGTAACGGATTCTCGCGAGCTTGGTTCGAGACACGGGTTTTACGTCGGAGTTTCCCGGAGTCGTCTTGAGCGCGCTGGAAGTGTAGAGTAGGCTCTGTGGATCTCTTGAGTAGTGCTGAGATTGACGATGGTCGGCGGCGGCGGTCCGGCGAAGTGCAACAGTGAAATGTTTGGAAATGGGTTTGGGTGATTTTGGGTGTGGTTTCTAGAGAGGGAGAGAGAGAGATGGTGAGGCTATAGTGATAACGATGCGGAGTTTCAGTGGAGGTGTCGACGATGTGGTTCAGGTCAGTTGGGTCTCGCCGTCGTCGAGTGTAAGAGGGGCCGAACTCAGGTGTGGGGTTGTGTGCAGGGAATGCTCGGCAGGGGTGTGCTCGTGTTGATGGAGGTGGAGTCGTGGAGGGAGGAGGTTGGTGGAGGAGACGTGAGGGATCGCTGAGGAGTTGTCGTCGTCGGAGGTCGAGGGGAGTTAAGAGGTGTAGTGGGTGCTCGAGTTTGGGGGCTCAGTGAATGTAAAGAGAGAGATGAGGAGTGAGTTGGAGAGGGAGAGTGATGAGAGGAGTTGGAGACGAGGGGGTGCGTGCATCGCGGTTGTAACGGCAGGAGCGGGGCGTGGGCGTGGGCGTGAGGCGCGGCGGAGGAAGTGATCGCGAGCGTGTAAAGGGGGAGTAGCCATTGGGGATTTAAAGGAGATGAACAGTAGTGGGGTCGGGTCGGGTGAGTGGGGGAAATGGTCACGGGCCGAAGGGAGAATGGGCCGGGCATTCCAAAATAATTCCCATTAAAAATTTCTGTGGGCTGAGGAAATAAACGGGCCGGCTCAAATTCAAAATAATTTGAGTGGGCTGAGGGAAATTAAAGGGGGCGGCCCGGGTGATTTATAAGGAAAATTTATTTGAAAGGAATGTGTGGGCTTTGTAAAGGAAAAGGGCTGAGGAAAGGAATTTAAGTTCTAAATTTCTAAATGGGGAATTTCCAATTGGGCTGGGGTTTAAATTGGAAAATAATTCTAGGGTTTTGATTGAGCTAAATCTTGAATCTCGAGTAGCCAATTACCAACGAAAAGAACGAGGAAAAATCAGGAGACAAACGGGATTTGGAAAATACAGGAAAATTTTATAGATGGAGAACGGGGATTTACAGCTTCTATTTATAGATTCATAGAAACCCTAGGGTTACAATCGATTCATACCTGCATTTACAATTTTACCCCCTAAGAAACCTAATTAATGCACCGACGCACCGACACGAGCGAAACGCGCTGACACGCGCGACGCACGGCCGCAGATCCACGGCCATAAGCATGTTTTGGCCGCGGTTCCGTGGCCATTCAGAGAGCTTGTTGCATCATTTCTTCAGGTATTCTTCTGTTGCTTTGTTTCTTTTATTTCCTTCACTTGGTTTCTCAGATGGTCTTCTAGTTTCTTCCAAAATTCCACAGTGAATAATGTCGTGGACTTTATTGCTTGCTTCGTGTCGAAGTCTTGAACCTTGCGCTGCCTTTGTTCTTTGTGAAATTGTCCATTGATCTTCGTTTATTCTCCAAACTGTAGGCTTGATCAAGATTCTTCCATTTGTTGGTCGTAGTCTCACTTTTGTATCGTCTTTTCATCTTTTTCACTGTTTTTGTTCCGAGAACCTGTAACCTGCAACTATGTAGCAGACATGGATCAAAAGCACATGATTATTTGTAATATGACTAAGAATAGGGAATATAATAATGCAAAATTATGGTATGAACACCCACGCCACAACGCAAATCCCAGAATATCGCATCTCCCAGATAAGGAACGACCATGTAGCGTCCGGTTACTGGCTCGCTCCCTCCCATACGGGTCAGAGAAGTTGAACGACATCTCCAAGAGAGACGCAGGTATCTCGAGATGCTCACCATAGGCGCCGAGAACCCGAGAATCAAGGAGGCGTAGATATGGAAACCCTCGCCGGCAGTTTCCTGCTCGGCTCATCTGTGGAGGGCAGTTCCTGCCCGGCTACGCTGCGGATCAGAAGCCCTCGCCACGAGGCGGCCGAGTAGTTTCCTGCTCTGCTCATTCGCGGAGGGCAGCTTCCTGCCCGGCTACGCTGCAGATCCAAAGCCCTTGTCACGAGGCGGCCGCATAGTTTCCTGCTCGACTCATCCGCGGAGGGTGGTTCGTGCCTGGCTACGCTGCGGATCTGGAGTAGTTTCCTGCTCGGCTCATCCGTGGGGGCAGCTTCCTGCCCGGCTACGCTGCTGATCCAAAACCCTCGTTACGAGGCGGCCGAGTAGTTTCCTGCTCGGCTCATCCATGGAGGGTAGCTTCCTGCCCGGCTATGCTGCGGATCCAAAGCCCTCGTCACGAGGTGGCCGCGAAGTTTCCTGCTCGGCTCATCCCCGGGGGGAAGCTTCCTGCCCGGCTATGCTACGGATCCAAATCCATTGCCACGACGCGGCCGAGTAGTTTCTTGCTCGGCTCATCCACGACCGAGTAGCTGCCTGGTCGGCTCATCCACGTCAAAGTCTGTAGACCGACCCCTATCCGGTGCGCGATCGCAAAGTGAACAAACTCTTGTCAGGACCCAAGTGAATAAAGCTCAGATTCGCTCGTTCCAAGGAACCCGATCCGCACCCGATTCAAGGGACATCGATCTATTTAGACTTAATGTTCACTTGTTCTCGCATCACCTCGACTCCTGGGTGAGAAGGAACGCCGATCTACTTGTACTTGGCGTTCGTTCGTTCTCGCGTCACCTCGACTCCGGGATGAAGAGGAACGCCGGTCTACTTATACTTGTGGTGGTTTGTTCTCGCGTCACCTCGACTCCGGGGTGAGGAGGGACACCGGTCTATTTATACTCGGCGTTCGTATTTCGCATTCGCTCGTCACATCGACTCTAAGGGACATCGGACTGTCTACACTTGTGAAATATATAAGAGTAAAAACATTGCGTCCATACACATCATAGATGAGCTAAAATTACTTTATTAATATTCCGAATTATGTACAGGTTATTATAGGCTCCCTAGCCTTACAAGATGCCTGGAGGATTACAAAAATATAAATAACAAAAAGGGGGACAGAAAACAGGAAGGACAGCAGCCTCAAGTTACCTTCTCGGCTGCTACTTCCCTCTGTTTAGCGCTTCAGCTAGGAGCTTCGGTTGCGGCCTCCGGCTCGGTGCTTCTGCTCGCCGCTTCGCCTCCTCCCGCCGGCTCGGCACTTCTGCCATGAGGCACTACCTCGACCAGGGGATACCTCGCCCGAAGCTCCCGGTCGTCTAACCCGGGCATCACTTCCTTAACAGCGTCGAGTGCGTTGTGCCACCCGACGGCCGCGGAGTCGGCAAGGTCCATATAAAATTGGTCAAAGGCCTTGTACTCCTCCATGGCCCTTCCTGCCCTGCCCTCGGCATGCTTCGCCGCCTCGTGGGCCGCCTGGGCATCCCTCTTGAATGAGTCTCTCTGCCTCTTCATAGCGTCATAGAGCCCGTTAACCTCCTCCATCTTGGCCTAAATAGCCCGGTTGGATTCGGCCAGGAGCCGATGAGACTACTTCAGCTTCGTGACCGTCAAGCCCTCCGCTACCAACCTCAGGTCCAGGGAGGCCGCCTTGTCCTCCGCCTCCTTCAACTTGGCCTGAAGCTCTATTTCATGCGAGGAAGATTCCCTGGCCTTTTTCATCGCCGGGGCCACCTCCTCGGCCTCCATAGCTGTGAGGAGGGTGCAATACTGAAGGACCTGCAGGAAAGACACAAGCAATTTTCATCAAAAGCCAGACCGAGATAAAAACACTTGGAAATTCTTTAGGGGATTATTAACCTGGACGGCCTCCTGAGCTATTGCCGCGACTCGGGCCTTCAGGGTGCCCCAGAAAATTTTGGCCCCCGCCGCCTTCTCCATGTTTACCAGCAAGCTATCGGCCACGGAGAGCCTTGAAGACACCTCAATGCAGAAGCCGTCCTCTTGCACCTGTATCCCAGACATGTGAGGCCAAGAAACCACCCTCTTCTGCCTCTTGAGCGGAGACTCGGCGGAAGACGGCGTTTCTGCCCTATCCCGGGGAGCCTGATCCCAGGTATGCTTCTTCCCACCGCCTCGGCGATCCTCTGGCACGGAGGGAGAAACGGTGACCTTCGCGGGAGGGGCTTGCCGGGGAACCGCTCTCGGTGCGGGTCTGGATAAGCTAGCGCCGCCACCCTTCCTCCACTGCACCTTGGCGGCCATGGCAGCTATGATCTTCGAACGATCCATTGACTCTGCGAAATATATAAGAAAAAAGGATCAACAACTAAAACAGAAAAATTATGCTAAGTCTAAATTAATCGGCGAAGCCCTAACTTACCCTTGAAGCGCGCGGGACTGAGTCATGCTCGGCTCAAAACCTGCTCGGAAAGTAGGACATCAGTCCGCTGGATCGGTTCCCACTGCGACGTCACCCTCGCCTCTGGGGAATTCGACTGTTTGACCCTAGGGCAATCAGCCCTATACTACTTGGTGGGCATGGGCCAATCTTCTCCTTCTGGAAGATCGACGGAAACAAAATTCTTCTTCCATTCATGGATGGAAGAAAGGACGGCCATTAACCCAGACCCGACCGCACTACCTTTATTTTTTTTTGAAAGAAAGGTACACCCAGTTCGGTTCGTCCTTGCTGGTACCGGGGTGATTTTTGTAACAAATAAAGGAAGAAGAAGGATCAAGTCGAAAGGGATCCGATCAATTTTCAACCGGACCAGAAACCAAAGGAGAATTCTCCACGAGTTCGGCGCTAGCTGGCCCGGGGCAAGACGGAAGTAATAGAGTACGGCGCAAACTTGGGGTGAGAAGGGCAGATTCATTCTTGCCCGGAACGCTACCAGGTACAGAGCAATCTTATTGCCCTGCACCTGGTCTGCACACTCACCCTCCCTAGATAGACGAAGCGAATAGCCAGGGGGATGTGGAAGCGAGCCCGGATATCGGAAAGCTCGTCTGGGCGATTCAACATCGAGGGCGCATCGCGAGTATTTATGATCCGCGTCTTGGGGCCCTGTTCGCCACCCGACGACGAAGTACAAGGGCGTCGTTACCCCTTGGGGGTGAGCTCGACGCAGAGGAAGAAGATGAAGAGGAAAAGGAATAAGAACATCTTCGGCTATCGGAAGCCGAGGAGGAGGAAGAAGACCCACTGGATCGACTTCAGAAGCTAAAGCCTCATCGCCCGACTCGACCCCAACTACATCAATAGAAACTTTGGAAGAAGATATCTAACATGATTCAATGGAAAATTGGCTGAAGAAGGGTTTTCTGCTGAGGGTCCGACCTAAGCAATGGTGTGCCGGGCAATCTTCAGAGGACAGGAGACAACTAGGGCAAAATGTCTGCCAAGGAATGGCCTCCCCTATTTATACACTCGGCAAAAACCATCCAACGGCCCAAATCCGTTCCCGTCGAAATGAAGCGTCACATCCGACGGCCACAAGGACTCCACGTGGCAACCAATCATTGGACACTTCCCCCTCACTCGGATTCAACTGACGACCTCTCGTATTCCGCCACCCCATGGCGAACACGTGGCACAAAGGCCAACTGACTGAGCGAGCGAAGCGACGTCTTTTTTAAGGCGCAATCATTTTGCCGATCCGCTGACGTCACCAAAGATATGCACGGGAATCAAGGCGCTTCACGAACCGCCACATAAACCAAGGAATCGGAAAGGCACGACCGCTAAACGTCACGTCATCCTCAGACAATCCATTACGAAGAATTCTCCGTGCCAAGCTGAATTATTGAAGAACGGGATGATAACCACTCTCGACCCGGCCAACAAATAAGTCGGAACGAAAGTGAGGGGCTAATGATGATGCTCGTAAGTAAGAATTCCTCAGATCACGACACGTGGCAGGTGACGTGTCATCCACGTAAGCCTGCTGGATTCCTTAGGGCTACGGAGCTGGAATAGATATGATACATTGGGGACATTCCTCGGTGCCTCGCCTCCGAAGCTACACCAGATCTTTTAAGAAGACCTCTCCCGGAGTATCTTCGGCCTTCGGCTGACCGCTAGCTAATAGCTCGTCTCCAAGCTATCCTATAGCTGAGACTTTCTCAGCTCACCTATTCGTCTCCGAGCTATCCTATAGCTGAGACATCTCAGCTCACCCGCTCGTCTCCGAGCTAGCCTATATCTGAGATTCCTCAGCGTCCTGTTTGGCCGGGAGCACGCAGCCTAAGCGCCCCCGTAACGGCTCTGTGTGTCTCACCACGACGAGATCTCCGCCGCTCCACGTCCCGTATCTCACGCCAGCGTATCTCGCAATTAATAGGCGTATCCCGCCATCAACGCGAACGTGACACAAGGGTGTAACGGACGGTGAGAATCTCGCATCGGCCCGCTCCATACGACCGCTATATAAACCCCTCTTCCAGACAATTCAGGTAACTCGAACTCAATCCAATATGCCACTACCCTGCTCTAATATTTATCAGCACTTACTTGATAGTCGGAGGGTCCTACGGTGGTTTCCCATCCGGGACTTTTCTTGCCGCTAGCTTGGCGTCCACAAAGATTTTTTAAATTTGTAATGAACAGAGTTCCTCATAATAATATGCGAAAGTCACATTAGGATTAGAGGAAGCAACTTTTTAACCTACAGCATTACAAGAGATGTCAGTCTTGTCAAAGCTAAGATGCATCACTGTCGACGTAACGGGAACTTTGCTAGCTTTGTAGCTTGGCGATTACTATTGCATGGCGGCTAAAGCGGTAGGGTTACCATGTCCGGACTACATACGCATGCATGAAGGTTTCAAAACCGCGTACACCGAAATGGCAAAGACGTATCCTTGTTTCGGACACGCAGCAAAAATACCGAATATTGAGTGGTGGCGAACATGTGTCAAGGATTCTTTTATCAGGGTAAGTATAACTGTCTTGATCTCTAATTAAGTTTTGTTGCTCCCACATTTGAAATTAGGCACTTATACCCTCTTAAGAGATTTATTAGCGCGAATGCTCTATTGGATATTCTCCTAGAGCAATTCATGTTTTAAAGAAGTGTTTGATTAATTTAATTCTAAAATTTGTTTTTGTGCTGTATATAGTAGAATTTGAGTGGTCTTTTTTGAAAAAAGGTTTTGGTCAGTAAGAAGAGGGGATGTTTGCACTATCAAGTCTCTTGAGGAAATAACTGCAGGATATACTACACAAGGGTTTTTAGCAATTTACCCTTTATTTAATAGTCATTGCAAACACATAGTTTGTAATCCGGGTAAATTTTATATTAGAGATACCTTTATGGCATGAAACTTATATGGGGACGTGTAAAACGATTTATATATATGCTCGCATCATGATCATGAATTGTGGTAGGAGGAGTTTAATGATTTGCCGAAATAGGCTATTTTTTAATTATTTATATGTATACGACAAGGAAAATTAATATATTAAGACTCCAGACTGAATACAAATAATTTGATCCCGGCATACTACGAATCCAATATGGATATGAACATGTTATGAATCCGATAGAGATAAATATCCTTGATAGCAAACCTATGCTACAGAGTAATAAACATGACTACCATACTACTCACAGTTGTAGATGTGCAATTTGAAGTGGCTCATGAACCACTGCTTCAACAGCCGAAACCATTTCCTTTGGCGATGCGTATTCGTCGTGGCTCATATAGAAGAGGTGCAGCACTTTGCTCATGTTCCAAAACAATTCCTTGCAAACTCTTGGAACTACACTTCCCTCTTCCCGCAACACGAGCCGAAGAAGCTCAGTCTTGGCAGAGCATATCACTCTCTCGCTTTCTATATTGGCTTCGGCTTTGGACATGGATCCGCAGCTATGAAGAATGTGAAGCGATATGTTATTCAGTTTCCCTTGCCTGCTTTCTCTCTGCAAATGAAGTGATTAAAGCTAAACTAATAAACTCACAAAAATATAGAGAAATTACCAACAAGCCAATCTATATATTCGATTATAAGGCCAGAAAAGCAATGTAAAGTAAGAAAGTCAACGGTGCTGACATGTTGCTATTACCCATGGTAGTGTTTTGCAATTTAGAAAGTTATTGTTAGTCATCTGCCAAACGCCTACAGTTTTAAGCAGTTATCTGTAATTAAACAATTTTTTAATTAATAACCAAAATAAGTTTTGTAGATATATTCTTGTAGGTTTAGTTCTGATTTAGCGTGTTAAGATTTTGTTTATATTTAACCAATTCATATCTAATCCTTGCATCCAAACAAAAGATTGAGTGCACGGTAACAAATTCATATCTAGTCCTTGCATCCAAACAAACGATTTTATGTTTTTAGATTACAAAAAAATTGGATTTTTGAAGCATCCCAAATCCATATTTTACGGCCAAACATACCCTAATTAGATTGTTATGATTATCAGTTACTTTTATTAAGAGTGGTATAAATTGAAATGATTTGTCTCATACTAAAATGGTGGTCGATTTCATATTTATAATCATAGTATCAAACCCAATGGTTGGATGCAGAGACTATCTTCATTTTATGTTAGTAGTTTAACTTTCCAAATAAATAAAATCCCAACACAATAAACCTATCAGAATTGGCATCTCTCCGTTGGATCACCAAAGTATTTCTCCATCAAAAAGGCAAGTTTTTGCAAATATTTCTTGTGACAATCATTCTTGGTAACATAGTCTTCTCTTTTGCATCTCCAACAAAAACGATGTCGAGGCATGAGTCTGCCTAGCTTACGTGAAAGAGGCTCCAGGTTATATAATACATCTTGCTCCCACGAAAGATACTATAGGGCGTAAGTCCATCGTGTATGTTATTCCTACATTTGCAACCTTTTTGCAGGTTGCAGACTCTAACTCAACATATTATCCAAACTTTCACTTATCCATCGCTACATTATTATAGGTAGTTTTAGTTTGGAGTGTTTAGAGTGTATAGTTTACATAGATTGTTGGGATTGTTTGGTTTAAGTTAGATTGAGAGCTGTATGAATTTAGACGATTTATCCTATGATCTTATCAAGTTTCTTGGTGAATTTCTCAAGAAATTAAGATTGAATGGAGCATCTTCTACCTCATAACTTCGAATATCATTCAGGAGACGCCCAATCATGCCCGTAAGTTTGTTCAAGCTCTGGTACTCTGGGCCTCTGATGATATCCTCTGACAGCTTGTGTTCGACGAAATACACAGCCGGCAAAACAATTGGGCCTAAAGCAGATGAAACACATCCATTATCCGTGTACTCATCCAGTGTAGGCACCGATTTGTCCATTGACCACTCAGTCTCTCTCATCATCGACTTCAGCAAGCTAACCCACTGCAACAATTACAGTTTCGTAAGTTAAAAACAGAGTCCCGGAAAAACTAAGCGGTACAAAGAAAAAGATGGTTATGTATCTCACGATCTCGACTATATGGTCGGTGACATTCCAATTTTGCAATGCCGATGCCTTGGCTCCAAGCTCATTAATAATATTAAAGAGAGCGGAAAACAAAATCTCAACTGGTTTTGAACAAAACTCTTTTCCATGATTTCCGTCCCACCTGTAAAAATTCAGAGCAAAAAAGACGGCATGAATTCAAAATCCATCTATCATGATTTCATGACCCAATGAAAAGAGCATGAGAAAATATATCATACTTTTCAACCAACATAATAAGATTCAATAGCTCCTCTCTTGAACCTTCAACATCAAAGAAGTCATCCACCACCGTGGCTAACACGCTGTTTTTCGCCCAAGAAATACGGGCATCGGACATTTCAGGAGGAAAAAGTGTAGCTGCGGTAGAGAAATAGCAATATGCCGTCGTCTGTCTAGCAAATTCAAGCTGATCTAATTTATTTTCTTTGACCCAACTGCTTGAAAAAAAAAAGCGAATTATATTGTTACGATATAATAATATATTTCTTAACCCCCATCATAAATTCGGGGTTTTGGTGGAGTGACGGTGACATTTATAATACACATTTAAGACAAAGCAGTAAGGATTGAGAAGTAAAATGAATGTGCGAACCTCAAAAGAGACTCAAGTTCTTTGCGGTATATAGGCTGAGAGAGATTGAATTCTGCAACTGCTACATTTAGGACATCTTTGGTGTTGAAACTGTGATTGCTGATTTAAGAAGGCAATAGTATCACTCAATTGCATAATAGAGAAAACTATAAAAAGACATTCTTTTCGATTACTATCTATTAAGAGAATGTTACAGATATGATGTCTTTAGAAGCTGGAAATTTTGCGCCTTGTAGTGCTCGATATTTCTCTTGTGTTCTAGGCGATCCAAACTAGCATAGAAGGGTAACTTAAGAGCATAATCAACCTGAAAGAATGGATCGATCCTTAATGTTTGATAGACTGATATACCGACCGGTATGACTGCTATACCGGCAAATATCATATCTTATAAGTACAAATAATTTAACTCAATTGCAATGCACAAAATGAATTCAGTCTTAGAAGTTCAAGGCCAAACAATTACCTTCTGTAAAACTGCATTAAGTCCCTGAGTTACATTATTGGAGAGTTCGTCCTTTAGGTAACAACTTGACCAGGATGCTACTTGTTCTAGAACTGGTTCATTTGGTAGAATTTTGATTTGTGAAGCTTTGAATACCTCTAGAACGGCACTCGAATCCCTCAAATGTCCTCGAACTGAATCCTTGAAATGATTCACTTCATCAAATCGAGCTAATGCATCTGCATAACATTTGAACACATGAATTCTCATCTCTATTTAGTTTTTCTTTTGGGAAAAAAAAAGGTGGAGAAATTGCAGGTATCATGAAGAAATAACCTGAAGAGACATCGTATCCATTCATACGTAAAATCCGAAATGCCATCGCACATGTGGTCATATCTGAAGTGATTTCTTCATCGTTATCTATCCAGCATCTGTTAAATTGTCCAAGTCAAGTTTTTAGTGACGATAAAACAATAATGTTAGAATAGAAAAATATATCCCTCAAACCTCATCATAACTTCGGAAGTTTGATGAGGTGGCAGCGCAACCCAGGTTCCCACAAGTCACGTATTTAAAGTGGATTAATTTTATAAAAAAAAAAATCACACTTGTGCACATGAAAAGCCTAGGTCTCGGTCTATAAAGGGGTGCTGCTCAATTTAGGGATGCAAATGGAATCGGATACAGAGTGAATATAGGTGTTACCATTTCTATAACTGAGAGTCATTGATGGATTTGAATACATATACAAATAGTTATCGGAAATGATAATTATTATCCATATTTGATAAAAGTCCAATACGGATACAAATATAAAATTAGCATCGGCAAAATTTACTCGATAAAGTCGAATATTACTATTTTTTGCTATCGAAAACGGATACGGAAAGAATATAGCTATTACCATGTCCGTAGCCGAAGGCTATTGCCCGATGCGGAAACGGTCATGAATAGTTATCGGAAATGAAAAGTACCATCCTTGTCTCTGATAAAATCCAAATACATAAATGGAGTCAACTTGGATTATTCGTATCCGTTTACTGCCCAAGCGCTCAATTTGAGGGGGGGTTTAAAATATAAAAGAATATCTCTACTTCATAACTTCGGAGTTTTGGTGTAGTGATTCGAACATTGTAAAGATAACAGAAATGTAGGAGTTCTTTGATCACTACCTGTATATCTTGTCCAAAATGCTCCTTATCTCACAACTAAATCCACTAGAAATTCCGAATGTCTCGAGATTGTCAACAATGCAAAGTTGGGTATATATATCCAGAGGATATATAGTAGGAACTGTAAGGAAACCACCAATAGATTTGCTAACATCAGATAGCGCACAAATAAAATTTCGGTCTTTCTTATATCATATCCCTGAATCTCAATTTACTTTCAAGGAATACCCCTAAATCTCATTAGTTTTACAAGATTAAATCACCGTGATTATATTTCCACTCTTGTATTTTAGAAGCCTCAATGGCGATTCATTAATTTTAGGAGATCCTTTATATAAAAATAAAAGTGAGAATTCGGGGCTGATATAAGAAAACTCTAGATTTACCGTATGTTTTCGGACACACCTGCATTACCAAATTTCTGTAGGAGTGAATCTAAGTAATCGAAGGCTTTCTCGTCATGAGTATTGATTACTGCAGCAGCGGTGGTGGAAGGTGAATTAAAGAGCGAACCATTTCTTTTCTGATACTTCATTATCTCTTGCCAGTCCTGCGATTTGCTTAATCCCTCGGCAACATATGCATGAAAAGCTATCCTTCCATCTGAAGAGCCTCGAAGCGATCTAAAGATAAGGAAATGAATCACAGCATGCATGGATCTACTCCTTTTTTATTATCAGCTAAAAATATGACATAAAGAATAACTGGGCAAGTTTTCTACTCAAAGTCATCGTCCTAGTTTTTTTGAGATCATGAAACAATAATTAATTGAGTCGACTATAAATCAGGATAAATAAATTCTTTGTAGATGTAATAAACATTCAACTTATTATAACCGTACCAAACAAACATGCTATAATTTCTGCTTTTCTAGGCTAAAATTTAGAAATTGCATATAAGCATCCTCTTGCAAGGATAAAATTCAAATAATGAGTGAATGAAACAAAATAAGGAAATAGATGTATACCTTTTCAGTTCCACATCTCTTATCGAAAGAATAGCCTCTACATCGGATTGAAGCATGGGAAGATCCAAACCCATACCCATTGCATAATCAATCATACCAGGAAATATGATATCGAAGCCAATAGGAGACAAGAAGTTCTTATCCATGATAGATGTGAAATTAGATCCAATATAGCGGAGTCCTGCATTATCCAGACCATATTCTCCTTTATAATGTCCATGTTGTGAAAAACCGATTTACCCAAAAAACTTAAACTATTGGATTGTGGGTTAACTATATATATATATATATATATATATATATATATATATATATATATATATATATATATATATATATATATATACCATTGAAACTCAAAAGGGAGCCTCAAATTGAAATCCCAATTTGATTCTCAGCATGATAGGGAGTAAGAAATATTCTCATAATTTTGAGAAAATATTACATTTAATTATTTTTTAGTTCTAAATGTGAATCTTCTAAAATTCATGATTCGGTGTCATTTGGAACAATACCCCTTCTGACATGTTGTTGGCCAACGTTCCATCGCCCAAGTGCAAGTATGCAAGCCAATGTGGAAGAAAGCATGTCTTTTATCAAGGAGGAGTCACTATGAGGAAGCCCCCATGAGCCGTCATGATGTTGATTTTCTAAAATCCATTCTAAACACTTTGGGAAGCATGGCGAGTTTGGGGTGCTTGGAGAAGGGACCATGGCCACCCATGCGGTATCATAAGAAGAGACGGAAAGCTCGGACTTCAGTAATGCCTCCTTGATTCTATCCCTTTCTCCTTTCATGTTCTGCAACATAATTTGGTTGTGTCGAATAAAAACGATATTATGGTGGGATTTTGGACAGGTACTTCGAAGAAAGAGAATTTTTTTCAACATGATACACTCATTTATTGCTTATAGTAGAAGCTTCTTGAGCATGTTTTGTAAAGAAAAAAAAATTACGTCCTTTTAATGGAAGCTTAATGTATTACTCAATGATCTGAATTTTGCAATTCTCATTTTATATTTTCAATGAAATGTTTTACCTGCGGCTAAGGTCACTACTGACCTTATCCATATTCCTCAAAGATAATGTCAGATAAGTCTAGATTCTCTTAAGAGTTTGAGTAATGATACTTCATACCTGCTCAGTTGGAAAGTTTACACTTTTATAGATCCTGGGTCCAAGATCCACACGTGCTATTTGAGCCGAACATGCACAAATACACAGATCCATGTTAGCAAAATGGGAGATCAAAATGTCTGAGAAAACCTAATAAGTTCTCGGTACAAATGCTATTTCCATTTGAACCAAATATGCATCATACATAACAGTTGATTGTAGGATAAATGTGACCATGAGTATCAAAGCAGTAAAGGTAGGACCAAAATGCTATGTTATGTTTGCCTCGTATTCTTGATCCCTAATGTATTTCATAACATTCGGCGTTTCACGAAGTGTCCCAGTTTCAGATACGTCTGCAGCAAAGAAACAGACGTCTGAAGCCCAAGCTTCAGACGTCTGATCCATATTCGAAGACATGCACACAGAGATTCGAGAGACGTTTTCTCTCTTGTTCTTCAGACGTTAGCCAGCGCTCTGTTTTTTAGGCAGACGTCTACAGTGCATTCATCAGACGTCTGCGCGCTCTCTGGAGTTTCGTGAAGTTTTTGCGCAGACGTCTGTACTGTCTCTTTCAGACGTCTGTCGCACGATTGAGCCGAATCTTTGTTCTGTGGGAAATTAGTTGTTTGATATTATCTGTCTAATACTATATATATTTTAGTATTTTGTAACTTTAGATCTGATAGCTTTTGAGACACTTATTTGGAGAGAACCTTTTGTATTTGTGAGAGGAGGATAGGGTTTTGTGAGTGGGATCTGTGAGATTTCATCCACCGTTTATAACACTCCATATTTGTTGATTAGTAAGGCTTCTCCTTCGTCCGTGGTTTTTTCCGTAAGGGTTTTCCACCTAAATCTGGTGTCTTGTTTGGTTAATGCTCTTATTTTCATTACTTTTTTTATTTGATTGCTTCTCTATATCATTTGTTATTGCTTCGTGATCGTATTTACCACAACAAACTGGTATCAGAGCTACGTTGTGTTTGAAAGATTTGGTGTTTTGTTTGAACCGTCAGGTCTTCGATCTCACTATCTAATTTTACGGTGGGTAACGACGTTTGTGTCCTCTTCTCCGTCTTCTTAGATTGTGATCATGAAGTTTTAGGGTTTGTAAGTACTCAAGGTGTCTTCTTTTGATCCTATATTATTTCTCCAATGATTATGAAGTTCGAAATTGAGAAGTTTGATAGGAATATGAGTTTTACTCTATGGAAAGTTTGTATGATTTCCATATTGACACAAAATAATTTGAAGAAGGCGATTTTTGGGAAGAATTCAAGGCCCTCCACTATGACGGAGGAAGCATGGGAGGAGTTGGATGAAAAGGCTCTCATGGCTATCTAATTGTGTTTGAAAAACGAAGTTTTGCAAGAAGTTTTGATAGGGAAGACGGCGGCTAGTTTGTGGTTGAAGCTAGAGGAGTTATATTTGAAGAAATCTCTCACAAATCGACTCCTATTGAAGCAGCGTCTCTACACACTTCGTATGTCAATAGGTTCTCCTATTAAATATCATATCGATGAGTTTAATTCATTCATTACAGATCTGAATAAGATCGATATTAAAATTGATGATGAAGATCAAGCACTTCTATTATTATATTCTTTGTCATCCCTTTATAAGCATTTTCGTGAAATCATGATCTATGGACGAGATACCATCTCGATCAAGGATGTCAAAGAAAATTTGATGAATAAGGAGAAGATCAACAAGGAGTTAACTTCTAAAGAATGCGATGGTCAATTTTCAGACTTATTTGTTCGTGAGCGAGCGGAGAAGAGAGATTTGGAAGATAGCAAGAAGAAGTCAAGGTCGAAATCTAAGAATAAGAACTTGACTTACAACTATTGTACGAAGAAGGGGAACTTCAAAATCGATTGTTTCAAATTGCAGAACAAGCAGAAGTATGAAGACAATCAGAAGAAGGAGTCTTCAGTTGAAGCTAGTATTGCGGAAGGATAAGAAGATCTACTTATGGTTCTTGACAACATATATCGATCCAAGAATGAATGGATTATGGATTCGGATTGTTCCTATACTATGTGTCATAATAGGGATTTGTTCACCACCTATGAGTATGTTAATGGTGGAATGGTTTTGATGGGTAACAATAGTTCGTGTCGAACTATTGGCAAGGGGACGATCTAAATCAAGATGTTTGACGGCGTTGTGAGAACATTAACCGAAATTAGACATGTACCTGACTTGAAAAAAATCTCATCTCATTGGATACACTCAACGTTAAGGGTTATAAGTTCTCCGCTGAAGGTGGAGTTTTGAAAGTAACCAAAGGTGTTCTTGTCGTTATGAAGGGCTTAAAAATTGGGTTCTTATATGTGTTGCAGTTTTCGACAATTACCGGATCGGCGGCAGTTTCATAATCTAAATTTATGTCAGATTCAGATATTACCAGATTATGGCACAAAAGGCTCGGGCATATGAGGAGAGGTATGGCCGAGTTATCGAAGCAGGGTCTACTTTGTGGTCAAAGTACATCAAAGATGGAGTTTTATGAGCATTGCATTTTTGGGAAGCAGAAACGAGTTAGATTCAGTTCGGCGGTGCACAATATAAAAGGTACTCTTGACTATATCCATTCGAATTTTTGGGGACTCTCTCAAGTTGCTTCCAAAGGAAGCGATGCAAAATATTTACTAACTTTCATCGACGATTTTTTGAGAAAGGTTTGGGCCTAATTCTTAAACTATAAGAGTGATATGTTTCTTACGTTCAAGGAATGGAAGATGTTGATTGAGAAGCAAACATGCAAGCAGATCAAGAGAATAAGAACAGACAACGGATTAGAATTTTGTGGTGGTGATTTCATTCTGCAAAAAATGAAGGTATTGTTCGGCATCATACCGTTTTCCACACACCACAGCAAAACAGAGTTGCGGAGCATATGAATCGGACTCTTTTGGAGAAAGCACGGTGCATGTTATCGAATGCAGGGCTCGGTAAGGAGTTTTGGATAGAGACGGTGAACATGGCATACTATGTGGGGAATCGATCACCTCATATATCACTTGGTAGTATAACACCAAAGCAGGTATGGTTTGAGAAGCACGTCGATTATTCTATACATAGAATGTTTGGTTGTCCCGCATATGCACATTGTCGTGAAGGTGGGTTAGATCCTCGAGCGAAGAAATGCATTTTTCTTGGATATGATACCGGGGTCAAAGGTTATAGGTTTTGGTGTTCAAATCCTAAGTCGCCAAACTTTATGATTACCAGAGATGTAATTTTTAACGAGTCTGCTATGTTGAAACCGAAGAACGCATAATCTCCAATTCAAGACGATACTGGGTAGGACAAGTCGAGCGTTGAATTTAAGGTTGGTAAAAGCTCAGGTTCTCAGGAGATCTCTCCTTCACCATCTTCTGATGAAGAACAGTCCCAAGATGAGCATTATCTACTCGCTCGAGACCGAAAATGAAGAGACATTAGACCGCCACAAAGATATGGCTACGATGATCTAGTGGCGTATGCGCTGTCCGTTGCAGAGACGGTTGGTAGTACAACAACTGAGCCTTTTACCCCAAGCATATGGGGTAGGCTACATGAACCAACATGAGAGACGGTTGGTAGTACCGAATTTATAAGTTATCAAGAAGCTATCTCATCCGATGAGTCGGCTCGTTGGCTAGTCGCTATGATTGAAGAGATTGAGTCTTTTCACAAGAACCAAACATGAAAGCTCGTTAAACCCGAAGGAGGAAAGAAAGTAGTTGGCTGCAAATGGGTTTTCAAAAAGAATGAAGGAGATCAAAGGGTTGTAGATACTTTATACAAGGCATGGTTGGTAGCTAAAGACTATTCGTAAGTTCGGAGAGTGGACTTCAATGAAGTATTTTCTCCTGTTGTAAAACGGACCTCTATTCGTGTCTTAATCGGTTTGGTAGCTATGCAAGATTTGGAGCTCGAGCAGCTTGATGTTAAGACCGCTGTAACACCCTAGTGCATTTATACGATATTTTATTTGGGTATTTTCCAATCTTGTGACAACTTGTTTATTATTGTTTTTAGGTGCGGATAATGCATTTGGTATCTGATGATGCTCGATATTGGCGACCTCCAAGATCACAACACGTGGCAGATGACGTGTCTCAGAACTCAGAAGAAAGGACCCACAGGGGCTGATCAGGCCATCCGTGTACCCGACCCGCAAGCTCTAGCTGGCTCTCCTCAGAGCCCCCTTGAAACTGGCCTCCTCGGCCTCTCAGCTCGTCTCGAGCTGCCACCGGACCAAGACTCCTCGGCCCTCTTGCTCGTCTCCGAGCTCCCCAGCTGAGGCTATCTTCCTTGGTCCCTCCGACCGACTAACTCCACCACTCAGGCGTAACCGCAGCTCCGCAAACCTCGCCATGCGCAGATTCTCCGTCAGCAACATCCCACGTTCCACGTCATCACGATCCCCATTAATGGGCGATCCGCTCTTTACGCAGGCGTGACATCGGGAGCGTAACTGCCGGCGAGATCTTCGCGCCCGCTGCTGCATGCTGCCGCCGCTATAAAAAAAAACCATCACAGAGGGGTCGGGTAAGCCATTTTTTATGCCATTTAGCCGTTACTCTGCTCGGATCTAGTGCTAACTTGATCGTCGGAGGGTCCTCGGTGGTACCCAACCATCCCGGGACTTTTTTGCAGGTACTCGGCGCTAAACTCCTCAAATCACCAAACTCCTCGAAACCCATTGAGACCCACACGCGACAGGAGATCACCTCCATTTTCCACCGGGAAATCGACGGAAGACAACATCTGACGGAGACCCGAAAAGGACCTCCATCAGTTGGCGCCGTATGTGGGAAATTAGACTCCACAAAACACAAAGTTGGCCTTCCGATCTCCATCCACATGGCAAGCGATCACCCTGAGGATCCAGGTACCAGCCGCCGCCTTCCCTTTGCTGGAGGCACGGATGAACCTCCTCCGACGACCGCCATCAACGCCCTCGCCAGCTGAATGGATCGGCTGCAGTCCCTCGTGGAAGCGCTCATCCGTGTTCAGACGGCCGGGCCAGGGCCCCAGATCGCCGCTCCTCCACCTCCAAAAGGCTCCGCCCTTGCCGGCACGGCTGACCACCGGCAGGCTACGACTCCTGGCCACGGATCTCACGGGCCGATGATCCCTGAGGCCCACTGGGCGCCCCACGGCTCCAGAGCGCCTCGCCTCGAACCTTCTCGCAATCCTTACCCCCCCTGAGGAGATGTCGGTCACCTCGCTTATCCCCAGGCATGATCGACGTCCCCTCCACCGACGGGGTCGCACAGAGGGGGCCCGCCACGACGACTCAAGGGCCACCTCGCCCGGGGATCTAAGGAACCTAATTGAGAGGAACCGGGGCCGCGCCCAGACACGGATCTCCCACAGAAGAAGCCAGGGATCGCCAGGAGCCGAATCCTCGAGGTATCACGGCCGTCTCGACGCCCTCGAGAAAAAGATCGAGGGCATGCGCCGGGAAGGACACCTCTCGAGCGACGGGGCTAAGTACGCCGCCGACTCGCTCACCAAGCCGTTTACCGAGGAACTGCTCGCTGTCCACGTTTCCTCGCGCAACAAGCCCCCGAAGGTCTCTCTGTTCGACGGGAAAACCGACCCAAAAGACCATCTGGACGCTTTCACCGCGGGGATGAGCTTCCAGGACCATTCCGACGCCGCCCAGTGCAGGTCCTTCCCTGCCACCCTCACCCGCTCTGGTCGGGACTGGTTCCGAGGACTCGAGCCTCGCTCAATCTTGACCTTTGACGAGCTGGCTACTCAGTTCCTCGGTCATTTCGTCGGGAACCATCGGCAGAGGCGCACGGTCGACTACCTCTTCACAATTAAGAGCGGGGACAAGGAGACTTTCAAAGCTTACATCACCCGCTTCTACAACGCCCTCCTCGAGGTCCCCGAACACCGGGACGAGACCGTCATCACGGCGCTCAGATCTGGTCTCAGGCACAGAGAGTGGTTACGCTCCTTCGTGTTGGCACAGCCTAAGACCATGGCCGAGGTCAAGGCGTGGACCAAGCGCGCGGTTCAACTGGAGTCCGAGGTGAACGCGAACCTCCCTCGAGCAGACCGGCCCGACCAGAAGAAGAGGGCCCGGGAAGAAAGGTCAGAGCGTCAGCAGCCCTATCACCCGAAGTTCCACGAGTATACCCCACTCAACGTCTCACTCGCGGTGTTGCTAGAGGAAGCCCAGAGCGAGGGGTTCTTCAAGTTCCCTCCAATCCCGCGTCAGGCGGCGAAGCGAACCCGGGGCCCTTACTGCGCCTTCCACCGGACACTGAGCCACACCACGGAGGATTGTAAGCAACTCCGGGACTACATCGAGGAGCTCATCCGATCGGGGCACCTCGCCGCCTACTTGAGGGACAAACGGCAGGCCGACCGCGAGCAGGAGCAGCGTCCCCCTCCCGCCGAGCTGACCATCGGTCAGATCATGCTCATTTCGGCAGACGACCAGCCCGGCGCTTAGGGAGCCCCGTACCCGGTGCCGAGCACAGGGGCCAACGAGCCTCCAGGGAGCTCGGGCCGCGCTAATAAGATCATCTACTAACACGTACTTTTCTTTTAAGGCAATGTAAACTCTTCCTAGGGTCTGTTGTTAATTTAATAAAGATCAATGGAACATTGTGAAAAAGAAGGAAAGATCTTGTTTATTCAAAAGGTATTATGGGCTCCTCAGCCATACATACAAAAAGAAAAAGAAAATTACAACAGCGGGGGGAGGGGGTGCAGAGAGCACTGCTCATGGTACTCGGTGAAGATCTCCGCCAGCCGAGGCCTCGCGAGATCCAGCCTCTGCCCTCGATTCCCACCGCGCGCGTTGACCCCGAACCTCAGTTCGTAGCACTCACGGATGAGGGTCTCTGAGCGAGCCAGCCGATTCGCGGAGATCAGGCCGAAGCGCCTCAGAGACCACAGCTTACCCACGGCCTCATCATAGAGCTGCTCGGACAAGGGGTTGTAAAGCCCCGGCGACGCCCTCCAGATAGAGTACATCAGCAGCTGCAGCAGGGAGGAGCGGCAGGGGAGCAACCGGCCGAAGTGGTCTTCGATGCTCCCATAGACCCATTGCACCGTGTCTTCGGTGCAGTTCTGGTCATAAAGGTACACATCTTCGAAATGAATGATTTTGGAGATGGTAAAGGGGAAGTCCTGCATTCTCAACGATCTGTGTACGAAGGAAGGAAGGACCAGTGCTCCTTCAGCCTTATATAGCCCACTGCGCCCCAACAGAGCTCAACAGTCGCCCGCTTCCGCACAAAAAGTCGCTGCCACGCGGCGATCATCGAGCCTTCTCTGGCGGAATCGAAACGTCGCAACCCTAGCGCTTCGCCTCCCTCGGCATTCAATGCGCATGTTGCGCGCACGGTCGCCGCGACCATTCCTGTTCCCCGTACCTGCAACGGGATGGTCGGGCGAAACCTCATGCAGAATTAGCCGAGCGGCTACCCTGCTCGGCTATACCTGACCGGTAGCTTCCCTACTCGCAACGTCAGGGATCAAAGCCCTCACCAAGAGGCAGCCGCGCAGCCTCACTGCCCAGTTATCCTTAGCGGGCCTCCTGCGACCCCTCCAACGCTAAGGATCCAAGCCCTCCTTAGAGGCAGCTCAGCAGCTTCCCTGCTCGGCTATCCCTGGCCGGTAGCTTCCCTACTCGCAACGCTAGGGATCAAAAGCCTTCGCCAAGAGGCAGCCGCGCAGCTTCACTGCCCGGTTATCCTTAGCAGGCTTCCTACGGCCCCTCCAACGCTAAGGATCCAAGCCCTCCTTAGAGACAGCTCAGCAGCTTCCCTGCTCAGCTATCCCCGGCTGGTAGCTTCCTACCATAACCGACAGGGATCGAAAGCCCTCCCAGAGACAGTCGAGCCCGAGGATCCCTCGCTCGGCTATCCTTCAGGACAAAAGCCCTCGCCAATAGGCACCGGGCAGTAACCCTGCCCGGCCAAGGGTCCTTGGTAGGCTTCTTACAGCCTCTCCCGCGCTAAGGACCAAAGTCCTCCCAGAGGCAGTCGAGTCATTGCTCGGCTATCCCCGGCTGGTAGCTTCCTACTACAACCGACAGGGATCAAAGTTCTCGCCAAGAGGCACTGGGCAGTAACCATGCTCGGTCCCCGTCCTGAAGGATCAAAGCCCTCGCAAGAAGCAACCGAGCAGCTACCCTGCTCGGTCATCTCCGGCTGGTAGCTCCCTACCCATGACGTCGGGGATCGAAGCCCTCGCAAGAGGCATCCGAGTGGCTGCCCCGCTCGGTCATCCCAGGCTGGTAGTTGCCTACCCGCGACGCCAGAGATCAAAGCCATCGCCAAGAGGCGACCGCGCAGCTTCACTGCCCGATTATCCTTAGTGGGCTTCTTGCAGCCCCTCCAACGCTAAGGATCAAAGCCCTCGCAAGAGGCAACCGAGAAGTTACCCTGCTCGGTCATCTCCGACCGGTAGCTCCCTACCCATGACGCCAGGGATCTAAGCCCTCGCAAGAGGCATCCGAGCAGCTGCCCCGCTCGGTCATCCCGGGCTGGTAGTTGCCTGCTCGCATTGCCAGAAGTCAAAAGGCCCCCACCTTGGGGCAACCGAGCAGCTTCACATTCATGCTCGGCACAAATACGGCGAACAGCCCTCTGCCCATCACATGTAGAGGATCCGAAGCCCCAATAAGGGGTATCAGGTCTATCCGAGTCTGAGCGATCCCCCATCGACTTCGGGGCCATGGAGATGCCTCCTTCTCAGCATCGCCTGGCAAGTGATCTAAACTAACTCGACGAACGATCGCTAGACAGATGGCCGACCTGACATAGAAGCCCAACAGTGCAAGCAGAGATATTTTACAAGCATTCTTCACAAACAGATAATAAAGTGCAAATCGATGAAACCAAAGAAAAAAGTTTTATTGCTACCAAAGGCGAAGGCTTTACAAAGGGTATTTTGGGCTCCCCAGGCTTACAAAATGCCCGGAGGCTTACAAAAATTCCAAAAACAAAGAAATAAAGGAAGAAGACGGGGGCTTTAGGCCTCGGGGCCAGGCGCGACCTCGGGGTCCTCGATGACCACCACGTGACGGGCAGGGTCCTCGACGACTTCCTCGTCAGGAATCTCTTCCCTCTGCTCATCGGCGTCCACGAGGGGATATTCGGCCCGGAGGTCTTCATCGGCAAACCCCGGCATCCGGGCCTTAACGGCGTCAAGGGCCTCATGCCAGATGCGGGTCGTGGCCACGGACAGGTCATCATAGAAGTCCTTCGACTTCTTGTAACCCTCCACCGCCTTCGCCGCCGAGAGGTCGGCCCATTTCGCCACTTTCGGGTCGGCCGACTTAGCCGCCTCGGTTGCCGTCCCCAGCTCCTTCCGGAGGGTCTTCACCATCTTCTTCAGGTTACCGGCGAGCGCCTGAGCATCCCCAAGCTTGGCCTCGGCAGTCATAGCAGCCTCGCGGTACCGGGCGACCTCCCGTTTCCCGGCCTCCACCTCGCCCTCCAGGGCGGCAACCCTCGCCGTCACCGCCTCCAGCTCCCGCTTGGAGCTCTCTTCCAGTGAGGCGAGCTAGCCCGCAGCCTTCATCGCCGTGGTTATCACCTCGGCCTCCATACGTAAGGCGAGGGTGACGTGCTGGAGAACCTGAGAGATTGGAAAGGGATCAGAAAGATGAAGGAGGCACCGAATCCCACAAAAAACCAAACACTTACCTGCACGGACTCCTGGGCGATGGACACCATCTGAGCCCTGAAGGTCCCCCCGGGGACTCTACCCCCAGCCGATGCCTCTATTTCATGCAGAAGGCAATCCGCAACGAATAGCCCTGATGGCACTGCGAACCGGAGGCCCCCTTCCTCCACCATGATCGGCGAGGACCGGCCCCGGGAAGATCTCTGGGAGCTCCTCTTGAGCGGCTCCGAGGGAGAGCCGATCTCCTCCTCCGAGACCGGGTCCTCCAGAATCAGAGCCCGCTTCCGGCCTGACACTCTGCTAGGACCCGAGGCGGGATCCGCCGCCAGACGCTCGCGGGACACAACCACCGGAGAAGGGGGAGCCGGGGCAGACTTCCCGCGAGAAGAGCTGGCGCCCCCAGCTTTCGTAACCTTCCTCGGCTGGCGCATAGAGGTTTTGAGCGAGTCCATATCCATGGGTCCTGTACAAAAATAAATGCAAAGAAGTCAGCGACACAAGCAATACACAAGCCAAAAAGCAAGCCTAATTTACCGACGAACTCAACGGGACTGAGCCCGGCCCAACTCAAGACCCTCTCAGACAGCAGCACGTCGGATCGGGGGATGGGCTCCCACAACGCCACTCTCACCGCGGCGGGGTCATTGGACTGTTCCCCGGCAAGCATTTCTCCCTCGACCACTTTGTAGGCACGGGCCAGTTCTCGTCCTCGGGAGGGGAAACGAAGAAAAACTTCTTCCAATCATGAATGGAAGAGGGCAAGGCCATGACCCCTGTCCCGGCAGCGCCCCCAGCCGCTTTCTAAAAAAGAGATAGACCCACCTCGGGTCGCCCGCTCGACCACCAGGGTGATTTTTGAAGACGAGAGAAGAATAGAAGAGGGAGAGGCTGAAGGGAACCGCTTGTAACTTCAGACGGATCAGGAACCCGAGGAGGATCCTCCACGAGTTCGGCACTAACTGGCCAAAGGCCAAACCGAAAAAGTTCAGCGCTTCGACGACCTCGGGAGAGAAGGGCAGGCGCATTCCACCCCAAAAAGCTTCCAAATACAGGGCGATCTTCCTACCCCGTACTTGGTCCGCCCTCTCTCCCTCCTTGGCCAGTCGGAGCGTGTAACGTGAGAGGATGTGCAAGCGAGCCCGAGCATTTGCGAGCTCGTCCTCATGCCTCACCAAACACGAGGTGCCGGGGGCCGCATCTACCGCCTCCTTCCTGGGGGCTGCCCCAGCCGCACGATCCCGGGGAGAGGATCCGACCCCTGCTCCCCAGGAGGACTCAGACTCAACTAAAGGGTCCCTAGAACCTACTCCTACAATATCTACCGACTCTACAAAGGAAGACATCTAACCTTGAGAAAAGGGATCCTCGGGAAACGAAAGCGGAAGAAAGAAGACGAGCACCGAGCGACCAGGATTTAGAATCGGAAAATATGGAGTAGGGGCCCAGGGATGGGCCCCACCCCTATTTATCGCTGCAAGCAACCTCATGCAACGGCGCCCGTCATCTCCCGCCAAAATGCCTCCCCGTGTCCAGCGGCTCCGATCGCTCCACGTGTCGTTCTCGCACTAGGCCGCATCCCATCAGACACCGCAGGCCTGCATACGTCGTGTAAGACAACCGGCGCTTGACACGTGGACCGTCGCTTCAGTGGCAGGATGCACGAACCGGCGCACCTTCCTTAAATGCAGAGATCTTGCCCTGATTCGCTGGCAGAAAAGACAGCTGATAGCCCAAGGGCACGTCCCGACGAAACCTTAGGAGGGAGCTCACCCCGGGCGGCCTGGCAGTCCACTCCTGACCCGACCCGCTAGATGGTCGGGACAAGAGTGGGGGGCTAATGATGATGCTCGACATTGGCGACCTCCAAGATCACAACACGTGGCTGATGACGTGTCCCAAAACTCAGAAGAAATGGCCCACAAGGGCCGACCAGGCCATCCGTGTACCCGACCCGCAAGTTCTAGCTGGCTCTCCTCAGACCCCCTTTGAAACTGACCTCCTCGGCCTCTCAGCTCGAGGAGCTGCCACCGGACTAAGACTCCTCGGCCCTCTTGCTCGTCTCCGAGCTCCCCAGCTGAGGCTATCTTCTTTGGTCCCTCCGACCGACCAACTCCACCACTCAGGCGTAACCGCCGCTCCGCAAACCTCGCCATGCGCAGATTCTCCGCCAGCAACATCCCACGTTCCACGCCATCACGATCCCCATTAATGGGCGATCCGCTCTTTACGCAGGCGTGACGTCGGGAGCGTAACTGCCGGCGAGATCTTCACGCCCGCTGCTGCATGCTGCCGCCGCTATAAAAAAAACCATCACAGAGAGGTCGGGTAAGCCATTTTTTATGCCATTTAGCCATTACTCTGCTCGGATCTAGTGCTAACTTGATCGTCGGAGGGTCCTCGGTGGTACCCAACCACCCCGGGACTTCTTTGCAGGTACTCGACGCTAAACTCCTCAAATCACCAATCTACTCAAAACCCATTGAGACCCACACGCGAAAGGAGATCACCTCTAAAATCCACCGGGAGATCGACGGAAGACAACATCTGACGGAGATCCGAAAAGGACCTCCATCAGTATCTGTGGTTAGTATTCGACCCGACCCGCATGCTTGAAACCCATTATGGTTCTAGATTACGTCGTATATTACTAGTACAGAGAATCCGTGCAAGGTTCTATATACATGTATAATATATTTGGTATCTGCATATCTTTTAATAATACAAATTATAACCAGATAATACATTTTAATATCTAGCATGGCCTGTTATCATACCCCATATCATATGTATACATCCATATATCGTGTTCATGTCTAGATTGTTAAAACAGACTTGTTTGGACCGCTACGTGTATTTACGTATATCCGTTCTTGGGGGTATGCATTTTATTTAACCGGATATCGCATCATGATTTTGGCTGATACGTATAATATCCATATTTTAAAACTAGATTTTTAGAAGAGACCCGGGTATTTTTCGGAGTATTTGGTATTAGATATATAATCCTAAAATATATATATTATAATATTTTTTATAATTCTATACTAACAGTTAACATATAATATATATATATAATTAATATAATATATTCTCTCTCTCTCCGTCTCACAGCTCACTCTCTTTCCTCTCTCTTTCACTCTCTCTCTATTATATATATATTTTTAATTAACCTAATTTATTAAACAACTCATCTCTCCTCTCTTTTTTTCTCTCTTTCTTCTCTGTGCCTGCGAAACCCAAACCCTAGCCTGCACCCACGTCCTCGCCTTCGCCGCTGACCTCCCCACAACCTCGTCACTACCACTTCCTCAACCTCCTCACGACTTCCACCACCTCATCCCCGAGCAACCTCGCAACCCCGACCATGACCCCTGCAACCCCATCCCTGCACCCAAGAACCCTTCAATCGAACCCCAACATCCTTCATCGCCGATCACCACCACCTCGTCATCGTCACCATCGTCACCTCCTTATCCCTCTCCAACTCCCCGACACAACAAACCACTGCCAACCAACACCCTCGACAACCCCCCGACCTCAACAGCAACCCAAGAAACTTACTGCCCTCGTCGTCGACGGTAGCCCCGTCGCCTTCTCGCCTTTCCTCTGTCCTCTGTCCTTTGAATCCAGAGCCAACACCAGCAGCCACAACCCCTCATTCCTCTCCTTCTTCTTCTTTCTTTCTTGCTTTCTTGATCGTCTCGCCGGAGTCGCACATATCGCCGACGATCCGGATGACACAGTCATCGTCGTCGTCTAGCGTAGTCACGCACGCTCGTGGTTTACATCGCGACATTTATCCGACGTCGAACATGATGTACGTATCCCGACATGAGATCTGATCAGGCAAGTTTATCTTGCAACATGCTATATTACTATATCGATATCTATATGAATAAAAATAGTATACGTGTTTCATTATGCAGCAAATATTATAGTTTTACCATTTTACAGTATCCGTTCGTATCCGTACTGATAATCACATATCTAGTTGCATGCCGGAACATCATGATATCATTATACTATATATTAGTACAACGTGTTATCTAGTTGTATCATACGTAGTCATGGACGTATAAAAGGTTATTACAGATAGATACATATGCATCCGTGCATTAACCGTGTTCCGATATTCGTTACAGTTTCATATTTGGTTATCTATTTGATGCATATGCATCACATGACATATTCACAACACACTACTTAACTTGTTACTTGGATCTACCTGCTAATGCCAACAATCTTGACTTGCTGTCCTAACGGACGTAACTTGTTGTCTGCATAGAAAAGACCTGTACCTGCTTGATCCTGTGTTGGTATTAGATCTATATTGGCAATACCTGACTTAAAAACAAACATGGGGGTAAAGGGGAAATCAAGAATATAACCGAAACGTAACTCTAGAGGGTATTATTACATGTTTGCCGTTTTTCCGGGCGTTGTGGAATAATTACTTGTTTGCCATTTTTCCGGGCGTTACGGAATAATTACATGTTTGCCGTTTTTCCGAGCGTTACAGAATAATTACATGTTTGCCATTTTTCCGGGCGTTGCGGAATAATTACCTGTTTGCAGTTTTTCGGGGCGTTACGTAATAAATCATGTTATCGTGATCCCGTAGGGGATGAACAGGATATATTCTGTTGGGTTACGATGAGAATTACATTAATTGATTTCAAAAACTATTAGAATAGATAACCCAGAAGCACAGTTTTAGGGTACACATCACACATTACATACATACACATACCTCACTGTTTATATCTATGTTATTTATTTATATTCATGTTTACCTATACCGTTACATCCTGGTTATTACTGTTACTTTGATATTATGACGCACTGTCGTCTGGGTTTTGCATGGCCCAGTTCCTCTATTTTTTTCGTAGGCTGAACAGGAGTACTTTAACAATCAAGTCGAGCAATGAGGAATTGAATATGTGTTATTTAGAGATATTTAGTTTAGTTTATTTTCCGCAGTTTTATTTCTTGATATGAGCCTATATTGGGACGTATATTCAGATGTTGTTTATTGGATCTTGATTCGTTTCCGCTTATGCATTTTTTTGACTCTATTTTCTGTGGCAAATGGACATATACTAGATAGACTTTATATTTTTTCTGTTCTTGATATCCTATTGACGGCCGTAATGTGATTGTGGAGGGATGTTTTCTAGCCACAGGTAGCATAGTTGGCTTTGTCACGTGCCATAGTTTGCGCACTCTGGGAAGCGGGACGTGACAGGATTTGTTTGGTATCAGAGCTATAAGATTTAGGGTTAATCGGGTTTGGTTCTTTTGTAGTTGGGTATTGAACCCAATACATTAACCAGAAAACCCAGAATTAGGAACATGTCCTGCCATATTACTATCTTGCCAGTCTTGAATCTATGGCTATCTTGTTTATTGAATCTTGTTTACCGTTGCTAATCCTCTTCAGTGTTTTGACTTCATAATCATGCCGGAGAGAGATTTGCGATCGTACCAGAGGCGTGTTGATGACGCCGCATTGCTTGGAGTTATACGTGGAATGCTGGAAAACCAGAAGCGGCAAACCAAGCTTAACCAGCGGCAGGCCGAGGCTTTCCAGGAGGGTCTGCGAACAGTCCAGCAGTCCATAGTTGCAGTAGCACCCAGGCCAGCACAGCGTGAGGGCACCGTAGCGGACTTTAGAAGGCTCGGTCTGTCCACATTTACAGGATTGGAGGAGCCATTGCCAGCGGAGCAGTGGCTAGTTGATACGGAGAATCTGCCCGTCGCTGCGCAGATTCCAGATGAGAAAAGGGTGGATGTAGTATGCATCCAATTGGTGGATTACGCTCGCGAGTGGTTGCTCGTAGAGGAGACCCGTCTGTCCAAACCGATCAGTTGGAAGACGTTTTCACAAAGTTTCTTGGAGAAGTTCTTCCGCAATCCGCTCGAGAAGAAATGGAAGAAAAGTTTATCAGCCTGAAGCAGAATGGCAGATCTATTGATGCGCATGCGGCTGAGTGGACTCGGCTCAGTCGATTTGTGGGACCTTTGGTTGCCAACGATGCAGATAGGGCACGAAGGTTTATGCGTAGCTTGGATGTAGAGATTCAGAGACACATTATATCTATGAGATTGACCACCTTCTCCCAAATTCTCAAGGCAGCCAGGGAGCAGCAGAGTTTATCGGTGAAGGCGAAGAGTACGTAACAGAAAGCCGTCGTAGTGCGGAAGCCGGCGTTTACGCCAAACCGAGCTCCTATACGCAGAGGCATTCCGGTGAACAAGCGAGGCATTGTACCCATGATGAAGCCCGTTGTACCCGATCAGAAAGGAAGTGTGTTTTGTGATTACTGCCAACGACCGGGCCATTTCCGGAGAGAATGTCGAAGGAGGCCTGAACTCTGTCTTGTTTGTGGATCAGCTGACCATACCATTGGTGCTTGCCCTTCAAAGCTACGATTGAGGGACGATATTCAGAAACCACCGCAGAAGCAGATTCATAGGCAGAAGCAGATTACTCAGGGGCCTAATCATGCACGGGCCTTCACTTTTACGACAGAGGAGGCCAAAGCTTCAGATGAAGTTGTTTCAGGTATCCTACTCGTTCATAATTTTCCTGCATTGACATTATTTGATTCAGGTGCATCCCATTACTTTATGTCGTCCAAGTTTATTAGTGCACACTCGATTCCACACGCGGCCCTATCTAGTTGTTAGGACATACACATTGGGAATGAGAAAATTATATCTAGTAGCGAGTGCAAGGATTGTTCGATTGTTATATGCGGACGAGAGTTATTCAAGGATTTCTTGGTGATTGATACTGGCAGCTATGATGTTGTCTTGGGAATGGATTTTCTTGGCACTTTCCACGCTCACATCGATTGTAAGGCAAAGAAAGTGATTTTCCAGATTTCCGGACATCCGGAGTTTATATTTTCAGGAGGTAGCAGATCTGTCGGGCCAGTCGAATTTAGGGCTAGGCCGATAAGTGCCGTTCTTTCGTCGATAGAAGTAGATCAGGAGGAAGCGCCAGCAGTAGTTCGAGAGTTTATGGATGTGTTCGAGGACATCTCGGGTTTACCGCTAAAACGAGATGTGGAGTTCGTGATTGATCTTGTTTCTGGAGTAGCGCCGATTTCAAAGGCCTATTATCCAATGGCACTGGTGGAGTTAGAAGAAGTAAAGAAACAGGTTACCGAATTGCTAGAGAAGGGTTGGATTCGCAGCAGCAATTCACCATGGAGAGCTCCAGTCCTTCTAGTCAAGAGGAAGGATGGCACGCGGAGGATATGCATCGATTATCGAGAATTAAACCGGGTGACTATTAAGAACAAGTACTTGATCCCTCGCATCGACGGATTATTCGATCAACTCAGTGGCGTGAGGGTATTCTCGAAGCTATATTTGTGATCCGGATACCATCAAGTTCGGATGAAATCAAAAGATATTTGAAAGACAGCGTTCCGAACTCGATATAGGCATTACGAATACTTAGTGATGCCATTCGGAGTCACGAACACACCGGCAATATTCATGGACTTGATGAACCGAATCTTTTCACCGTATTTGGACCAGTTCTTAGTGGTGTTTATCGATAATATTCTGGTCTATTCGAGGAGTAAAGAAGAGCATGCAGAACACTTAAAAATCGCACTGCAAACGTTGAGGCAAGAAAGGTTGTATGCTAAGATGAGCAAGTGCGAGTTTTGGCTCGAAGAAATGAAGTACTTGGTTCATGTCATATCCGGAGATGGAACTGCCGTTGATCCTGAAAAGATTGCAGCAGTTCATGATTGGCCGATTCCAAAGAACGTAGGGAAGATCAGAAGTTTTCTTGGGCTCGCTGGATATTATAGAAGATTTGTGGAGAATTTCGCTCGAATAGCTGAACCACTGACCAAGCTAATACGAAAGGAGGTACCGTTCGTATGGACGGAGAAATGTGCGTCAGCTTTTGAAGAGTTGAAGCAAAGATTGACCACCGCTCCTATCTTGACAGTGCCAGACAATTCCGGAGGGCTGGTTATTCATAGCGATGCATCTGGGAAAGGCTTGGGATGTGTTCTAATGCAGAATGAGAAGGTTATAGCCTACGCGTCGAGACAATTGAAGACTCATGAGAAGAACTACCCAACTCATGACTTAGAGCTAGCAGTAGTGATTTTTGCTCTGAAGATTTAGAGACACTACTTATTGGGCGAAAGGGTAGAAGTATTTACCGATCACAAGAGCCTAAAGTATGTGTTCACGTAGAAAGAGCTCAACATGAGACAGCGTAGATGGTTAGAGCTGATGGTTGATTATGTTCTTGATCTAAAGTACCATCCGTGGAAAGTTAATGTAGTGCCTGATGCTCTAAGTCGGTTGCCATCAATACGTATGTTGACTGCATAAAAGGAGATTATAGCTGATTTTCAGAGATTCGAGTTGGAGATTGTACTTCCGCATTCTTCGGGAAAGTTGATGCAATTGGAAGTACAGTCATCCTTGATCGATAACATTAAAGCAGCGCAGTCGCACGATCCAAGATTGCAGAAGTTTCGAGAACAGGTTGAAGTGGGACTTCGAACGGACTTGTTAATTCATGAAAATGGTTTGTTACGATATGGGAGCCGTTTATGTGTGCCTAAAGGAGATGTTCGTGAAGAAGTCATGAAGGAGGCTCATAGTTCCGCATATTCCGTAGATCCGGGAGGCACAAAAATGTACCAAGATCTATAACAACATTTCTGATGGGAAGGCATGAAAAGAGAGATTGCTCGCTACGTATCGAAGTGTTTGGTGTGTCAGCAAGTCAAGGCTGAATATCAACGGGTAGCTGGTTTATTGCAACCACTTCCTATTTCTCAATGGAAGTGGGAACATATAACCATGGATTTCATGACAGCTTTACCGTGAAGTCTAAAAGGCAATAATGCAGTTTGGGTGATTGTTGATCAATTGACCAAGGCAGCTTATTTTATGCCGTTTCGAGTTGGTCAGTCGACGAAAGGTTTAGCAGAGCGGTACATACAGGAGATTGTGAGATTGCATGGAGTACCTGTGAGCATCGTTTCCGGTCGTGATACCTGATTTTTATCGCACTTTTGGAGAAGTCTACAGGAAAGTTTGGGGACTCGATTGAAGTTTAGCACAGCCTATCATCCTCAGAAAAATGGCCAGTCTGAAAGAACGATCCAAACTCTTGAAGATATGTTGAGAGCATGCATGTTAGACTTCAAGGGTCATGGGAGGATCATTTACACTTGGTGGAGTTTTCTTATAATAACAGTTTTCAGGCGACTATACAGATGGCTCCATTCGAAGCATTATATGGTTGTAAGTGTCGTTCGCCTGTCTATTGGGACGATGTTGGAGAAAGAAGATTATTGAGACCGGATCTTATTGTGCAAATAGTGGAGAAAGTCAACGTGATCCGTAATCATATGAAGGTGGCACAAGATCGACAGAAAAGTTGGGCCGATACAGGACGGAGACCTCTGGAGTTTCGCAGTTGGCGATCTTGTATTCCTGAAGATATCACCGAACAGAGGAGTGATCCGATTTGGTAGTCAAGACAAGCTTAGTTCTCGATTCGTGGGGCCTTTCGATATTATCGAGCGCGTTGGAGAAGTAGCTTATCGATTGGCTTTACCACCATCCTTGGCGAGTGTTCATGACGTGTTTCATGTATCTCAACTCCACAAGTATGTTCGAGATGAGACGCACGTCCTAAATCACTCGGAGCTGACTGTAAGGGAGGACTTAATATATGAAGAACGACCGATGGCGATTGTGGATCGACGAGAAAAAGTCCTCAAGAACAAGGTTATCCCTCCAGTACTTGTTTCATGGGGGGATCGTCTGCACAGAGAATCTACTTGGGAACGAGAAGACGAGATCCGACAGAAGTTTCCACACCACTTTTCTTAGATTCATGTTTTCTTGTCTTTTCTTATTCCGGGAATTTCGAGGACGAAATTCTTTTGTAGTTGTGTATAATGTAACACCCTACTGCATTTATACGATATTTTATTTGGGTATTTTCCAATCTTGCACAACTTCTTGTTTATTATTGTTTTTGGGTGCGGATAATGCATTTGGTATCTGTGATTAGTATCCGACCCGACCCGCATGCTTGAAACCCATTATGGATCTAGATCGCGTCGTATATTACTAGTACAGAGGATCCGTGCAGAGCTAGATTTTATATACATGTATAATATATTTGGTATCTGCATATCTTTTAATGATACAAATTATAACCAGATAATACATTTTAATATCTAGCATGGCCTGTTATCATACCCCATATCATATGTGTGCATCCATACATCGTGTTCATGTCTAGATTATTAAAACAGACTCGTTTGGATCGCTACGTGTATTTACGTATATCCGTTCTTGGGGGTATGCATTTTATTTAACCGGATATCGAATCATGGTTTTGGCTGATACGTATATTATCCATATTTTAAAACTAGATTTTTAGAAGAGATCCGGGTATTTTTCGGAGTATTTTGGTATTAGCAAATATAATCCTAGAATATATAAATTATAATATTTTTTATAATCCTATACTAACAGTTAACATATAATATATATATATAATTAATATAATATATTCTCTCTCTCTCCGTCTCACAGCTCACTCTCTTTCCTCTCTCTTTCACTATCTCTCTCTCTACTATATATATATTTTAATTAACCTAATTAATTAAACAACTCATCTCTCCTCTCTTTCTTTCTCTTTCTTCTCTGTGCCCGTGAAACCCAAACCCTAGCCTACACCCACGTCCTCGCCTTCGCCGCCGATCTCCCCACAACCTCGTCACCACCACCTCCTCACGACCTCCACCACCTCATCCTCGAGCAACCTCGCAACCCCAGCCACGACCCCTGCAACCCCATCCCTGCACCCAAGAACCCTACAACCAAACCCCAACATCCCTCATCGCCGATCACCACAACCTCGTCGTCGTCACCACCGTCACCTCCTCATCCTTCTCCAACACCCCGACACCACAAACCACCGCCAACCAACAACCTCGACAACTTCCCGACCTCAACAGCAACCCAAGAAACTTATTGCCCTCGCCGTCGACAGCAGCCCCGTTGTCGTCGCCTTCTCCTCTTTCTTCTGTCCTCTGTCTCCTGAACCCAGAGCCGACACCAGCAGCCATAACCCCCCATTCCTCTCCTTCTTCTTGTTTCTTTCTTGCTTTCTTGATCGTCTATGTTCCCGCCAAAAATTTCTACGCAAAAGAGCCCAAGGTATTAAATGGCAGCGATGCGCTTCAGAAAATGCAAACCAGTATTTTCCGGACTGTATTTTGACAAACTCCCGAATGAGAATCAGCTAAATTCTGATGGTATCGAAAGCGTCTCGAAAAATCCTTCTATTTAATATATTATGGGCCTCATAATTCATCCGGAATTAAAAGTTATGAGCAAATGTGTTATGCACATGTAATCTAAGTAATGCTCTACTACATAGGGGATAGATTTTTAGTCCCACATCGGGAAAAAGAAAGATCCCTTCTCTACCACTCCCCTATAAATAAGAGGGGATACCTCTTAGAAAAGGGAGGATTGAATTCTCAAAGGAGCTTAGTTCTCTATAGGAGCTTAATTGGAGCTTAGTTCTCCAAGTTAGGGCCTTAGCCGTCCCCCCATAATGCGCATATGCGCAAGCGTCATGTGCGCTACGTGCAATGCACGTGCGCCCTCCACATGCGCACCATGTGCAACGCACGTGCGCCTGCTACGTGTGCACCACGTGCGAGGATTCAATCCTCATGGGAGCTTAGTTCTCCAAGTTAGGGCCTTAGCTACACCCCATGATGCGCAAGCGCCATGTGCGACGCACGTGCGTCCGCCACATGCACACCATGTGCAACGCATGTGCGCCCACCAAGTGCGCAATACGTGCGATGCTCATGCGCCCACGCCGTGCGTAACATGTGAGGTGCACGTGCGTCCGCCACGAGACGAACGTGCGACGCACGTACGCGAACGCAAAGAAGCCTTTTTCAGCAGTTAAGAGTTTAAGCTCCAACATGTTCTTCCCTCCTGATAAGTGGGACATGGTTCAAAGGGTACATCCCTCCACACCTTCGATATATGGCGCTATAATCTCTCAGTGTCGTCGGAGAGGTGGTGGGTCCCAACGACCAGTGATGCCTCTTTCAAAATATGAAGAGGAACCCCCCATAAGCTTAAAAAAAAGAGAAAGCTTCGAAAGCACAGAGAATTAAATTCTCGAGGAAGAACTCTCTTCTTGGAAATTTTAGGTAAATAAAAGTAGATAAAGATCCTGTGGATCATTCAAGAGAGAGAGAGAGTTCAGCAGTGTTTAGCACTCAGTAGGCGGTGCTCAGCGCCCAACGCCCCACGTAACTCTCACATGGGCACTACAAAAGAACTCAGGAGTGCTTAGCACTCAGTGGGTGGTGCTAAGCGCCCAACGCCCCACGTGCCTCTCATGTGGACGCTACAAAAGAACTTATGAGTGCTTAGCACTCAGTGGGCGGCGCTCAGCGCCCAGCGCATCACGTGCCCCCACGTGGGCGCCACTAAATAAGAAGTGCTTAGCACTCAATAAGTGGCGCTCAGCGTCTAGCGTCTCACGTGCCCCTCACGTGGACGCCTAAGAACTCAGGAGCGCTTAGAACTCAGTGCGTGGCGCCCTAGCGCACAGCGTCCTATGTGACTCATACGTGGACGCCAAAGAATGAAAGTGCTTGGCACCCATTAGGCAGCACCTAGCGCCTAGCTCTTCACATGCTTCGCACGTGGGCGCCATAAAGAGTGTTTATCACTCCATATAAAGACAAAAATGGGAAAAGTGTTTAACACTTATTGGGCAATCCCGATGACTAAAAGCCCACATGATTATATGTGAGCGTCGGGGCTTATATAAGTGCTTAGCCCTTTTTGTACAAAAAGTGGACTGATCATACAGAGCCCAAACAAGAGCTTGGCACTTTTTTAAAAAAAACTGAATGGACCAAGCCCAAATTGGGTAGGTCCCCTCGAGGATAGAACCTCCTTGATTCAGACCATCCGAGCCCATGTGCTCATGACTTCCCAAGCTGACCTTAGTCCCAAATACGACTATTGATCTTCCAACTGATGATATCCAAAACGGTACTCATCCCACATTCTCCCGAGGAAATCTTAGTCTCAAAATATGACTAATGATTTCCGGGTTTACCACTAACTCCTTTTCCCCTCAAATACGAAAATTGGTTCAAGGGTACATCTCTCCATACCTCTGATATATATCGTTGTAATTCCTCAACGTCTTCAGAGAGGTGGCGGGTCCCGACAACCAACAATTCTTTGGTGCACTTCTATACTGACGTGCACACCTCAAATCAAACCGCACCCCAAACTGGATGCATCCCAAATCATCGTTGTTCATCCCGTCACGTAACAAATACACGTGCGCGCAAGATGGACAACGGACCGAGACGTCGTTAAACTAAAATCTCACATCCAAAATGGTGATCAACGGACCGAGACGTCGTTAAACTAAAATCTCACCTCCAAAATGGTGATCAACGGACCGAAACGTCCTTAAACTAACCGTTGTCTCCAAAATGGCAACAACGGACCGAGACGTCCTAAAACTAAAATCTTACCTCCAAAATGGTGATTAACGGACCGAGACGTCCTTAAACAAAAACTCACCTCCAAAATGGTGATCAACGGACCGAGACATTCTTAAACTAAAACCTCATCTCAACAGACCGAGATGTTCTTAAACTAAAACTTCGCCTCCAAATGGCGATAACGGACTGAAACGTTCTTAAACTAAAATAACAGAGCCCAAATGCTCTTTTGTTGGATCTGAAGCAAAAAATAATCCTAAGACCTTGTTAAGTAGATCTTAGTCTCAAATTGGACTAACGTATCCTTAACAAAAAAAACCAATCGAGCTCCAAATGTTTAAGTTGATCTTAATCTCAAACCAGATTAACGATCCTTAAATCAACCCAAGCCCAAATCTAAAATATACAGATTTGGACTAATCCGCGCCCTACGGGCGACAACATAAATTAGTCTCCGTATACAATCAACGGGCAACCAAAAAAAAATAAAAACACACACGACACGAAATGAACTTCCGGAGCAGGAGAAAGTGGTTATCGCGATGCGATAACGTAATTAACTGCAGGGGCTTACGCCTGCAGGGAAGAGCGTCCCCACAATCAAAAACCCCTCGCAAACGAGGGGGAATTTGACGAAGTCTGCTACAACGGCCGCATCCGTCCAAACCTCCGATATACGGTACCATAAATCAACTTGGCATCTTCGGAGAGGTGGACGGATAAATCCAAATAGCATCCGTCCCCAAAATTCAGGCCAGACGTCCTAACGTCCCGGTCGCGTCTTTCGGCGGTGAACAGTCTCGCCGGAGTCGCACACGTCGCCGACGATCCGGACTACCCAGTCATCGTCGTCGTTCAGCGTAGTCACGTCGTTGATCAGCCAGGTCCAGTCCTGCAAGCGCGTAGTTTGCATCACGACGTTTATCAGACATCGAACGTGACGTACGTACCCCAACATGAGATCCGATCAGGCAAGTTTATCTTGCAACATGCTATATTACTATATCGATATTTATATAAATAAAAATAGTACATGTGTTTCATTATGCAGCAAATATTATAGTTTTACCGTTTTACAGTATCCGTTCGTATCCGTACTGATAATCGCATATCTAGTTTCATGCCGGAATATCATGATATCATTATACTATATATTAGTACAACGTGTTATCTAGTTGCATCATACGTAGTCATGGATATATAAAATGTTATTACAGATAGATACATGTGCATCCATGCATTAACCGTGTTCCGATATTCGTTACAGTTTCACATTTGGGTATCTATTTGATACATATGCATCACATGACATGTTTATGACACACTACTTGATTTGTTACTTGGATCTAGTTGCTAATGCCAACAATCTTGACTTGTTATCCTGACGGACGTAACTTGTTATGAGTTATGTGATTGACACGACTTATCGGGTTATTGGGGGTCTGATGGATTCCACCCTCCAGACTCGGTATTGGACACTCTCAGATGAAAAGACCAGACTGTATGGAGAATTTCATTTATAGGCTCTGTAGGATTTTGGATGAGCTTGCTTATCGATCTTCCTTTCGATCAATACCTGGATAGTCGTTACGTACAGCTAGTACCACTGACGTGCTTATGGGTTATGGATGTGATCCTGATCTACTGTCAGCGTATTGACGAGCCTTTTGAGTCCCACACAAAGGTTTCCCGGCTCAGACGAAACGATGTAGAATGCGTATGGAAATACATGCAGGAGCTCGATTAAATATGTGTATTTGATACACGTATTTTAATCGGGCGTTTTATCATATTAGCCGGTATATATATCGATGTAACTGGATTATTAAATCAAGTGTTGATTTACACACACACCAGTATCATGCTTACTTGATTTCCTTTCTCTTTATGTATTTGTATATGATACAAATACTTATTAATATGTATTAGATACATATTACTTGTGTGTATGATACACATGGAAATGATATGAGAACAAAACCTTTTCTTTATTTATGAAGAAAATGAGTTATGGATAAGAGAAGCGTGTAGTATTTGGTGGAAGTCTCTTGCTTTATCATTTTGGCTAAATATGGCTAGCTCTTTTGTTCTCATATTCATTCTAACCTTCATCCTCTCTCTCTTGATAATTCTAGTAGAGAGTCAGAGAAAGAAAAGCGAGGAAAATTAGTGAGGAAAAATTCTAAATCATTTTATCTCACTCATCTAGCAAATTTGTGAGAGTTAGTTACTTCACAAACATCAAACTTGTGAAGTGGGAGTTTGAGTTGGGCTAATCTCAAGATGGATCTTCTTTGTCTTTCAAGATCAACATTCAAGCTTATTCCTTCAACTTGGAGCTTAGGAGGAGTTATCCAAGGGGTACTTGAAGAAGCTACAAAGGTTATAATCTTAAAACTATTAGAAATAACTTTCTAGTTTGTGTCAAGTTGTAATCTTTGTTCAAGATTCTTTGTTTGCATGCTTTAGCTCTCTTGAAATTTCAAAATTATAGCTTCCGTTTGTTATAAAACCGTGTCTTGAGTGCAAAACAAGCTTACAGTGGTATCAGAGCTACTAGGTAGGAATGCCGACCCATGGGGGGTTTTCACTGTGTGACAGTAGTGGTGAAGCGCAGGCACTTACATTCAATGTGTCCCGTGCGGATTGATCCGGCAGGTTGTAGTCAGTCACGAGAGGACAACATAAAAAGTAGTTGCCGAGAGACCTTTAGGTGCCACGTCGAGCTTCCGCTATGTTGACTGGCCCTTCAGTAGTATCATAGCCGGTACAAAAATTACAACTTATTTTGGTGACATTAGAATTCATGAAACCCTAAATTTTTCAAAACTGGTTTTAAAAATTTGCATGAAAAACTCTCATTTTTGCTTGTGCCGGAGCTACCGGATTCTTGGTTTGGACCAAGAGTTTCATGTAGGCTCATGATAACCCGAACCTATCCATTTTTTGCTCGGTTTAGCCCCGATTCGGGGCTGACCGAGACCGATTCAACCCCGAATCGGGGTCTGAATCAGCCCCAATTTCGGGCTGTTCCAGGGCTGATTCAGCCCTGATGTGGGGCTGATTCTGCCCTTGATTCGGCCCCATTTCGGGATCGAATCAAAGCTCAAGTAGTGTGAGGTTTTTTGGGTTAACGGGGTTCGATTTCATGCAAAAATGAGGGGGTTTTCATTACCAGGGTGAACTTGAAATTCGGTTTTTGGAATTTCAAGTTTGCAATCTCGCGGGTTATGAAATTCTAATGTCATGGTTCGAAGCGACTCGATCAAAGTGTTTGATCGATTCGGCTCGGACACGGATAAGGATATGCGTGGGTAAACGTCGTCTAATTCATGTGTGATCAGTTGGATGAGATTGCACATTAGTTATTGTGATTGTGATTGTTGATGTCGTTGTTGTTGTGATTGATTAGACGGATCGTCATGATGAATAGCCCTCTGTGAGATGCTTGTACATTTATTGTTATATGTATTCGTTTATTCTGGACGATCGGCCAAATTGTGGTCTTTGTTACCGCTTGATGTATATTATTTTATTGGGACACGACCAGGTTGCGGTCGATGTTACCATTGTTTATATTTCGATTCATGTATTAGCTTTATCCCGCGGTGAAGCTCTTGAGTCGCCGGATTCTAGAATGCAGCGGGTGGCCATCTTAATGAGTAGAGACCCACGTCACCTCATTCTAGGATTGGCGGATGGCTCGCCGCGCTTGTAAGGGGTTAGGATAGACCCACAGAGAAGTGCTCAAGTTACCGGGTTCTAGATAGCGTTGGGTATCCTACTTATGATATTGAGTGCGGGTTGCCTTACTATTAGGATTGTCGGGTGGCTTGCCGCGCTCATAGGTGTCTTGGATCGATATTGTATGAGCTATTCACACGACCGTGGAATTTCGTGTTTCGTTTGCAGCTAAAATGAAACACGATATTCCTAGTAAATCCACTTTTCCATATTTTGTAATGTTGATATCGCATGCCTGTGATGATTATCATGCCTGAGAAGACTATATATATATATATATATATATATATATATATATATATATATATAATAAACACTTTTATATATTTTGCATCCGCGCTAGCCCTGCCCCCGCCCTGCCGTAAGTTAAGTAACCTTACGGTGAAGACCTGGGGCCCCATGGCGAATGCGGATGGCATATGTATGTGTTCTATTTTTGGTTGTTTCTGGTGTGACTAGGAACTTAAATGATAGGACTGCATTAATTTGGATCAATGCATAGAAATGAACCTAAAATAATGTTGTAGAAACAAAATTTTAAAACACTCGGTTTTCTTCAAAACCACTCGTTTTAAAGACGGAGCCTAAACCATTCCTTTTCAAAGCCACTCTGTTTCTACAACGATATCAAGTTCATTACGTTAATGGTTTTCTTCAAAACCAGCCGTAGCCCTCTCTCATTTCAGATTATTAGTACTTAGTATTCGTGCTGCATTTGTTGAATATGTTAAGGCGTAGTGTTCGGTAGCTAAGTGGTGATTTTCTGTTGCATGCGAAGCGATTGGTTAGGACAGTCGGACGACTTTGTTGACTGTGTTAAGAGTTGTGCGGGTGGATCTAAATCAATCACGAAATGACGGGTTGAACTTGACTTGCGACTTATAATTTGTTGACTATGTTAAGTTCATAAGCCGCATGGGGTAAAAACCATATCGGGAGTTTCAAGTGTTGAAACCTGCAATATGATTGCATATCTTCTATGTGATTGTTAGGTCTTGATTCTCACTATGAGTAAGAATTACTTCCGGGAGATTTTCACTTCATAACTAACTAATCTATTAAGTGTCTAGAAAGGTGTTAACTGGTTTATGCCTCTGCGGAAACATAGTTATTTAATTAGGTCTGTGCGAAAGCGCGGGGGGCCTCCCTCGGATACCTTAGCAGACTCGACGATAGAGGCTGAATATATCGCTGCTAACGATGCTGCCAAAGAGGCTATCTGGATGAGAAAGTTCATTATTGAGTTTGGGTTGTTCCAACCATTTTTGATCCAATACCCTTGTATTATGATAATAATGGGGCTATGGCGCTAGCCAAGGAACCTCGATCCTATCAGCGATCCAGACATATTCTGAGGCAGTATTACCTGATCCGGAAGATAGTTGATCGCCGCGAGATCGAGGTTCGAAGAATAGACACGAAGGAAAATATAGCGGATCCACTCACCAAGGCCTTCCCTAAGATACAATTCGAGCGAATTTTTGAGATATTGGGTATGCGATACTGCAACAACTGGCCTTAATGCAAGTGGAAGATTGTTAGATATGTATGCCTTGAGGCCATTATTGTATATTATAGGGGATGCTTGGACATATGTATGTGCAGGACAGTCTTGCTTGATATGATAGTATGTTATTTGGTTTGTCTTTATCATTCATGTGTATAGTTTCTACTTGTTATTACTATAGCTAATACATGTTGATAAAACCCGTAGGATCTTTACTTGACTACCAGGATTATGATAAGGATCATACTAGTGGGACCTGGGTAGCCTATAAGCACATCCTTAAATGTTTCTTGTTGTGGGAATATTGAGACTGGGTATTGATACTCCAGAGTAGACTAATGTATATGTTTCTTGATCTTGACCGGGACGATGGTTGTTCCTATAGCCATTGGTGTTTGACACCAAAGATTATATACAGGTGCTTGTTAGAGAATGAGTTTCACCGAACGGACTCACCGAGAACTCCTAGATGGTATTATATATATCGTTAGATAGCAGTTCTCTGGTGACATGAGTTAATGGTAGTCTGTAGACCTAAGATCGTTATAGTGTCTTGTATGTTTTCCTACTATGCTTTGATTACTACCCAACCACGGTTTTAATGAGCCGTGCATACAGGTTTTAGTTGGGTACAGTCCCAAAGCACATGGAGGCAATGATCGATCGAAGGGATTCGTCTCTCCTGGTATAGGGAGTTGATGCCGTGCTATACCCGATCGACTATAACCACAAGTCCCTGGTCAGGGCAGATGAGATATACTGATAAGTTTTATCAGTAGTTTCTCGGTTGGTTATGAGTTATGTGGTCAACACGACTTATCGAGTTATTAGGGGTTTGACGGATTCCACCCTCCAGATTCGGTATGCGATACTCCCAGACGAAGAGACCAAACTGCAGGGAGAATGTCACTTATAGGCTCTGTAGGATTTCGGATGAGCTTTCTTGCCGATCTTCCTTTCGATCAATACCTGGGTAGCCGTTACGTGCAACTAATACCGCTGACGTGCTTGTGGGTTTTGGATGTGATCATGATCTACTACCAGCGTATTGACGAGTCTTTAGAGTCCCACACAGAGGTTTCTCGGTTCAGGTGAAACGATGTAGAATGTGTATGGAGAGACGTGCAGGAGCCCGATTAACACGTGTATTTAATACACGTATTTTAATCGGGCGTTTTATAATATTAGCCGGTATATATATTGATGTAACCAGATTATTAAATCAAGTGTTGATTTACACACATACACTAGTATCATGCTTACTTGATTTCCTTTCTCTTTATGTATTTGTATATGATACAAATACTTATTAATATGTATTAGATACATATTACTTGTGTGTATAAGATACACATGGAAATGATATGAGAACAAAACCTTCTCTTTATTTATAAAGAAAATGAGTCATGGAAAAGAGAAGCTTGTAGTATTTGGTGGAAGTCTCTTACATTATCATTTTGGATAAATATGGTTAGCTCTTTTGTTCTCATATTCGTTCTAACCTTCATCCTCTCTCTCTTGATAATTCTAGTAAAGAGTTAGCGAAATAAAAGAGAGGAAAATTAGTGAGAAAAAATTCTATATCATCTTATCTCACGTATCTAGCAAATTTATGAAAGTTAGTTACTTCACAAACATCAAACTTGTGATATGGAAGTTTGAGTTGGGCCCATCTCAAGATGGATCTTCTTTGGCTTTCAAGATCAAATTCAAGCTTGTTCCTTCAACTTGGAGTTTAGGAGGAGTTCATCCAAGAAGCACTTGAAGAAACTTCAAACCGGCACTTGTTGGTCTTCACATTCGGGTGTTGAGATGGTTAAGACCGGAAAAGAGCTGGGTATCAAGAAAAGATAGCGTAGGGACAAAGGTTGTTATCTAAAAAGTATTAGGAATAACTTTCTAGTTTGTGTCAAATTGTAATCTTTTTTCAAAGTTCTTTGTTTGTATGCTTTAGCTCTCTAGAAATTTCAAAATTATAGCATCCGCTTGTTATAAAACCGTGTCTTGAGTGCAAAGCAAGCTTACAGTAGGTTCCTCGCTCATGGCCTCGAGTAACAAGTGCGGTCGAGATAGGCTCAACAGATGTGGAAGAGACCGTGGGCATACGATAAACGCTCGATGGGATGCTCGTCAAGAAAGGAGAACCACTCTGAGAAAGAATGAGGGAGCGGAGGCTCTCAAAACTGGATGGTAGATGGGCCAAGAGTAAAGCACCAACAAGAGACTCTCTTTCGTGGCGAGTAACAGCAGGATCAGTGGAGATGGACTGATAGACGTTCTACTGATCAAGAAACCTACTGAAAAGGATACCAAAATCCTGAATATCTTCTCTTAGAGTGGCCATAATAAAAGTGTGGAAGATAACATAGAGCTTCTGTAAATTGTCTTTAGACGAGTACAGAGAACGGAGGTGTTTTCAAACTTCCCTAACTGTTTTCAGAGACATAATAGAAATATAGCAGCGAGAATCCATAGAGTTAGACAACCAAACAATTACTTTATTATCGTTCTGGAACCATATATCATATTTAGAATGTTTGGAGTCAAGAGGAGCATCCGTCAAGCGACGAACAAGATTTTTGTTGTTCAAGGCTCTTTTAACAGCACCGGACCATTGGAGGTAGTTCTTTGTGCCGGAAAGTGAGATCGTAGTCAAGCTAAAATCCATTTTGAAGTCAACGGATGATAGAGAAGCCAAGCTAATTTTATCATCACCAGAATTCATGATGAACGGTGCAGAAGTAGATCACAAGAGAGGGAGAATAAAGTTTGTCTAACATGAGCGAGTACAAAAGTAGCAAGACGGTCTAATAGATCATCGTCAGTAACCGAGAGGGACAGAGACGAGCGATGATACCATGGAGACGAGAGGGTTGTGGTAACATTGAGGAGGAGGCGATCAGATCATGGCTAGGGCATGAAGGCGGCCGCGGGGGCTGGAGGCAGCCGCGGGTGCAATGGATAAGTCGGCCGCGAGTGCTGGTGTAGGAGGCGGCTGCGGGTGGTGGTGTAGGCGGTGGAGGAAGATTAGGGTTAAGGGTTTTGAGTGGCGGTTAGGGTTTGGGAAAAGGGGATTAGGGTTAAGGTTTTGGTTCTGGGAAATTAGGGTTTTCTCTAAATTCTTTTCAGAATTCTGATGCCATGAAAAGAGTGAAGAGGAAATGATTTATTAAGCTAATTAAATATGTGTTCCTACATACATATATATAAGAAGGGTCATAGACCCCATCTCCTATTATAGCCGATGTGAGACTAAATCTAATTACTAATTATATTCATAAGAATATCATAAAAATGGAAGCCTTTCTAGAAAAAGATCAAACCTTCATTGTTCAGAGTGTTAAAGGATGGCGTCGTCTGAGAGCAACAAAAGGAACTGCAGTGTGAGAGTGAGAGAATATGCATAGTTCTTCAACTAGGATCCGCCAACTTTAACTGCAAAAGGCAGAAATACAATTAAAACGCAAAAGAAAGCTAATATTTACAATTGGTATAATATAAATTCCAGGATATATGGGATTTGAGATTTTCATAATTTTCAAGACATATATAAGTCCTAGGTAGTATATATCAAGGCTGAGAGTAGTATATGGCATTACCGGTTTGAGAAGATGCACTTCCAAAACCGCGTCTCTTGTTTTCAAGGTGACTGTGAGCTAATTTTTTCTGAATCCAGAATTCAACACTATTGGTGGGATTTAAACCCGGGGCCTTATAAGAGGAAGAGGAAGTGAAGGAGCTACCAGTAACTTAAATTTATCAAACTCATCATGACGAAAAGCAGATACAAAATTTTTTTTCACCTCTCCATTGTTTATTAGCAACCACTGCCTTCCTCAACAAATTAAATATCACATCTGCATGTAGAATTTAAACAAAGATTTTGCTACCATACTTGCAAATGATTGGTCAAGAATTTAAAATCAAACCTGGGTCAAACCCATTACTATCCTTTCAGTAATTTTCAAAGAAGCAGTTTGTTTTTTCAGTATTTGTCTTGAGTGAACAACAAACAGAGAAGACAAAGTGCCAAACATTGGTTCCTCAAGAATCTAATGAACCTACTCTTGTCATGGGATTCTACAGAAATCTAAAAATACAATATTTATTTACTTGATTCATCAACAATAAACCAAATTTTTTTTATAAAAAAAACCTAAAATGTACAGTCCCATGACCGTTTTATCAAACTTCGCAACTTCTCATAATATTTGAGATGACACCATTGAACTTAAGAAATACCATGGACGGATGAACCTCCGAAGGGTACTTTTGTAAAAGAAAATATCATATATATTCAATTCATTTTGGGGCTATTCAACCCACATACAAGGACATTTTGGGAGTGATTCATCCTACTCGCGAACTAAGGAGATTAACGTATCCAGACAACATTGACAACATTGACAGTTCAGAAAGGGTCATGGCATTCTTAACGTTCATTTGTGCTCGTTGAAAGTAAAAACCAAATGATGGGATTAAAATAGTCCCACATTGGAAAAACTATGAGAGATACATGGGTATAAGATGTAAGATGAGACAAAACTTAACAAGGCTTGAGTTTTTCTCGTTGAAAGTAAAGGTCCACGTTGTAATGTTGGTTGAGTTAAGAAGAAGATTGTCCTATTAGATGAGGACAATTAAGGAATAAAGGTGTAGGATGTGCGGGTAGAAACCAGAGTCGAATATAATGGTGTATTTGCTTGCGGACAGACCGTTCCATAGGATCCAATTTTGCACTCCTAATATATACTCTGTCAAAAGCAATTGATCAGTTGAAGTGGATTGGGATTCTTTAGATACAACAATAAGTCATTCAGTTAGAAGCAAGTCACATTTGATATCTGGTTGAACACAGCCACATCTAACCAACCATGATTATTACTTTCTCTCTCTCTCCCCGCCCGTGCTGTGGTGGAGAAATTACTCTCTCTCTCTCTCTCTCTCTCTCCCCGCCCGCGCCTCCATCGATATGCCTACAAAAAGTCTTTACACACATATATCAATTTAACTAAAATTCTTTTAATATATTATTAAATCTCTGTTCATGTTCATGATGTTAACATATACATACACAGATGCACTATGTGTATCCTAAATGCAAAACACATAACACAAGTATCGATAGTTGTGGACTCATTGCCTGGCTGTCTTCTAATTAATCTATTTGATTGTTTCAATCGTCTATCGAACTGTGGAATTGGATGTGAGCTAGACTTTCATATATGCCCAGATTATGAAAAACCACCAAGCAATTACATGTAAACTATTTTTCTGAACATTTCTACTTGTTTGTTCTGTGAATATATCTAACAAACCATTCTTTAAAAGTATCCTTTTAATTTATGTTAAATGTAAACTGTTTTCACTTCAAACATTAAATTTTCTCACAGCTGTAGATGTGCAATCTGAAGAGGCTCATGAATCACTGCATTAACAGCAGAAACCATTTCCTTTGGTGATGTGAATCCATCAGTTCTTAAATAGAAGAGATGCAGCACTTTGCTCATCTTCCAAAATAACTCCTTGCAAGCTCTTGGGACTACACTTCCCTCTTTGAGCAGTACTAGCCTCAGGAGCTCTCTCCTCGTAGAGCTTATCATGCTCTCGGTTTCTCTCTTGGCTTCGTCTTCTGGAAGTAAACCTCGGCTATCAAGAATGCGTAGCGACACGCTATTCAATTTCCCTTGCTTGCTTTCTCTCTGCCAAAAATACAATTTAAAAACAAAACTAGAAGAATAACAAAAAATATATAGAATCAGTGGCAAGCTGTTCTATTAACTGTCTTCAGCATCGTTGTTAGATTATATGATTATAATAGAGAATAAAACTAAGAAAGTTAACGTAAATGGCATGTTGATGTTGGCCATGGTAGTTTTTCGTAATTTAGAACGTTTTTGCTAGTTATCTGCATATTTTCTGATATTAGCCTTTCCTTATTACTTATTAGGGTTAATTGTACCAACAACAAAAAAACCCTGTTGTTTACGCAGTAAAGTACCTGTACCCTTGAAGTGGTTTATTAGCATGAAGACCCTCTCCATTCGTCGACCAATACTATAAAATCACTCAAGTTCTAAACAGCAAAAACAAGTTTTGGGGTTAAATTAGACAATCCTTTTAGTTGTTTAGAGTTGAATTTTAGAGATTTTAAGGGTTTTGATCGATGACCAGCAAGGGTGTTGGCGCTAATATATTACTTGAGGGGGTACTATGCGGAGTACGTTTCTAATTAAACTTCTCAAGAAATATTGAATGGAACATATTTACCTCAAATCCTTGAACATCATTTAGCAGACGCCCGCACGTGCTCACAAGTCTATATAACTTATGGTACTCTGGGTCTCTGATGATGTCCTCTGAAAACTTTGGCCCGACAAAATATAGGGCCGGCAAAATAATTGGGCCTAAAGCAAAAGAAACGTATCCATTTTCCATGTATTCATGCAATGTAGGCACCGTCCTGTTCCTTGACCACTCGGCCTCTCTCATCATCGACTTCATCAAGCTAAGCCACTGCAAAAAATACAATGGCATGAGTTAGAGGGGGAAAAATACAATGCCATAAGTTAGAGGGAAAAACCCCCAATATTATAATTGTTTGTTGCACAAAGCACCCTTGTAGTTTACTCTGCATAGCGCTTATACCCCCAAAAGTGATTTATTAATGCGAACACCCCCTCTGCTCATTAACCAAAACCCTCATAAAGTAAAACGGTCAAGTTCTATTCTAAACAGCTCATGTTCTACAGTTAAATTAGACAATCATCTGAGATGTTTAGTCATATTTAATTGTTTTTCAGGGTGTTGGTTATGAACAAAGGAGGTGTATGCGCCAATAAATCCCTTGAGGGGGTACATGAGCTATACATGGTAAACTACAAGGGGGTTTTGTGCGATTAACTTGTATAATAAATACACAGAAAAAGATGGTTGTCCATAGTACAATCTCAATTATATGGTCGGTGACACTTTGATGTTGCAATGCCAATGCCTTGGCTCCAAGCTCATTAATAGTACTATAGAGAGCGGAAAAAACAATCTCCACTTGTTTTGAACAAAACTCTTTTTCATGATTTCCATCCCACCTATTAAAGATTCGAAGGGAGAAGATTACATAAATCATAATTCAACCAACCTGGTAACAGGAAGAGAGCATGAGAAAATAAATCATACTTTTCAACCAGCATAATAAGATTTAATAGCTCTTCATATGAACCTCCAACGTCAAAGAAATCGTCAACCACAGTTGTCAGTACGCTATTTTTGGCCCAAGACAGGCGAGCATCAGACATTTCCGGGGGAAAAAGTGTAGCCGCAGTAGAGAAATAGCAATATGCCAGTTTTTGTCTAGCAAATTCTAGCTGGTCTAATTTGTTTTCTTTGACCCAACTGTTTGCACAAAAAAGGCATACCATGAAATCTACGAAATAGTATGTCTTATAATTTGAGAAGTGAATTAATTGTCAAACCTTTCAAGAGACTCAAGTTCTTTGCGGTATATAGACTGAGAAAAATTGAATTCTTCCACTGCCAAATTTAGGACATCTTTGGTGTCAATGCTACGATTGCTGATTCGAGAAGGGGAAATTCCTCAATCGCATGATAAAAAATATCGAGGATATTTTTTTCTTTTACTAGTAAAGCATTAACGGAATCTTACACATATGATGTCTTAAGAAGCTGGAAATTCTGCACCTTGTAGTGCTCAATATTTCTCTTGTGCTCGAGGCGATCCAGATTAGCATAGAAGGGAAACTTAAGAGCATAATCAACCTGAAAGTATGCATCCTTAGATGATGCCGAGAATAGAACAAGATCCTTCACAAATGTTTTATTTTATTTGTTAATTCTCTAAGTTTGTATTAGGCTAAATTTCACTGAACTACCAAAACCTATACTTGTTTTTCTACAAACTACCAAAAACTTCACAGATTCCAGATACCTACCAAAAACATGCAAATTAAAATACCCATTTTTTTCACTAAAATACTAAATAGTGTCATACAAATTCTGTGAAAGCCATAATGTTAGTTGAGTAAAATACCGGTATAATTCACTAAAAATGGGTATTTTCATATGAGAGTTTTTGATAGTTTGTTGTTATTTACAAAGTTTTTGGTAGATTAGTCAAAAAACAGGTATAGTTTTTCAAAGTTTAGTAAGCTTTTTTTCAGTCGTTGGTTTCTTGTTCCAACTTTTCTTTTAGAAAATGTCACCCGATAGTTTGTAGTAAATAGGAATTATATGATTATATCTTTCTCTACGTCACCCCAAGCAAAAATCAACTACTGTCATCGGGTCAGTCAAAATCATTTTGACTCTGAATGAAATACAAAATAATGAATACATCTTTAGAACTTATTGAACAAATACCTCTTCTATAACTGTATCAAGGTGTTGAGTTGCATCACCACAAAGCTCCTCCTTTAGATAACAACTTGACCAGGACTCGACTTTTTCTAGAACTTGCTCATTTGGTAAAATTTTGATTTGTGAAGCCTTGTATAACTCTAGAACGGCACTCACATCCCTCAAATGTCCTTGTAACGTACTGTTGAAATGATAAACTTCGTCGAATCGAGCTAATGCATCTGCAAAACATTTAAACTCACCAACACTCAATTTATTGGGAAAAAAAGTTAAGAAAATTTCAACTAGTGGGAAGAAATCACCTGAAGAGACATCATATCCGTTCAGACGTAAAATCCGAAATGCCAGTGCACATGTGGCAATATCTGAAGCAATTTCTTCCTCATTGTTTAACCAGCATCTGCTATATTGGTTAAAGTCAAATTTCTAATGATGCTAGCACAATGACAGATAGGCTAAATTACGTAAAATACTCTCAACTCTGTTAAAACTTTGGTTTTAATGAAGGTTTTCTTTCACTAAAATACCCTTACTTTTAGGAGCCTTTCCGTAATTTAAACCCAAAACTTTAAGCTAGTTTAGGGAAAAACAACTGTAGTAAGGGTATTTTACTGTAATTTAGCCTAATAGATATCTAAGAGCAGTTGTTTGATCATCACCTGTATATCTCGTCCAAAATGCTCCTTATCTCGCAACTAAAATGACTGGAAATTCCAAACCTCTCAAGATCGTCAACAATGCGGAGGCGGGTATACATATCCAGAGGATATATAGTAGGAACTGTCATAAACCATTTATAGAGAGAATAACATCAGATACTGCGAGGACATAATTTAGGTGTTCTTATATCACAGTGTCGCATTCCATACACCCCTAAATCTCGTTCGTTTTTATTTCACTCAAAAATCTCTTAACTTGGTCAATACAAGACCTTTGAAGTCCCGATGCTCTTCAAAATTTGAGTCGCAATCAGTCTGAGACATGGTTTTCTCGAGGGAAGAAATATATGGTGATCTAGAAATTCTCAAAATCTACGAGAGTCGGTGTCACTTTGAAACACAGATCCAGAAAAAGGAAAAGGAAAAAGAAGGGAGAAACAAGGTCAAAAAGTAAACAAATACTAAGTTTAGTAGTAGATATGATTTAGAAAAAGAACTATGGGATACGATATACGAAAAATCTCAAAAATTTACTGTATGTTTTGATCTAGATTAAGAGTTGAAGCACACCTGAATTACCAAATTTCTCTAGGAGTGAATGTAAATAATTGAGGGCTTTCTCGTCATGAGTACGGATTACTGCAGCAGCAGTGGTTGAAGGTGAATTAAAGAGCGAACCGTTTCTCTTTTGATACTTCATTATTTCTTGACAGTCTTGTGATTTACTTAATCCCTCTGCAACATATGCATGATAAGCTCTCCTTCCCTCCGAAGAGTCTCCAGACAACCTATAGAAAAGGATATGAATCACGTGATGCTTAAATCTTCTCTTTTGTTCCAATTAAAAATAAAATCATTGTTTAATCTTCTCTTATTTACAATTCAAATAAAGTGCATATATAAAGAACTCGGTGAATTTTTGTTAGCTTGACATGCATACTGTTATCCTCGGTCCTAAGCGTTTAGGTATAGTGGTTAACTGGTGTCAACACACCAGTTTTCTAGAGGTCTGGTATCACACCTCAATCATTGTCAAATTAAAATGTATTCATTTTCTTCCATACATGTTTCCACTAGAGGCCTTTCCACATGATCCACCATCCACATGAGAGGCAGCATTAAGATTGTGTTAGTTTGGTATACATATTGTTATCCCTAGCGATTCTTACCCGGAAGTTTAAGTGGGTGTGGGATAACTATATGTACATCAAGCTAGCATAATGTTAATATAACCGAGGAAAGAGGCAATCAAGAACCATATGTAAATCGTTAATATAACCGAGGAGATGTTCCTTAATGGAGCATAATGGAAGAAAAGGATTCATATAGCTGCCCCTAAAATTTTAGGATGAAGACTTGCTGTTGTTGCTGCAAGCTAGCATATTGTTATTGTTTAACAGTTCTACTCAAAGTCATACACTACTTCGAGAGCATTAAAGATGAAAAAGATCGTGATTGATTCTATTTCATGTTATTGCTTATTAGATTGCTTCATTAAGAAAAATCTATTAACTTATGTATTAGGTCAAATTGAATTATGTACTTATCCTTTTCTAGGTTATTCTCCCTTGTTTTTGTATGCTCTATATCTATATAAATAGAGTATTATATTATAATATTAGTAAAATTAGTAGGTTCTCATTTTCTAAGATGGTGTCAGGGCTATGATCTTGATAAAAAAAGGAAAAAAAACTCCATCAACAAGGTTGCATGGACATGGATACGAGAACACGGATACGACATTATGTGTTATGGCGACACGACAAAATCCCAAAATATACGATACGGGTGTGTGTGTATAATCTTATAAAAATAAATAAGATATCAAACTATTATGATAATATTAAATAAGGAAAAATAAACAAGTCTAACATGTTATACGTATACGCATATGACATGCATAGAACACATACTATAAGTATATGACATATATACAACGCGTCTGATACGCGTCATGCAAGTGTCGGTGTCCGATACGTGTCGGACACGGACACGACAACCCGTTGGAAGTGTTCGTGCAACCTAGTCCATCAATATTTTCTTTCAAATAAAACTTTTTATATTATTGATCTTTTCCTAGTCTATCTTCTTTGAGTTTGCACCGTACCTTTCTACGCCGGTATAAATATTTATACCGGCGACATAGTCTCTCTTCTCCAGCGTCTTTTCTTTTTAGCCAAAGTGGTTTCATGGTAAGAGTCCACCTCAATTTTCAAGAGACTCCAAATTACGATCCACCTAGCATTATGCATAAGTGACTAGAGGCTTCAAACCATCCTTGCTCAATACATCAGAAGACTATGTTGCTCTCGTCATTCTCATATTTGCAGATATTCAACTCAACCAATATTCTTTCCAAATTCTCGATACCGAGATTGGACGTCGCCCTGTGTACAGTGAAGAAGACCTGGAAGAAAAGGTCCGGGCTATTGTTAGTGCCACCACCAACCAGCCCCTGAAACTCGGATTCAGGGATTTTTGCCGTCACCCTTGTCTTTGACCGATGAGGACAAAAACAAGGTTGTGCTTTACCAACCCTTATGATCCTATCAGTTCTGAACGACGCCCTTTCTCCTCACTGACCCTATAACGTCGAGCGTCTACGAAACTCTTTTATCAGCCTATGTGGTTTTTCTTTCTTTCCCAGACGCTTCCAGCAAGAAAACGGATTAAATATATCGCGAATTTGCTGGAGGGTGTTAAAGATGGAAAATATCATGATTGATTCTATTTCATATTATTGCTCATTAGATTGCTTCATTACGCAAGATCCATTACCTTATGAATTAGGTCAAATTTGAATTATGTATTTTTTCTTTTCTAGGTTTTTATGTTTCCTTGTTTTTGTATACTCTAGATCTCTATAAATAGAGCATTATAATATTAATAAAATTATCAGGTTCTCATTTTCTAAGGGAGTACAAAACAATATATAGAGTCAACTAGATATCAGGACATATAATTTCCGTTGTGAATGTAACAATCGATCGATTTAGAACAAGTATACCAAACAAGAAGCTAAAAGTTCTCTATCAATTGAGAAAATTCTGTACCAAAATTAAAAAAATGATTAAACCTTAGATCTAAGCATCCTCTAATCAGAATAAAATTTAAACAATCACCATATGATAAGAGATACCAAAGAGCCACATACCTTTTCAATTCTCCGTCTCTGGTAGAAATCATAGTATCTACATTGGATTGGAGCATTGGAAGATCCAAGCCCATACCAATTGCATAGTTAACCATGCCAGGAAATATAATCTCGAAGCCAATAGGAGACAGTAAGTTCTTATCCATAACAAACGAGAAATTAGATCTGATATAGCAGAGTCCTGCAATATCAAGACCAGATTTTCCATTAATGTACATGTCATACAAAGAAAATACAAGATTTGGAGTCATTTGTAATATGTTCAGTTGTTCACAGCCACTTTATCCAAAAGCTTAAGTTGTTGCGTTATGGGATAGCAATGTAAAGCAAGCTAACATAACACTTAATGCTCCCCCTTGTGCGGGCCTCCACACATGGAAAGGCCTCCAATGGAAACCCTCGCTTGTAAAGGTAAATCAATATATTTTAAATTAATCGGGATGAGGTTTGAACCCATGACCTTTTGGAAACCTGGTGTGCTTTGATACCATGTCGAAGACCACTTTATTAAAAAACTTAAGCTGTTGAGTTGTGAGATAACTATGTAAACCAAGCTTAATATAAATTTAACACACACACTCCCAATGGACCTCCAACGGAAACACTCATTTGTAAATACAAAGTAGACGGGGATACATGAACATTTGAAATGTAATGATGAGGTTTAACCACAAAACTCTTGAAAACTGGCATGCACTGATATTATGTCGTCAAGAACCGCTTTACCCAAAAGCTAACACGTTGGGTTAGGGGACGGCTATGTATCATGCTTAATATATACTTAACACATGCCATTTTAACAGTTACAAGATTTGGTGTCATCTGTAATATTACCCCTTTTGACATGTTCTTCGCCAACATTCCATCGCCGAAGTGCTAGTATGCAAGCCAATGTCGAAGAAAGCACGTCCTTTATCAACAAAGGGTCACTATGAGGAAGCCCCCATGAGCCATCTTGGTGTTGATTTTCCAATATCCATTCTATACACTTTGAAAAGCATGGTGACTTTGGGGATATTGGAGAAGGAACCATGGCTACCCAAGCAGTATCATAATTAGAAACTGAAAGCTCGGCCTTTAGTAATGCATCCCTGATTCTATCCCTTTCTCCTCTGATGTTCTGCAATAATTTTTGAAGATTTCAATTGAAAGAAGTATCGATCCCCTTCTAAAATTGAGCTAGAACACATCATACCTGAACTGGAAAGTTAACACGTTTATAGATCTTCAATCTATCATCCACACGTGCTATTTAAACCGAACATGCACAAACATGCATGGGCATTAGAAAGTTGGAGAAGAAAAGGTCTAGAAAGCTAAATTCCAGCAACCTAATATCGCTTTAAAAAGATAAGGTATCTTTGTGGAAAAAATCTCAAATTCTTTGCATTTTTAACACACACGTACGTGCGCACAAACTTTGCGCCGCACGCACACTGGCATACAAATAAAGAAGCTTTTATCATGCACATTAGGTGGTCGTAGGAGAAGTGTAATATCGGGAGCATTACAAGTTACAACAATAAAACTACAACCAAAATTACATCGAATATATTAGTTGCTATATAGGTAGAAGTATATAAACAAATAGATGTTAAACCTTTACCACCCATAGAAATAACTTATAAAGAACATAATGTAAGTCATTATATGAAAAAAAAATTGCAACCATTTCTCGTGAAAGATCAAACCTTTAGGATTAGGAGTGTTAATGGATGGCGTCGTCTGAGAACAACAAACTCGAAACTTGAAATTTAGGTTAGCACAAAAGGAACCACAGTTTGATAATGAGAGATGTTGCATAATTCTTCACCTAGGATCAACTTTAACTGCCAAAGGCTGAAAATAAAATTTACACAAACGAAAACAGAAGTCAACAAAAATGCAGTCTTTGTCGATTAATTTTCCAAGCATTCTTGGACTTTGCTCATGTTCAAAAGCCATCCCTTGAATTAGAGAAGGCTAAGATTCTCTCAATACAAAATTCAACACTAGTGGTGGAGTTTGATCACGCGACATCATAAGAGAAGAGGAAGTAAGGTGCCAAATGCCAAATGATCCCAAGCCTTTTTATCGAAAATTTTCCATGGTGGCTACACGAATATTTTCTTTCTCCATTTTTAAAAATTAGCAATCACTGCCTCACCAAACAAGCATACACATCAGACCTATCACATTCATTTTAGTGTGTGTGTGTGTGTATAAAGCATCTTTTTTTTTTTTGAACATTTGATCTTATTAGTGAGGAACGAACAGAGAAGACAATGTACCCAACATTGATTCCTCAAGAATCTAATAGACCTGCTCTTGTCATTAGATCCTATAAAGATCTAACAACATTTGCATTAATAATTCAACAAAATCAAAATAAAACGTAGAGGCTCGGGAGCTGCGATCAGCCCATCACAATTCACAACAAAAGATCGATCATTACCCGAATCCGATAACAGGTGCTGTACTGTTGTCTACGTCGCCGGCGGACTTTCTCGCTCCTTGGATTTTACAGAGAGAAAGAGAGATAGAAGATGTAGGGAGGGAGAGTAAAGTGAAAGGGAAAGGCGATTAGATATGCTCGGGACAAATGCATTCCCCTTGGGATTTTGTATCGTTGTTGCGAAAAAAGGATCAATGGAGTAACATGCGTGTCAATCCGAACTAATTATAATCATCATATGTAGCGATTACATAAAAGCAATAAATATTAAAAGAAAAATCATACCAAGTAAAATATAGAGGATATTGTCCAGATTCGACGTGCACTTGCAAATTCAACGAAAAATTATAAGTGATAATTTCTGCTCTCTCTATCTCACCCAAATACAAAACAATCTCCCAAAATTACAAACCTTTTTCTCTTTTCTCTCTCACCGGCGATTTTATTCTTTTCTTGACGCAATCTCAATCTGCGCCTTTCAATCTGCTGCCTTTCGCAGCCTTTAGATCCCAAAAGCTCTATGTGGATTTATTAAAATCTGCTGCCTTTCGCAGCCTTTAGATCCCAAAAGCTCTATGTGGATTTATTAAAGCAGCAGCCCTTCGTCTTTAAGGCTCTGTTAAATTAATTTATGCCGCAGAGTAAAAAAACATGCATGGCATTAATTAATTAATATATAGAGATGAGTTTAGACCCATAGATGAGCACAAATTTAAACTATAGATTTGTTTAAAAAATTTGTTTAAAAAAATAGTGATAAGTTTGATAATTTAATTAATTAAATTAATTAAATATTTTCCAAACATATTTCTACTTAAAACCCTTTACCTCCCTCTTGTGCACGCCTAACCGCATGTATCGCGTTCCGCACGTACTGCATTTGCACTCTGATGGAGTTCCTTTTCGGGTCTCCTTCAGATGTTATCTTCCGTCAATCTCCCGGTGGATATTGGAGGTGATCTCCTGTTGCGTGTGGGTCTCAATGGTTTTTGAGGAGATTGGTGATTTGGAGGAGTTTGGCGCCGAGTACCTGCAAAGAAGTCCTGGGGTGGTTTGGTACCACCGAGGACCCTCCGACGATCAAGTTAGTACTAGATCCGAGCAGAGTAACGGCTGAGTGGAGAAAAAATGGCTTACTTAACCCCTCTGTGATGGGGGTTTATATAGCGGCGGCGGCACGCAGCAGCAGGCGCGAGAATCTCGCCGGCAGTTACGCTCCCGACGTCACGCCCACGTATGGAGCGGATCGCCCATTAATGGGGATCGTGATGGCGTGGAACGTGGAGCGTTGCTAGCGGAGAATCTGCGCGTGGCGAGATTTGGGGAGCGGCAATTACGCCTGTGAGTGGTGGAGTTGGTTGACCGGAAGGACCGAGGAAGACGGTCTCGGCTGGGGAGCTCGGAGGCGAGCAAGAGGGCCGAGGAGTCTTGGTCTTGTGGCAGCTCGGGGCGAGATGAGGGGACGAGGAGGCTAATTTGCAGGGGGGCCCGAGGAGGGCCAGCTTGTGCTTGCAGGTCGGGTACAGGGGTACCCTGGTCGGCCCCTGTGGGCCCTTTCTTCTGAGCTTTGGGACACGTCATCTGCCGCGTGTCCTGATTTTGGGGATCGCCAATATTGAGCATCATCATTAGCCCCCCACTCTTGTCCCAACCAGCTAGCGGGTCGGGTCAGGAGTGGACTGCCGGGCCGCCCAGGGTGGGCTCCCTCCTAAGGTTTCGTCGGGACACGTCCCCGGGCTGTCAACTGTATTTTCTGTCAGCGAATCAGGGCGAGATCTCTTCATTTAAGGAAGGTGCGCCGGTTCGTGCATCGTTCCACTGAAGCGACGGTCCACGTGTCAAGTGCCGGTTGCCCGACGCGACGTGTGTAGACCTGTGGCGTCTGACGGGGTGCGGCCCAGTGTGGGCATGACATGTGGAGCGATCGGAGCCGTTGGACGCGAGGAGGCGTTTTGGCGGGAGATGAAGGGCGCCGTTGGATAAGGCCGCTCGTGGTGATAAATAGGGGTGGGGCCCATTCCAGGGCCCCTACTCCTTTATATTTCCCCGTTCTAAGTCCTAGTTGCTCGGCGCTCATCCCCCTTCTTTCGCTTTCGTTTCCCGAGGATCCCTCTTCTCAAGGTTAGATGTCTTTCTTTGTAGAGTCAGTAGGTGTCGTAGGAGTGGGTTCTAGGGACCCTTTAGTTGAACCTGAGTCCTCTCGGGGAGCAGGGGTCGGATCCTCTCCCCGGGATCGTGCGGCGAGGGCAGCCCCCAGGGAGGAGGCGTTAGATGCTTCCCCCGGCGTCTCGTATTGGGTGAGGCATGAGGACGAGCTCGCCAATGCTCGGGCTCGCTTCCACATCCCCTCAAGCTATACACTTCGTCTGGCCAAGGAGGGAGAGAAGGCAGACCAAGTACAGGGCAGGGAGATCGCCCTGTATTTGGAAGCTTTTTGGGGTGGAATGCACCTGCCCTTCTCTCCCGAGGTCGTCGAAGCGCTGAACATTTTCGGGTTAGCCCCTGGCCAGTTAGTGCCGAACTCGTGGAGGATTCTCCTCGGGTTCCTGATCCGCCTGAAGTTACAGGCAGTTCCCTTCAGGCTCTCCCTCCTTGATTCTTCCCTCATCTTCAAAAATCACCCTGATGGTCGAGTGGGTGACCCGAGGTGGGTGTACCTCTCTTTCAGAAAGCGGTAAGGGGGCGCCGCCGGAACAGGGGTTGTGGCCCTGCCCTCTTCCATCCACGACTGGAAAAAGAAGTTCTTCTTCGTTTCCCCTCCCGAGGGCGAGGACTGGCCCGTGCCTACAAAGTGGTCGAAGGAGAAATTCTTGCCGGGGAACTAGTCCAGTGACCCCGTCGCGGTGAGGTGGCGTCGTGGGAGCCCATCCCCCGTTTCGCATGCTGCTGTCTGAGAGGGTCCTGAGTTGGGCCAGGCTCAGCCCCGTTGAGTTCGTCGGTAAGTTTAGGCTTGCTTTTTGGCTTGTATATTGCTTGTGCCGCTGACTTCTTTACATTTGCTTTTATGTAGGTGTAACGACCGTGAACCTTAGATACATAATAAAAATAATTTATAATTTTTCTCGATATCAAAACAATTATTTTACTGCTTATATTGGTAGAAAACACTTTAAAAATATTTTACCGTGTTTAAAATGAATTAATATGATTTTTAGGAATTTTTGGGAATTTTTAAGAATTTAAATGTTTTTTTTATCGAAGGGAAATTTTTTATAACCGATAAGAAGATCTATTTTAGACAAAATTTGGTTCCAAAACATATAAAATATCAAAATACATTTTATATAATTTTTTCATATTTTTAAAATATTTTTTATTATTTTTAAATAATTTTAAGAAGACAAAAACAATTTATAAAACATTTTTAAATAATAAAAATAATTTTATTTTATTTTATTAAGCTGAAATAAATCTGGACCATGAGATTTAAAAATCAACGGTCTAGATCTTGCCGACAGATTTTTATTATAATATATATATATTTATATATATTATTAAAATATATATATATATATATCTGCCTTTAATCTGGACCGTCATATCAAGATCCAACGGTCAAAAACCATCCACACCAACCCCTGACACTGTTCACACGTGAAAACCGTGGGCCGTCAGATCTGACCAAATCAACGGTCAGATCTGATCGGCTACTGTAGCAAAATAATAATTTAATCCCAGAAATCCCTATAAATAGCCATGAACTTCTAAAATTCCTCAAAAAATTATCTGTTCGACACAAAAATCCCAAAAAATTTCCAGAGCTTTCCCTTCGAGTTTTCTAGATTCTGGTCCAAGTCCCAAAGGCAAAATAATTTTTTGATTCAAGATATACCGTTTCTTGTACAACCCGACGCTCGCCGACTTTCATTTTTCTAGATCATTTCAGGTAAGATATCTCAACACTTGACCCCTTGTTATCTTCATCATGTCAATATCTATCTGTGAAAAATATCTTAGGACCTAATTATGAATATTTAAATGTATTATCTATTTTTGGAATATGATGATTAAAAATCAATATTAAACTATAATAATATAACGAATTTTTTAGCAGTTATCATTCATGATAAAATCTCACGAGGTAATGACCTATCTCTCACAACACACATCTTAATATAACAAGATTTCTTGAAAACAATATTTTGGAACAAATATGAATTTACATTTTAATACCATTAAATTCCATACAAGTTTAATATTGCAAATAAATACCATATATTATGAAATTAGGATTTATTCACTAGAATTAACACATTGATAAAATATACATCAATGAAAACTCTAAATACGATAATAAAATACTTGAGGTGTATTTTGAAGAAAAAGAAAATATATAAATTATTTTTACATAAAACCCCCTCAAGTTTTATAAATTACAATAAGGACCCTAGTAAGCATAGGTTTAAGCGGGACCAATCTCTTGAGCCTCGGGGAGCCGGAGAAGTATGTGCTTGCCTATTTAAGATAGACAACTTAACAACGGTGTTATCAACACGGTAATCGTTTTTGAAAAAGACATAAATCCTGCCGCCCATGTGCAGCGGTTACCGATAACATCAAAACAATCAGGACTTCAATTTACTTTTCTAATTGTCTGACTCAGAGTGAGTCACATGATAATCTGACTTGAATATGATTCAAGTACAATTTACAATTTACAATCTACAATATTCCGATTCAACATAAATCCTTATATTCCATATATTATATTCCATGCTTAACAAAAAGAAAAGGTTTACATATTACATGAACTACCATTACAATTCAATCCAATATTCAATATGAATCCATGAATCCATATAATCAATCTATACAACTTGAACGAACCGAACCATGGATATACATCCATTTACATGATTCTCCAGATATTCCATTTACATGATTATACAGTTACATCCGTTTACTGATATCATGGTTTTGGCCAGTCATCCAACTAAATAATCAAAACAATACAACACAACAATATTGTTAAAACACTACGGGGTTTAAGGGGTAGATTGATACGGAAGGTGTTAAAGGTGGCACGAGGTGGTCAGATTAATACACCTAACCTGAATCCAATTGCCGTTGTTCCTGGTTGTATAACGGAGCCTTGTACTACACGTGCCCTAGTCTCTGGCAAGTGAGACTCCTCTCGTATACACTGGCATCCTTCTGTACCAAGCTACAAACAACAACGATAATATAACATTATAACAATAGTTTACATTCTAAAAAATGTACCTTCTTATTCTGTCTTTCTTATTCTGTCTATTCCTTGTACTTCTATTTGCCCTGGTCTCTGGTCTAACGAGACTCCTCTCGTATACACTGGCATCCTTCTGTACCAAGCTACAAACAACAGCGTTAACACCACATTACATCAATATAATACAACTTTAAAAGATACCTTCTTACTCTGTCTATTCTATTTCTCCCCTATCTCTGGGACTTACCGAGCGATTGTTCGCTGACGGCATTCCTATTTCTATTCTTTCTTTGGAATGTCGTCAGGAGGGACCGACTCTGAGGAGCACAAGACCAACCAGGAGCATTTGGAGCAGACCACTGAGCAGCACGATCACTAGGCTTCACTTTTCCATTCAGTACCTTTTATTTCAGTTATGCTATTGTTTAGGCATCGCTTTCCATTCCATGTATTTACTTTTTCATGTACTGTAAAAGAATGTTAATGAATAAAGTTGCTGATATATTTTTTCTCTTGTGCATTTTATTTATATTGCTTAGACACGCTTAGCGTATTTACTTCGGAGTAAATACGTAGCGGGCCTCGCCGCGTCCCCTTGCCCGTACACCGGGAAGCGGGGCGTGACAGTAGGACCCATGGACATGGACTCGCTCCGATCTTCCATGCGCCAGCCGAGGAAGGTCGCGAAGGATGGGGGCGCCAGCTCTTCCCGCTCAAAGCCTGCCCCGCCTCCTTCTCCCCCGGTGGTCGTGTCCCGTGAGCGTTCGGGGGCGGATCCCGCCCTGGGGCCTAGCAGAGTGTCGGGCCGGAAGCGGGCTCGGATTCTGGAGGACCCGGTCTCGGAAGAAGAGACCGGCTCTCCCTCGGAGCCGCTCAAGAGGAGTTACCAGAGATCCTCCCGGGGCCCGTCCTCGCCGATCATGGTGGAGGAAGGGGGCCTTCAATTCGCAGTGCTTTCAGGGATATCCGTCGCGGATAGCCTGCTGCATGAAATAGAGACATCGGCCGGGGGTAGATGAAAGGTTAGTATAGCACCCTATGAAGAGTTTTGAAGCATCACATGACCCAAAGTTTTAATTTTTATGGTGCTAAACTAACATGCAAAGGGATCGATCCTAGAAAATTAGGGTTACGAAATAAAAAGCGAACTAATCTAGGGTTTCGAGACTACAACCTTTGTAGCTCCCTTTCGCTGGACTCCTTGGTCTCTAGGGTGTTGAACGAAGGTCCTCTTGAAGTCCCCTTGTATCCACGACGATCCACCACGGAGATCTCCGTCCAAGCTCGCAACTTCGTCAAAACGAAGAGAACACTCTAAACAAAACGGCTAAGCTTGTGTAGAATGATGTTGTGGTTAGGTTTCTCACTTTAAAAACCTATCTTTAAGTGGTATTTGCTCACTAGAAAAAAACTAGAGAGCAAAAGAGCAAGAGGAAGAAGATGGTGGCAATTTTTGACAAGAGGTAAAAAGATAACTCTAGTGAAGAAAATGAAATATATCAATATATATTTTATTCCTTCATGCTATGAACCATGGTTAAAGTGATGGAGACATTATTTAACTTTAGTTTGGAATGATAAAGAGAAGGATAACCTTAGGTTAGTGGTAGTTGAGCATGGTTAGGTCAAAGGAAGAATGTAGAAGCAAGAATGATTATCTTTTTCTTTTTCATTTTACTTTAAAACCAAAATTAAATAATTATCCATTGTTTAATCCATGGTGTGAGTCTTATATTGCCACCATTTCCATATGCTAACAACCATGATGGATGAGTGTATGTATGTGTGCATGTATGCACATTCACATGTGCATGAAACTAGCATGAAAGAAAGAAAGAAAAGCACACATGCATGCACACATCTATCATCAAAGAAAAGGTTTTAAGTGAGAAACTAATGGTTAAATGATAAATCAACACTTGATTTATCAATCCGGTCATATCTCATACGACCCCACCAAAAGCAGTTCACCCGATCAATGTTCGGTATCATATACGCACATTTCAATCGGGTGCATGCGCATATCGCATATGCGCACCACAACGTTTCGCCTGGACTGGGTAACTCCTTTATGGGACTCTAAGACTCGTCAATACGCCGGCAGAGGGTGATGATCATATCAGGTACCCTCAAGCCGCAAGCGGTCAGCTAAACGTAACGGCCACCCGGGTATTGAGCGATCAGAAGACAACAAGCGAACCTGCTACAACTCCCGTCGAGCCATCCGGCAACACTACCGTATAGTCCGGTCTCTTCGTCAGATATGCTGCATATCGAGCCTAGGGATGGTCACGTCGACCCCAATAACTCAATAAGTCGTGTCGGTGAATGGTCTATAACAGATCGAGAAACTACTGATAACACTTATCAGCAAATCTCAGCAGCCCTGGCCAGGGACTTGCTGTTATAACCAGTCGAGCACAGCACAGCATCAACTCCCAATACCGGGAGAGACGAAACCCCTCCTATCGCTCATTGCCTTCGTGTGTCTCGGGACTGTACCCAACGGCCACCTGTTTGCACGACTCAGTAGAGCCGTGGTAGGGTGGCAATCAAAGTACAGTGGGAGAACACACAAGACTCCATGACGATCTCGGGTCTACAGACTAACCTATACCAGTGTCACCTGAGAACTGCTATCCGACGATAGATATAATTCCATATAGGAGTTCTCGGTGAGTCCGTCCAGTGTACCCAGTCAGCACTGAGCACCCGTATATGATCTTGATGTCAAACATCGATGAATGTGGGAACATCTATTGCCCATCACATGGATCTAGTATCATATACGCTAGTCTACTCTGGTATATCGATGCCCCGTCTCAATACACCTCCGACTAGGGACATTTCAGGATATGCTTATAGACTACAAATGTCCCACTAGTATGATCTCTATCATAATCAGAGTAGTCAAGCAGATATCCTTGGGGCTTTATCAGCATGTATGAATGAATAAAAGCATGATCAAATCAACATGTCAGATAAAGAATAACCAGATAGCATACTATCATGTCGAGCAAGAATGCAAACTGAATATATATACATGTATAGATACATCCACTATCACATAATGGCCTCTAGGGCATACATATATCCAACAATCTCCCACTTGTACTAAGGCCAGTTATTGGCGTATCTCATACCCAACATCTCAAAAAGTCGCTCATGCTGTGGCTGAGGGAGGGCCTTGGTGAGTGGATCCGCGGCGTTGTTCTTTGTGTCAACTCTCTTAATCTCGATCTCGCGGCGATCTACAATCTCCCGGATCAAATGAAAGCGCCTCAGGATGTGTCTGGACCGCTGATGGGATCTGGGCTCCTTGGCTAACGCCATCGCCCCATTATTGTCACAATACAAAGGTATTGGATCAATAATGGTTGGAACTACTCCTAGCTCCGAGACGAACTTCTTCATCAAGACGGCTTCCTTGGCGGCATCATTTGCAGCAATGTACTCAGCTTCCATCGTAGAGTCTGCAACGGTATCCTGTTTGGAACTCTTCCAACTTACCGCCCCTCCATTGAGGGTAAATACAAACCCTGAGATAGATTTGCTGTCATCCTTATCGCTCTGGAAGCTCGAATCGGTAAAGGCCTCCATTTGGAGATCTGTATTACCATACACCAAGAACAATTCTTTAGTCCTTCGTAAGTACTTAAGAATGTTCTTCACAGCTGTCCAGTGGTTCTCCCCTGGGTTGGATTGATACCTGCTTACAACACTAAGTGCATAAGCTACATCTGGGCGTGTACATAACATCGCATACATTATAGACCCTACTGCCGAAGCATAAGGTATAATGCTCATGCGAGCTCTCTCTTCATCGGTCTTTGGACAAGAATCCTTGGAGAGAGTGACTCCATGGCAAGCGGGTAAGGCACCCCACTTGGAGTCTTCCATACTAAACCTCTTTAGGATGGTGTTGATGTACCTGGTTTGGGACAATCCCAATAACTTTTTGGATCTATCCCTATAGATCCTTATGCCCAGGATGTATGTGGCATCACCCAGGTCCTTCATGGAGAACCTTAGTGATAAGAATGATTTGACCGACTGTAGCATAGGAATATCATTTCCTATCAGAAGAATGTCATCCACGTACAATACGAGGAATGTGATAGCTCTTCCTACAGCCTTTTTATAAACACAAGGTTCATCTGGATTTTTGATGAAATCAAACTCTTTGATAACATCATCGAAACAGATGTTCCAACTCCGAGATGCCTGCTTCAACCCATATATGGATTTAAGCAATCTACATGCTTTCTCGCTGCTCCCACTGTCAATGAAGCCCTCTGGCTGATCCATATAAACGCATTCTTCTAAATTTCCATTTAGAAATGCTGTTTTAACGTCCATCTGCCAGATTTCATAGTCGTAGTGAGCAGCAATAGCAAGTAGGATCCGAATGGATTTAAGCATGGCTACGGGCGAAAAAGTTTCGTCATAGTCCAAACCTGGTCTTTGACGAAAACCTTTCGCCACAAGTCTTGCCTTATAGGTCTCTACCTGCCCATCCACACCAATCTTTCTTTTAAAGATCCATTTGCACCCTACAGGTTTTACCCCAGGGGGTACAACGTCCAAAGTCCATACTTTGTTGGTGTACATAGACTCCATTTCGGATCTCATGGCATCCAGCCACTTCATAGAGTCACCACTCGTGATAGCCTGCTGAAAACTGGTAGGATCATCATCATCCATGATGCAATCTTCTCCGTTACCATCAATGAGGAAACCGTAGTACCTCTCCGGTGGGCGAGAAGTCCTACCAGACCTACGGAGTGGCCGAGGTTCTTCAGTTTCTGTTGCAACAGCCGGTTCAACCAAATTGTCATTTGTAGTTTGTGTCTCCAGAACCTCTTCTAGATCTACCACCTTGCCATCATCTTTATCTGTGAAAAACTCTTTTTCCAAGAATGTGGCATACTGAGAAACAAACACTTTCTATTCCTCTTTGTGGTAGAACAGATATCCATAAGAATTCTTTGGATATCCCACAAAGTTACACATGACTGACCGTGTCTCGAGTTTGTCCGGATTCTGTTTTTTAACATAGGCCGGGCAACCCCAAATCTTAATTCTCTTAAGAGATGGTCTCTTCCCATTCCATATCTCATATGGCGTGGTAGACACGGCTTTGGTCGGAACCCTGTTTAGCAGAAACGCTGCAGTCTCCAATGCATGCCCCCAAAACGAGACTGGTAACTCAGCGTCACTCATCATGGACCGGACCATATCTAATAGGGTCCTATTCCGTCGTTCTGACACACCGTTGTGCTGTGGTGTGTAAGGAGGAGTGAGCTGAGAGAGAATCCCATTCTCTTTTAGGAAGTTTGCAAATTCTGTACTGAGATACTCTCCACCTCGATCTGATCGAAGCATCTTAATACTCAAGCCGGTTTGTTTTTCTACTTCTTGTTTATATTCAACGAATTTCTCGAAAGCGTCGGACTTGTGCTTTAATAAAAATACATGACCGAATCTTGAGAAATCGTCGGTGAATGTAATGAAGTATGAAAAACCGCCTCTAGCCTGTGTAGACATTGGCCCACATACATCACTATGTATGAGGTCAAGGAGCTGAGTAGCTCTTTCTCCGTGTCCGGTAAACGGAGTTTTGGTCATTTTACCCTTGATACAAGACTGGCAAGTCGCATAAGATTTATATTCAAAAGAGTTTAAATATCCATCTTTGTGTAACCTGTTTAGTCTTGTTTCGTTAATATGACCAAGTCTACAATGCCAAAGAAAAGCTTCACTTAATTCTGAAAGTTTTCTTTTATTAGTGTGTTGTATACTGAAAACTGTGTGTTGATTTACGATATATATTCCGTTATTAAGCGTACCATACCCAACCAACAATTGATTTAGGTGAATGTTCATAACATTGTTCTGCAACACAAAATTATATCCTTCATTGTCCAACAAAGAAACGGATATTATATTACATAGCATACTTGGTACAAAATAACATGGATTCAAAATCAAAATACATCCAGATGGCAACCCCAAGTGATACTCTCCCACTGCGACTGTATGTGCATTGGAACCATTTCCAACGCGGAGAGTATGGTCACCTGTCTTCAAAACCTTGCTATTTCTCAGCCCCTGCATAGAATTGCAAATGTGAGAACCTGAACCGGTATCCAATACCCAGGAAGCAGAGTTTATAGAAAAACAGTTTTCAGTCACAAACGCACCTGAAGCAGAAGCATCACCATGCTTCTTCTTGAGACTTAGGTACTCCGTGCAATTGCGCTTCCAATGTCCTGTCTTGTGGCAATGAAAACACTCGCCTTTCCCTGGGTCTCCAGCCGTGGACTTTCCCTTTCCCTTCACCTTTTTGACTCCGCCCTTAGGATTAGTGGGTTTCTTCTTTTTCTTTCCTTTGGCCTTAGCTTTTGGGCGAGAAGAAGAAGACTGTCCAATGGTCATAACGGGAGTCTTTGCTGACTTCATAGTGCTCTCTGCACTCCTTAACATATTAAGGAGTTCAGGGAGGTCCTTCTCCATGCCATGCATGTTGAAGTTCACTATGAACTGAGCAAAGGTGGAGGGGAGGGACTGCAGAATAATATCTATATATTGTTCATTGTCCATTGTCCATCCAAGGTCCTCAAGCTCTTCTATAAGAGCTATCATCTTCAATACATGGTCTCCTACTGGTGTGCCAGGGGCCATTCGCATCTGAAACAGTTTTTTTGATGCTTCGTATCGTAATACGCGGGATTGCTCCCCATACAACTCCTTTGTATGGAGCAGTATCCCGTGAATGTCCATGTCCTCGTGCTGCTTTTGATGTGTGTTATCCATCGATGCAAGCGCGAGGCATGTGGCCGTGGCACAGTCAGCGTCCCATGTCTTGCGGACTTCAATGTCCGCAACTGAGGATTTTGGACCTGGGACGGGCGGGGCTGAAGCCGTGAGGACATATGATACTTTATCATAAGTCAAGGCGATCTTCAGATTCCTTAGCCAGTCTTTATAGTTGGTCCCATTCAGTTTGTTTTTATCTAGTAGAAGCTTAAGTCCAGTCATTGGTATCTGCCATTAAGAGAGAGAAAAGAATACACTCAGCGAAAGCTCTTGCATAGATTAGATTGGTTTATTATCTTGTCTAATCGATGTTTCCCACTGCTTTTTATCAAGTTTTTCTTTCAAACCTTAAAAAGAAAAACTAGCCAGGATTAATTACAGTCTACAACTTCGCTAACCGTTCAGCCAGGCCAGTGTCGGTACTTTGAGGGAGGTTCCCCGTGCTTTCGCACGGACCTAATTAGAGTAAACCTCGTTTTCCCAGAGGCGAAGCCCCGTTAACACCTTTCTAGACACCTAATGAGTTAGCTAATTGTAAACTGTAAAACTCTCCTAGGAGCAACTATTGCCCACAGTGGGATCGGGATCCAACCATCACATGGAAGGTATGCAATCTCATTGCAAATTTCAACACTTGAAATTCCCGATGTAATTTTTACCCCTAGTACTTATGACCTTAACTATAGTCAACAAATCATAAGTACCAGTCAAGTTCTACCCGTCATTTCTTGATCAATTAGACCCACCCATATGACCCTTAACTATGGTCAACAAAGTCGCATGAATGTCCTAATTAATCTGCATCATATGCAGTGTAGGAAGACATCACTTAGCTACCGTACACTACGTCTTAACTAAAGTCAACAAACGTAGCACGAATACTAAGTACTCTACTTCCTAAAATGACGGAGGGTTGCGAATGATTTTTAAGAAAATCTTTAACGCTTTGAACTTGATATCATTGTAGAATCAAACAGTTTTCAAAAGGAGTGGCTTAAGCTCCGCAGTTTTGAAATGTAGCTTTTTCACAAATAGCCGAGTAGTTTTTAAATCCGATTCTACAACATCTTTTTAGGTTTATTTTCTTTACATTAATCACATTAATGTAATCCCATCATTTAAGTCCTTAAGCCAATCACAGAAAAGAAACGAAAATAACACGTACGCTTATGCCATCCGCATTCGCCGCAATGTTCCGTTATGCACCGTTAGGTTACTTAACTAACGGCATACCGGGACGGGACTAGCGCGGGTGTAAAACATAAGCAACGTCTACTATATATCATATATATAATATGCCATTCGTCTCAGATATCACAGAACACAGGCAGCAGAAACATAGATATAACGTGGGATATCCTAGGACGTCCGTATTTAGTATTTAGCCAGAATAGAAAATACGGATTCCACAGTCGCGATGAATAGCCAAGCCCACACCCTGGACCCCTACGAGAGCGGCAAGTGACCCTACCAATCCTGGAGTTTAGGAGACCCGGTCTCGACTCCTCGAGATGGCCTCCCACTGAACCCCAGAACCCGGTCACCTGTGCTCCCCTCCTTGGGTCCATCCTAATGCGGAAAATTAAATAATATACAACACTGGTGACACAACCGCAACCTGGAAGTGCCCCAAATAAAAGAATATTACATTACATTTGAATTTACATGAATGAAAATATAAAACTCTCATCTCACAAAAACCCCCCGGCTATTCGATCGCGACAATCCTGCACATCATATCTCAGCAACATATAATATCACATATCATCAACGTAAGTAAGTATGCGTACCCCGATTGTCGTTGATGTATAGCAACGAAACCGGCGATATCGTACATACTACACTTACGGTCACAGAAAAGAAAGTGTAAAACTACAATATTTGGAATCCAGATTCTCTTTAGACATCATAAATGCGAAATATCACATATTTCCTATTTCATGCCTAAACTATATGAATTCCACATATTGTATCACATTCCAGACAAACAGACAGTATTAAAGTTTTCGAACGAACGATCAAGCACCCAAGATTCACTAAAGCTCAACACTTGAGCAGGGTTCAAAAATCCGGAGTGTGACACAGTAGTAGCGGTCCAGCCGTAGAAGGGTCAAGCCAACGCCTCACATGTGGCACGCCGTACTGTCCCAAACCCTAAGGTTCAAAGGGCAGTTCGAGACGGTCACATAATCGAGTTAAGGTTTGTTGTCTTCTAGAGGGACCACCGCAAAAAGACTTGCACGTATCTCCAAAGTATTTAAACCCCGTGAATAGTGAGTAAATGATACTCGTTCAAACACTTCAATACTTTCTAATTTACCCGGAAAAGCTACGAAATGAAAGTCCCGATCGAATTGACGAGTCCAACACCATCTCCAGAATTTTTCAAAACCAAATACAGATTAAAAATATCCAAAAATTTATACAAGCAGATTCATGAATTACTGTACAAACAAAATTCATCAATTCATTTATACGGCCGCGGAACCGCGGCCTAAGCAAGCTTAGGCCGCGTTTCCGCGGCGATAATCACCGTTCACTTGAAAATTTTTGTACCGTAATCCTTATTTTTTCCTGCTGTATTTTTTACATATTTTTAATTCTGCAAATTATCAAATTTTAGAAAATTTCCAGAGAGCACCCAAAAATACCGTATTTTTGTCCGATCGGGGTTTTCACTTCGTAAAAACGTCGCCTAATGTTCTAGGTCGGCTCTGATACCAATGAAAGGTTAGTATAGCACCCTATGAAGAGTTTTGAAGCATCACATGACCCAAAGTTTTAATTTTTATGGTGCTAAACTAACATGCAAAGGGATCGATCCTAGAAAATTAGGGTTACGAAATAAAAAGCGAACTAATCTAGGGTTTCGAGACTACAACCTTTGTAGCTCCCTTTCGCTGGACTCCTTGGTCTCTAGGGTGTTGAACGAAGGTCCTCTTGAAGTCCCCTTGTGTCCACGACGATCCACCACGGAGATCTCCGTCCAAGCTCGCAACTTCGTCAAAACGAAGAGAACACTCTAAACAAAACGGCTAAGCTTGTGTAGAATGATGTTGTGGTTAGGTTTCTCACTTCAAAAACCTATCTTTAAGTGGTATTTGCTCACTAGAAAAAAACTAGAGAGCAAAAGAGCAAGAGGAAGAAGATGGTGGCAATTTTTGACAAGAGGTAAAAAGATAACTCTAGTGAAGAAAATGAAATATATCAATATATATTTTATTCCTTCATGCTATGAACCATGGTTAAAGTGATGGAGACATTATTTAACTTTAGTTTGGAATGATAAAGAGAAGGATAACCTTAGGTTAGTGGTAGTTGAGTATGGTTAGGTCAAAGGAAGAATGTAGAAGCAAGAATGATTATCCTTTTCTTTTTCATTTTACTTTAAAACCAAAATTAAATAATTATCCATTGTTTAATCCATGGTGTGAGTCTTATATTGCCACCATTTCCATATGCTAACAACCATGATGGATGAGTGTATGTATGTGTGCATGTATGCACATTCACATGTGCATGAAACTAGCATGAAAGAAAGAAAGAAAAGCACACATGCATGCACACATCTATCATCAAAGAAAAGGTTTTAAGTGAGAAAACTAATGGTTAAATGATAAATCAACACTTGATTTATCAATCCGGTCATATCTCATACGACCCCACCAAAAGAAGTTCACCCGATCAATGTTCGATATCATATACGCACATTTCAATCGGGTGCATGCGCATATCGCATATGCGCACCACAACGTTTCGCCTGGACTGGGTAACTCCTTTGTGGGACTCTAAGACTCGTCAATACGCCGGCAGAGGGTGATGATCATATCAGGTACCCTCAAGCCGCAAGCGGTCAGCTAAACGTAACGGCCACCCGGGTATTGAGCGATCAGAAGACAACAAGCGAACCTGCTACAACTCCCGTCGAGCCATCCGACAACACTACCGTATAGTCCGGTCTCTTCGTCAGATATGCCGCATATCGAGCCTAGGGATGGTCACGTCGACCCCAATAACTCAATAAGTCGTGTCGGTGAATGGTCTATAACAGATCGAGAAACTACTGATAACACTTATCAGCAAATCTCAGCAGCCCTGGCCAGGGACTTGCTGTTATAACCAGTCGAGCACAGCACAGCATCAACTCCCAATACCGGGAGAGACGAAACCCCTCCTATCGCTCATTGCCTTCGTGTGTCTCGGGACTGTACCCAACGGCCACCTGTTTGCACGACTCAGTAGAGCCGTGGTAGGGTGGCAATCAAAGTACAGTGGGAGAACACACAAGACTCCATGACGATCTCGGGTCTACAGACTAACCTGTACCAGTGTCACCTGAGAACTGCTATCCGACGATAGATATAATTCCATATAGGAGTTCTCGGTGAGTCCGTCCAGTGTACCCAGTCAGCACTGAGCACCCGTATATGATCTTGATGTCAAACATCGATGAATGTGGGAACATCCATCGCCCATCACATGGGTCTAGTATCATATACGCTAGTCTACTCTGGTATATCGATGCCCCGTCTCGATACACCTCCGACTAGGGACATTTCAGGATATGCTTATAGACTACAAATGTCCCACCAGTATGATCTCTATCATAATCAGAGTAGTCAAGCAGATATCCTTGGGGCTTTATCAGCATGTATGAATGAATAAAAGCATGATCAAATCAACATGTCAGATAAAGAATAACCAGATAGCATACTATCATGTCGAGCAAGAATGCAAACTGAATATATATACATGTATAGATACATCCACTATCACATAATGGCCTCTAGGGCATACATATATCCAACAGTAGAGTCCCCGGTGGGACCTTCAGGGCCCAGCTGGCGTCCATCACCCAGGAGTCCGTGCAGGTAAGTGTTTGGTCTTTTGTGAGATTCGGTGCATTCTTCGTCTTTCTGATCTCTTTCCTGTCTTTCAGGTTCCCCAGCACGTTGCCCTCGCCTTATGCATGGAGGTCGAGGTGATAGCCCCGGCGATGAAGGCTGCGGGCCAGCTCACCTCGCTGGAAGAGAGCTCCAAGCGGGAGCTGGAGGCGGTGATGGAGAGGGTCGCCGCCTTGGAGGGCGAGGTGGAGGCCGGGAAGCGGGAGTATCACGCCCCGCTTCCCAAAATACGGAATATGAGGGGTTGACAAGGCCAGCCATGCTCCTACGGTCAAGGAAACATCCTGCCGTAGTCACACTTCGGCTTCTAGCTTTACATGGTATTCAGTAATCAATGCACAGGTAATGAGAAATACAATCACTAAAACAAAACAAGTACAAAGAACTAACCAGTTAGAGATCAAGGAAGTATAGCGCTGAGTCACTGATCCAGATATCCGCAATGTCCTCGAGGTACGTCAGATCCTGGTCCAAGCTAAATCCACTTCTCACTCCGAGCATGCATACTCAGGTCGTCAGAGCGACACAATAGCAATATATATAAATACGAATGTGAACACGTGCAATAATGATGAATATGAAACAGTAAGCATGGAATAATGACGTGAGCATGAAGTAGCCAATACAGGTAGATAATAGAACAGGTAAACAGTAAAGCAGTGAACAATATGGCAGGTATATTAAATCAGTAAGCAATGCATGTCAATGTCACTAACCCTACCAGTCTCTAAGTCTCACTGTCCAGGTCGCTAAACCTATCGTCAGTCCAAGTGTGAGAGTCAACCACTCGTGAGTATCCCCCACCCAAGGGCAAGGGAACACGGGCCCGAGTCGCTCGCTAATAATCAGTAATATCACCCATATATCTCCAGAATCGCTGTATGTGCCGGCAATGGGACTCCCGAGATTCTGTTGAACTCACACTCAAACTACCCCACACCTCGTGGTCTACATCAAACGCCAACCATAAACTCAAATACCAGTCGGTCCATAACAAGTCTACGCGAGAACTGGAGACATGATCTCCATCAAGCATGTCTCGACTGATACCCAAGATAAATGGACAGTGTTTGGTGCCTTACCTATGACACTAATATAAGTGCTTTATAACCGTCCCATTCCAGTTATGGTTACACTTATACACGTCCCATAGGCGTCGACAATGCAATAATCAATAGGGTCCGCTGATTGTGTACAAGTACGTATCACTTTCACTTATCCATTCATGCTTAAACACTGACGTATGTGCCATAATCCAACACTAATACCTAACACTGGGTAATGCACACGATCACTAGGCTACTAATGCAATGACATCTACACGATATGATGAGAATACAAGATATGAATAGAATATCATCAGCCTGTGCCCTACCACTTGCACAATTTACTATAAATCATACATGCAAAATTAAACGAAACAATGTAAAAGGGGTAAGCAGTATGTTTAATTATCTATCCATAAAAATTGGTTTCGCGCCAATCGGGTTTCATTTCTGCTAGATACGGCCATTTCAATTTAAGTGTTCGCTGCTGGAAATCCGGTTTCAGAATTAGAAGTCCGTTTCGTAATACATTTTAATCCCAGTTGGGATCGTAATTAGGCGACGCTATAGTTGAACAATAATTAGGGTTATCAGTGAGGTTTCCACCGCAATTGGAGGATCACTAATATCCTATATCCACAGGGAGTTATGTCCAGATTTAGGTTGATGTGTAAGATCTGTCACTGCAGAATTTAGCAGAACATATCGACATTATAAAATGTGTTAAAAAATATCATACAGTTGAGGAATCCGGTGAGACTAGTGGGATAAGGAAGATAACTCAATTATCTTCGTAACGATATAGGGTTCTGCACATTTCCGCATTTGAGCAAGGAAAATACAGTGAGTTAAAACAGGGGTTATCTGGAATTACCGTTCTGGACTGCAGTTCAGAATCATAATTCCCCGCAGTTTTATCTATCGTAACTAGTTCAAATTTAGGTAACAAAAATAGGGTTCTGGGGATTATTCTGTTAGATTCAATACAAGCCAGGGAACGCCAAAATCCGATTTGTAAAATATTTAATGTGAATTTAACGGTCTAACATGTTCAGGAAATTCAGGTTTCGTAATGATTATCTGGATTAACATTTCATAGGTGAAACGACCGTGGTTTCCAACCAAATTTCTACAGCACATCGGTAAATAGTAGACGGGTCGAATGATCACAAGTTCCGTTATTTAAAGTTATGTTTTCACCTAAAGTTCCAAACCAAACACTTGTATCGTATAGGCTCGCACGAAATATATATCTATGATATTAATTTTAAACTGAAATAACTACGAACTAATAGCATGAAGCAAGTAATATACTTACCTGAAGACGTGTCGACGACGGTACGGCAGCGGCAACGGCATGATCGCGTCACGAACACGGCAAAGGTTTAGCCTTGTCGGATCTTGATTCTTGGATTTGATGGCTCGATGGGTGCAACGGGCGTGCGCTGGCGTTGCGATGGATAGCGTGTTGATGACGATGACGGCTTAAGGGACCGAGGCCACGGCTTGTCCGTCGACAACGGCGACTGGGGCAACGGCGACGGCGACGATCGTAGGTGTTCGATGAAATGTCGGGGCTTGACGGTGGTGGCGACGGGCACTGTAGCTCCAGCAGGGAGGAGAGGGGGTGAAGAGGAGGGATCGTCGTCGAAGGTGAGGTGGTCGGAGTCGGCTTGGGCTGTAGTCGAGGGAAGCTCGGGGTCGGTTGGCTGTCGTGGAGGCGGTGGAGCTCGTGCTGGAAAGGAGGTGGTGAAGGGGGAAGTCGTAGCGGCTCGAGATGGTTGAGGTGGTCGCTGGCGGTGAGGTTGGAGCTCCGGCGAGGAAATGGTGGTGGGTTGTAGAGATGTAGGAGAGGGAGGTGAGCTGGGGAGCTTGGGCAGGTGACGGGGAATGGCGACGATGGTGGAGGCGGCGTGGGGCGGTTGCAGTGGGTTGGTGATGGGTTTTGGATAGAAGGAGGTGGTGGGGGTGAGGGAGCTCGGCTGGTATGAGTGAGAGAGGGAGACGAGAGCGAGGGAAAGGAGGAGAGAGAGAGCTCGGGGTTGCAGTGAGGGATGCAGGCGGGGGTGAAAGGAGAGAGAGGGACAGGTCTCGGGGCGTGAGCACGAGGAGCGGAGGATGCGGGGGGGGCAGGGCGTTGGACGAAGTTGTGAGGGAGGGCGAGACGTGGGCGAGGGGGTCATGGGCGCGAGAGAAGCGGGGGCTCAGGAACGAGCGCGACGTGGGGACGGGGAGAAAAGAAGCGGGAAGAGAAGGAGGTGGTGAAGGAGAGTGAACGGGTCGGGTCGTAGGGGAGATGGGCCGGGCTCGGGCTGGAAAAGGGAATTTATAAAAGTGTGGGAAGGATGGTGGGCTGGGCTAGGGAATGGAAAAGAATTTAAAAGGAATGGGAAAGGAATGGGCTGGGTTTGGGTTAATTGATTGGATAGAATTTGGGAAAATAAATATAAGGGGTTAGGGTTTAATAGTTAAGGTTAGGAAAATTAGATGAAAATTATTTAGGAAAATAGAAATATTTAGGTAAACAAAATTTGTAATCTTGTTTAAAAATACGGAAAATAATTAAAAAAGGACCGTGTATTACATCATACCCCACTTATATAAAATTTCGTCCTCAAAATTTAAAATAGACGATAAGCTATAAATAATATGCGAGAAGCCACAAAATCAACTACTACTATATAGTGATCTACGTAGAAGCAACTAGATAAAAATATAATCTTATACACACACACACACACATACGTATAGATAAGAAATAGCGCAGCTAAAATAACAAGTATAAAGCATAACCATTTATAATGACAAACTATAGGCACAATACCAGGGAAAATAAAACAATAATAATAAAAAATAGTGAAGGACTCGCCGATAAGCTAAAATATTTTAGAAAGAATATCGATCAGACAATTTAAAATAACTTGAGAAAACCCATATGGTGAAATAAGAAAAATAGTATGTGCGGCATATATTTACGTATTGAAAATATGAAGAATAGTAGAGTATTCAGAATAAGTAAAACGAAAGTAGTTGATAGCACGGAATTTTATTTTTTTTTGTAAACACAAAATAGTGAAAGCTAAATTTCGAATACGATGTCACTGAATGTAATCATAGTAATAAGGAATAGCACTAATAATGCATAAGGGCTAGCCAGGGTATGGATTTCAGTGGAATACGGCCCATTCAAAAAGGTCGGAAAGTGGTACTCTTAATCTGAATGTTGAAGAGGCTGGGGTCGGGTCAGTACAAGGTGCAAGGGTGAATAGTAATGAATCTCAGAATGGAAAGAAATTTTTTGGGGAGGGAAAATAGTCAATGCATCATGCGAATCAAATCTCAAAAGATCAGTGAACTCAGAAACTGTATTATTCCAGAAAGCATTTTCGAAAGATAAAAGGTGGTCCTAAGCTATACATAGATTTATTTGGCCAGAGGAAACAGAAAATAAATCGCGTCAGTCGCGGTTATGGAAGTTCAGCAGGTTACGGTAAGCTCGCGCTAAGACATGGACGTCCATTTCCATAGCGCCTTGCAGAGATTGCCACTGGAGGTTCTCCCGCCATGGGGTCTTCTTCTCCTGGTCCTTCTTCCTCGGCTGGAGCTTCTTCATCGTGGTATGCTTCCACGTGATTCACCTCTTCTGGATCTTCTTCCACGAGGTTTCCTTCCACTGGATTCTCCTCAGGGTCTTCCTCTCCTGGATTTTCTCCTACCGGGTCTTCCTCGGAATCTCCCTCTATCGAGTCCTCTTCGGGGTCCTCTTCTTCGTTATCAGAGTTGCTGATCATGTCGACTGCTGGGGCTGTGACTCCCTCGCTCTCGGAATTGTTGTTGCCGGAAATAACCTGTGGGCCATCGATCTCGTCATCTGAACTCGCTAGTATGCAGTCCAAGGAAACGCAGGATTGAATGTCCTCATCGATAAGCGGCGCTGCTCCAGGATTAGCCATGGCCTCAAAAGAAAGTGTCATGATCAGACAGTGGAACACACCAAGAAAATAACCAAGGATATGGGGCACAAGGAACAAATACGGTAGGTAAGGACTGAAAAATCAGAATTTAGAATACTGATACAACAAGCAGTATAAGGAAAATGAGTGGCAAGGGGACGATACATACATCACAACTCAGAATTTTATTGCATTCAACTAAAAGTTTAACGGATACAAGATTTTAAACAAAAGGAAATATTTACAAAAAAGTGACAATATTTTTATTGAAAGCAGAAAAGGTGATAATTCTTCTTTGATATCTAGACCGCTGCATTCTCGTCAAGCGAGTGGAATCCTGCGCTGGGCCCGTACTATCCTCGAAGCTCGAACTACGAAATAACCAAGTCACTTAGCAGGAGTGGAGAGTGTGGACGAATCTCCTCCTTGTAGCTCCTTCCTTCGAGGGCAACCATTGACAAGTTGTTCGTTGGATTCGCAAATCAGGCACTGCCCTTTGGCGTTGCGACAGTCTCTTTGAAGGTGTCCTGGCTTCTTACAGTATCCACAACATTGAGTCCTCCGCTGCTTCCGTTGCTGAGGAACAAGTGGGCGCTTCATCTTCACCTCTTTTTCTTGTTTAACAGGGATTCCCTTACGATTGGAGGCTCCCGCTGGTGCCTGAGTCATCTGCCTTCTTAATCCTTCAGCTAGCAGGTCGTTCGTTCGCTCCTGGGCTTCCTTCAAACCTTGTAGTACATTCAAAACTCGACGGTCTGATTTTAGGGAGTGGAGATAGAAGAAGAGTCGTTGGGAGACATAGTCCTGAAACAACAATTTTAGGACGGCATAAGGTACAAGGTATAAGAATCAAAATACAATATAGATTAGGCAAGGAAACAAGAATATCGGGTGAGGTGAAATTCAAACGAGTGGAAATCAAATGTAGAACTCCAAGTCACTCAAACAGAGTACAGTATTATAACTATGCTGCAGTTCATAATTACAATCACGTAACTCTACCAAGTCACCCAAAACTCGAGCGGATGGATCAAAATATGTAGCAGGATACACTATATGGATCAAGATCAATGATAACAGGTTTGCAATCTAGACCGAAGGATGTCTTAGATTGTCAAGCCCTACACGGAAACTGCAATCCCAACGAAGCAAAACCTGGCTCTGATACCAACAAAACCATGTCACGCCCCGCTTCCCAAAATACGGAATACGAGAGGTTGACAAGGCCAGCCATGCTCCTACGGTCAAGGAAACATCCTGCCGTAGTCACACTTCGGCTTCTAGCTTTACATGGTATTCAGTAATCAATGCACAGGTAATGAGAAATACAGTCACTAAAACAAAACAAGTACAAAGAACTAACCAGTTAGAGATCAAGGAAGTATAGCGCTGAGTCACTGATCCAGATATCCGCAATGTCCTCAAGGTACGTCAGATCCTGGTCCAAGCTAAATCCACTTCTCACTCTAAGCATGCATACTCAGGTCGTCAGAGCGACACAATAGCAATATATATAAATACGAATGTGAACACGTGCAATAATGATGAATATGAAACAGTAAGCATGGAATAATGACGTGAGCATGAAGTAGCCAATACAGGTAGATAATAGAACAGGTAAACAGTAAAGCAGTGAATAGTATGGCGGGTATATTGAATCAGTAAGCAATGCATGTCAATGTCATTAACCCTATCTGTCTCTAAGTCTCACTGTCCAGGTCGCTAAACCTATCGTTGGTCCAAGTGTGAGAGTCAACCACTCGTGAGTATCCCCCATCCAAGGGTAGGACCCAAGGGCAAGGGAACACGGCCCGAGTCGCTCGCTAATAATCAGTAATATCACCCATATATCTCCAGAATCGCTGTATGTGCCGGCAATGGGACTCCCGAGATTCTGTTGAACTCACACTCAAACTACCCCATACCCCATGGTCTACATCAAACGCCAACCATAAACTCAAATACCAGTCGGTCCATAACAAGTCTACACGAGAACTGGAGACAGGATCTCCATCAAGCATGTCTCGACTGATACCCAAGATAAATGGACAGTGTTTGGTGCCTTACCTTTGACACTAATATAAGTGCTCCATAACCGTCCCATTCCAGTTATGGTTACACTTATACACATCCCATAGGCGTCGACAATGCAATAATCAATAGGGTCCGCTGATTGTGTACAAGTACGTATCACTTTCACTTATCCATTCATGCTTAAACACTAACGTACTTGCCACAGTCCAACACTAATACCTAACACTGGTTAATGCACACGATCACTAGGTTACCAATGCAATGACATCTACACGATATGATGAGAATACAAGATATGAATAGAATATCATCAGCCCGTGCCCTACCACTTGCACAATTTACTATAAATCATACATGCAAAATTAAACGAAACAATGTAAAAGGGGTAAGCAGTATGTTTAATTATCTATCCATAAAAATTGGTGTCGCGCCAATCGGGTTTAATTTCTGCTAGATACGGCCATTTCAATTTAAGTGTTCGCTGCTGGAAATCCGGTTTCAGAATTAGAAGTCCGTTTCGTAACACATTTTAATCCCAGTTGGGATCGTAATTAGGCAACTCTATAGTTGAACAATATTTAGGGTTATCAGTGAGGTTTCCACCGCAATTAGAGGATCAGTAATATCCTATATCCACAGGGAGTTATGGCCAGGTTTAGGTTGATGTGTAAAATCTGTCACTGCAGAATTCAGCAGAACATATCGACATTATAAAATGTGTTAAAAAATATCATAAAGTTGAGGAATCCAGTAAGACTAGTGGGATAAGGAATCTAACTCAATTATATTCATAACGATATAGGGTTCCGCACATTTCCGCGTTTGATCAAGGAAAATACAGTGAGTTAAAACAGGGGTTATCTGGAATTACCGCTCTGGAGTGCAGTTCAGAATCGTAATTCCCCGCAGTTTTCTCTATCGTAACTAGTTCAAATTTAGGTAACAAAAATAGGGTACTGGATCTTATTCTGTTGGCTTCGATACAAGCCAGGGAACGCCAAAATCCGATTTGTAAAATATTTAATGTGAATTTAACGGTCTAACATGTTCAGGAAATTCAGGTTTCGTAATGATTATCTGGATTAACATTTCATAGGTGAAACGACCGTGGTTTCCAACCAAATTTCTACAGCACATCGGTAAATAGTAGATAGGTCGAATGATCATAAGTTCCGTCATTTAAAGTTATGTTTTCACCTAAAGTTCCAAACCAAACACTTGTATCGTATAGGCCCGCACGAAATATATATCTACGATATTAATTTTAAACTGAAATAACTACGAACTAATAGCATGAAGCAAGTAATATACTTTCCTGAAGACGTGTAGACGACGGTACGGCAGCGGCAACGGCACGATCGCGTCACGAACACGGCAAAGGTTTAGCCTTGTCGGATCTTGATTCTTGGACTTGATGGCTCGGTGGGTGCGACGGGCGTGCGCTGGCGTTGCGATGGATAGCGTGTTGATGATGATGACGGCTTAAGGGACCGAGGCCACGGCTTGTCCGTCGACAACGACGACTGGGGAAATAGCGACGACGACGATCGTAGGTGTTCGATGAATTGTCGGGTCTTGACGGTGGTGGCGACGGGCACTGTAGCTCCAGCAGGGAGGAGAGGGGGTGAAAAGAAGGGATCGTCGTCGAAGGTGAGGTGGTCGGAGTCGGCTTGGGCTGTAGTCGAGGGAAGCTCGGGGTCGGTTGGCTGTCGTGGAGGCGGTGGAGCTCGGGCTGGAAAGGAGGTGGTGAAGGGGGAAAGTCGTAGCGGCTCGAGATGGTTGAGGTGGTCGCTGGCGGTGAGGTTGGAGCTTCGGCGAGGAAATGGTGGTGGGTTGTAGAGATGTAGGAGAGGGAGGTGAGCTGGGGAGCTTGGGCAGGTGACGGGGAATGGCGACGATGGTGGAGGCGGCGTGGGGCGGTTGCAGTGGGTTGGTGATGGGTTTTGGATAGAAGGAGGTGGTGGGGGTGAGGGAGCTTGGCTGGTATGAACGAGAGAGGGAGACGAGAGCGACGGAAAGGAGGAGAGAGAGAGCTCGGGGTTGCAGTGAGGGATGCAGACGGGGGTGAAGGGAGAGAGAGGGACAGGTCTCGGGGTGTGAGCATGAGGAGCGGGGGACGCGGGGGGGGGGGAAACGTTAGAGGAAGTTGCGAGGGAGGGCGAAACGTGGGCGAGGGGGTCATGGGCGCGAAAGAAGCGGGGGCTCAGGAACGAGCGCAACGTGGGGACGAGGAGAAAAGAAGCGGGAAGAGAAGGAGGTGGTGAAGGAGAGTGAACGGGTCGGGTCGTAGGGGAGATGGGCCGGGCTCGGGCTGGAAAAGGGAATTTATAAAAGTGTGGGAAGGATGGTGGGCTGGGCTAGGGAATGGAAAAGAATTTAAAAGGAATGGGAAAGGAATGGGCTGGGTTTGGGTTAATTGATTGGGTAGAATTTGGGAAAATAAATATAAGGGGTTAGGGTTTAATAGTTAGGGTTAGGAAAATTTGATGAAAATTATTTGGGAAAATAAAAATATTTCGGTAAACAAAATTTGTAATCTTGTTTAAAAATACGTAAAATAATTAAAAAGGGACTGGGTATTACAGGGAGGTCGCCCGGTACAGAAAGGCTGCCGTGGCTGCCGAGGTCAAGCTTGAGGACGCTCAGGTGCTTGCCGGCAACCTGAAGAAGACGGTGAAAACCCTCCGGAAGGAGTTGGGGGCGGCAGCCGAGTCGGCGAAGTCGGCCGACCTGATAGTGGCGAAGTTGGCCGATCTCTCGGCGGCGAAGGCGGTGGAAGGCTACAAGAAGTCGAAGGGCTTCTATGATAATCTGGCCGTGGCCACGACCCTCATCTGGCACGAGGCCCTCGACGCCGTTAAGGCCCGGATGTCGGGGTTCGCCGACGAAGAGCTCCGGGCCGAGTACCCCCTCACGTATTCCGATGAGCAGGGGAAGGAGGTTCCTGACGAGGAAGTCGCCGAGGACCCAGCTCGTCTCGTGGTGGATGTCGAGGGCCCCGAGGTCGCGCCTGGCCCCGAGGCCTAAAGCCCCCGTCTTCCTCCCCCTTTATTTTGTTGCTCCTGGAATTTTGTAAGCCTCCGGGCATTTTGTAAGGCCGGGGAGCCCAAAATACCCTTTGTAAAGACTTTGCCTTTAGTAATAAAACTTTTTCTTTGGTTTCATCGGTTTGCACGTTGCCTTCTGTTTGTGAAGAATGCTTGTAAAATATCTCTGCTTGCACTGTTGGGCTTCCATGTCAGGTCGGCCATCTGTCTAGTGATCGTTCTTCGATTTGATTTCGATCACTTGCCAAGAGTGCCAAGCGCTGCCGAGAAGGAGGCGTCTCCATGGCCCCGAAGTCGAGGGGGATCGCTCAGACTCGGATAGACTCGATGTCCCCTGTTGGGGCCTCGGATTCTTTGCATGTGACGGGCAGAGGGCTGTCCGTCGTATTCGTGCCGAGCATGAATGGGAAGCTGCTAGGTTGTCCTTGGCGAGGGCCTTTTACTTCTGGCGTGGCGAGCAACGACCACTAGCTTCGAATGAGGGTCAGGCTCGACTACCTCTGGGAGAAGCCCACTAAGGATGACCGGGCAGTGAAGCTGCGCGGTTGCCTCTTGGCGAGGTCTTCGATCCCTTGCGTCACGGGTAGGGAGCTACCAGCCAGAGATAGCCGAGCATGGTAGCTGCTCAGCTGCCTCTAAGGAGGACTTTGATCCTTAGCGTTGGGGGGGCTGTAAGAAGCCTACTAAGGATGGACGGGCAGTGAATCTGCGCGGTTGCCTCTTTATGAGGGCTTTGATTTCTGGCATGGCGAGCAACGACCACTAGCTGGGATGGTCGAGCGAGGGTCGGGCTCGACTGCCTCTAGGAGGACTTCGGGTCCTTAGCGTGGAGGGGCTGTTAGAAGCCCACTAAGGGTGACCGGGCAGTGAAGCTGCGCGGTTGCCTCTTGGCGAGGGCTTTGATTTCTGGCGTCGTGGGTAGGCAACTACCAGCTTGGGATGACCGGGCGGGGTAGCCGCTCGGATGCCCCTTGCGAGGGCTTTGATCCCTGGCATCATGGGTAGGGAGCTACCAGCCGGAGATGACCGAGCAGGGTAGCTGCTCGGTTACCTCTTGCGAGGGCTTTGATCCTTCAAAACGGGGACTGAGCAGGGTTACTGCGTAGTGCCTCTTGGCAAGGACTTTGATCCCTGTCGGTTGTGGTAGGAAGCTACCAGCCGGGGATAGCCGAGCAAGGACTCGACTGCCTCTAGGAGGACTTTGGTCCTTAGCACGGGAGAGGCTATAAGAAGCCTACCAAGGACCCTTGGCAGGGCAGGGTTAGTGCCCGGTGCCTCTTGGCGAGGGCTTTTGTCCTGAAGGATAGCCGAGCGAGGGATCCTCGGGCTCGACTGCCTCTGGGAGGGCTTTTGATCCCTGTCGGTTGTTTTCACGCCCATCTTCCCAGAGTACGCTAAGATAGGCACGTGACATAGCCAACCATGCTACTTGTGGATAGGAAAAATCCTTCCACAGTCACATTACGGCTGTAGAGATATCAAGAACAGGAAGTAAACTATATTATCTAGTACATGTACATGAGCCAGAATGAATGAGTCGAGAAATAATGATGTGCGAAAGCAAAAGATACAATAAATGAAACACCTGGAAAGTAAAACTGCATACCAACAGGGTCTTCACCGCTCGGTCTAACAGCGGCAATACTCCTGATCAGTCTGCAACAAAGGTAGAGGGATCTGGGCCATGCAAAACCCAGACGTCAGCGCATCATAACATCAAGCAATAATATATAAACAGGGTAGCAAGACATGCAAGTATAATCATAAAGCAGGCATAACAGTGATATAAGTAAGGACAGTGGGGTAATGTGTAGTGAGTGATCTAAACTGGTATATTAGGTTAACTACTCTCAAGTCTTTGAAATCAATTTGATGAATCATCGATGTAACTCAATAGTATCACGTGCGTGCCCGGGACCACGGTCAAGATTCTCGGGCTGAATCCGAGACGTGCCGCTAGGCAGTAAAAGGGTAGCATGTAAAGATGAGTGATGTCGGCATCATCACTCCGGGGCTGGCCTAGCCCGTAAGATTGATCAGAACAGGTGTCGAACTGTCGAGTTACAAGTCAGGTTTCATCATTGATTTCCCCATACCCCCAAGTTATATGTGTTCAAGTCAGGTATTAAGTAATCAAGGACTAATGCCAACTCAGGTCAGGTAGGTGCAGGTTTGTCTGGATAGACAACAGGAACGGTCCGTAAGAACTACAGGTTATGTTTGTTGGCATTAGACACAAGATCAGGTAACAGGTAAAGACATGGTACATCAGGTCAGGTCAAGTAGTGTCATAGGAAGTGCAACAGGTCATGTCAGGAAGAACAAAATGTTATGTGGGTGCTCAAAAATCAAACTAATATAAACATGGTTATAAATAAACAAGCACGGGTACTGTCAGAAGAATAAACTGGACATGTAATATAATATGCAAATAGGTACAGGTTAAATTATATCGATGCACGGTTATCATTTAGAGTTCGGTTTATGGTTCCAACATTAAGTATCATACACTTAAACAAATATGGATTGTTAAAAATCATGTTGATGTGTACTAAATAATCTAAAGATGCAATTGAATATAAATCAGTTTAGTTGTATGCAAACGGTCGTCCGACAGGGTATAAAATATAAAAGGGTACTGTGGGTTATGCAAATAATTGTTATAAGATTTAAACATGAATGCGGGTACTGTGTATAATAGAACTAAATGCAAACTGGTATGTTTCGAGCCATGAATCTAACATGATATAATGGGATGTCGACATGTTAAAATGGAATTCTGGTATTAAATGGAAACTACAGGTCTAACGTGCACTCTAATAGGTACACAGTAATTTAAATAGTATATATAGTAGTTTAAATAGCATGTAGCAAGTTTCACTTGACTCTATCGGATCACGATACGGGATGCGCACGCAGTGTCCAAAGTCGGCAAACGTCGCAACGTCCACACGCGCACACGGGACCGAACCAAGCAGTGCAAGAATTGTAACCGCGTAGGTAGGGAATGTCGACAGGGTTGCTCGGATCGTCGGCAGCATGATCAAAACTTGATCTCGGCTAAGGAACACAGCTCGGCTTGAACTAGACTTGGGTAGCAAAGGTCTTGGCTTGAACATGGGCATGGATCTTGGTATAGCTCGGTTTTGAGGGAAGATGAGGTGTTCTCGGCTGAAGTAAGAAAAAGGAGGCTAGGGCCTCTTGGCAAAAATGAAGACGAGGGTTGATAACAATGATATGACAGCGTTGGGTTCTCAGTTTGATGGGCTCGATCGACGGCGAAAAATTGTCGATTGCTGGAGTTAGGCTTGGTTTGGGTATGCAAGCCTCGGCTTGAGGGGATGGTGCTTAGGCGAGATGAAGTCAATGTGGCGGTTTTAGGAGATGGAGTCGTGGTTTAGGATTTCGGGTGTTGTCTAGTTTGAGGAGGAAGATGAAGTTGATGGTGTTGGGTTTAGGATCTCAGTTGTGGTTTCACTAGTGAAGAGAGGAAGATGAAGAAGACAGGGTGAAGGCGAGATGGTGGCTATGGTGTTAGGTTTTGAGGCGATGATGAGTTTCTCAGTGCAAGGAAGGAGGAGAAGTCGGTTATGGAGTCATGGTCGAGGAGATGGGTTGGTGTTCGAAGGTTGACGAGGCGAGGGTCTGAAGAGGGCGGCGACGAGTTTTGAAGTCGAAGGAGATGGGTTCGATGGAGTTTCCGGCAATAGGGGTTGCTGCTGCTCCATGAGAAAGAAGGCGGCAGTGATAGGCGAGGCGAAGGTGGCATCGGTTTTGGAGTTGAAAGTTGAGCGAGGATGAGAACGTGGGGGTTTGAGGAGGCAAGGGAGATGAAGCAGGCGGCCATGGCGATCGAAGAGGATGAGGGGGGCAATGAGGTGATGGGGTTCTTGGAGAAGAAGATGCTGTCGAGTATGGGGATGATGGTGAAGGGGATGATACGTCGACGGTGAGGTGCTATGAGGCGATGGCAACGATGAAGGCGTGGGTTAGACGACATGCTAGGAGGAGAGGAAGAAAATTGTTGATGAGAGAAGAGAGAGAGAGATACGCGGAAGAGAGAGAGAGAAAGAATCGAGAGGAGAGAGAAAGGAGATCGAGAGGAGAGAGAGAGTGAGGAATGCACAGTGAGTAGAGATAATCTTGGCTGTTTGCGCAGGAGAGATAAAGAGAGAAGAGAGAGAAAGAGAAGGAGAAAGGTGAGAGAGAGAGAGAGCTGTGGGGCCCAGTGGAAAAACGGAGGGTTTTGATTGGTTCGGGGGTTAGGAAAAATTTGTTTAGGAAAATAATTTTATAAAAGATTTTGCTATTAAGGAATAACCTCGTTAGTTAAAAAAATATTGTAAGCTGTGACTTTATTAAAAAATATGTTTTGGGTAAAACAAAATCTTTAGGCTGTTAAATGAACGAATTTTTAAAGAGATTTAAAATTATTAGAATTTGGCGGAAATACAAAATGTTTCAGAAATGCGCCCGGGTCGGGTCCAAAATTTTGAATTTGAAACATGAAAATTATTAGCAAGTTCCAAAAATTAAAATGAAGGATTTTGTAACCGAAATGCATACCCCCAAGAACGGACGCACGCACGTGCGCGTAGACATCCAAGCACGTCCGTTCCACTGAACGGGACGAGAACACGATGCAAGGATGCTACCACAGGGTTAGGGGCATCATGCAGGCCATGTCATGTATTTTTAAATTATTTTAAGTGACCTAAATTGTTATACGGTAAAATATGCAATACCAGATAAAATGCTAGTATGGACTAATCAAGAGATGCACGTGTCAATGTAACAAGTCAAGGTAATCAATAAATATGAATCAAACAAGTTCAAGCAAACGGGTCGGGTCGAATGCAATGTAAAATGCAACTACCATTCGTACCCAAAAAAGATAAATCAAAAATAGACCATGGATAAGTAAATACGGAAACTGGAATTGGTATAAATGAGCTCGGGTGTTACATTATACCCAACTACAAAAGAATTTCGTCCTCGAAATTCCAAGAACAAGATAGGATAAACAAACAAGAAATTTCAAGAATAGATGTGGAAACTTCTGTCGGATTTCATCTTCTCGTTCCCAAGTTGGTTCTCCATGCGAGCGATTACTCCAAGAAATAAGTACAAGGGGGATAACCTTATTCTTAAGGACCTTTTCCTTTCGATCCACAATCGACCTCAGTCGTTCCTCAAAGGCTAAATCTTCTCGTACAGTCAGCTCTGAATGATCCAGCACGTGTGCTTCATCTCGAACATACTTACGGAGTTGAGATACATGAGACACGTCATGAACATTCTCTAACGATTGCGGTGATGCCAAACGATACGCCGCTTCTCCAACATGCTCCAAAATCTCGAAAGGTCCAACAAATCGAGAAATAAACTTTCCTCGACTTCCGAAACGAATCACCCCTCTAGTCGGTGTTATCCTTAAGAATACCAAATCACCAACCACGAACTCCAAAGGTCTTCTTGATGTATCGACCCAACTCTTCTGCCGTTCTTGCGCCGCCTTCACAAGATTCCGGATATTGCTAACCTTCTCGACTGTCTGCACAACCAAACCTGGTCCCAACAAATTTCGTTCACCAACATCGTCCCAACAAACAGGTGAACGACACTTGCGACCATACAATGCTTCGAATGGAGTCATCTGAATAGTCGTCTGAAAACTGTCATTGTACGAAAACTCCACCAAATGTAGATGATCCTCCCATGATCCCTTGAAGTCTAACATGCAATCTTTCAACATGTCTTCAAGAGTTTGGATCGTTCTCTCCGACTAGCCATCTGTTTGAGGATGATAAGCTGTACTAACTTCAATCGAGTCCCCAAACTTTCCTGTAAGCTCCTCCAAAAGTGTGATAAGAAAAGAGTGTCACGGTCGGACACGATGCTCACCGGTACTCCATGCAATCTTACTATCTCCTGCATGTACCGCTCTGCCAAAGCTTCTGCTGATTGACCAACTCGATATGTTATGAAATGAGCTACCTTGGTCAATCGATCAACAATCACCCAACTGCATTTTCCTTTTGGACTCCGCGGTATAGCCGTCATGAAATCCTTGGTTATATGTTCCCACTTCCACTGAAGAATCGGAAGTGGTTGCAACAAACCGGCAACCCTTTGATGTTCAGCCTTGACTTGCTGACACCCCAAGCACTTTGCCACAAAGCGGGCAATCTCCCGTTTCATGCTTTCCCACCAGAAATGCTGCCGTATATCTCGGTACATCTTCGTGCCTCCTGAATGTACGGAATATGCGGAATTGTGCGCCTCCTTCATAACTTCTTCGCGGATGTCTCCCTTTAGCACACACAAACGGCTACCATACCACAACGAACCATCCTCATGAATCAATAAGTCCGTGCGAAGTCTAGCTTCAACCTGTTCTCGAAACTTTTGCAATCTTGGGTCCTGCAATTTCGCTGCTTTAATACTCTCGATCAACGACGACTGTACTTGCAGCTGCATCAACTGTCCCGAAGAATGCGGTAGCATGATCTCCAACTCGAATCTCCGAAAGTCTTCCATAATCTCCTTCTGTGCAGTTAACATCTGAATTGCTGGCAACCGACTAAGCACATCCGGCATAACATTGACTTTTCCCGGATGGTACTTAAGATCAAGATCGCAGTCAGCCATCAGCCCCAACCATCTACGCTGCCTCATACTAAGCTCCTTTTGTGTGAACACGTACTTTAGGCTTTTGTGATCAGTGAAAATCTCGACCCTTTCACCCAATAAGTAGTGCCTCCAAAACTTCAAAGCGAACATCACAGCTGCTAGTTCCAAGTCAGAAGTTTGGGCAATACTTCTCTTGGGTCTTCAACTGTCTCGATGCGTACGCTATAACCTTCCCATGCTGCATCAATACACATCCCCATCCTTTCCCAGATGCGTCGCTGTGAATTACCACTCCTCCGGAACTGTCTGGCACGGTCAGAATAGGAGCGGTTAATAATCTCTGCTTCAACGCCTCAAAAGCTGATGCACACTTCTCCGTCCATACAAATGGTACCTCCTTGCGCGTAAGCCTGGTCAACGGCTCAGCCAACATAGAAAATTCTCCACAAACCTTCTATAATACCTGGCAAGTCTAAGAAACTTCTTATCTCTGCAACATTCTTCGGAATCGGCCAGTCTCGAACTGCTGTAATCTTTCAGGATCAACGGCGATTCCATCTCTAGCCACACGTGCCCCAACACTTCACTTCTTCAGGCCAAAACTCGCACTTGCTCATCTTTGCATATAATTTCTTGCCTCAATGTCTGCAGTGCGATCTTCAAATGTTCTGCATGCTCTTCAATACTCCTTCGAGTAGACCAGAATATTATCAATGAACACCACTATAAACTGGTCCAAGAATGGTGAAAAGATTCGGTTCATCAAGTCCATAAATATTGCTGGCGCATTCGTTATTCCGAGGGCATCACCAAATACTCGTAATGTCCATACCGAGGTTTGAACGCAGTCTTGCAAATATCCTCTGACTTAACTCGGACCTGATGATATCCAGATCGCAAATCCAGCTTCGAGAATACCCTCGCGCCACTAAGCTACTCAAATAGTTTGCCAATGCGAGGGATCGGGTACTTGTTCTTAATAGTCACCCGGTTTAATTCTCGATAATCGATGCACATCCTCCTCGTGCCATCTTTCTTCTTAACTAGAAGAACTGGAGCTCCCCAAAGTGAGTTACTGCTTCGGATCCAACCCTTTTCGAGTAATTCAGTAACCTGCTTCTTAACTTCTTCCAACTCCACTGGTGCCATTGGATAGTACGCTTTAGAAACTGGCGCTGCACCAGGAACAAGATCAATCGCGAACTCCACGTCTCGTTTTGGCGATAAACCCGAGATGTCTTCGAACACGTCTATGAATTCTCGAACTATAGCCGGCGCTTCATCTTTAATAACCTCCAATGACGAAAGAACACCAGTTGTCGGCCTAGCCCTAAACTCGACTGGCTCGACAGAACTACTTCCTCTAGCAAAACAAACTCCAGGTGTCCGGGAATCTGGAAATTCGCTTTCCTTGCTCTACCATCAATATGAGCGTAGAAAGTGCCGCGAAAATCCATTCCCAAGACAACAACAAACAAAGGGATGCACCAGAATTGAATAATTCTAATGCGGGGAAAAACATGAACAAGTAAGATACCGAGATGACTTCATCCGAAATCAAGATACTGAAAAGGATTAAGCACGGTAAACATGATTCAAACTGGCGATGAAACAATAACCGGTAAGCAATGAAACCGAGAGAAGCAAGGTAGTATAACGATCATGGAATAAGGAAGTGAATCAAGACCAGGACTCCAAGTTACTTAAATAGAGTACCGCATTGTAACCATGCTGCAGTTCATGGATACAATTACATAACTCTACTTAAGTCGCCCAAATACTAGTATCAGAATCAAGAAACAGGGAGAAACAATGGTGAATCCAAAAAGGTTTCAGGCCGGGATGCAAAGTTGTTTGCATATCGTCAAGGTAAGGATACGAGAAAGATATGATTCAAGAATCAAGATAATAATGTGGCAGGACATGTTCCTAATTACAGATCTTCTGATTCGTGTATTGGGTCCAATACCCAACTACAAAAGAATCAAACCCGATTAACCTAAATCCTATGTCTCTGATACCAAAAGAACCATGTCACGCCCCGCTTCCCAGAGTACGCTAAGATGGGCACGTGACATAGCCAACCATGCTACCCGTGGATAGGAAAAATCCTTCCACAGTCACATTACGGCTGTAAAGATATCAAGAACAGGAAGTAAACTATACTATCTAGTACATGTCCATGAGCCAGAATGAATGAGTCGAGAAATAATGATGTGCGGAAGCAAAAGATACAATAAATGAAACACCTGGAAAGTAAAACTGCATACCAACAGGGTCTTCACCGCTCGGTCTAGCAGCGGCAATACTCCTGATCAGTCTGCAACAAAGGTAGAGGGATCTGGGCCATGCAAAACCCAGACGTCAGCGCGTCATAACATCAAGCAATAATATATAAACAGGATAGCAAGACATGCAAGTATAATCATAAAGCAGGCATAACAGTGATATAAGTAAGGACAGTGGGGTAATGTGTAGTGAGTGATCTAAACTGGTATATTAGGTTAACTACTCTCAAGTCTTTGAAATCAATTTGATGAATCATCGATGTAACTCAATAGTATCCCGTGCGTGCCCGGGACCACGGTCAAGATTCTCGGGCTGAATCCGAGACGTGCCGCTAGGCAGTAAAAAGGTAGCATGTAAAGATGAGTGATGTCGGTATCATCACCCCGGGGCTGGCCTAGCTCGTAAGACTGATCAGAACAGGTGTCGAACTGTCGAGTTACAAGTCAGGTTTCATCATTGATTTCCCCATACCCCCAAATTATATGTGTTCAAGTCAGATATTAAGTAATCAAGGACTAATGCCAACTCAGGATCAGGTAGGTGCAGGTTTGTCTGGATAGACAACAGGAACGATCCGTAAGGACTACAGGTTATGTTTGTTGGCATTAGACACAAGATCAGGTAACAGGTAAAGACATGGTACATCAGGTCAGGTCAAGTAGTGTCATAGGAAGTGCAACAGGTCATGTCAGGAAGCACAAAATGTTATGTGGGTGCTTATAAATCAAACTAACATAAACATGGTTATAAATAAACAAGCACGGGTACTATCAGAAGAATAAACTGGACATGTAATATAATATGCAAATAGGTACAGGTTAAATTATATCGATGCACGGTTATCATTTAGAGTTCGGTTTATGGTTCCAACATTAAGTATCATACACTTAAACAAATATGGATTGTTAAAAATCATGTTGATGTGTACTAAATAATCTAAAGATGCAATTGAATATAAATCAGTTTAGTTGTATGCAAACGGTCGTCCGACAGGGTATTAAATATAAAAGGGTAGTGTGGGTTATGCAAATAATTGTTATAAGATTTAAACATGAATGCGGGTACTATGTATAATAGAACTAAATGCAAACTGGTATGTTTCGAGCCATGAATCTAAAATGATATAATGGGACGTCGACATGTTAAAATGGAATTCTGGTATTAAATGGAAACTACAGGTCTAACGTGCACTCTAATAGGTACATAGTAATTTAAATAGCATATATAGTAGTTTAAATAGCATGTAGCAAGTTTCACTTGACTCTATCGGATCATGATACGGGATGCGCACGCAGTGTCCAAAGTCGGCAAACGTTGCAACGTCCACACGCGCACACGGGACCGAACCAAGCAGTGCAAGAATTGTAACCGCGTAGGTAGGGAATGTCGACAGGGTTGCTCGGATCGTCGGCAGCATGATCAAAACTTGATCTCGGCTAAGGAACACAGCTCGGCTTGAACTAGACTTGGGTAGCAAAGGTCTTGGCTTGAACATGGGCATGGATCTTGGTATAGCTCGGTTTTGAGGGAAGATGAGGTGTTCTCGGCTGAAGTAAGGAAAAGGAGGCTAGGGCCTCTTGGCGAAAATGAAGACGAGGGTTGATAACAATGATATGACAGCGTTGGGTTCTCAGTTTGATGGGCTCGATCGACGGCGATAAATTGTCGATTGCTGGAGTTAGGCTTGGTTTGGGTATGCAAGCCTCGGCTTGAGGGGATGGTGCTTAGGCGAGATGAAGTCAATGTGGCGGTTTTAGGAGATGGAGTCATGGTTTAGGATTTCGGGTGTTCTTTAGTTTGAGGAGGAAGATGAAGTTGATGGTGTTGGGTTTAGGATCTCAGTTCTGGTTTCACTAGTGAAGAGAGGAAGATGAAGAAGACAAGGTGAAGGCGAGATGGTGGCTATGGTGTTGGGTTTTGAGAGGATGATGAGTTTCTTAGTGCAAGGAAGGAGGAGAAGTCGGTTATGGAGTCATGGTCGAGGAGATGGGTTGGTGTTCGAAAGTTGACGAGGCGAGGGTCTGACAAGGGTGGGGACGAGTTTTGAAGTCGAAGGAGATGGGTTCGATGGAGTTTCCGGCATTAGGGGCTGCTGCTGCTCCATGAGAAAGAAGGCGGCAGTGATAGGCGAGGCGAAGGTAGCATCGGTTTTGGAGTTGAAAGTTGAGCGAGGATGAGAATGTGGGGGTTTGAGGAGGCAAGGGAGATGAAGCAGGCGGCCATGTCGATCGAAGAGGATGAGGGCGGCAATGAGGTGATGGGGTTCTTGGCGAAGAAGATGCTGTCGAGTATGGGGATGATGGTGAAGGGGAGGATATGTCGACGGTGAGGTGCTGTGAGGCGATGGCGACGATGAAGGCGTGGGTTGGACGACGTGCTTGGAGGAGAGGAAGAAAATTTTTGATGAGAGAAGAGAGAGAGATATACGCGGAAGAGAGAGAGAGAAAGAATCGAGATGTTACGCCCCGCTTCCCAGAGTACGCTAAAATAGGCACGTGACATAGCCAACCATGCTACCTGTGGTTAGGAAAAATCCTTCCACAGTCACATTACGGCTGTAGAGATATCAAGAACAGGAAAGTAAACTAACTATCTAGTACATGTCCATAAGCCAGAGTAAAAGAGTCAAGAATGCTATAGTATGCGGAAGCAAGAGATCAAATAAACACCTGGAAAGTAAGACTGGATACCGACATGATCCCTACCGCTCGATCTAACAGCGGTAAAACTCTTGATCAGTCAGCAACAAAGGTAGAGGATCTGGGCAAAACCCAGACGTCAGCGCGTCATAACATCAAGCAATAATAAATGAACAGGATACACGAGATATGCAGGCATGAATCATAAATAGTAACAAGTCAACAGGGATGTATAACAGTGAAGTGTATCAGTGTATGTGACGTGCAGTGATCAATCTAAACTGTGCTACTGGGTTGTCTACTCTAAAGTTTGTTTGAAATCAATTAATGTAATCCTCCTTGTAACTCAAAGGATATGTCCCGTTACCCCCCGGGACCACGGATCAGGAATATATGAACCAAGAGTGGTTCTGTCCCGTTATCCCCCGAGACCACGGATCAAGATGTAAGAGTCACGAATAGCTCTGTCCCGTTACCCCCCGGGACCACGGATCAAGTAATACCCTTTTAAGTTACACTTTAGTTTACACTTTTGATTTCCCCATACCCCCAAGGCTATATGTTCAAGTCAGGTATTCCGTAATCAAGAACTAATGCCAACACAGGATCAGGTAGGTGCAGGTTTGTCTGGATAGACAACAGGAACGGTCCGTAAGGACTACATGTCAGGTTTGTTGGCATTAGACACAAGATCAGGTAACGGGTAAAGCCATGGTACATCAGGTCAAGTCAAGTAGTGTATTTAGGTGCCAGGTCATGTCGAGAGTGTACGGTACCGTGTCGGGTCAAGTAATATGTGTGTAGCAAGTCATGTCAGGGTGTAAAAGATATCATGTGGGTGCTCATAATCAACTAACATAATCATGGTTATAAATAAACAAGCATGGGTATTATCAGAACAGTAAACTGGCATATGTAATATAATATGCGAATAGCTACAGATTAAACTACTTGGATGCACGGTTATCAGTTTGGGTTTAAGAGATAGTTTCAATATTACATGCATGCAGTATAATAAATGTGGATGATAAAATCATATTAATATGTACTAAAACAATCTAGAGATGTGTTTGAATATGAATTAGACTAGATGTATGCAACCGGTCGTCCGATAGGGTATAAACTACAAAAGGGTATTTTAGCTATGCAAACAATTGGGAATATGAGATCTAACATATAAATGTGGTTATTAGGTTTAGTAAACTAAATGCGACAGTTAGGTTTCAAGTTCTAGATCTGAAATATGTAAACGGGACATCGTTGTAGGGTTGCTAGGCACGCGCATAAGGGTCTACGAGGCATCAACCATGCCCGATTAAAAAATTAGCCGTGCCGAACAACCCGAATACGGATCTTTAAACTAGAGATTAGGCGAAAACTAGGATGCTAAACACTTTAACACTAAGTGAGAGGGATTACAACCTTTGTAGATCCGGTCCTTCACTTCATATGCTCCGTGTTGAGGTCTCTTCGCTGCGATCATCGTGCTCTGGACTCTCGAGAGGCTTCACGAAGAGAATGATGCAACCTTTGCTTCCGATCTTCGATACAAAGATGATCTACCTTGAAGTTTCGTTAACACAAGCTATCACTCATGAAATGATATGAACACTCTCATCTAAAGGGCAAGGGAAGATGAGGATGATGAAGTAGGCTTTTTTGCTCTCTTTATTTATCTTTTTCTCACATTTATTCATCACTTGGAAAAATCTAGTAAGCTTTTTCCATGAAGAAAGAAGAAGGAAGAAGATGATGAATTATGATAGAATTCCTTTTGTGATGAATAATGCAAAGAAAATAATGATCAATAATGCAACCATGGTTAACTTAACCTTTGTAGAGAATTAACCAAGGCTAGGGTTTGGGTTAGGTTAAGAATGAGTCACTTGAAAATATCCTTTCCAAAACAAAAAAGAAAACCTTCTAGAATCTACTAGAAGTCATTAACCCAAATCAAACCCTAATCTTGATTAATCTTTACTAAACATGTTGCATTAGTTATCATATCATATTACAATATTATATATCACATATATAATATTTATTGTAACCAAATAAAATAATACAATTAACATATATCGCATATATATCAATGTATTACCCGAGTGAGAAAAAGAATCTTTCAGTGAGCTAATATTAGTTAATGTAACTTAATATATCATATATATTATTATACATTAAATTATCGAATCAACACTTGATCCGACAATCCGGCTATATCGCATATAACCGACTAATATTTATCCGTACCGATTCATCGAATCAACACTTGATCCGATGACCCGGCTGATATCAAATATCGCGAGAATAGAATACGGTATCTCATATCGTATTATCCTCGGTCCCGCACATATCACATATGTGCCCCTACTCCGTTTTTCCTGAGCCAAGAAATCTCTGTGTAGAACTCTAAAGAATCGTCAATACGCCGGCAGTAGGTGATGATCATATCAAACACCCACAAGCTGCAAGCGGTCAGCTAAACGTAATAGCTACCCAGGTATTGAGCGCTCAGAAGATCAACAAGCAAGCCTGTACATTCTCCTGTGAATCCAAACAGTAACACTCCCGTACAGTCCGATCTCGTCGTCTGATATGTTGCATATCTCGCCTAGGGGTGGTAAACGTCAGACCCCAGTAGCTCGATAAGTCGTGTCGATATGAGGTCTATAACAGTTCGAGAAACTACTGATAACACTTACCAGTAAATCTCAGCAACCCTGGCTAGGGATTTCCGGTTATAGCCAATCGAACACAGCACAACATCAACTCCCTATACCGGGAGAGACGAATCCCCACCTATCGCTCATTGCCTCCATGTGATTCGGGACTGTACCCAAAAGCCACCTTTTTGCACGCCCTCTTGGACGTGGTATGATGGAAATCAAAGCACAGTGGGAATCACACAAGACTCTATGACGATCTCGGGTCAACAGACTACTCTGTACCAGTGTCACTGGAGAACTGCCATCTGACGTGAGGTATAATACCATCTGGGAGTTCTCGGCGAGTCCGTTCAGTGTACCCAGTCTCCATTGAGCACCCGTACACCATCCTTGATGTCAAACACCAATGGATATGGGATCATCCATCGCCCATCATATGGGTCAAGATGCGTATACGCTAGTCTACTCTGGTGTATCGATGCCCTGTCTCGATACACCCTCGACTAGGAACAGTTATAGGATGTACTCGTCGACTACCGTGGCCCCACTAGTATGATCTCATCATAGTCCCAGTAGTCGAGTACACATCCTAAGGGCTTTATCAACATGTAACATAGAGAAAATCAGAGTATATGTTAAGATAAAGTACAACCAGATAGCATACTATCATGTCGAGCAAGAAAGTCCTCCCTATATATGTCTTATCATCCACTACAATATACATCGTATGTACAGTAATGGCCTCTAGGGCATACATATAACTAACAATCTCCCACTTGCACTAGGGCCATCTGTTATGGTATCGCATACCCAACAATTAGCTGCGGTTGAAGTATCTCATACTCAACCATCCCATAAAAGTCTCTACTGGGAAAAAGGCCTTTGTGAGTGGATCCGCGCTGTTGTCCTCTGTATCTACTCTCCTAACCTTGATCACCTTGGAGATCAACCATCTCCATGATCAGGTGATACTGCCTAAGAATTATATCTGGATTTCTGATGGGATGGAAGTTCCTTGGCTAAAGCCACAACTCCATTGTCACACAATGGTAGGAACGAAGTTCATCTCATGAACTTATAAATCCAGACTGCCTCTTTGGTAGTATCCTTGGTAACGATGTATCTTACCTTTAATCGTCTAGTATGTCATGGTATCTAGCTTGGAACTCTTCCAACATACCGTCCCTCCACTGAGGGTAAAGACAATGCCTGCGACTGACATTCAGTCGTCCTTATCACCCTGGAACCTTTCCAGTGATTCTCCCCAGGATCGATTGATACTATCTCACTACAACTAGTGAGTATCCTAACATCCAATTAGAACTATCTCATAGATCCAAAACACAGGATTTATGAGGTATCGCTTTGATCCTATATGGAGAATCGTTGTGATAAGCGGAGATTGACCGAGCGTAGCATAGGAAACTCCTTCCCTATCAAGAGTATGTCATCCACGTACTCTACGAGGATCACCACCATACTCCTTACTACCTTTTTGTATATACAAGGTTCATCTACCATTTTGATGAAGTCAAACTCTTTGATTACCACATCAAAACAGATGTTCCAACTCCGCGATACCTGTTTTATCACATAAAATATCTTGCACACGTTTCCGCTGCTCCCACTGTCTACGAAGCCCTCTGGCTGTGTACTTATAGACGCTATTTTCTAAAACATCATTTAGAAAAGCAGTCATGACACCCAACCGCCAGATATCGTAGTCATGGTATGTAGCCGTGGCAAGTAGGATCTGGATGGACTTAAGCATAGCTTTGAAAGTCTTAACTTTTCCATGTACACCAAGTAATCTTCTCAAGATATACTTGCTCCTGATGGGTATTTAATCCTTCAGATAGAGCAACCAAAGTCCATACTTTGTTGGTGTATAAGGATTCCATCTCAGATCGATAAGCATCCAGCCATTCTTACAGAGTCCCACTCCTGATGGCCAGCTCGAAACTAGTTGGGTCATCATCTCATGATGCAATCCTCGCTCCCACTGTCATAGAGAAACTGAAGTATCTCTCAGGTGGGTGAGGAACCCTACTAGATCGGCGGAGAGGCTGAGGTTCGTTGGAAACTATTGAATCCCTTGGTTCTACCAAATCATCAGCTGCAGTTTGTATAGCTGGAACATTTCCAGTTCTACATAACAGACCTTGCCTCGAGCTTGTCCGGATTTTTCTTTTAGACATAGGCCGGACAACCCCAAATCTTAACAAACTTAAGATATGGGCTCTTCCCTTTCCATATCACATATGAAGTGGTAGGCAACTGATTTGTTTTGAACCCTATTCAATAGGTATGCAGCTTCTCAAGCGCATAACACCCAAAAGGAAATAGGAAACTCAGTAGTACTCATCATAGAGCACACCATATCACATAGGGTGTTATTGCTCCGCCCCGATATGCTATCGTGCTATGGTGTATACAGAGGAGTAATGCTGAGAGAGAATCTCATTCTCCTTTAGAATAGTCCAGGAATTCCGTGCTCATGTGTTCTCCTCCTTGATCTCATCAAAGGACATAATACTTATACCCATTTTTGGTTCTCTACTTCTAACTTATATTTTGTGAATATCTCAAAAGGTTCAGACTTGTGTTTCAACAGAAACATATGTCTGAATCTTGAGAGATTATCAGAGAATGTAATGACGTACAAAAAACCGGTCTTGGCATTTGTAGACAGGGGACTTTCATACATCATCATGTATCAATCCCAAGAGTTCACTAACTCTTTCTCTGTTTCCAATAAACAGAGCTATGGTCATCTTATCTTTGTGACATGACTGGCAAGTTTCACAAGATGTAAATTCAAACAGATTTAAATGTGCATCTCAATGTAACTTAGCTAGTCATGTCGCATTGACATGACCTAGTCTACAATACCTCAAGAAGGATTCGTTCATTTCTGAACTCTTCCTCTCGTGCGTGTTCTATATACTAAGAACTGTGGTTTGATTTAGAACGTCAATGCTTTTAGATAACGTGCCTGAACCGATCAACTATTGATATAGGAAATGTTCAAAATATTATCCAACAATACAAAATTATATCCTTTCTTTACTAATAAAGAGACTGATATGATTTTGTATATCAGGTTTGGTATCTAATAACATTTGTTCAGAATCAATGTATTCTGCTAATAAAAGGTGATAGTGACCAACAGACTTGGCTGCAACATTTGCACCATTTTCTGTCTCATGAAACTTATCACCCGTTCTCAGTTCTCTACCTTTCTGTAGCCCATGTAACAGATTACATATGCGGGATCCTGATCTGGTATCTCATACCTAGGACGTAAAGAATACTGAGAAACAGTTCTCTGTAATGAACACACCCGAAGATGATGCATCAACATGCACTTTCTTCGTTTGGGCGATATGGGAAATCTGGTATTCCCCAATTTCCTGCTCTGTCTTATAACAATTATAAGTTGGAGCGGGACCAACGTTCCCCAGCTCAGTATAACAAGCGGGTTCGGTCAATATATCCATATTATTATCTTGATTACGGCGTGATATGGTCGCTACCTGGAGAGAGAGAGAAGAAAACACTCAGCGTATGCTCTTGCAAGATTAGATTGGTTATCTAATATATCTAATCAGGATGTCTCCCACTGTTTTATTCAAATCTTCCTTCAAACCCTAAAAGGAAAGACTAGCCGGGATTAATTACACGCTACAAGTTCGCCAATCTTTCAGCCAGGCCAGTGTCGGTACTTTGAGGGAGGTCCCCCGTGTTTTCGCACGAACCTAATTAAAGTAAATCTCGTTTTCCCAGAGGCGTAACCCCGTTAACACCTTTCTAGATACCTACTTGATCGGCTAATTGTAATGTGTAAAACTCTCCCAGGAGTAACTTTTACTCGCAGCGGGTATCGGGATCCAACTATCTCATAGAAGGTATGCAATCTCATTGCAAATTTCAACACTTGAAATTCCCGATAATATTTTGCCCCTAGTGACTTATGACCTTAACTATGGTCAACAAATCATAAGCACTAGTCAAGTTCTACCCGTCATTTCTTGATTAATTAGACCCACCCACATGACCCTTAACTAAGGTCAACAAAGTCATATGACTGTCCTAACTAATCGCATCATATGCTATATAGGAAGACATCACTTAGCTACCGTACACTGTGCCTTAACTATGGTCAACAAACACAGCACGAATAGTAAGTACTCTACTTCCTAAAATGACGGAGGGTTACGACAGGTTTTAAGAAAACCTATTGCATAATGAACTTGATATCGTCGTAGAATCGAGTGATTTTTAAATGGAGTGTTTTTTAGGCTTTTCTAGGTTTGCTAAAGGGGTCACTCCCGGTGAAGGGATCGTCGGCCCTTTCCTCATCGAATAAGGTGCAGGATGTTTCATAAATATCACTATGCAAAGCAAGAACTATAGAAGCAATCAAAAGACAGACCGAGTTTGTAGCATCTGCTAGTTTCACTAAAGAGGTCACTCCCGGTGAAGGGATCTCGGCTCTTTCCTTATCGAATAAGGTGCTGGATGTTCTACAAGGAACACCGCTATGCAAAGCAAGAACTAGAGCTACCAGTTTTTAAAAAAGTTTCTACAACATCTTAGGTTTCTTTTATTTCATTAATCTCATTAATGAAGTCCCATTTTATTATGCTTCGCAAGCATCACATTTGAAAACGAAATCTGCAATATAACATATATCTCATATATATAATATAAACATTCGTCTCAGGCAGTAATATGATCTCATCACAGAACATTGAAGCAGAAGAACATATATGAAATATTGGATATACTAGGACATCCGTGTTTTCAATACGAGCCTGTATAAAACACGGATTCCACGGTCGCGATGAATAGCCAAACCCACATCTCTAGACCCCTACGAGAGCGGCAAGTAACACTGCCAATTCTAGGGTTAGGAGACCCGGTCTCGACTCCTCGAGATGGTCTCCCACTGGACCCTAGAACCCGGTTACTTGTGCTCTCCGCCTTGGGTCTACCTAATGCGGAAAAGTAAATAATATACAACGGTGACATCTTCCGCAACCTGGAAGTGCCCCAATAAAAGAATATTACATACAAATGAATTTTACATGAATGAAAAAGAAAAAACTCTCATCTCACATAAAAACCCGGCTATTCAAAACGCGACGATCCAATATAACATATCACAGCTGTAAGTGCACGGCGGCGCCCCGGCCTCCATCCCGAGGCCAAATGCGGAAGCGATGGTTAACTTTAATTTTGCAAACTAGCAAACCGGCACCACCGCGCACTAAAACCCGGATCGAACCATTAACTAGTCCTAGCTAACTACAAGATGGGGAATAGAGATATACCGACTGATCCGAGTCCTCCGGTCTTCTCGTCGTCGTCCCGATCTCCCGCGGAAACTCCGGTCGTCGCCTCCTTGCCGGAAGGGCACCACATCGTCCGCATCTTTTACGGGCTCCCACCTCAATACCGAGGCAACTCAGGCACGAAGCTGGTTAGTCGACGTGCCCAAGATTTGCTGTAGAATGTGTAGTTCTCAAGTCTCATTTGGGGTTGTAGGAATTGCCTTATTGGTGGAGGGATGATACAAGCTAATGGAGATTGATCTTGTGGGATTTTTATCAAAGCAAAAGCACAAAAATCCCACCTCTAGAATTTTGGACAGCCCCAAGGAGCTTGGCCGGCCATGGAAATCGCAAGAGAGTGAGAGAGTGGAGTGTGTATGAAAAGAATGAGAGAGCCATCCAATAAGCCAAAAGGAGAGAGAGAGAGAAGGCTATCATGCAAAGGAATGATCACAAGGAAAATCCAACACTTAAACAACAATCATCACACTTCATCATCAACAAGCATGATGACAATCAAGGCCAACACTCCACTACAACCATCATCTCAAGCATGATGACTCCAAATGGTCAAGCCATCATGACACAAAGAAAGTCAAGTGATGGTGAGCCATCATGATCCAACAAAATGCAAAGAACACCCTCCACAAATACTTATTTGCAACAATGCAAATAAGCCCTCCTCCACCAATCTTCGGCCAATGAACGATACAAAGAAATATGGCCGAAACGGAAAGCAAACTGGCAACTCCAGAAAACTGGTCCCGTAATAAATTACAGGAAAACTCCACAACTGTGGATACACACCCGCATCTGTATTCCGACCGGAATGCAAATGCAATGAGACAAAATCTACACTGTACTATACTAGGATCCGGCTTAAACCAAAGCCGGCTAGTAATATCCGTCCGATCCTGATCCGTGCAATACCGCACGTATCTGATCGAACCCTGCCATATATCCATACGGCCTGTAGTACTAACTGTCCGATCCTGATCCGTGCAATATCGCACGTATCTGATCGGACCTTGCCATATCTCCATACGGCCTCTACAGCTTTTCGCCCGAAAGCTTGAGTAACTGTATGTGGGGGACTCTAAAGGCTCGTCAACACCTTGGTTGTGGATTTAACCACTAGCACGTCAGAGGTATAAGCCAATACGTAACGGGCTACCAGGTATTGACCAAAAGGGACGTCTGTGAGCAAACTCAGCCTGACAACCCTACTGAGCCTGTCAGTGACAATATCCGTACAGTCCGGTCCGTTCGTCTATGAGCATCGCATGGCGGGCCTAGGGGGTTGGTAAAAGTCAGACCCCCAAAAGCGGTACAAGTCGTGTCGGAGTGTAGCCCAGAACACCCTGAGATACTACTGGAATACCTACCAGTAAATCTCCTTGCCTCGGCCGAGGGCTTTGTGTAGTGGCTCTCCTAGACACAGCGCGACCTCACCCCCAATACCGGGAGAGACGAACCCCTGAAGATACGCTCACTGCCTCCATGTGGCTTGGGACTGTACCCAACTAAAACCTGTTTGCACGTCTCCTTTGAGCGTGGTAGGGTAGTAATCAAAGTACAGTGGGAACTCACACGAGACAAATGACGATCATCAGGTCGATGAACTAACCTGTACACATGTCACCTGGGAACTGCTATCTGACGTCTGGTATAAGACCAACTAGCATGTTCCCGGCGAGTCCTGTCCGGTGTACTCATAACCCAATGAGCACCTGTATACATCTTAGGTGATCCAACTGACACCAATGGCTTGTGAGACCGGCCACCGCCCCTCGTCGGGGTCTCGACTGTATACACTAGTCTACTCTGGAGTATCGATGCCCTGTCTCGAAACTCGCACGACTAGGGACCTTTTAAGGATGTTCTTATAGACCCCAGCTCCCACTTATATGATTGCCCTCATACTGCTGGTGGTCAAGCAAGAATCCTAGGGGCTCTATCAACGTGTAATAGCGACCTGTCAGGTCACCTAAGCAGTACACGATGATAAAGATAAACCAGATAGCATACTATCATCTCGAGTAAGACTGTCCTACCGGGACAGGTCCTCCCTCAATCATTGCAATCACGTGCCTGTGATCCAATAATTGACTCTGAGGGCACTATCTCCAACAATCTCCCACTTGCACTCAAGGCTAATTATTGCGATGTCGCATACTCACAGCCTGTGTGATACCGAACACCCAACTCCTCTACTTGTCAGTCTCACAAAGCTCGTTTGCGAAACTATTGCGTTCGAGGAATAGCCTCAGTGAGTGGATCCGCTTTGATGTTTCTTTCTATGTCTCTCTATATCTCAAGTTCGCGGAGAAAACCATCTCCTGAAATGAGCAATACCTGTCTCAGAATATGTCTGGATGTCTGATGGGACCTAGCTCATAAATGAACTCCAAATCCAAACTTCTTAGACTGTATCGTCAACTGAACTTAATCAGTATCCTGCGCCATGCCTCCCTCAGTATTGCCTTGGACCACCTGTCCAAAATACTGCCCCTCGTCAGAAGGAAAACTATAACTCTGACAACCTCCTTGTCGTCCAAGTCACCTTGGAAGCTTGGAATGATAACTGTCTCCTGAATGAGGCTGTCGTTATCATATCCCTAGAACATCCACTTATGTTCCAAAACTGCTTCCAACTGTTTCTCTAGGATTGGATTAATGTCAACTTATTGCATCTAATGCAAGAGCAACATCTGGTGTGGTACTTGACATCTCATGATTGACTCAATTGCCTAAGCAAGTGATCTGCCAATCATGCACATCCCTCTCCACTTTAGTCTGTAAGACACCTTTAGAGAGGGCGACTCCATTACCTGCAGGTACACTACCGTGCCAGGAGTCGTCCATTCTAAATACCCTTAGAGTGCTGTCTAAGTACCCTGATTGGAAAACCACCCAAATCTAGATCTAAAACCATAGATCTAGTAACCAGTATGTCTGATATAATATCCAAGTCCTGTGTGGAGAAACCACTGTGTGACGACCAAAGTATAACCGATCGTAGTATAGGAGTTTCTTTTCCTATTCTGTGTATGTCATCCAAATACCATGACATCACACCCTACTACCTTCTAAACAGATCCATCCCTATTCTGATGAAGTCAAACCTATGACTGTCACATCAGAAATTGATGATCTATCTCCGCTATATCTGCTTTAGTCTATAAATAGACATAAGCTACCTGTCCACCAATGCTTCCGCTGCTCCCACTGACTACGATAACCCTCTGGCAGAGTCATATACACGTACACTTCTAAAGCTAGTTTAGAACGACGCTATACCCATCCTCCCGCCGGGTCTCACAGTCTGGAACAACCGCAATGGCAAGTCTGGGTAAACAAGAACCTCCCTGCCACCGTCCTTGAGCATACCGAAGTACCTCTCGGGTGCCTGAGGTTACCCACTTTATCTGCGGAGTGGCCAATGGAATGTCAAACCAGATTGAATTTTTAGGTTCCTATCAAAATCTTCAGTAATCGTTTGCGGTTCTGGAATTACTTCCAGTTCTACCATACTCCCACTACTGTTTTCTGAAAAATCCATTTTTATTAAAACTGTGGCGAGTTAAGAACAATATCACTATTGATCTTCCAGATGGTAGAAAGTCAACCCTCGTCATAGCCTGGGTCAACCCACAAACAGCCATTACAGAAACATGCCTTGAGTTGTCCAGTTTCTGGTTTTAATCATAAGCCGGACAACTCCCCGTACCTTAACATCGTTAAGATACGAACTGTTCTATATCCAATATAGGACCAGAGGCACTGATTTAATTGAACCAGATTCAAATCATGCAGCTGTCTCCAGTGCATGTCAACTAAATGGAAAGAGGCCGATCAGCGTTACTCAACTTAGAAATACTTCCAATTATGAGTAACCTGAAAGAGAAGCAAGTTCTCTTAACCATTACTATCAACTGAATACCATATACAAGTATCTACATCTTCGATCACTTTGAAGAATCCCGATACTTGCTTCACCTGGTTCTCTACTCTATTCAAATACCTAAAACTTCTCAAAATTCGGACCCTGTGTTTCCACGAAACACCTGTCTAAAAACTAGAGAAGTTATAAGTAAACCGAATATAGTACGAGGACCAACCCCTCTGTCCTGATGGACCCTGGACAACATACAATACCCTGTATAAGTCCTTTGAGTCTGATAACTCATTCACTGTGTGTCGTAGGTTGAAAACTGTACTTATGGTTAAGAAAAATTACACCGCTGTTTAATGCTCCTTACCTAACCATCCACTGATATAGGTAAATGTCATAGACATAATTTCAAAAAGGTATATCTCACTCTATGAAAATAGACGTACAAATATATCAATTTGAAATTGGTGCACAACAGCGGATATTCAAAACCAAATATTTGCCGACCGGCAAACAACCCAGGTGACTTCCTCAAATATCACCGATTACAACGAATCCCGATATAATGAGGATGATTACCCAATTCCCAATAACTTACTCCTACTCACCATCTGTAAAACCATACAGATTGTGAGAATCATACCTGGTAAATACATACCCTGGAGTAAGTATCTAATCGGGAAATCAGTTTTCGTTTAACAGTACACAGTGAAACTGAAACATTGAAATGTTTCGATGGGGTATCCCGGTATTCCTAGTAATGCCTCTTCCAGATTCACGACTGTAACCGTATAATTCTTTGCCACCTCTCCAAATCCCTTTATATGTCTTTAGTCATTACCTTCTGCACACCCCTTAGGCCAAATGGTTTTCTTCCTTCCCTACCGTTCGGCACCAGCCTATGGTTTGGAAGAAGACTATCCAATAAGCATAATGGGTGTACTGTCCCAATCTTAGGAACACTCGCAATGCGAGAGAAGGTGAAGATAAAAGATACCTGAATAAACCTTATTCCTATTTCTCCTGAACCAGAATCCATCCCCGAACTGGAACAAGTTCCTTTCGAGTTCGTATATAACCATACGATGAATTATCCAATAAACTTGGGATCTTCGTAGTGATACGGAGTGTCCTGGAGAAATACAAAGATGATTTAGGATTGGCGAAGAAATACTTGGTTTGGTCGTGAATAGCAGTCGCAATTTACTTTGCCCTCTTACTAATCCCTTTTTTTGTCTTTACATAATACCTTCTGTACACCATCGTTAGGCTAATTGGTTTTCTTCATTCCCTACCGGTCGGCACCTGCCTATGGTTTGGAAGAAGACTATCCAATTTGCGTAATAGGTGTACTATCTCCTAAACCAAGGAGTACTCACAACTTGAGAGAAGGAAAAAGGAAAAGACAACTGAATAATCCTATCCGTTTTCTCCAGAACTAGAAACCATCCTCGAATAAATTCTTTCGAGTTCGTATATAACCATACGATGGTTTTGTCCAATGGAAGTGAACGTTCGTAGTAATACAGGGTGTCCTGGAGAAAAGGGTAAAAGTAGGAGTGGCAATGAGGTATGCAACTCTGACAATCCAAAAGCCAATGTTTAAGAAGGTTCGGTTAATTTTGGTCTCTGAGTCATAGTCTTAGGGTCGGGTCAATGGTCGCTGCCAAAGAGAGAGAGAAAAGAAACACTCAGCGTGCACTCTAACCTAGATCAGAATGGTTACCAATTTATCTAATCTGGAAACCTCCCACTGTACCGTCAAATTCTCCTCCAAACCTGAAAGAAGAATTAGTCGGGGTCACCTGAGGAGTAAACTAACTCATCAGTGGGAATCGGGATCCAACTATCATCGCATGATAACGTGACGGAATCCGCTCACGGTGTCACACTCCAGAAGGTATGCGCATATCTGACAAGTTTCAGTTCTTTTGAAACTCCTGATATGGATTTTTACCCCATGCTCTTATGACCTTGACTTTGGCCAACAAATCATAAGTCACATGTCAAGTTCTACCCGTCATTCTCCAGGTTAATTTGAATCCACCCGTACCTACCCTTGACTTTGGCCAACAAGGCAGTACGACTGTTCCAAACCAACGCATCTATCTATGCTGCATATGAATAACCAATAGCTACCAAACACTGTGCCTTGACTTTGGCCAACAAACACAGCTTGAATACTATTGACTACCCATATGAAACGACGGAGGGCTACGAATGGCTTCTGGCGAAAACCTTTAACGTAATGAACTTGATATCGTTGAAGGAACGGATAGCTTTTAAAAATATAGTGACGAAAACCTTTGCTAAAGAGGTCACTCCCGGTGAAGGGATCTCGGCTCTTTCCCCGTAGAATGAGGTGCAGGATATTCCAACTGAATACCACGATGCAAAGCAAAAGTAATCGGCTATAGTGAAGTTATTGCCCTGACGCAAACTTTTGTCCAAGGGGTCACTCCCGGTGAAGGGATCTCGGCCCTTGCCTCGTCGACTGAGGAGCAGGATATTCCAACTGAATACCACGGTGCAAAACAAAAGTGAATGTCCTTGCAATAACAGCTTTTTGAAAAGTGTTCCAACAACATCAGATTAGGTTTGTTTTACTTGCATTGATCCGAATCAATGCAGTCCCATCAATTGATCACACCACAAAGAACGAAAATATACTGACGTACGTATATACCATCCGCATTCGCCACTGGGTCCCGTCATTACCCGTTAGGTTAGCTAACTAACGACAGAGCGGGGACTGGACTAGCGCGGATGCAAAATATATACAACATCTACTAATATATATACCAATATATTATATTCGCTCAAGGCGTGATAAAAAATGCAACATCACAGAAATGTACAACATCACAAAATAAAACAGATATCTGGGATCCCCGGGTTTCACAGAGCCGCTGAAACCCGACGTTCCCCTGGTCGTGTGGATAGCCTGTGCAATGAAAACCTAGACCCCTACGGGCGCGGCAAGTTACCCGCCAAAACCTGAAGCGAGGCAGACCCCTTCAGCACCGTGAATGGACCACCCAGCACTTCACGGAATCCGGTAACTTGGGCACCCCTCCTGGGTCAACATGTACCCCCTACGAGTGCGGCGAATAGCCCGCCAATTCTAGAGTGAAGCCCCCTCCGTCCCAATGCCATGAGATGCGGGCTTGTTGCCCTCTAGAACCCGGCTATCCGTGTACCCCTCCGCGGGGCAATCCTAGTACAGAAAGTAAAATATACATACAACGGGTACATCGACCGCAACCTGGCCGTGCCCCAAAATAATAATACAAACAGGCAGTGACGGCAGTCCACATGTCGGACGCTCGCCCCGCAATATCAAATGTACATAATACAACAAAACTGTACTAGCATTGCATCCAGGCTATCCCCCACGACCAATCCGCAACATCACAGCAAAATCACAAAACATCAACGTGAATGTCACGTTCGCAAATCCGTCTAACCGGGCTATAGCAGTTAGACAGGATTTACCGATCGAGTGACATTCACGGTCGCAGATATAATGTAAATACTGTGAAATAATGTGTTTAAAATATCCGATCGATCAAATTTTAACAAGTGGGCCCCAAGTACTACTGTAGCACATCAAGAAATTCTGGGCCCAAAATTAATATTCCAAAACCCCTAAAATCACCCCAGAAGCCCATTGAAAAAGTTTGACCAATTGAACTTTCCATACGGCGGCGGAACCGCGGCCCAAAGGGGGGTTTGGCCGCGGTTCCGCGCTCCCCTTGAACGATCAATTTGTCGAATTTCTCCAGTAGTCTTAGAACTTCCAGTACATTAGTTTTTTACAACCTGAAAAAATTTTCGACTCCAAAAAATTTCAACAGAAAACTGATGCATGTGAAAAACGCGGATTTTGGAATTTTGGTCGATCGGAAATGTAAACACATTAAACAAAGCTAGACTAAGTTAATGGTGAGGCTCTGATACCACTGTAAGTGCACGGCGGCGCCCCGGCCTCCATCCCGAGGCCAAATGTGGAAGCGATGGTTAACTTTAATTTTGCAAACTAGCAAACCGGCACCACCGCGCACTAAAACCCGGATCGAACCATTAACTAGTCCTAGCTAACTACAAGATGGGGAATAGAGATATACCGACTGATCCGAGTCCTCCGGTCTTCTCGTCGTCGTCCCGATCTCCCGCGAAAACTCCGGTCGTCGCCTCCTTGACGGAAGGGCACCACATCGTCTGCATCTTTTACGGGCTCCCACCACAATACCGAGGCAACTCGGGCACGAAGCTGGCTAATCAACGTGCCCAAGGTTTGCTGTAGAATGTGTAGTGCTCAAGTCTCATTTGGGGTTGTAGGAATTGCCTTATTGGTGGAGGGATGATACAAGCTAATGGAGATTGATCTTGTGGGATTTTTATCAAAGCAAAAGCACAAAAATCCCACCTCTAGAATTTTGGACAGCCCCAAGGAGCTTGGCCGGCCATGGCAATCGCAAGAGAGTGAGAGAGTGGAGTGTGTATGAAAAGAATGAGAGAGCCATCCAATAAGCCAAAAGGAGAGAGAGAGAGAAGGCTATCATGCAAAGGAATGATCACAAGGAAAATCCAACACTCAAACAACAATCATCACACTTCATCATCAACAAGCATTATGACAATCAAAGCCAACACTCCACTACAACCATCATCTCAAGCATGATGACTCCAAATGGTCAAGCCATCATGACACAAAGAAAGTCAAGTGATGGTGAGCCATCATGATCCAACAAAATGCAAAGAACACCCTCCACAAATACTTATTTGCAACAATGCAAATAAGCCCTCCTCCACCAATCTTCGGCCAATGAACGATACAAAGAAATATGGCCGAAACGGAAAGCAAACTGGCAACTCCAGAAAACTGGTCCCGTAATAAATTACAGGAAAACCCCACAACTGTGCATACACACCCGCATCTGTATTCCGACCGGAATGCAAATGCAATGAGACAAAATCTACACTGTACTATACTAGGATCCGGCTTAAACCAAAGCCGGCTAGTAATATCCGTCCGATCCTGATCCGTGCAATACCGCACGTATCTGATCGAACCCTGCCATATATCCATACGGCCTGTAGTACTAACTGTCCGATCCTGATCCGTGCAATACCGCACGTATCTGATCGGACCTTGCCATATCTCCATACGGCCTCTACAGCTTTTCGCCCGAAAGCTTGAGTAACTGTATGTGGGGGACTCTAAAAACTCGTCAACACCTTGGTTGTGGATTTAACCACTAGCACGTCAGAGGTATAAGCCAATACGTAACGGGCTACCAGGTATTGACCAAAAGGGACGTCTGTGAGCAAACTCAGCCTGACAACCCTACTGAGCCTGTCAGTGACAATATCCGTACAGTCCGGTCCGTTCGTCTATGAGCATCGCATGGCGGGCCTAGAGGGTTGGTAAAAGTCAGACCCCCAAAAGCGGTACAAGTCGTGTCGGAGTGTAGCCCAGAACACCCTGAGATACTACTGGAATACCTACCAGTAAATCTCCTTGCCTCGGCCGAGGGCTTTGTGTAGTGGCTCTCCTAAACACAGTGCGACCTCACCCCCAATACCGGGAGAGACGAACCCCTGAAGATATGCTCACTGCCTCCATGTGGCTCGGGACTGTACCCAACTAAAATCTGTTTGCACGTCTCCTTTGAGCGTGGTAGGGTAGTAATCAAAGTACAGTGGGAACTCACACGAGACAAATGACGATCATCAGGTCGATGAACTAACCTGTACACATGTCACCTGGGAACTGCTATCTGACGTCTGGTATAAGACCAACTAGCATGTTCCCGGTGAGTCCTGTCCGGTGTACTCATAACCCAATGAGCACCTGTATATATCTTAGGTGATCCAACTGACACCAATGGCTTGTGAGACCGGCCACCGCCCCTCGTCGGGGTCTAGACTGTATACACTAGTCTACTCTGGAGTATCGATGCCCTGTCTCGAAACTTGCACGACTAGGGACCTTTTAAGGATGTGCTTATAGACCCCAGCTCCCACTTATATGATCGCCCTCATACTGCTGGTGGTCAAGCAAGAATCCTAGGAGCTCTATCAACGTGTAATAGCGACCTGTCAGGTCACCTAAGCAGTACACGATGATAAAGATAAACCAGATAGCATACTATCATCTCGAGTAAGACTGTCCTACCGGGACAGGTCCTCCCTCAATCATTGCAATCACGTGCCTGTGATCCAATAATTGACTCTGAGGGCACTATCTCCAACAACAGCAACACATAATATCTCATATTATCAACGTAAGCAAGTATGCGTATCCCGATTGTCGTTGATGTATAGCAACGAAGCCGGCGATACACCACATACTACGCTTACGGTCACAGAAAAGAAAGTGTAAAACTACAACAGTTGGAATCGGTAACCTCTTTAGACATCGCATGCCTAACCAAATGAATTCCTTAGACATCGCATGCCTAACAATTATAAACCCCGCATTTTAGTCTCATTATCGAAAACTCTTTTCAATATCAAGTCGGGCAATTCAACAAGATTCCCGATATCCTGATCGAATGCTCGTCGCAAACTTTAGTAGACGGCCGCACCCCCGGATGCCGTCGATAAAGTGCACTAAGGCGGAACACCGTCGCCGTGAGCACCCGAACGGATGCTTTTGGCGACGGGGTTCTCCTACAGTCACTTGGTCGGGTCTATGGGGCGTGGCTGTCTATTAAGTTTATCCGGCGAGTATCCGCGTACGCTACGTGATTGCGACGGACTTCTGATCACATCAAAATTCCGTGGAAACCGATCAATTTGAGACTGAAGTGCTAGATTTATAACATTCAAATTAGTTATCTCATAACTACTTATGGATTCCAATTATTGTATCACAATCCAGATAAATAGACAATGTTAAACTTTCCGATCGAATAATCAAACACCCAAGATTTCCCTAATATATCTCAACACTTGAAATCAGTTTAAAAACATCCATCACATGCCACAGTACCAATGGTCCAGCCGTAGAAGGGTCAAGCCAACGCCTCACATGTGGCACGCCGTACTGCCACAAACCCTAAGGTTCAGAGGCAGTTCAAGACGGTCACATAATCGAGTTAAGGTTTGTTGTCTTCTAGAGGGTCCACCGCGTTACTTGCACGACTTAGAACGTTCTTAAACACGAGAAAAAAATCCAACTTTTGAAAAATTTTCCGACAGGGGAAAAAGTGAGTTATTGATATCCGTTCGAACTTTTTAACAGTTTCTAAAAATTATCCGGACAAAACTAAACAAAGTTAAATTATCTGATCGAATCAACGATTCCCCAATACAACCCTTGAAAACTCAACACTTGAGTGGAATTAAAATATTCCCAGAAAAAAATAACAAGAAAGGGCCTAATAATAATTACATGAAATTTCAAGGACTAAGTCCAAATTTTGGCCGCGGAAACACCGCAAAACCCATGGTTTCGCCGCGGTTCCGCGGTCAAATAGTCGACTTAGGGGACCGTACTTCACAGTAATTCTTAGTTTTTCCTGCTTGTTTTTCTAAGCATTTTTAATTCAGAAAAAACCACCTTTTTGAAAAATGTACAGAGAAGGGTAAATATCGGGGTTTCCGGGTTCGATCGGACTTTAAACTTCGTCTGGACTTCGCCTAAAACTCTAGCTTGGCTCTGATACCACTGTAGGGTTGCTAGGCACGTGCACAAGGGTCTACGAGGCATCAACCATACCCGATTAAAAAATTAGCCGTGCCGAACAACCTGAATACGGATCTTTAAACTAGAGATTAGGCGAAAACTAGCATGCTAAACACTTTAACACTAAGTGAGAGAGATTATAACCTTTGTTGATCCGGTCCTTCACTTCATATGCTCCGTGTTGAGGTCCCTTCGCTGCGATCATCATGCTCTGGAATCTCGAGAGGCTTCACGAAGAGAATGATGCAACCTTTGCTTCCGATCTTCGATACAAAGATGATCTACCTTGAAGTTTCGTTAACACAAGCTATCACTCATGAAATGATGTGAACACTCTCATCTAAAGGGCAAGGGAAGAAGAGGATGATGAAGTAGGCTTTTTTGCTCTCTTTATTTATCTTTTTCTCACATTTATTCATCACTTGGAAAAAGCTAGTAAGCTTTTTCCATGAAGAAAGAAGAAGGAAGAAGATGATGAATTATGATAGAATTCCTTTTGTGATGAATAATGCAAAGAAGATAATGATCAATAATGCAACCATGGTTAACTTAACCTTTGTAGAGAATTAACCAAGGCTAGGGTTTGGGTTAGGTTAAGAATGAGTCACTTGAAAATATCCTTTCCAAAACAAAAAAGAAAATCTTCTAGAATCTACTAGAAGTCATTAACCCAAATCAAACCCTAATCTTGATTAATCTTTACTAAACATGTTGCATTAGTTATCATATCATGTTACAATATTATATATCATATATATAATATTTATTGTAACCAAATAAAATAATACAATTAAATATATCGCATATATATCAATGTGTTACCCGAGTGAGAAAAAGAATCTTTCAGTGAGCTAATATTAGTTAATGTAACTTAATATATCATATATATTATTATACATTAAATTATCGAATCAACACTTGATCCGACAATCCGGCTATATCGCATATAACCGACTAATATTTATCCGTACCGATTCATCGAATCAACACTTGATCCGATGACCCGGCTGATATCAAATATCGCGAGAATAGAATACGGTATCTCATATCGTATTATCCTCGGTACCGCACATATCACATATGTGCCCCTACTCTGTTTTGCCTGAGCCAAGAAATCTCTGTGTAGGACTCTAAAGAATCGTCAATACGCCGGCAGTAGGTGATGATCATATCAAACACCCACAAGCTGCAAGCGGTCAGCTAAACGTAACAGCTACCCAGGTATTGAGCGCTCAGAAGATCAACAAGCAAGCCTGTACATTCTCCTGTGAATCCAAACAGTAACACTCCCGTACAGTCCGGTCTCGTCGTCTGATATGTTGCATATCTCGCCTAGGGGTGGTAAACGTCAGACCCCAGTAGCTCGATAAGTCGTGTCGATATGAGGTCTATAACAGTTCGAGAAACTACTGATAACACTTACCAGTAAATCTCAGCAACCCTGGCCAGGGATTTCCGGTTATAGCCAATCGAACACAGCACAACATCAACTCCCTATACCGGGAGAGACGAATCCCCTCCTATCGCTCATTGCCTCCATGCGATTCGGGACTGTACCCAAAAGCCACCTTTTTGCACGCCCTCTTGGACGTGGTATGATGGAAATCAAAGCACAGTGGGAATCACACAAGACTCTATGACGATCTCGGGTCAACAGACTACTCTGTACCAGTGTCACCGGAGAACTGCCATCTGACATGAGGTATAATACCATCTGGGAGTTCTCGGCGAGTCCGTCCAGTGTACCCAGTCTCCACTGAGCACCCGTACACCATCCTTGATGTCAAACACCGATGGATATGGGATCATCCATCGCCCATCATATGGGTCAAGATGCGTATACGCTAGTCTACTCTGGTGTATCGATGCCCTGTCTCGATACACCCTCGACTAGGAATAGTTATAGGATGTACTCGTCGACTACCGTGGCCCCACTAGTATGATCTCATCATAGTCCCAGTAGTCGAGTACACATCCTAAGGGCTTTATCAACATGTAACATAGAGACAATCAGAGTATATGTTAAGATAAAGTACAACCAGATAGCATACTATCATGTCGAGCAAGAAAGTCCTCCCTATATATGTCCTAGCATCCACTACAATATACATCGTATGTACAGTAATGGCCTCTAGGGCATACATATAACTAACAATCGTGCTGCTAACTTGGAACTCATGGATTTAGATTCTATTTACAGATTTAATAAGAAAATAGATAAATTAATATAGGAATAGTATGAATAGAATGTAGCAAGTTTCACTTGCCTCGACGGATCGCGAAGCGGTAAACGGAACGTCACGCGTCAGCGGGAAAAGTCGTGACGCGCGCACGGTACACGGAATGAGTCCAAACAACGAACAGTGGGATCAGACGGGTCAGATGTCCTCGCTGGGTCGTCGAGATCGTCGACGGCCCGACCGGATTCCGGCGATCTAAAAACAACAGTGAATAAAAGAGAACAGAAAATGCACAAAGAAACAAGAAGAGAAGAAGGGAAAGAAAGGAAGAGGAATGAGACTAAACTAGCTTACTAGGTTGTAGTGGGGTGATCTGGTGATGGCGAGGTGAGGAGACGACGACGAGGCGACGGGCGCGGGCGAAGAAGGAAGGCGGAAAAGAAAAATATGATGGGGAAGACGAAGAGGGAGGAGAGAGAGACGTGTTAAAATTTAAGGGTAACAAATCTTTTATGCATGTGCAGAGAGATAGATAGAGAGATATAAACTGTTTAAAAATATAAAATATATATTTTTTAGAGATAGAGAGAAAATCAGGAGAGAGAGAGAATCGGGAGAGAGAGAGACGAGACAGAGAGAGAAAGAGAGAATCGGGAGAGAGAGAGACGAGAGAGAGAGAAAGAGAGAATTAAGAGAGAGAGAGAGAGAGAGACGGGACAGAGAGAGAAAGAGAGAATCGGGAGAGAGAATCGGGAGAGAGAGAGACGGGACGAGAGAGAGAGAGATTTTAATTTTATTAAATGATTATAAAATATTTATATAGTTAAAGAAGATTTGAATAATATTATACTATTAGTCAGTTTTGAAATTTTGGCAAATACAAATTTACTCCAAAACACGCCCGGGTCGGGTCTAAAAATTCAGATTTAAAATATGAAAAATATATGTGACTTCCGAATTTCAAAACGAGTGCTCAGGTAACGAAAAAGCATACCCCCAAAAACAGATGCACGTACGTGCGCGTAGCCATCCAAACACGCCCGTTTCACTGAACGGGACGAGAACAAGATGCGCGGATGCTACCACGGGGTTAGGGGTATCATGCAGGCTATGAAATGCAATTTTAAATTATTTTACGTGATTTAAATTGTTATATGCAAAAGATGCGATACTAGATAAAATGCCAGTATGCAGTATACATGAGATGCACGTGTCTATATAACAAGTCAGGGTAATCTATAAATATGAATCAACCAGTTCAAGTAAGCGGGTCGGGTCGAATGCAATGTAAAAGTAAACTACCATTCGCATCCAAACATGATAAATCAATAAAATACCACAGACAAACAAATACGGAAACAGAAATTGGTATAACTGAACTCGGTTGTTACACGAGAGGAGAGAGAAAGGAGATCGAAAGGAGTGAGAGAGAGATGAATGCACAGTGAGGAGAGATAATCTTGGCTGTTTGCGCAGGAGAGATAAAGAGAGAAGAGAGAGAAAGAGAAGGAGAAAGGTGAGAGAGAGAGAGCTGTGGGGCCCAGTGGAAAAACGGAGGGTTTTGATTGGTTCGGGGGTTGAGAAAAATTTGTTTAGGAAAATAATTTTATAAAAGATTTTGCTATTAAGGAATAACCTCGTTAGTTAAAAAAATATTGTAAGCTGTAACTTTATTAAAAAATATGTTTTGGGTAAAACAAAATCTTTAGGCTGTTAAATGAATGAATTTTTAAAGAGATTTAAAATTATTAGAATTTGGCGGAAATATAAAATGTTTCAGAAATGCGCTCGGGTCGGATCCAAAATTTTGAATTTGAAACATGAAAATTATTAGCAAGTTTCAAAAATTAAAATGAAGGATTTTGTAACCGAAATGCATACCCCCAAGAACGGACGCACGCACGTGCGCGTAGCCATCCAAGCACGTCCGTTCCACTGAACGGGACGAGAACACGATGCAAGGATGCTACCACAGGGTTAGGGGCATCATGCAGGCCATGTCATGTATTTTTAAATTATTTTAAGTGACCTAAATTGTTATACGGTAAAATATGCAATGCCAGATAAAATGCCAGTATGGACTAATCAAGAGATGCACGTGTCAATATAACAAGTCAAGGTAATCAATAAATATGAATCAAACAAGTTCAAGCAAGCGGGTCGGGTCGAATGCAATGTAAAATGCAACTACCATTCGTACCCAAAAACGATAAATCAAGAATAGACCATGGAAAAGTAAATACGGAAACTGGAATTGGTATAAATGAGCTCGGGTGTTACAGTTGTGTTTGGAAGCTACCAACCGGGGATAGCCGAGCAGGGTAGCTGCTGAGCTGCCTCTAAGGAGGACTTGGATCCTTAGCGTTGGAGGGGCCGTAGGAGGCCTGCTAAGGATAACCGGGCAGTGGAGCTGCGCGGTTGCCTCTTGGCGAGGGTTTTGATCCCTGGCATTGCGAGTAGGGAAGCTACCGGCCAGGGATAGCCGAGCAGGGTAGCTGCTGAGCTGCCTCTAAGGAGGACTTGGATCCTTAGAGTTGGAGGGGCCGTGGGAAGCCTGCTAAGGATAACCGGGTAGTGAAGCTGCGCGGTTGCCTCTTGGCGAGGGCTTTGACCCCTGGCGTTGCGAGTAGGGAAGCTACCGGCCAGAGATAGCCGAGCACAGAAGCTGCTCGACTGCCTCTATGGAAGACTTTGATCCTTGGCCGAGCAGGGTAGCTGCCTGGCTGATTCTTCACGAGGTTTCGCCCGACCATCTGGTTGCAGGAATGGGGAACGGGAACGGTCATAGCGAATGTGTGCATAGCATGCACATTGAATGTGGGGGGAGGCGAAGCCCCAGGGTCGCGTCGTTTCAATTCCGCCAGAGAAGGCTCGATGATCGCCGCGTGGCGGCGACTTTTTGGATGAAAGTGGGCGACTGTTGAGCTCCGTTGGCAGTGGGCTATATAAGGCTGAAGGAGTACTGGTCCTTCCTTCTTGTTAGTTATATGTATGCCCTAGAGTCCATTACTGTACATACGATGTATATTGTAATGGATGCTTGGACATATATAGGGAGGACTTTCTTGCTCGACATGATAGTATGCTATCTGGTTGTATTTTATCTTAACATGCACTCTGATTGTCTCTATGTTACATGTTGATAAAGCCCTTAGGATATGTACTCGACTACTAGGACTATGATGAGATCATACTAGTGGGGCCACGGTAGTTGGTGAGTACATCCTATAACTGTTTCTAGTCGAGGGTGTATCGAGACAGGGCATCGATACACCAGAGTAGACTAGCGTATACGCATCTTGACCCATATGATGGGCGATGGGTGATCCCATATCCATCGGTATTTGACATCAAGGATGGTGTATGGGTGCTCAGTGGAGACTGGGTACACTGGACGGACTCGCCGAGAACTCCCAGATGGGATTATACCTCACGTCAGATGGCAGTTCTCCGGTGACACTGGTACAGAGTAGTCTTTTGACCCGAGATCATCATAGAGTCTTGTGTGATTCCCACTGTGCTTTGATTTCCATCATACCACGTCCAAGAGGGTGTGCAAAAAGGTGGCTTTTGGGTACAGTCCCGAATCACATGGAGGCAATGAGCGATAGGAGGGGATTCGTCTCTCCCGGTATAGGGAGTTGATGTTGTGCTGTGTTCGATTGGCTATAACCGGAAATCCCTGGCCAGGGTTGCTGAGATTTACTGGTAAGTGTTATCAGTAGTTTCTCGAACTGTTATAGACCTCAAATCGACACGACTTATCGAGCTACTGGGGTCTGACGTTTACTATCCATAGGCGAGATATGCGACATATCAGACGACGAGACCGGACTGTACGGGAGTGTTACTGATTGGATTCACAGGAGAATGTACAAGCTTGCTTGTTGATCTTCTGAGCGCTCAATACCTAGGTAGCTGTTACGTTTAGCTGACCACTTGCAGCTTGTGGGTGTTTGATATGATCATCACCTACTGCAGGCGTATTGACGATTCTTTAGAGTCCTACACAGAGGTTTCTTGACTCAGGCAAAACGGAGTAGGAGCATATATGTGATATGTGCGGGACCGAGGATAATGCCATATGTGATACCGTATTGGATTCTCGCGATATGAGATATCGGCCGGGTATATGTGATATAGCCGGGTCATCGTATTAGTCGGTTATATGCGATATAGCCGGATTGTCGGATCAAGTGTTGATTCGATAATTTAATGTATAATAATATATATGATATATTAAATTACATTAACTAATATTAGCTCACTAAAAGATTCTTTTTCTCACTCGGGTAATACATTGATATATATGCGATATATGTTAAATGTATTATTTTATTTTGTTACGATAAATATTATATATGTGATATATAATATAGTAACATGATATGATAACTAATGCAACATGTTTAGTGGAGTTTAAACATGATTAGGGTTTGGATTAGGGTTAAGACTTCTAGTGGATTCTAGAAGCTTTTCTTTTGTCTTGAAAAAGATATTATGCTTGATATTTTCAAGTGACTCACTTTTAACCCAACCCAAACCCTAGCCTTAGTTAATTCTCTACATGGGTTTAGTTGACCATGGTTGCATTATTCATCATATTTATTTTCATTATTCATCATAAAAGGTTTTAACCATTATTCATCATCTTCTTCCTTTTTTCTTTCATGGAAAAAGCTTTCTAGCTTTTTCTAAGTGATGATTATGTGTGAAAAAAAGATTATAAATGAGAGCAAAAATCCTATTTCATCATCCTCATCTATCCTTGCCATTTAGATGAGGGTGTTCACTTCATTTAGTGAGTGTTAGCTTGTGTTAATGAAACTTCAAGGTAGATCATCTATGTTATCGAAGATCGGAAGCAAGACTGCATCTTTCTCTTCGTGGAGCCTCTCGAGAGTCCGGAACACGATGATCGCAGTGAAGGGACCACAACACGGAGCTTATGAAGTGAAGGATCGGATCTACAAAGGTTGTAATCCCTCTTACTTAGTGTTAAAGTGTTTAACATACTTGTTTTCGCATAAACTCGAGTTTAAAAATCCGGCTTTGGGTTGTTCGGCATGACTAAAATTTTAATCGGGCATGGTTGATGCCTCGTAGACCCTTGTGGCAGTACCCAGCAACCCTACAGTGGTATCAGAGCCAAGCTAGAGCTTTAGGCGAAGTCTAGACGGAGTTTAAAGTCCGATCGAACCCCGAAACCCTAATTTGAACCCTTCTCTGGACATTTTCTGAAAATGTGATTTTTTCCACATTAAAAATACTCAAAAAATCAGCAGGGAATTCTATGGACATATGTGAAAAACGAGCCACTAACTCACTTAAACGGCCATGGAACCGCGTCAATGACATGCCATTAGCGACGGTTCCGCGGCGCAACAGTAGAGTTAGGGTTTCATTTTTGTACAGTTTCATTCGTATGTGTTTCCTGATGTTTCTGGGTACTTTTAAATATACTCAAGTGTTGAGTTATCTGGGTTGTATTAGGGACTCGTTGATTCGATCGGATAATATAACTTCGTTTATTTTGTCCGGGTAATTTTTAGAACGTGTTAAAAAGTTCGAATGGATATCAATAACTCACTTTTTCTCCTGCCGGAAAATTTCCAAGCGTTGGATTTTTTCGTAGTTTAGGAACATTCTAAGTTGTGCAAGTAACGCGGTGGACCCTCTAGAAGACATCAAACCTTAACCCGATTATGTGACCGTCTTGAACCGCCTCTGAACCTTAGAGTTTGTGGTAGTATGGCGTGCCACATGTGAGGCGTTGGCTTGACCCTTCTACGGCTGGACCATTAGTACTATAGCATGTGATAGATGTTTTAAAACTAATTTCAAGTGTTGAGAACTATTTCGGAAAACTTGGATGTTTGATTATTCGATCGGAAAGTTTAACATTGTCTATTTATCTGGAATGTGATACAATATTTGGAATCTATAAGTAGTTATGAGATAACTAATTTGAATATTATAAACATAGCAGTTTAGTCTCAGATGATCGGTTGCCACGGGATTTGATGTGATCAAAAGTCCGTCGCAATCACGTAGCGTACGCGGATACTCGCCGGGTAAACTTAATAGACAGCCACGCCCTATAGCCCCGACCAAGTGACTGTAGGAGAACCCCATCGCCAAAAGCATCCGTTCGGGTGCTCGCGGCAGCGGTGTTCCGCCTTAGTGCACTTTGTCGACGACATCCGGGGGTGCGGCCGTCTACTAAAGTTTGCAACGAGCATTCGATCAGGATGTCGGGAATCTTGTTGAATTGCCCGACTTGATATTGAAAAGAGTTTTCGATAATGAGACTAAAATGCGGGGTTTATAATTGTTAGGCATGCGATGTCTAAGGAATTCATTTGGTTAGGCATGCGGTGTCTAAGGAGGTTGCGGATTCCAACTGTTGTAGTTTTACACTTTCTTTTCTGTGACCGTAAGCGTAGTATGTGGTGTATCGCCGGCTTCGTTGCTATACATCATCGACAATCGGGATACGCATACTTGCTTACGTTGATGATATGTGATATTATGTGTTGCTGTGATATGTTATATTGGATCGTCGTGTTTGAATAGCCGGGGGTTTTATGTGAGATGAGAGTTTTTATTTTCATTCATGTAAAATTCAATTGTATGTAATATTCTTTTATTGGGGCACTTCCGGGCTGAGGATGATGTCACCATTGTATATTATTTACTTTTCCGCATTAGGTAGACCCAAGGCGGGGAGCACAAGTAACCGGGTTCTAGGGTCCAGTAGGAGACCATCTCGAGGAGTCGAGACCGGGTCTCCTAACCCTAGAATTGGCAGTGTTACTTGTCGCTCTCATAGGGGTCTAGGGATGTGGGTTTGGCTATTCATCGCGACCGTGGAATCCGTGTTTTATACAGGCTCATATTAAAACATGGACGTCCTAGTATATCCAATATTTCATATATGTTCTTCTGCTGCAATGTTCTGTGATGAGATCATATTACTGCCTGAGACGAATGTTTATATTATATATATGAGATATATGTTATATTGCAGATTTCGTTTCAATTGTGATGCTTGTGAAGCATAATAAAATGGGACTTCATTAATGAGACTAATGAAATAAAAGAAATCTAAGATGTTGTAGAAACTTATTTAAAAACTGGTAGCTCTAGTTCTTGCTTTGCATAGCGGTGTTCCTTATAGAACATCCAGCACCTTATTCGATAAGGAAAGAGCCGAGATCCCTTCACCGGGAGTGACCTCTTTAGTGAAACTAGCAGATGCTATAAACTCGGTTTGTCTTTTGATTGCTTCTATAGTTCTTGCTTTGCACAGCGGTATATATGATATACCCTGCACCTTATTCGATGAGGAAAGGGCCGACGATCCCTTCACCGGGAGTGACCCCTTTAGTAAAACTAGAAAAGCCTAAAAAACACTCCATTTAAAATCACTCGATTCTACAACGATATCAAGTTCATTACGCAAAGGGTTTTCTTAAAAACCTGTCGTAGCCCTCCGTCATTTCAGATAAGTAATAGTTAGTATTCGTGCTGCGTTTGTTGACTTTGTCAAGGCGTAGTGTGCGGTAGCTGATTACTGCTTATCTGTATAAGCATATGATGCGATTGGATTAGGGTAGTCGTGCGACTTTGTTGACCTTGTCAAGGGTCGTGCGGGTGGGTTTAATTCAGATCAGGAAATGACGGGTTGAACTTGACTTGCGGTCTATGGTTTGTTGACATTGTCAAGGTCATAGATAGCTTGGGACAAAATATTATTGGGAATTTCAAGTGTTGAAATTTGCAATGAGATTGCATACCTTCTATGAGATAGTTGGATCCCAATACCCGCTGCGAGTAAGAGTTACTCCTGGGAGAGCATTACACATTACAATTAGCCGATCAAGTAGGTGTCTAGAAAGGTGTCAACGGGGTTACGCCCATGGGAAAACGAGGTTTACTTTAATTAGGTCCGTGCGAAAGTACGGGGAACCTCCCTCAAAGTACCGGCACCAGCCTGGCTGAAAGATTGGCGAACTTGTAGCGTGTAATTAATCCCGGCTAGTCTTTCCTTTTAGGGTTTGAAGGAAGATTTGACTAAAACAGTGGGAGACATCCTGATTAGATATATTAGATAACCAATCTAATCTTGCAAGAGCATACGCTGAGTGTTTTCTTCTCTCTCTCTCCAGGTAGCGACCATATCACGCCTTAATCAAGATAATAATACGGATCTATTGACCGAACCAGCTTGTTATACTGAGCTGGGGAACGTTGGTCTCGCTCCAACTTATAAATGTTATAAGACAGAGCAGGAAATTGGGGATTACCAGAATTCCCGTGCCACCCAAACGAAGAAAGTGCATGTTGATGCATCATCTTCGGGTGTGTTCATTACAGAGAACTGTTTCTCAATGTCCTTTACGTCCTGGGTATTTGATACCGGATCAGGATCCCACATATGTAATTTGTTACGTGGGCTACAGAAAGGTAGAGAATTGAAAACGGATGATAAGTTTCATGAGACAGAAAACGGTGCAAGTGTTGCAGCCAAGTCTGTTGGTCACTGTCACACTGTATTACCAGAATACATTGATTCTGAATGAATGTTATTAGATACCGAACCTGATGTACAACATCATATCAGTCTCTTTATTAGTAAAGAAATGATATAATTTTGTATTGTTGGATAATGTTTTGAACATTTCCTATATCAAGAGTTGATCGGTTCAGGCACGTTATCTAAAAGCATTGACGTTCTAAATCAAACTACAGTTCTTAGTATACAGAACACACACGAGAGGAAGAGTTCAGAAATGAACGAATCCTTCTTGAGGCATTGTAGACTAGGTCATATCAATGCGATCCGACTAGCTGAAGTTACATTAAGATGCATATTTAAATTTGTTTGAATTTACATCTTGTGAAACTTGCCGGTCATGTCACAAAGATAAGATGACCATAGTTCTGTTTATTGGAAACGGAGAAAGAGTTAGTGAACTCTTGGGATTGATACATGCTGATGTATGAAGGTCCCCTATCTACACATACCAACACCGGTTCTTTGTACTTCATTACATTCTCTAATGATCTCTCAAGATTCAGACATATGTTCCTGTTGAAACACAAGTCCGAAGCTTTTGAGATATTCACAGAATATAAATTAGAAGTAGAGAACCGACAACGGGTATAAGTATTATGTCCTTTGATGAGATCAGGGAGGAGAATACTTGAGCACGGAATTCCTGGACTATTCTAAAGGAGAATGAGATTCTCTCTCAGCATTACTCCTCCGTATACACCATAGCACGATGGTATATCGGGGCGGAGCAATAGCACCCTATGTGATATGGTGTGCTCTATGATGAGTACTACTGAGTTTCCTATTTTTTTTTGGGAGTTATGCACTTGAGAAGCTGCATACCTATTGAATAGTGTTCAAATCAAATCAGTTGCCTACCACTTCATATGTGATATGGAAAGGGAAGAGCCCACATCTTAAGTTTGTTAAGATTTGGGGTTGTCCGGCCTATGTCTAAAAAGCAAAATCCGGACAAGCTCGAGGCAAAGTCAGATCTGTGGAAGTTTGTTGGATATCCCAAGCATTCGCAAGGGAATATCTTCTACCTAACCGAGGAACAAAAGATATTTTTGTTTCTCAACATGCCACCTTTGTGAAAGGGAATTTCTTGTGAAGAAATTAGTGGTCATGAGGTAGAACTGGAAGGAGTTCCAGCTATACAAACTACAGCAGATGATTTGGTAGAACCAAAGGATTCAATAGTTTCCAACGAATCTCGGCCTCTCCGCCGATCTAGTAGGGTTCCTCACCCACCTGAGAGATACTTCGGTTTCTCTATGACAGTGGGAGCGAGGATTGCATCATGAGATGATGACCCAACTAGTTTCGAGCTGGCCATCAGGAGTGGGACTCTGTAATAATGGCTGGATGCTTAGTGATTTGAGATGGAATTCTTATACACCAACAAAGTATGGACTTTGGTTGCTTTATCTGAAGGGTTAAATCCCCATCAGGAGCAAGTATATCTTGAGAAGATTACTTGGTGTACATGGAAAAGTTGAGACTTTCAAAACTATGCTTAAGTCCATCCAGATCCTACTTGCCACGGCTACATACCATGACTACGATATCTGGTGGTTGGGTGTCATGACTGCTTTTCTAAATGATGATTTGGAAGAGAGGGTCTATAAGTACACAGCCAGAGGGCTTCGTAGACAGTGGGAGCAGCGGAAACGTGTGCAAGTTGCTTTATAGGATAAAGCAGGCATCGCGGAGTTGGAACGTCTGTTTTGATGTGGTAGTCAAACAGTTTGACTTCATCAAAATAGTATATGAACCTTGTATATACAAAAAGGTAGTAGGGAGTATGGTGGTGATCCTCGTAAAGTACGTGGATGACATACTCTTGATAGGGAAGGAGTTTCCTATGCTACGCTCTGTCAATCTCCGCTTATCACAAGGATTCTCCATATAGGATCAAAGTGATACCTCCTAAATCCTAGGTTTTGGATTTATGAGATAGATCTAATTTGATGTTATGATACTCACTACTTGTAGTGAGATGGTATCAATCGATCCTGGGAAGAATCACTGGAAAGTTTCCACGGTGATAAGTACGACTGAATGTCAGTCGCAGGCATTGTCTTTACCCTCAGTGGAGATACGGTATGTTGGAAGAGTTCCAAGCTAGATACCGTGACATATTAGACGATTAAAGGCAAGATACATCGCTACCAAGGATGCTACTAAAGAAGCAGTCTGGATAGATATAAGTTCATGAGATGAACTTCGTTCCTACCATTGTGTGACAATGGAGTTGTGGCTTTTGCCAAGGAACCCCCCGTCCCATCAGAAATCCAGATATAATTCTTGGGAAGTATCACCTGATCATGGAGATGGTTGATCTCCAGTGAGATCGAGGTTAGGAGAGTTGACAAAGAGGACAACAACGCGGATCCACTCACAAAGGCCTTTTTCCCAGTAGAGACTTTTATGGGATGGTTGAGTATGAGATACTTCAACCGCAGCTAATTGTTGGGTATGCGATACCATAACTAATGGCCATAGTGAAAATGGGAGATTGTTAGTTATATGTATGCCCCAGAGGCCATTACTGTACATACGATGTATTTTGTAATGGATGCTTGGACATATATTGGGAGGACTTTCTTGCTCGACATGATAGTATGCTATCTGGTTGTATTTTATCTTAACATGTACTCTGATTGTCTCTATGTTACATGTTGATAAAGCCCTTAGGATATGTACTTGACTACTAGGACTATGATGAGATCATACTAGTAGGGCCACGGTAGTCGGTGAGTACATCCTATAACTGTTCCTAGTCGAGGGTGTATCGAGACAGGGCATCGATACACCAGAGTAGACTAGCGTATACGCATCTTGACCCATATGATGGGCGATGGGTGATCCCATATCCATCGGTGTTTGACATCAAGGATGGTGTACGGGTGCTCAGTGGAGACTGGGTACACTGGACGGACTCGCCGAGAACTCCCAGATGGTATTATACCTCACGTCAGATGGCAGTTCTCCGGTGACACTGGTACAGAGTAGTCTGTTGACCCGAGATCGTCATAGAGTCTTGTGTGATTCCCACTGTGCTTTGATTTCCATCATACCACATCCAAGAGGGTGTGCAAAAAGGTAGCTTTTGGGTACAGTCCCGAATCACATGGAGGCAATGAGCGATAGGAGGGGATTTGTCTCTCCCGGTATAGGGAGTTGATGTTGTGCTGTGTTCGATTGGCTATAACCGGAAATCCCTGGCCATGGTTGCTGAGATTTATTGGTAAGTGTTATCAGTAGTTTCTCGAACTGTTATAGACCTCAAATCGACACGACTTATCGAGCTACTGGGGTCTGACGTTTACCACCCCTAGGCGAGATATGCGACATATCAGACGACGAGACCGGACTGTACGGGAGTGTTACTGATTGGATTCACAGGAGAATGTACAGGCTTACTTGTTGATCTTCTGAGCGCTCAATACCTGGTTAGCTGTTACGTTTAGCTGACCGCTTGCAGCTTGTGGGTGTTTGATATGATCATCACCTACTGCCGACGTATTGACGATTCTTTAGAGTCCTACACAGAGGTTTCTTGACTCAGGCAAAACGGAGTAGGAGCATATATGTGATATGTGCGGGACCGAGGATAATGCCATATGTGATACCGTATTGGATTCTCGCGATATGAGATATCGGCCGGATATATGTGATATAGCCGGGTCATCGTATTAGTCGGTTATTTGCGATATAGCCGGATTGTCGGATCAAGTGTTGATTCGATAATTTAATGTATAATAATATATATGATATATTAAATTACATTAACTAATATTAGCTCACTAAAAGATTCTTTTTCTCACTCGGGTAATACATTGATATATATGCGATATATGTTAAATGTATTATTTTATTTTGTTACGATAAATATTATATATGTGATATATAACATAGTAACATGATATGATAACTAATGCAACATGTTTAGTGGACTTTAAACATGATTAGGGTTTGGATTAGGGTTAAGATTTCTAGTAGATTCTAGAAGCTTTTCTTTTGTCTTGAAAAAGATATTATACTTGATATTTTCAAGTGACTCACTTTTAACCCAACCCAAACCCTAGCCCTATTAATTCTCTACATGGGTTTAGTTGAGCATGGTTGCATTATTCATCATATTTATTTTCATTATTCATCACAAAAGGTTTTAACCATTATTCATCTTCTTCTTCCTTCTTTCTTTCATGGAAAAAGCTTTCTAGCTTTTTCTAAGTGATGATTATGTGTGAGAAAAATATTATAAATGAGAGCAAAAATCCTACTTCATCATCCTCATCTATCCTTGCCCTTTAGATGAGGGTGTTCACTTCATTTAGTGAGTGTTAGCTTGTGTTAATGAAACTTCAAGGTAGATCATCTATGTTATCGAAGATCGAAAGCAAGACTGCATCTTTCTATTCGTGGAGCCTCTCGAGAGTCCGGAACACGATGATCGCAGCGAAAAGACCACAACACGGAGCTTATGAAGTGAAGGACCGGATCTACAAAGGTTGTAATCCCTCTCACTTAGTGTTAAAGTGTTTAACATACTTGTTTTCGCATAAACTCGAGTTTAAAGATCCGGCTTTGGGTTGTTCGGCACGGCTAAAATTTTAATCGGGCATGGTTGATACCTCGTAGACCCTTGTGGCAGTGCCCAGCAACCCTACACTTCTTTCATAAACAGATCGTCGAGAATGCAAGACTTCCCCTTTACCATCCCCGAGATCATCCACTTCGAAGACGTATACCTTTATGACCAGAACTGTACCGAGGAAACGGTGCAGTTGGTATATGGGAGCATCGAGGACCACTTCGGCCGGCTGCTCCCCCGATGCTCCTCCCTGCTGCAGCTGCTGATGCAGTCCATCTGGAGGGCGTCGCCGGGGCTTTACAACCCCCTGTCCGAGCAGCTTTATGACGAGGCCGTGGGCAAGCTGCGGTCTCTGAGGCGCTTCGGCCTGATTTCCGCGAACCGGCTGGCTCGCTCAGAGGCGCTCGTCCGCGAGTGCTACGAGCTGAGGCTCGGGGTCAATGGCATTCCTCCTCTTAAAGGAATCGGGGCGCGGGGGAACCGAGGGCAGAGGTTGGATCTCGCGAGGCCTCGGCTGGCGGAGATCTTTACCGAGTATCATGAGCAATGCTCTCTGCACCCCCTTCCCCCACTGTTGTAATTTTCTTTTTCTTTTTGTATGTATGTCTGAAGAGCCTATAATACCCTTTTTTTTATAAATGAGATATTTCCTTCTTTTTCGCAATGTTCCATTGATCTTTATTAAATTAACAACAGACCCTAGGAAGAGTTTACATTGCCCGAGAAGAAAAGTACATGCTAATAGATGACCTTATTAGCGCGGCCCGAGCTCCCCGGGGGCTTGTTGGTTTCTTTGCTCGGCACCGGGTATGGGGCTCCCTGAGCGCCGGACTGGTCATCTGCCGAAACGAGCATGATCTGGCCGATGGTTAGCTAGACGGGAGGGGGATGCTCTCAGTCAGCCTGCCGTTTGTCCCTCAAGTAGGCGGCGAGGTGCCCCGATCGGATAAGCTCCTCGATGTAGTCCCGGAGTTGCTTACAATCCTCTGTGGCGTGGCCCAGCGTCCGGTGGAAGGCGCAGTAAGGGCCCCGGGTCCGCTTCGAGGCCTGACGCGGGATTGGAGGGAACTTGAAGAACCCCTCGCCTTGGGCCTGCTTTAGTAACACTGCGGGGGAGACGTTGAGCGGGGTGTACTCCTGGAACTTCGAGTGATAGGGCTGCTGATGCTCCGGCCTCTCTTCCCGAGCCCTCTTCTTTTGGTCAGACCGTTCTGCTCGGGGGAGGTTCGCGTTCACCTCGGACTCCAGCTGGACCTCGCGCTCGGTCCACGCCTTGACCTCGGCCATGGTCTTAGGCTGTACCAACGCAAAGGAGCGTAACCACTCCTTGTGCCTAAGATTAGACCTGAGCACTGTGATGATGGTCTCGTCCCGGTGCTCGGGGACCTCGAGAAGGGCATTGTAGAAGCGGGTGATGTAAGCCTTGAACGTCTCCTTGTCTTCGCTCTTGATTGTGAAGAGGTAGTCGACCGTGCGCTTCTGCCGACGGTTCCCAACGAAGTGGCTGAGGAACTGAGTAGCCAGCTCATCGAAGGTCGAGATTGAGCGAGGCTCGAGTCCTTAGAACCAGTCCCGACCAGAGCGGACGAGGGTGGCTGGGAAGGCCCTGCACTGGGCGGCGTCGGAATGGTCCTGGAAGCTCATCCCCGCGGTGAAAGCATCCAAATGGTCTTTGGGGTCAGTTTTCCCGTCGAACAGAGAGACCTTCGGGGACTTGATGCATGAGGAGACGTGGACGGCGAGCAGTCCCTCGGTAAATGGCTTGGTGAGCGAGTCGGCGGCGTACTTAGCCCCGTCGCCCGAGAGGTTACCTTCCCGGCGCATGCCCTCGATCTTCTTTTCAAGGGCGTCGAGTCGGCCGTGGTACCCTGAGGATTCGGCGCCTCATGATCCCTGGCTTCTGCTGTGGGAGACCTGCGTCTGGGGGCGACCCCGGTTCCTCTCGATGAGGTCCCTCAGATCTCCGGGCGAAGTGGCTCCCAAGCCGTCATGGCGAGCCCCTTCTGTGCGATCCCGTTGAGGGAGGGGTGTCGATCATGCCTGTGGACAGGCAAGGTGACCGACATCTCCTCAGGGGGGTAAGGGTCGTGAGGGGGCTCGAGACGAGGCGCTCTGGCGACGGATCTTGGTGTGGAGCCGTGGGGCGCCCAACGAGCCTCAGGGAGTATCGGCTCATGGGATCTGTGGCCAGGGGTCGTAGCCCGCTGACAGTCAGCCGTGCCGACGAGGGCAAAGCCTTCTGGAGGCGGAGGAGCGGCGATCTGGGGCCCTGGCCCGGCCGTCTAGATGCGGACGAGCGCCTCCACGAGGGACTGTAGCCGATCTATTCGGCTGGCGAGGATGTTGATGATGGTCGCCGGGGGAGGTTCATCCGCACCTCCGGTGAGGGGGAGGCGGCGACTGGTACCTGGATCTTCAGGGTGGTCGCTCGCCATGTGGATAGAGATCGGAAGGCCAACTTAGTTTTTTGTGGAGTTTTTCCCATAGACGGCTCCAACTGATGGAGGTCCTTTTCGGGTCTCCTTCAGATGTTGTCTTCCGTCGATCTCCCGGTGGATATTGGAGGTGATCTCCTGTTGCGTGTGGGTCTCAATGGGTTTTGAGGAGATTGGTGATTTTGAGGAGTTTGGCGCCGAGTACCTGCAAAGAAGTCCCAGGGTGGTTTGGTACCACCGAGGACCCTCCGACGATCAAGTTAATACTAGATCCGAGCAGAGTAACGGCTAAGTGGAGAAAAAATGGCTTACTTGACTCCTCTGTGATGGGGGTTTATATAGCGGCGGCAGTACGCAGCAGCAGGCGTGAGAATCTCGCCGGCAGTTACGCTCCCGGCATCACGCCCACGTATGGAGTGGATCGCCCATTAATGGGGATCGTGTAGCGTGGAACGTAGGGCGTTGCTGGCGGAGAATCTGCGCATAGCGAGATTTGCGGAGCGGCGTTTACGCCTGTGAGTGGTGGAGTTGGTCGGCCGGAAGGACCGAGGAAGACGGCCTCGGCAGGGGAGCTCGGAGGCGAGCAAGAGGGCCGAGGAGTCTTGGTCTTGTGGCATCTCGGGGCGAGATGAGGGGCCGAGGAGGCTAATTTGCAGGGGCCCCGAGGAGGGCCAGCTTGTGCTTGCAGGTCGGGTACAGGGGTGCCCTGGTCGGCCCCTGTGGGTCCTTTCTTCTGAGCTCTAAGACACATCATCTGCCACGTGTACTGATCTTGGGGATCGTCAATATTGAGCATCATCACACTCACTATGTACGTGCCTTCGAATCTCAGGCTTTGAGCCTCTTGATCTCGAGCGCTGAATTTGCAATCAATTTCAACAACCTCTATATTTATTTAAATTCGCAAAATCTCTATATTTCGATGAAAAATCTTGAAACTATGCAATTTGTCGTCTCTAACCTTTTTCAAGCAGCTAGACAAATCAAATTCAAGCAAACCTTGAACTTGGAAACTAAGACCACTTTCGTAAATGTGTCCGTCGGATTTTCATGGGTACCAATCTTCGTAAGCGAAATTATCTACTTCTCATTCTCCATAAAGAAATCTTTCATCTCGATATACTTAGTTATCGAACTATAAGCCCGATCCGCCAAGTGAATCGCGCTGCAAAACACCTTTGTGAAATTCTGCGGAACACCCATACTACCCATCAATCCACGTAAATATATAGTCTTCTTGATAGCCTCCGTAGCAGCTATCAACTTTAGCTCTGTCGTCGATAATGTGACAACGGACTGTAACGTCAATCTTCATGACATTGCATCGGTGCCCAATGTGAATACGCAACCCGTTGTAGATCTCTATCTGTTCCTATCACCAGCAAAATTTGAGTCACAATAGCCTGTCACAATACAATCATCCGTACTGCTTCTGCAAGGCTTGAAGCAGACCGTCGAAATTTTGAGTGTACTGCAAGGCTTGAAGGAATCCCAGGAGCGAACGAACGATCTCTTAGTTGAAGGACTAAGAAGGCAAATGGCTCAAGCGCCAGCGGAAGCCACCAATCGTAAGGGGATCCCTGTTAAACAAGAAAAAAATGTGAAGGTGAAGCGCCCATTTGTTCCTCAGCAACGGAAGCAGCGGAGGGCTCAACGTTGTGGATACTGTAAGAGACCAGGACACCTTCAGAGAGACTGCGGCGCCGCCAAAGGGCAGTGCTTGATTTGTGGATCCGACGAACATCTTGTCAATGGTTTCCCTAGAAGGAACGAGCTGCAAGGAGGAGATTCGTCCACACCCTCCACTCCTACTAAGTGACTTGGTTATTTCGTAGTTCGAGCTTCGAGCTTCGAGGATAGTACGGACCCAGTGCAGGATTCCACTCATTTGACGAGAATGCAGCGGTCTAGATATCAACGAAGAATTATCACCTATTCTGTTTTCGATAAAAAAAAAAAATATTGTCACTCTTTAGTAAATGTTTCCTTTCGTTTAAAATCTTGTATCCATTGAACTTTTTAGTTTGAATGCAATAAAATTGTGAGTTGTGATGTAAGTATTGTCCCCTTGCCACTCATTTTCCTTATACTGCTTATTGCATCAGTATTCTAAACTTTGATTTTCAGTCCTTACCTACCGTGTATTTTTCCTTGTGCTCCATATCCTTGGTTATTTTCTTGGTGTGTTCCACTGTCTGATCATGACTCTTTCTTTTCAGGCCATGGCCAATCCTGGAGAAGAGTCGCCTATCGATGAGGACACTCGACCCTGCGTTTCCTTAGACTGCATGCTGGTGAGTTCAGATGACGAGATCAATGGCCCATAGGTTATTTTCGGCAACAACGATTCCGAGGACGAGAGAGTCGCAGCCCCAGGAATCGACGTGATCAGCGACTCTGACAACGAGGAAGAAGACCCCGAAGAGGACCCGATGGAATTAAATCCCGAGGAAGACCCGGTAGAAGAAAATTCAGGAAAGGAAGACCCTGAGGAGAATCCAGTGGAAGAAAATCCTGTGGAAGAAGATCTAGAAGAGGTGAATCACGTGGAAGCAGACCACGATGAAGAAGCTCCAGCTGAGGAAGAAAGACCAGGAGAAGAAAACCCCGTGGAGGAAGAACCTCCAGTGGCAATCCCTGCGAGGGGCTATGGAAATGGACGTCCCTATCTTAGCGCGCGAGCTTACCGTAACCTGCTGAACTTCCATAACCGCGACTGACGCGACTTGTCCTTTGTTTTCTCTGGCCAAATAAATCTATGTATAGTTTAGGGCCACCTTTTGTCTTTCGAGAATGCCTTGTTTGAAATCTTCTGGAATAATAATAAAGTTTCTGAGTTCGCTAATCTTTTGAGTATTGATTCGCATGATGTATTTACTGTTTTTCCCTCCCCAATAAATTTCTTTCCCTTCTGAGATTCATTATTCTTCACCCTTGCACCTTGTGCTGACCTGACCCTCGTTCCCCAATGGTTACGTCATTCCTAAATTCGGAAGATTTGACGGGATGGGAAATGCAAATCAGCACGTCGCCCACTTTAAAGCGTCGTGCGGAAATACAGGGGGCAATGATGCGCTCCTTCTTTGTCAGTTTGTCAATAGTCTGACTGGTGTTGCTTTCGACTGGTACTCGACTATACCAGACGGGTCCGTCATTACCTTTGCCCAAATGGAGTCTCTGTTTCGGCAAAGGTTCATGAGTGTCAGTGATAAAATCTCCATTGCTGACCTTATGAGGACCAAGACGGGGAAGAATAAAAGAAACACTGACTTTATCGCCCGATGGCGTAATCTCACGGTCAAGTGCGAACCACCGCTGGATCAGGACCAGTCCGTCAGCCTTCTCATTGGGAACCTCAGCAATTGGATGGTCCCGTTCTTGTGTACAGCAGGCCTCAAGACGTTTCATGAGCTAACCAAGAAAGTCCAAATGCTGGAACGCTCGAAGCAAGAGTCCACCCCAAACTCTCCGAGAGACAAGACCTGGAAAAGCAAGAGGGACGACAATGGTAGAAGCGGGAATTCCAGCAGTACCAATGTCTTCAATGCGTCTGACAATGAAGACAAGCGAAAGGCAGGCGATTCCAAAACCAACCGGCCTTGAAATCCATTGCCGGAAGAGAAGGGCTATCCCTAGAGGAGAAAAAGAACAAGGTTTACTCTTTCAGAAGGGACAAGGTCCACAAGATATTCAAAAATGCCTTGAACAATGGTCTACAATTGCCGGAGTCGAAGAGACCCCACAAAGCAAAAATGACCGGCAATCCCCAGTATTGTCCGTACCACAGAGTAGTGAGCTATGCGATCGAGGATTGCTATATCTTCAAAGACTGGGTCGAGAAGCAGTACAAGACTGGAGATATCGAGCTGTCCAAGAGTGTGTTGGTGAACAATCAAGTTGCAACCACCAACTTTATACAGACAGAAGCTGAAGCCTTCTGGGAGCAGACAGCTGAACCCGCTGCCCTGAGAAATGAAACTGACTCACCACAGTCTCCGTGGAGTATGCACATATCTAATAAGACGAAGAAGATGCTAAAGCTACTTCGGAAAGAGCCCAGAATGGAATGGGAAGGGCAGAAGAAGCCAACCATTCCAGCTGCCAATTCAGCTCAATCAGGCTCAAAATCCAAAAAACTCAAAAAGAAGAAAAGTGCAGCTCGACGCTAAAAAGAGTCTGTAGGGAGATCGACCATTCAAAAATATATCGATTCTCTCTAAGACTATGAACAGAAGGAAAGAACTCTGATTCAATTGAAGGAGTTCCTCCCTATAGAAGCGGCTGATATTCTGGAGGAGTTAGAAGAAGACTCCAATGAAGAGATCCCTATAGTGACCTGCTACGCCATCCATCTTGGCAGCGACTCTGAGGAGGAGCTCTGTTTTCCCGAAGAGGACGAGGAGCTCGCCACACAGGCCAACCAAATCCAGCTCAGAAGTGGCAGGGCTCTGCCGCCAAATCAGGGCAACGCCCCAAAAGGAAAGGAAAAACATGTGGCTAATGAGGAAGATGGCAGTGAACCGGCTAATGAAAACTCAAGTCCTTCCTCAGTGGACTACAATGTCTTGGCTCATCTCCGGAAGCTTCCGTCTCTCCTGAGCATCTACGATGCCTTGGCCTTATCTAAAGAGCTTAGAGATGTTCTCATTCACGCTCTACAAAACCCCGAGCGGTATCAGGCTCGCTTTGCGAAAATTAATATGAAAGAAGCCCAGTATGCTCTGCATGCCGCCGCAGTTATGTTTAAGGACGAAGACTTGCTACTGGGAATGGCTGACCATAATCGACCGCTTTACGTGACAAGGTACAGCGATGGAGAACGAATTAATCACATATTGATTGATCCAGGGTCCTCAGTGAACATCATGAACTTGCGAACTCTGAAGAGTTTGTCAATGGACGTCCAACACCTGTCAAGGGAAAGAATTGTCATTTAAAGCTTCAATCAAAATTGCCAGCAAGTTCTGGGATCCATAGCTCTACCAATCAAATTTGGGGATCTGCAGACCGAAGCTAAGATATACGTGATCGACGCTGACACGTCTTATAAAATTCTCTTGGGGCGGCCGTGGCTCCACGATTACGGCATCATTTCGTCAACTCTCCATCAATGCATGAAGTATACTAAAAATGGCGAAGAAAGACGCATTGACGGAGACATCCAGCCGTTCGGTGTGCATGAAGTCCGATATGAGGATTCTCGGTACTTTATGAACCACCAAAATACTAAACCACAACTGACTGAGGAAAGAGCAGCCCCAAAACTCAAAAGCAAATCTGAGCTGGCTGTCACTTTCAAAAGCAAAAAACCCTAAGTGCGCCCGCGTTTTGGTAGTGACATGATGAGTCCGACGCTGGAAGTCCGTCATTCCGTAAAACTCGCCCTCGTTTCGGTAGAAATACGGACGAATCTGATACTGAAGGCCCATCTAGCAGCAAAGTCCGCCCTCATCTTGGCAATGGCAGCGAAGAGTCGGAGGAAGAAGACCTGCCTTGCAACAACTATGCAGATTGGACCCCCATGCAACAAGCGAAACTACGAGATACTTTCGAAATTACAGAAGGGTCCCTAGTTTTCACAAGGGTGCCGGAGCAGATGTGCAAAGAGCTCGATGCATTGTCGGTCTCTACCGTGGACCAGCTGAAAACTTTCTACGTTCCCGGAAAGAAAAGTGGACAGAAGGGCATCCTGTTTTATGGGTCAAATCCTGTTGTGCACCCGGACGATTTGTCTGTCGTGTGCCTTCCCTATGAGAGAGGCATAAGAGCTGTCCTCAATCCCAGATACTATGCGCCCGAGATGCGAGAATATTTCAAAAGGTGCGGATGCCGGTTATATCAAACGGAGTCCGAAGCAAAGTTTTATGAAGGGCTATGGCATCCGCCTCAGGTCCGAGCACTCATCGATGGACGAATTCCAGATAGACGGGGCATAGGTTTCATCCAGCCTGATTCCAAGGCATGCTACATGATCCATGTTGGTGAAGCCAGCGAAAGATCAAATGATGATGAAGAGCTAGCCGAGCCAGAAGAAGCTCCTTAAGAGCTCGAAGATGGCGGACAAGCAACCTTTGAAAAGCTAACCGAGATTGGCTTAGGAACGCCCGATAATCCAAGGCCGACCTACATCAACTCACTCTTGTCAGAGGAAATGAAGGAGCAGATAATTGCCCTGCTGCATGAGTTCGCCGACTGCTTCGCGTGGACATACAAAGAAATGTCTGGCCTTTCCCCTGAAGTGGCCGTGCATAAGCTGGCTATATCTCCTGATGCTAAGCTAGTCAAACAAGCTCCTCGAAGAATGAGAAGGGAACTGGAAGAAAAGTTCATCGAGGAAACCAAGAAACTCATCGATGTCGGCTTCATCAGGGAAGAGAAATATGCGGACTGGATCGTATGCATAGTCCCAGTGAAGAAGAAAAATGGGCAGATCCGAGTTTGTGTCGATTTCAGAGACCTCAACAAGGCATATCCTAAAGAAGACTTCCCGCTACCGGTCATGGAAATGATGGTCGATGAAACCTCAAATTACGAGTTGTTCACCTTTATGGATGGCTCGTCTGGATATAATCAGATCAAGATGTCGCCTGAGGATGAGAAACACACAGCATTTCGAACCCCGATCGGAATATACTGCTACAAAGTGATGCCGTTCGGACTGAAGAACGCAGGTGCTACATATTAAAGAGCAATGACCAATATCTTTGATGACCTAATCCATAAAGTCGTCGAATGCTATGTTGATGATCTGGTCGTCAAGACCAAAGCCAAGGCCGATCACATCCAAGATCTTAGGACTGTTCTCACTAGACTGAAGGAATATGATCTGAAGATGAATTCTCTAAAGTGCGCTTTTGGCGTGTCATCGGGAAAATTCCTGGGCTTCATACTCCGACATTGAGGGATCGAAGTTGACCCATCAAAGATAAAGGCCATCATGGAGATGCCCCTTCCAAAGAGTCTGACGCATCTAAGATCTTTTCAAGGCAAGCTTGCTTATATACGAAGGTTTATCTCAAATTTATCGGGGAGATATAGGCCCTTCTCAAAGCTCATGAAGAAAGGAGCTCCTTTTGTCTGGGATGCCGAATGTCAAGAAGCGTTCGAAAGTATCAAACAGTACCTGTTGCACCCTCCAGTGCTTGCTGCCTCTATTTTAAATAAACCTTTGATTCTCTATAATGCCGTGCTAGATGAGTCACTCGGTGCACTCCTTGCCCAGAACAACGAGGAGGGAAAAGAGAATGCCCTCTACTACCTCAGTCGAAATCTAGTTGGGGCAGAACATAACTATTCCCCGATCGAAAAGCAATGCCTGGCTCTGATATTCGCTGTGAAGAAGCCGAGGCACTATCTTCTTGCTCATCAGGTTATGCTGATCTCCAAGGTCGACCCGCTCAAACACTTGATGACCAAAGCAAGCCTAGCCGGTAGAATGGCGAGATGGGCTGTCATGCTGCTTGAATTTGATATAATCTATACTACCCAGAAAGCAGTAAAAGGGCAAGCTCTCATTGACTTCCTTGCTGCTCATCCCATACTAGAAGGGTCACCGCTAAATTGCGATTTACCCGACGAACAAGTGCTGCACCTCGAGGATGATGAGCCATGTTGGGAGCTCTACTTCGATGGAGCCTCATCAATAAGGACCTCCGGTAAATCAAGCGTCCCGGAGATAAAAGCAGGGATAGGATTGGTGTTCATCATGCCATCGATGGGAACCCTACGGCGTTCTTTTGCTCTCACCGAGCTTCGCACAAACAACGAGGCTGAGTACGAGGCTCTGATAGCTGGTCTGGAGCTCGCTATAGAAATGGAAATCCTTCGGCTACGAGTCTACGATGATTCCCAGCTTATTGTCAACCAAGTAAGTGGCGACTATAAGATATACAAACCTGAGTTAGCTCGATATAGAAGCCGAGTGGTGGAACTTATGAAACAGTTCACTCACATTGAACTAATGAGAGTCCCTAGAGTGTTGAACGGAAAAGCCGACATACTCGCTCGCCCTAGCTAAAGAGCTAGTTGATCCTGACATGGATGAAATTCTAATCACAGTCAGAAGCCGGCAAATTCTGCCTCCAGTATCTTTGAGTGAAGAAGAAAGCGTAGAACAAGAGAACAATCCTGCCGAAGAAGATTCGATCATTCAAGATAAGCCCGATTGGAGAGAACCCTTCATAGAGTACCCCCGATACGATAAGCTGCCCGAAGAAAAATATGCGAGGATTCAGCTGAAGAAGAGAGCTCTCCGATACGTGTTTGTAAATAATACGCTATACCGCAGATCATATGTCCAACTCTGGCTCAGGTGCCTGTCATCGGCCGAAGCCCAAAAAGTCATGAAAGAAGTTCACTCAGGCGTCTGCAGAGCTCACCAATCTGGCCCCAAAATGCGGCTTCAAATTAAACGGCTTGGGTACTGGCCTACCATGATAAGGGATTGCGAAGAGCATGCGAAGAGGTGTCATCTCTGCCAAATTCACGGTGACTTCATCCATAAGCATCCCAATCCGCTGCATTCTACGGTGGCGTCATGGCCCTTCGAAGTTTGGGGCACCGACATAGTTGGTCCAATTGATCCTCCATCATCCAAAGGCCACCGGTTCATATTGGCTACAACAGACTACTTCTCCAGATGGGCTGAAGCTGTCCCGCTAAAAGAATTCAAGACAGAAGATATTCTGACATTTTTCCGGCATAATATTCTATACCGCTTCGGTACACCAAGAAGAATCATTTCTGACAACGGGCCTTCTTTAAAGAGCTTCAAAGTCTCAAGGTTCGCTACTCAGCACAAGATAGACTGGAGATATTCCTCCATCTATAATCCAAGAGCCAATGGGCTAGCCGAAGCCTTCAATAAAACTCTGTGCAAGCTCCTGAGGAAAAATGCTTCAGCCAACAAGAGAGACTGGAATCTCAAACTTCATGAGGCATTGTGGGCATATCGTACCAAGCACTGTACTCCAACTCAGTCCACTCCATACTCATTACTCTTCGGAGTGAAGACGATCCTCCCCTTCAAAGTCGAAATTCCAAGCTTAAGAATGGTCGTTCGGCACGAGTTGACGGCGGAGGAAAATGTGCTCCTCCGGCTCGAAGAGCTCGACGCCCTCGAAGAAAAGAGGCTCGCAGTACAGCAAAATCTAGAGCTGTACTGAGCCCAAATGTTGCGGGCCTATGACAAGATTACCCGTCTCCGTGCTTTTAAGAAAGGCGAATTGGTGTTGGTCCTCAAAATACCGATCATCCCCAATCGACATGCCAAGGGAAAATTCGAGCCAAACTGGGAAGGACCATACGTCATCGAGAAAGTATTTGATGGAGGGTCCTACCAACTGATAAATGCCGAGGGAGAAAGGCCCATGCCACCCATCAATGGCCGATATCCCAAGAAATACTATGCGTAAATGCTCCAAGTCGCAGACGAATTGAGCACACCGGCCCTACGGTCTGGGTCATACATCCTGTAAAACCGTATACAATCTACGGGCGTAAACGACCCCTATCTCTCCAAGTCTTACCGGCGAGACTGCTTTTAAAGTCCCACTGGCGAAGGAAAAAAAAACGGTATGTCCACAAGTAAAACAGGCAATGATGAAAATCCGAAAGGGCTCCGTGAGTAAAAACAGCAGGAATGCCGGCGAGTTTGTGAAAACCCGAGAGGGTGCAAACTCGTGAAAAGAGATAAAATACACTTGCAAAGTCCTTTCGACCTTGTGAGGAGAAAATCCCTGCGTGAGATCCTTACGACTCACAAAGTAGCAACACGCTTAGGAATCCTCATGATTCTTAAGGAGAACATACACCTGCGAGATCCTCGACTCGTAGGGAGAAATGCTTTTATGAGACCCTTACGACTCATAAAATTGAAAAGTCTTAGGTGATAGGGATATGAACCTGTCTCCTGAGCCATCGCTCCCTAACGGGAAATGGAAAATGATGAGTCGTTCCTGGCGTTACGCTTCAGTGTTAGCGGTGTTTATGCCGACCCAAAACCCAAATCCAAAGTCTTCCCAAATGGCGAATGATGAGTCGCTCCTGGTACCATATTCCAGTGCAGCGATGCAGACGCCAACCAAAATCCAAATCTCCTAAATTCTCCCAGCCCTACGGCCAGTCCCCAAATTGACTACCGTATACAATCCACAGGCTCAAATAATTCTCATCACACCCATGCCCCACGGCAATCACAAACCCCGCGGTCGGTCTTCGCCATCGAAATTATGCTCCATTCGGGAAGACCCACTCATGTGTCCTCACGGTACATGGGGAGAACAAAACTTACAAGATCCTCTCGACTCGTAAGAAAACACCTTCGTGGGATCCTTACGACCCACAAAGGAGAAACACACTTAGGGGTCCTCACGACTCCTAAGGAGAAAATACACCTACGGGATCCTTTCGACTCGTAGAGAGAAAATGCTTTTATGGGACCCTTACGGCTCATAAAATTGAAAAAGCCTTAAGTGATAGGGACCTAAACCTGTCTCCTAAGCCATCGTTCCCCCAGCAGGTAAAGGCAAATGATTAATTGCTCCCGGCACCTGTGTTTCAGTGTTAGCAACGCTGATGCCACCCCAATCCCAAAATTCCAAACTTTCGACCCAATAAACCCCTAAGTTTTTAAACTGGGAAAAGATGACCCTAAGTCGTTAAACTAGGAACATATAACCCCTAAGTCGTTAAACTAGGAGCGAGGGAAATCCCCTCATAGCAAATGATGATTCGCTCCTGGTACCATATTCCAGTGCAGCGGTGCTGATGCCAAACCAAAATTCCTAAATCCTGTCATGGCAGATGATGATTCGCTCCTGGTACCATATTCCAGTGTAGCGGTGCTGATGTCAACCCAAATCACATCAAATCAGCAAAATAACCAATGACCTCCCTGGCAGAATCAAGCTCCACCTCGGAAACAAGTCAACTTCATCCCTGACACCGCAAGAAGCGGAGCAAGTCAAATCAAGCACCAACAGTCCAAATCGCAAAAAGGGCAGCACCGACCGTCCAAGTCGCAAAAAGGGCACAACCGACCGTCCAAGTCGCAAAAATGGTAGAACCGATCGTCCACGTCTAAAAAAGGGCAGCATCGACCGTCCACGTCGCAAAAAGGGCAACACCGAGCGTCCAAGTCGCAAAAAGGGCAGAACCGACCGTCCAAGTCGTAAAAAAGGCAGAACCGACCGTCCAAGTCACAAAAAGGGCAGCACCGAACGTCCAAGTCGCAAAAAGGGCAGCACCGACCGTCCAAGTCGCAAAAAGGGCAGAACCGATCGTCCACGTCGCAAAAAGGGCAGCAACGACCGTCCAAGTCGCAAAAAGGGCAGCAACGACCGTCCAAGTCGCAAAAAAGGCAACACCGACCGTCTAAGTCGCAAAAAGGGCAGAACCGACCGTCCAAGTCGGAAAAAGGGCAGAACCGACAGTCCAAGTCGCAAAAAGGGCAGAACTGACCGTCCAAGTTGAAAAAAGGGCAGCACCGACCGTCCAAGTCGCTAAAATGGTAAAACCGACCGTCCACGTCGCAAAAAGAGCAGCATCGACCTACACGTCGTCAAAACTGGAACCAAATTAAATCGATCTCCACGTGAAAAAAGATCCATTAATTTCATGCACACGACCCACATGTGCGTGTGCATTTATTGATGGGGGGCACTTTGTTGGGGTAAAAAATTACACTCCGGTTGACCAAGTCAAAGTCAAAGTCAACCCCAAACCAGGTGGGCCCAAGCCCAGTTCAAGTGGGCCCAAGCCCAGGTCAAAAGGACCGGCCCCATGACAAAAGGAATGAAGCCATAAATTGGTTTAATGTAATTCTTTTATATATATATGTGTGTGTGTATAGAAATAAATGTATGTAAAATATGGAAAAAGCCAAAATTTTGTAAACCCCGTGGCTTATGTGCAAAAAGAGATAAGCACATAAGGCATGGGGTGGCATAAGTGCCATTTGGCAAGGCCCAAGGGGCTATATGTAAAGTATGTAGCTTATAAAGGCAAACATGATGAAAATATCTATGACAACTTTTCCATTCTCTAAAACTCTAGCGTTTGTACCTTCTTCTCCTTTCTCAAGGTTCTAAAACCTTCTCCCTTTTTAAATTAAATCAAGAGTTTAACTCTTCTTTTTTCAAAAAAGAAATAGTTTTTCACCACAAAACCCTTGAATGGGAGCTCAGATCTTCAATCGGGTCTCGAAAATGGGAGACTTTTAAGTCACACCCCCTTTTCTCCAAGATCCAGCCGATCAAGAGGAGGAAGAAGGAGACCCATCTCCAAAAATCTAATTTTGGACAGATCCAAGGCTCAAAAGAAACTCCAGGGCTAAAGAGAGAAGAGAGGGGTCCCTTTTGATCACCTGTGAAGATCTTTGGGGAGTTCAACTCCAAGACCCAAATCCTCAATGGAGTTTAAGTCCTATTCCAGATCATTTAGGATTTTAACTCCAAATCCAAATATTTTGGAGTTTAACTCCACTCAAAATCCCTTGGGAGTTCAACTCCTAGCCCAGGGGCTAAGCCCATTTTCTGCTGGTCTTTCCAGCGGTCGAGTGTCGCGCACGTGACCCGCTGGCGCCCAGCGGTCGCGTGCTGCACACGTGACCGGCGGGCGCGTGCTGCGCACATAACCCATGGGCGCCCAGCGCCGACGCGCTGCGCACGTGACTCGTGGGCACCACGCACCTACATGCCAGGCACCTACTCGCCGGGCACGTGACTCGTGTGCGCCAAGCATCCACGTGCTAGGCACCCACGCGCCGGGCACGTGACCCGCGGGCGCTAAGCTCCCACGCGCCGCGCACGTGACCCGTGGACGCCAAGCGCCCACGCGCCAGGTACGTGACCCGTGGGCGACCAGTGCCCACGTGCCATGCACACGTCTTTAAGAAGCTCCTTACCCCTCATTTTTCATACACTCTACAGTCAAAACACGTCCCCTGCTAGGAAAATTTTTCTAACGGGGCGTTGCCCCTCACCCCACAAGGGGGCTGCTAGCCCCCTTGAGAACCAGCCCGCTATCCGGGTAGCGGGACCCCCGTAAACAATGCGAGGCCCCCGATATATCCAAAACCCTTTCAAAACACAACACACACACACTGCACATTGAGTTCGCATGACCAGTTTGACCAGTCAATAGGAGGTTCTCTCGTACCAAAAGCGAGGGGTAATTAACGGTAGCTTAGTCCGCGGCTGCCATAGGTTCGGATCCCCACAATTAATAAACCCCCGCCTGCCCTAGGCAGGGGGAATTTGTACATGCCTGATAAGCGCATGCATTCTTATCTCAATGGGGTGACGAAAAAGTCCCTACGGTGACGTGGTAACTGGATTAGACGACGATGGTGACTGGGGTCGTCTGGATTGTGCTCGTCGGCGGTGAACAACTCCGGTGAAGTCAGAAAAGAAAAACGAAGAAGAAGAAGAAGAAGAAGAAGAGAAGAAGAAGAAGATGATGATGTGGTTCTGGGGTTTTAACGTAGGCGAGGAAAGAAGAGGGAGTTAGTCGGCGACGATGTGATGAGGAGACGCGGTCGGCGGCGAGGTTGAGGGGACGAGGAGGTTGAGTGGTGATTGGGGAACGAGAAGGAGAAGATGAAGAAGGTGCGGTGGTGGTGTGTGGGTGCTCTAGTGATGTTGACGAAAAGAGGGAAGGTGATGGAGGGTGATGGAGGGTGATAGTGGTGATCGGGTCCTGGCGACATGGTCGACGAGGGAGAAGGAGGTGGGTTCTCGGCGTGGGATCGGCTCGGTGAGCCTTCAGGGAAGGAGGAGGGAGAGGTGGCGACGAGAAAGAGGAGGAGATGGGGGTGGTGATGACGAGGAGATAGGGATGGCGACGAGACGGCGGGGGCATGGGTTTAGTGTTCGGCGCGAGAGAGGAAAAGAGAGAGAGCGCGAGAGGAGAGAGAGAGTGTTTTTATAATAAATAAATTAATAATATGTGTGTGTGTGTGTGTGTGTGTGTGTGTGTGTGTGTGTGTGTGGAGAGAGAGATAGAGAGATAGGGACAGAGAGAGAGAGTGTGTGTTTATAAAATATATATACATATATACATATATATATATATATATATTGTAGGATCTTACAGATAATATCATATAACTCTAAATATTACCCGTCTCCCTTCAAAAATATAGTTTTTAAATATAAAAGAGTATACGAAAGAATTTTAACCATAATACAATATTCTGTAATTAAATACATATACCCTCAATAAAATCTGCGTAAATATACGTAGAAATTTCTAATTATTTGTCTGTCTATAACTGAGTATATGAACATGATATATGGGTGCAACAACCTGATATGGGTTAATTTGCCATGCAAGGCTAGATAGGAAAATGATACTATTTTTTTAAATCTTGTATTATAAAGATATATACGGGTTTAAAATATACTTATATATATATATATATATATATACATATATTCTTGATTTGCATGGATACATTTTACAAGCAAATATTTGATATAATCTCGCAACATATTAGGTTTCAAACATGCGGGTCGGTCGGATAATAACCATATCTACTAATTGCATCATTCGCAACCCAATAGCAACAATAGTAACGGATTTTTCCGCAAGATTTAAAATTCCAAAATATATAGTATAAATGTACTAGGGTGTTACATTTATGGCCGGAGAAGGTTGAGAAAGAAAAAACCATATTCCATTGCTAGTTAAAGGATTTGAAGAGCAGTTCCTAAATCCTAATTTTGAATTAGGGATCTAATTAGGAATTTTAGATGAAGAAGAGTGAAGACGAATGGGTTAAGGAGTTTTAATAACCCTGGCCCGACTTTCTCTGTTAATCGGTTAGCGGAGTGATGGAGAAGGGCTAATGCGGGTGATGATGTTCGTAAGTAGGAATTTCCCAGATCACGACACGTGGCAGGTGAAGTGTCATCAACGTAAGCCCGCTGGATTCCTGGGGGATACGGAGCTGGAATAAATATGATGCATTGTGGGCATTTTTCGGCGCCTCGCCTCCGAGGCTGCACCAGACCTTTTAAGAAGACCTCCCCAGAGTACCTTCCCCCTTCGGCTGACCGCTAGCTAATAGCTCGTCTCCGAGCTATCCTATAGCCGAGACTCCTCAGCTCACCTGCTCGTCTCCGAACTAGCCTATATATGAGATTCCTCAGCGTCCCTGTTTGGCTGGGAGCACAGAGCCCAAGCACCCTCGTAACGGCTCCATGTGTCTCGCCTCGACGAGATCTCCGCCGCTCCACGTCTCGCATCCCACGCCAGCGTATCTTGCCATTAATGGGCGTATCCCTCCATCAACACAAACGGGACATAGGGGCGTAACGGACGGCGAAAATCTCACATCGGCTCGTTCTATGCGACCTCTATATAAACCCCTCATCCAAAAAATTCAGGTAACTCGAAATCAATCCAATACGCCGCTACTCTGCTCTAATATTCCTCGGCACTTGCTTGATCGTAGGAGGGTCCTACGGTGGTTTCCCACCCGAGGCTTTTCTTGCAGGTAGCTTGGCGTCCACACGACCAACAACCCATCGAGATCCACGTGTCGTCGGCACCTTATCTGCGTGGATCGATAGGCTCACGGCGATAGTGGATGCACTCACTTATGTTCAAACAGTCGGCTATGCCCGCCAAACCGCTATCCTCACTCCCCAGAACAACTGCCTGCGTAGGGCGACGAAGGGGTGCATTCAGGCCCTCGACCTTACTCACGCCCATCTCGGTGCCACTGAAAACCGGCGCGTTGATTCCGGAAGTCAAGACCCTCATACGAGGAATGATTCCATGAACCGTTGGGCGCTAGATAGTTCAACACCGAGATCTCAGGGAAGACTATACCATCGTTTCAATGCCCACCGCACTCTCTCGCCCCGTGAGGAGACGTCAGTCAGGTCGCTTGATTTTAGGGGAGACTGACGTCCCCATATCCATCGAGGCCGAGCACGTGGCTCACCTTGGGACCGACCACAAAGGGTTCCTCCTGAGGACCTGAGGAACGTGATAGAGCAGAGCTGAAATCGCTCCATCGCGCAAGCCCAAAGCAGAGACAGCAAGCGCTCCGATTACGGAGAATCCTCGGGGTACCATCAGCGAATTAAGGCCCTCGAGAAGAAAATTGAAGACATGCGGCACGCTACCCGCTCGGCCGGAGGAGTGGCAAAGTACTCCGCAGATTCACTCACGAGGCCCTTCACCAAGAAGTTACTAGGTGAGCGGATCTAGTCTCGGAACAAACCGCCCAAGGTGGCCCTCTTCGACGGGAAATCTGACCCGAAGGACCACTTGGATGCATTTACGACAGGCATGAGCTTCCAAGACAATTCAGACGTGGCTCGGTGCCGAGCCTTTCCACCACCTTCATCCGGGTCGGCCGATATTGGTTTCGCGGCCTTGCGCCACGCTCGATCTCGACCTTTGATGAGCTAGCGACTCAATTCATTGGTCATTTTGTTGGCATCCGACGACAGAAAAGGACGGTCGACTATCTATTTACCATCAAGAGTGAAGATAGAGAATCTTTCAAGGGTTACGTCACCCGCTTCTATAATGCCCTTCTGGAAGAGCCCGAGCACTGCGACAAAACGGTTATCACCGCCTTGAGGTCGGGTCTTAGGCACAAGGAGTGGCTCCGCTCTTTTGCATTGGCGCAACCTAAGACCATAGCCGAAGTAAAAGTCTGGACCGAGCGGGAAATCCAACTTGAATCGGAGGTAAACGCCAACTTACCCCGCGGCGACTGAACGTACCAAAAGAAACAGGACAGAGAATAGAAGAAAAAGGCCGACTGTCCAAAACCTTATTCCCCAAAGTTTCATGAGTACACTCCCCTAAACGTCTCCCAGGTCGAGCTACTAAAGGAGGCTAAGGGCGAGAGATTTTTCAAACTCCCGCCAACGACTCAGAGGCCGTGCAAGTGATTCCGCGGCCCGTACTACACTTTTCATCGATCACAGGAGCACCCGACCGAGAACTGCAAACACATCCGTGACTACATCGAGCAGCTGATCCGCTCTGGTCACCTGACAAAGTACCTACGAGACAAATGGCAAGCAGATCGGGAGCAAGCAAACCAGCCTCCTCCCGGGGAGTTGACAGTCAGGAAGATCACGGTCGTCTCTGTAGGCTCGACTCCGAACAACGAGGACACCCACCACTTCCGGCCGGTCATGACCTTAAGTGATCTGCCCCATAAGGAGTGCAAGAAGAATGATCCGATCACCTTCACCGATGAGGACCTTCATGGCATATCACTCTCGCACAGTGATCCCCTTGTGATAATAGCCCGAGTAAACTGATATGAAGTCCGGAGGATCCTAGTCGACTCAGGGAGCTCAGCGGACATCCTGTTCTACGACCGTTTCCAGTGTATGGGGTTAAACCCGTCCGACCTCCAACCGACCTTCCACATCCTCTCCGGGTTTACGAACCAATCCGTTTCGGCCAAAAGAACGATCACCCTCCCTCTCAACATTAGGGAACCAGGAAGAACGCGAACCATATCGGTGAATTTCCTCGTTGTCAAGATCATGACGTCCTATAACATCCTCTTGGGTCGCCCCACCCTAAACGCCCTCCAGGATCAGATCTCAACCTACCACCTCACGCTCAAATTATCCCTGAACGATGGGAGGATAGGCCAGGCTTACGGTGACCAGCAAACCGCTAGGGTCTGTCTCGCCTCGACGCTCCTCGAGGACAAAGAAGCTGATATTTATGAAGGTACGTACGTTTCTCGGGAATCTCTGGATACGCGTGACGACAAAAGTGAGATTCGGGGTTCTCCGGTGGAGGCTTTGTTAGAGCTTCCTCTTAAAGAAGGGAGCGACAGCCGAACTATACAGACCGGTTCACTTTTGACTGGGGATGCTCGAGACAGCCTAGTCCAGTTCCTCCGGAACAACTCCGATGTGTTCGCTTGAACTCCAGCGGACATGCCCGGGATCAACCCCAAGGTGATCTCCCACAAGCTCGGGGTCGACCCGAAAGCCCGGCTAGTCCGACAAAAGAAAAGAAGTTTCGCACCAATGAAGCAGAAAGTGATAGAGGAGGAGGTGTACCGACTGCTTGCGGCTAACTTCATCAGGAACCTAGACTACTCGGCTTGGCATGCAAACGTGGTCATGGTCAAAAAGGCAAACGGGAAATGGCGCATGTGCGTCGATTTCACCGATCTAAACAAAGCCTGGCCTAAAGACAACTACCTACTCTCTCGGATATATCTGTTAGTAGAAAGCTCGGCCGTTCATGAGCTACTAAGCTTCTTGGACACCTTCTCCGGTTATAATCAAATCCGGATGAATCCGGCTGACGAAGAGCTAACCGCCATCACCACCGATCGAGGAGTCTACTGCTACAGGGTAATGCCCTTTGGCCTCAAAAACGCCGAGGCAACGTACCAGCGGCTGGTCAACAAGTTGTTCAAACCATAAATTGGTAGAAATATGGAAGTTTACGTCGATGACATGCTCATGAAATCCGCCTGGTTAGCCGAAAATACCACGGAGCTCAGCAAGACATTCGATATCTTGCGAAAGTACAAAATGAAACTGAATCCAGCCAAGTCTGTGTTCGGCGTCACGAGCGGGAAATTCCTTGGATTCATAGTCACCTACCGAGGAATCGAAGCAAACCCGAAAAAGATCAGAGCCATCATCGACATGGCGACACCCAGGAGCAATGTCGATATCATGTGGCCCACAGGCAGGGTGACTACTTTGAGTCGCTTCATGTTCATATCCAGAGAAAAGTGCCAGCTTTTCTTCAAAAACTTAAGGAAAATCCCTGGGTTCAAATGGTCCGAGAAGTGCCAGATCGCTTTCGAGCAGCTCAAGGCGCATCTGGCGCCCCCCTCCCGCTTCTCACCCAACCAGTTGAGGGGGACGAGCTGTTACTGTATCTGGTCGTCTCCGACCTGGCTGCCGGCTCCATACTCATCAAAGAATTCGAAGGAATACAAAGACCAGTCTACTACGTTAGCCACGTTTTCAAGGACGCAGAGATCAGATACCCGGCCATAGAAAAAATAGTCCCGGTGCTCGTCGTCACCTCCAGGAAGCTCCGACACTATTTTCAGGCTCACAAGATCATCGTTCTCACCGAACGACCCTTGGGGATATCCTCGGTTCCCCCGAATTGTCGAGCCACTTAGAGAAATGGAGATGGGAGTTGTCCTAATTTGACATCAAGTACCAACCAAGGCAAGCTATCAAAACACATGCCCTAACTGATTTCGTAGTCGAATGCACCATCTCCAATAAGGAAGGAGCGCCAGTGTGAGGCCCTAACCCACGGTCCTCAGTCGAGGAGACGCTTGGCCTGATTTCGGATTGGGTACTCTATGTGGACGGCTCCTCCACAGAGGAAGGGAGTGGGGCCGGATTAATCATCCGTGGTCCAAATGAAGCAGAGAAGAGGTACTCTCTGAGACTTGGCTTCAAGGCGTCGAACAATGCCGCAGAATACGAAGCCTTAATAGTCGGGCTATGAATCGCCTCCGGGGTGGGGCTAAAGGAGATCTGAATCCGCAATGATTCTGCGCTAGTCGTCGGCCAGATGACCGGACTTTTCGAAGCCCGGGAACCCCTGATGATGAAATACCCAGCGGAGGTAAAAAGACTTCAGAGAAATTTCGACGAGGTCCAAGTGGAACAGATTCCCAGGAGCATGAACGCCGAGGCCGATTGTCACGGCCCGCTTCCCAGAGTGCCTAAAGATAGGCACGTGACAGAGCCAACCATGCTACCTGTGGATAGGAAACATCCCTCCACAATCACATTACGGCTGTCTAGAGATATTAAGAACAGTAAAAATAAAATAAACTATCTAGTACATGTCCATGAGCCAGAATAAACGAGTCAAGAAATAATATGCGGAAGCAATAAATCCAATAAACAGTAACATCTGGAAAGTACGGAAATAACTAAACTAACTGGATACCAACAGGATCCTCACTGCACGGCCTGACGGCGGAAATACTTCTGCTCAGCCTGCGACAAAGGTAGAGGATCTGGGCCATGCAAAACCCAGACGTCAGTGCGTCATAATATCAACAATAATATAATCAGGGGGTAGCAATACATGCTGGCATGAGTATGAACAGTAATAAAAGTAGAACGGTAATAAGTCATAAGTAAACTGTAACATGAATATAGATCGGTGAACATGATATAAACAGGTGAAGTGCAGTGAGTAGTCTAAACTGTGCTATAGGGTTATCTACTCTAAAGTTATTCGAAATCAATTAATGTAATCCTCATCGTAACCCATCGGTCTATGCCCCGTTCATTCCCCACGGGACCACGGTAAAATGATGTAATAGACTGTGAGTCTATGTCCCGTTCATTCCCCACGGGACCACGGTAAAATGATATAATAGCCCTTTGAGTTACGTTCAGCTACATTCTTGATTTCCCCATATCCCAAGTAATGTGTGTAAGTCAGGTATTTATAAATCTGAGACTAATTCCAACACAGGATCGAGCAGGAACAGGTTTGTCTGTACAGACAACAGGATATGTCCATCGGGACAACATGTCAGGATTGTCGGCATTAGAAATAGAATCAGGTAACATGTTAAGTAGTGATATATCAGGTCATGTCAGGCAGTGTACATGTATCAAGTCATGTCAAGTAGTGGTGTATCAGGTATCAAGTCAAGCAGTAGTATATCAGGTCATGACAGGTAGTGCACATGTGTCAAGCGGATGCTCATACTAAAACTGTAGCAAGTACGGATGCACGGTAAAGCATGGATGCACAAATATTTTGTCAGGGGTTACATCATGACTATGTAGGATGCACAATTATCAAGCATGGTGCACTAATACAACAGTAACATGAAATAATATGATCTCGGCGTGCAACTAGATATGTAATAAACCGTACGGATACAGACGGATACTATAAAACTGTAAATCGGTAAAATTTGCTGAATATTAAAACACAAGCACTATTATTTATTAAATAGATATTTATATAATAATATTAACATGGATAACATATTCAAACCGATTAATAACTATAAAAGGGGTATTGATTAACCATGCACAAGAAAGTTCCGTTCAGAAATTCAGCGTCACCCTGATTTGTAAAATAACTTAAAATAACAAACGTTCTCCAAAAGGGACATGTCTTATACCAAAACAAAGATAATTCAATAAGCTTTTCATTTTTATAAGTCTAAGAATCTCAGGTTGTTCCAACAAAAATCTATGAACATTCGAACTTGAAAGTTGCTGGAATTTCCCTGGACAGCAGTTTAGAGATATTTTCATTTGCATTTTACGCTATTTAAACAATTTATTTTGCTAGTAAATATTTCATAGGGTTATATTATTCTGAGTTATCTTCGTAACGAACTAAAGAACGCATACTAATGATTTTTCTATGATTTATAATAAATTTTATAAGGTAAGGTGTACAGTAAATTTCAGATTTGTCGTATCCGCTTTTCAACGACATTTCATGAGTAAATTATAATATTTTCAAATGTATAATATTATAAAATGCAGATTATAAACTAATTAAAGATAATAATAAGAAATATTACGACGATATATATTTTAAATGATATGGATGCAAACGGGTATCACATAATCGTAAAATGATAAACTAACAAGTGCGGAACATATAATAACTAAGCAATATGAAATGTAACTATTCAATTTGATGCAGTATATGATAGTATAGTATATAACAAGATAAGTTTTCATGACCTAGATCTGAAATGATATGAATGGATGCAAACGAAATATCGAAAAGTTATAAAACTAAACATGGGGTGCATGATTTTAAATACAGGTATTCCATTTGTTAAAATAGATGCGTCTAAAGTAATGTAGCATGTAATTAAGATTGGTTTGCATGCCCTAGATCTGAAATGCACTATACAAATGTAAACGGAACGTCGAAAGGCTGTAATATGAAACATGGGATGCTTGATTTAAAATACAGGTGTGATATTTATTTAAATAGGTATATAATAAGTTATATAGCATGTAGCAAGATTAACTTGCCTAGACGGAATAAGAACGGATGTGTACAGAACGTCCTTCGTCGGCGAAATGTCGCGACGCGCGCACGGTACACGGAACGGTTCCAAACAACGCACGAAAGTGATCACGCAAGTCAGGTACGTTCACTGGATCACTCGGATCGTCAGCGACGAGCACGGTTCCGGCGGTGATCACCGGAATCAAGAAACAAGATCAAGAAAAGAAAGAAGAAAGAAGAAGAAGAAGTAAGAAGAAGAGGCTGTGTATTAAATAAGGAAAGAAAAAAATTAAATAAATGAAATATACATAAATATATATATGCAGAAGAGAGAGAGAGAGAAAGGGGTTGTTAGTTTGTTAGGGAATTTGTTTAGATTTAAATTTAAAACAATCTTTTATTAGTTAACTAAATTTTAATTTGTATCAATTTATAAAATTAATATTATATAAATAAAATTTGATATCCTGGTAAATACAAACATAGTCCAAAACATTCCCGGGTCGGGTCTAAAATTCAGTTTTAAAATACGAAAAATATACATGTCGACCAAAATAAAAAATGAATGTCCGGATAACGAAAAAATGCATACCCCCTAAGAACGGATGCACGCACGTGCGCGTAGCCATCCAAACAAGTCCGGTTCACTGAACGGGACGGGAACAAGATGCGCGAATGATACCACGGGACTAGGGGTATCATGCAGGCCATGCAATGTATTTTTAAAATATTTTCTGTGACTTAAAATGGTATACGGTAAAACATGCAACGCCAGATAAAAATGCCAGTATGCACTAAACATGAAAATGCACCAGTCTACGTAGCAAGTCAGGATAATTCATAAATATGAATCAAAAAGGTTTAAGCAAGCGGGTCGGGTCGAATGCAATGAAAAATGTAAAATACCATTCGTACCCAAAACACGATAAATCAAGAAAATACCACAAATAAGGAAATACGAGAACTGGAATAGGTCTAAATGAACTAGGTTGTTACATTATACCCAACTACAAGAAGAATTTCGTCCTCGAAATTCCAAGAACAAGAAAGGATAAAAAAAATCAAGAAACTACAAGAACAGATGTGGAAACTTCTGTCGGATTTCATCTTCTCGTTCCCAAGTTGATTCTCTATGCGAGCGATTTCCCCAAGAAACAAGTACAAGAGGGATAACTTTGTTCTTAAGAACCTTTTCTCTTCGATCCACAATCGACATCGGTCGTTCCTCAAAACTTAAATCTTCTCGTATAGTCAGCTCCGAATGATCAAGCATGTGTGTTTCATCTCGAATATACTTACGGAGTTAAGATACATGAAACACATTATGAACATTCGCCAAAGATTGAGGTAAAGCCAATCGATACGCCACTTCTCCAACACGCTCCAAAATCTCGAAAGACCCAACAAATCGAGGACTAAGCTTGTCTCGACTTCCAAAACGAATCACCCCTCTAGTCGGTGATATCTTCAAGAATACCAAATCACCAACAGTGAACTCTAGAGGTCTTCTCGATGTATCGACCAAACTCTTCTGTCGATCTTGTGCTGCCTTCATATGATTCCGGATAGTGTTAACTTTCTCTACAGTTTTCACGATCAAATCCGGTCCCAACAATCTTCTTTCTCCAACATCGTCCCAACAAACAGGTGAACGATACTTGCGACCAGATAAAGCTTCGAATGGAGCCATCTGAATAGTCGCCAGAAAACTGTTATTGTAAGAAAACTCCACTAAGTGTAGATGATCCTCCCATGAACCCTTGAAGTCTAACATGCAAGCTATCGACATGTCTTCAAGTGTTTGGATAGTTCTCTCTGACTGACCATCTTCCTGAGGATGATAAGATGTGCTAAACTTTAATCGAGTCCCCAAACTTTCCTGTAAGCTTCTCCATAAGTGTGATAAGAAACGGGTGTCACGATCGGACACGATGCTCACCGGTACTCCATGCAATCTCACAATCTCCTGCATGTACCGTTCTGCCAAAGCTTCTGTTGATTGACCAACTCGAAATGGTATGAAATGAGCTGCCTTGGTCAATCGATCAACAATCACCCAAACTATATTGTTGCCCTTTGGACTCCGTGGTAAAGCTGTCACGAAATCCATGGTTATATGTTCTCACTTCCATTGAGGAATCGGAAGTGGTTGCAATAAACCAGTAACCCTTTGATGTTCAGCCTTAACTTGCTGACACACTAAGCACTTTGCTACAAAGCGGGCAATCTCCCGTTTCATGCCTTCCCACCAGAAATGTTGTCGTAGGTCTCGGTACATCTTCGTGCCTCCTGGATGTATGGAATAAGCGGAACTGTGTGACTCCTTCATAACTTCTTTGCGAATATCTCCTTTTGGCACACACAAACGACTACCATATCGCAACGAACCATCTTCATGAATCAACACGTCCGTTCGAAGTCCAGTTTCAATCTGTTCTCGAAACTTTTGCAATCTAGGGTCCTGTAACTGCGCTGCTTTAATATTCTCGATCAACGACGATTGTACTTGCAGCTGCATCAACTATCCCGAAGAATGTGGTAGCACAACCTCCAAATCAAATCTCCGAAAGTCTTCAATAAGTTCGTTCTGTGCAGTCAACATCTGAATTGCTGGCAACCGACTAAGCGCATCCGGCACAACATTAACTTTTCCCGGATGGTACTTAAGATCAAGATCGTAGTCAGCCATCAGCTCCAACCATCTACGCTGCCTCATATTAAGCTCCTTCTGCGTGAACACATACTTCAAGCTTTTGTGATCAGTGAATACTTCGCCCCTTTCGCCCAATAAGTAGTGTCTCCAAATCTTTAAAGCGTAAATCACAGCTGCTAGCTCCAAATCATGAGTTGGGTAAATCTTATTTTGGGTTTTCAACTGTCTCGATGTGTAAGCTATAACCTTCCTGTGCTGCATCAAAACACATCCCAATCCTTTCCCAGATGCGTCGCTGTGAATCACCAATCCTCCGGAACTGTCTGGTATGGTCAAAATAGAAGCGGTTATCAATCTCTGCTTCAACGCCTCAAAAGCTGACGCACATTTATCCGTCCATACGAATGGTACCTCCTTTCGCGTAAGCTTGGTCAAAGGCTCACCCAAACGAGCAAAATTCTCCACAAACCTTCTGTAATACCCGGCAAGTCCAAGAAAGCTTTTGATCTCTGCAACGTTCTTCGGAATCAACCAATCTCGAACTACTGCAATCTTTTCGGGATCAACGGCGATTCCATCTCCGGACACGACATGCCCCAAAAACTTCACTTCTTCAAGCCCAAACTCGCACTTGCTCATCTTTGCATACAATCTTTCTTGCCTCAATGTCTGCAGTGCGATTTTCAAGTGTTCTGCATGCGCTTCTACGCTCCTCGAGTAGACCAGAATATCATCAATGAACACCACTATAAACTGGTCCAAGAATGGTGAAAAGATTCGGTTCATCAAGTCCATAAATATCGTCGGTGCATTCGTTACTCCGAAGGGCATCACTAAATACTCGTAATGTCCATACCGAGTTCGGAACGCGGTTTTGCAAATATCTTCTGATTTAACTCGGACCTGATGATATCTGGACCGCAAATCCAGCTTCGAGAATACCCTCGCGCCACTAAGATACTCGAACAATTCGCCAATGCGAGGGATCAGGTACTTGTTCTTAATAGTCACCCGGTTTAATTCTCGATAATTGATGCACATCCTCCTTGTGCCATCTTTCTTCTTTACTAGAAGAACTGGAGCTCCCCAAGGTGAATTGCTGCTGCGAATTCTACCCTTCTCTAGTATTTTGGTAACCTGCTTCTTTACTTCTTCCAACTCCACTGGTGTCATCGGATAGTACACCTTTGAGATTGGCGCTGCACCAGGAACAAGATCGATCGCGAACTCCACATCTCGTTTTGGCGGTAAATCCGAGATGTCCTCGAAAATGTCCATGAACTCTCAAACTACAGCTGGCGCTTCCTCCTTATCAACTTCCATCGATGAAAGAACATTGCTTGTCGGCTTAGCCCTAAACTCGACTAGCCCGACAGAACTGCTACCTCCAGCAAAAAAAACTCCGGATGTCCAGGAATCTGGAAAATCACTTTCTTTACCCTACAATCAATGTAAGCGTGGAAAGTGAGACCATCAATTTCCAAGACAACTTCATAACTGTCGGTATCAGTCACCGAGAAATCAGCAAAACATAAACTGGTAAGTAATGAAACGGAGAGAACCAAGGTAATAGAACGACCATGAAACAAGGAAATGAAATAAGACAAGGACTCCAAGTTACTTAAATAGAGTACCGCATTGTAACCATGCTGCAGTTCATAGTTACAATCACATAACTCCACTCAAGTCGCCCAAATCCTAGTATCAGAATCAAAGGAATAGGACGGTAGAAACAATAAGGAACCAAAAGGATTCAAGCCGAGATGCAAAGTGGTTTGAATATCGTCAAGGAAAAGGATCAAGAGAAAGATATGATTCAAGAATCACGATAACAATGTGGCAGGACATGTTCCTAATTACGAGTATTTTGATTCGTGTATTGGGTCCAATACCCAACTACAAAAGAATCAAACCCGATTAACCTAGATCTTATGGCTCTGATACCAAAAAAAACCTGTCACGCCCCTCTTCCCAGAGTGCGCTAAGACAGGCACGTGACAGAGCTAACCATGCTACCTGTGGATAGGAAACATCCCTCCACAGTCATATTACGGCTGTCTAGAGATATCAAGAACAGTAGAAATAAAATAAACTATCTAGTACATGTCCATGAGCCAGAATAAACGAGTCAAGAAATAATATGCGGAAGCAATAAATCCAATAAACAGTAACATCTGGAAAGTACGAAAATAACTAAACTAACTGGATACCAACAGGATCCTCACTGCTCAGCCTGACGGCGGAAATACTTCTGCTCAGCCTGCGACAAAGGTAGAGGATCTGGGCCATGCAAAACCCAGACGTCAGTGCGTCATAATATCAACAATAATATAATCAGGGGGTAGCAATACATGCAGGCACGAGTATGAACAGTAATAAAAGTAGAACGGTAATAAGTCATAAGTAAACCGCAACATGAATATAGATCAGTGAACGGGATATAAACAGGTGAAGTGCAGTGAGTAGTCTAAACTGTGCTATAGGGTTATCTACTATAAAGTTATTCGAAATCAATTAATGTAATCCTCATCGTAACCCATCGGTCTATGTCCCGTTCATTCCCCACGGAACCACGGTAAAATGATGTAATAGACTATGAGTCTATGTCCCGTTCATTCCCCACGGGACCACGGTAAAATGATATAATAGCCCTTTGAGTTACGTTCAGCTACATTCTTGATTTCCCCATACCCCTAAGTTATGTGTGTAAGTCAGGTATTTATAAATCTGAGACTAATTCCAACACAGGATCAAGAAAGAACAGGTTTGTCTGTACAGACAACAGGATATGTCCATCGGGACAACATGTCAGGATTGTCGGCATTAGAAATAGAATCAGGTAACATGTCAAGTAGTGATATATCAGGCCATGTCAGACAGTGTACATGTATCAAGTCATGTCAAGTAGTGGTGTATCAGGTATCAAGTCAAGCAGTAGTATATCAGGTCATGACAGGTAGTGCACATGTGTCAAGCGGATGCTCATACTAAAACTGTAGCAAGTACGGATGCACGGTAAAGCATGGATGCACAAATATTTTGTCAGGGGTTACATCATGACTATGTAGGATGCACAATTATCAAGCATGGTGCACTAATACAACAGTAACATGAAATAATATGGTCTCGGCGTGCAACTAGATATGTAATAAACCGTACGGATACAGACGGATACTATAAAACTGTAAATCGGTAAAATTTGCTGAATATTAAAACACAAGCACTATTATTTATTAAATAGATATTTATATAATAATATTAACATGGATAACATATTCAAACCGATTAATAACTATAAAAGGGGTATTGATTAACCATGCACAAGAAAGTTCTGTTCAGAAATTCAGCGTCATCCTGATTTGTAAAATAGCTTAAAAATAACAAACGTTCTCCAAAAGGGACATGTCTTATACCAAAACAAAGATAATTCAATAAGGTTTTCATTTTTATAAGTATAAGAATCTCAGGTTGTTCCAACAAAAATCTATGAACATTCGAACTTGAAAGTTGCTGCTGGAATTTCCCTGGACAGCAGTTTAGAGATATTTTCATTTGCATTTTACGCTATTTAAACAATTTATTTTGCTAGTAAATATTTCATAGAGTTATATTATTCTGAGTTATCTTCGTAACGAACTAAAGAACGTATACTAATGATTTTTCTATGATTTATAATGAATTTTATAAGGTAAGGTGTACAGTAAATTTCAGATTTGTCGTATCCGCTTTTCAATGACATTTCATGTGTAAATTATAATATTTTCAAATGTATAACATTATAAAATGCAGATTATAAACTAATTAAAGATAATAATAAGAAATATTATGACGATATATATTTTAAATGATATGGATGCAAACGGGTATCACATAATCGTAAAATGATAAACTAACAAGTGCGGAACATATAATAACTAAAAAATATGAAATGTAACTATTCAATTTGATGCAGTATATGATAGTATAGTATATAACAAAATAAGTTTTCATGACCTAGATCTGAAATGATATGAATGGATGCAAACGGAACATCGAAAAGTTATAAAACTAAACATGGGGTGCATGATTTTAAATACAGGTATTCCATTTGTTAAAATAGATGCGTCTAAAGTAATGTAGCATGTAATTAAGATTGGTTTGCATGCTCTAGATCTGAAATACACTATACAATTGTAAATGGAACGTCGAAAGACTGTAATATGAAACATGGGATGCTTGATTTAAAATACAGGTGTGATATTTATTTAAATAGGTATATAATGAGTTATATAGCATGTAGCAAGATTTACTTGCCTAGACGGAACAAGAACGGATGTGTACAGAACGTCCTTCGTCGGCGAAATGTCGCGACGCGCGCACGGTACACGGAACGGTTCCAAACAACGCACGAGAGTGATCACGCAAGTCAGGTACGTTCACTGGATCACTCGGATTGTCAGCGACGAGCACGGCTCCGGCGGTGATCACCGGAATCAAGAAACAAGATCAAGAAAAGAAAGAAGAAAGAAGAAGAAGAAGTAAGAAGAAAAGGCTGTGTATTAAATAAGAAAAGAAAAAAATTAAATAAATGAAATATACATAAATATATATATGCAGAGGAGAGAGAGAGAGAGAAAGGGGTTGTTAGTTTGTTAGGAAATTAGTTTAGATTTAAATCTAAAACAATCTTTTATTAGTTAACTAAATTTTAATTTTTATCAATTTATAAAATTAATATTATATAAATAAAATTTGATATCCTGGTAAATACAAACATAGTCCAAAACATTCCCGGGTCGGGTCTAAAATTCAGTTTTAAAATACAAATAATATACATGTCGACCAAAATAAAAAATGAATGTCCGGATAATGAAAAAATGCATACCCCCTAAGAACGGATGCACGCACGTGCGCGTAGCCATCCAAACAAGTCCGGTTCACTGAACGGGAAGGAAACAAGATGCGCGGATGATACCACGGGACTAGGGGTATCATGCAGGCCATGCAATGTATTTTAAAAATATTTTCTGTGACTTAAAATGTTATACGGTAAAACATGCAATGCCAGATAAAAATGCCAGTATGCACTAAACATGAAAATGCACCAGTCTACGTAACAAGTCAGCATAATTCATAAATATGAATCAAACAGGTTTATGCAAGCGGGTCGGGTCAAATGCAATGAAAAATGTAAAATATCATTCGTACCCAAAACACGATAAATCAAGAAAATACCACAAATAAGGAAATACGAGAACTGGAATAGGTCTAAATGAACTAGGTTGTTACACCGATGCGCTAAGCAAACTCGCCTCTTCTTATTCGGCCAATCATAAGAAAACATCCTCTTCGAAGTCCTGTCACGGCCTAGCGTGGAAGATGGAGAATTAATACACCGGATCTACACTATTCAAGTGGATATCCCGGATTCGAGAAAACCCATTGTCGAGTTCCTTAAGGACAGAGTACTCCCTGAGGACTGGGTCGAGGCACGCCGGCTCCGTATGAAAGCTCGTCACTACATGTGGAGCAAGGAAAACCTGTACAAAAATTCGTACACCTAACCTCTACTCTGCTGCGTCGATCCCGACGAAATAGATTACGTCCTCTGAGAGATACATGAAAGAGTCGGAGGAGCACATCAAGGGGCCCACAGTCTAGTTCAAAAGACACTGTTGCATGGGTATTACTGGCCGACTATACACCAAGACGCAGAAAATTTGATCAGAAGGTGCAAGACCTGCCAACTCTTTGGCAGCATCCCTCGGTTACCCGCTACCGAATTAACGCCACTAAGTTCCCCTTGGCCATTTGCGCAGTGGGGGATGGATATGATTGGCCAACTCCCCACCGGCACGGGTAGACACAAATACATCCTTATCGTCGTGGACTACTTTACAAAGTGGATAGAAACCATGCCAATCAGAAAACCGGATGCCACCTCAATGGTGAAATTCCTGCAGAATAATATAATCTCCCGATTTAGAATCCTGAGGTGCATTATCACCGACCATGGAACCGACTTCGAAAATGACAAAGTCGGAGAATTTTGCAGTGACTACCATATACTGATGAAGTTCTCCGTGGTTGCGCATCCCCAATGCAACGGGAAAGCTGAGATAGCAAACCGAGACGTCATCCTGGGGCTCAGAGCCCGCCTGGAAGGAAGACAGGGCAGCTGGGTCGAGAAACTGCCTCGGGTACTGTGGGCGTTATGAACGTCGAGAAAAACAACCACGGGGGATACCCCCGTTTATCCTCTGTTACGGAACCGAAGTAATGGTCTCCGCAGAAATCGGCCTGCCCAGCTATCGAGTCAAGCACTTAGATGACGAGGCTAACGTCTTAGCGCTTCGAAGCAACCTAGACATCTTATTAGAGAAAAGAGATCGGGCGCAAATAAGGATGGCCGCATATCAGCACCAGACCGCCCGATATTACAACGCCCGGGTTAAATATCAAGCTTTCAAGACAGGAGACTTAGTCCGACGTCGAAATGAATTCAAAGACCAAGGGAAGTTACACAAGTTCTCCTCGAAGTGGGACGGTCCATTCCTCGTAACAGAGATATTTCCTGGCGGAGCCTACCGTCTCCACGATTCTTAGGGGCGTGACTTTCCTCGGCCATATAATGCCGAAAGGATTAAGTTGTACAGATAAACTTGTACCCTTTCGAGTAATAAAATTTCTTTTTATGTCAACTGAAGTTTCTAAGCTAAGCCCTAACGCGAGTAGATTCCTGCTCGGCTCTGAGGCCGGCGTAGTCTCCTATCCGCCACGCTCACTCAAAACGGGTAGCTTCCTGCCCGACAAAATAAGGGCCCTATAGCATCCGGCCATGTGCTTTCTCCAGCCCGGCTCAGAAGCAAGAAAGGTGTCCCAGGATAAGTGCCCCAGCGCACTCAAAGAGCAGCCGACCTATGTCTAACTCGGCCCTCTTTTCCTCGGCTCCGAGGAGAATAATTGGGGGAGAAGCGCTGATCCACCTACACTTAGAAAAGATCCACCTGTGCTTCGAAAAATAAAGAAGGAAGATCGATGTTCTACAATCACAAGCAAAGAAAGGTCCTTAAGCCAAAGAAAATTTATTAAGAAAATTTATTAAGAGGTATTCTCGGCTCCTCAGCCTTACAGAATAAGGGAAAAAGCACACTCCCTAACTATTACAACAAAAGGGGAAAGGGATTAAGAAAGCATTGACAATGATACTCGGAGGAGAGTTTCTCCAAACGAACCCAAGCAGGCTCTGCCCGCTCCCTCTATCGATACCCATGGACCCGAGAAGCTACGGATCAGCTGGGGACTCCCGTCGAACACGATGCCGCAATCAATCTCTGCTGGAAATATTCGAGAAGAATATCTGTTGAGCGATCTCGCCTGCTCTTCGAGATCAGACCCAGCTCATAGGCCGTGCGCATCTTGTCGAACGCCTCCTCCAGTACCTACGGGGATAAGGCCTTATAGAGACTCGGAGAAGACCTCTGTATCGTTAGATAAGCACCTGCAGGAAAGGGGATCGGCGGGGTAGTAAGCACCCACTTTGACGCTCCAGACGACTTATCACGGTCTCATACGTCGCCTCGGAATAATCAACTTCGTAGAAATATATCTCGTCTCGAGATACGATATCTCAGATGGTGTACGCACGGCCTGCCATCAGGAAGAGATGAAATGGCTAGGAGGAAATCAACGTGGGTGCCTAAGGAAGGGCCATGCCTTCGCTATTTATATCTTCAACAAAAATCTCCCCAATGATCGAGATCTACCCACTGATTGAAAACTATTTAGCGTGCTTGCGCTTTTTAAAAGATGAATCAAAGAATATTTATAACCGCAATCAAGAACGGCGTCGCTTAGTAGCTAGCCGGTGAGTACGGGTCGGTCCACAGGGATGTTGTGTATTTCCTAATTTGGTCTAACGAGTTAATTCCAAACGGTGTGAATGGATTAGCGCTAAAAACTAAACTGATTTATACTAAGACTAGAATCTTGCTAGGGTTAGGTTTAGGTTAAGTTTGGAAATGCAAAGATTTCCCACCGCTTTCAATGCCCTAATTTAGATCTCTTTTAGGTGTTATGGTAACAATTAATAAAGGGGATTAGTACCATCGAGAAGAAACGATATTTCTTCCTCTAAGTTCTTGTCCTTCCTTTCTTAATTGATACCCTAACCTCCATGAAAAAATACGCAACCGGTCGTTTATACTACGGTATCACCGTTACCTCGTGGGGTAAGGTGCCGTAGGGAACGGTGTGTGTATGTATGTATGGATTCCTATAAAAACGTATGATGGGCAAGAAAAGGGGTGAGAGATTTTCATCTCTCAAGCCTCCCCAAATCTAAGCCTAACAAGCGAGGAGACTGCTCACTCATTAGGGAATTGATAAACATTCTAACTATCTAATTAGGGCAGATAATAAAATTTAAACTAAGGCAATGAAATAAAATTACTTACTTTATTGATGGCTCTCTCCAAACATTTACACAGGAATTTAATTCTGAATAGATGAAATAAAAAGAGGCATACCTCAAAAAGAGGTTTAGGGCTTCTATTTATAGATTCATAGAAACCCTAGGGTTACAATCGATTCACACCTGCATTTACAATTTTACCCCCTAAGAAACCTAATTAATGCACCGACGCACCGACACGAGCGAAACGCGCTGACACGCGCGACGCACGGCCGCGGATCCACGGCCATAAGCATGTTTTGGCCGCGGTTCCGCGGCCATTCAGAGAGCTTGTTGCATCATTTCTTCAGGTATTCTTCTGTTGCTTTGTTTCTTCTATTTCCTTCACTTGGTTTCTCAGATGGTCTTCTAGTTTCTTCCAGAATTCCACAGTGCATAATGTCGTGGACTTTACCGCTTGCTTCGTGTCGAAGTCTTGAACCTTGCGATACCTTTGTTCTTTGTGAAATTGTCCATTGATCTTCGTTTATTCTCCAAACTGTAGGCTTGATCAAGATTCTTCCATTTGTTGGTCGTAGTCTCACTTTTGTATCGTCTTTTCATCTTTTTCACTGTTTTTGTTCCGAGAACCTGTAACCTGCAACTATGTAGCAGACATGGATCAAAAGCACCTGTTTATTTGTAATATGACTAAGAATGGAGAATATAATAATGCAATATTATGGTATGAACAAATACCCCCAAACTTATCTTTTGCTCGTCCTCGAGCAAACCTAGTTTTATTCTTGAAAAAAAAGACCTAGCCTCACTTTCGCAGGGAAACGCGATTGCACTGAGCTCGTGCAACAAGCCGTTAAACCTCTAGGTGTCCCTAGTAGGAGGAGTGTTGTCTCCTAAGGGTTATCAGCGGATACTACCCACAAAATCCTATCAATTCGGCTTATCGACTTTTATTCTCTAATTAGATTTTCTAACAAGAACTCTATTATCTCCGACTCAGAAATTATCCACCCGTATTTTTCACGCTTCCTTATTATTTAACTTAAGATTATATATGTTCTTATGAATTTACTTAGCTTTTGGCATCTTTTAAGTTTTCCTTCTAGGGTTCTATCTCAACTTAGGAATTTTTATCATCTCTATTAAAGATATAAGTCCTATTCTTCATTCCTATCTCTTATCTAAACCCCAATCACATACCCCTACGTGTGTGTATATATCACCCCTACACTTGGAAATTCAATTCAAGCTATTATACTCTTGTCCATCGTCCAAAGTACTTTTTAATTGGTGAATTTTTAGATGAAATAGCTCACACATCCTTCATGCGACCATTAATACTTCTTGAGGTACCAACGACCGATTATAAAGTGTGTTTGCATATTAAAGCTTAATTCCTAGTCTTGTAACACCTCAGGCTTTTAGCAGTGACTCCCAAACCAGTTGGTCTAAGGCACTAGGTGATAAAGCACCCTCGCTAAATATTTTTTCTATTTATGCAGTTTAAGTAATTACAAAAACCAGTGTTCATTTTTTTATCTCTTTATTCACACTTGTATTTTTTTTTAATTTTTCTTCATACTAAGGACTTTAGACAAGAGCATTTCAATATCTCTTCTACTATTCCAAGTTTCAAGGTTCGTGTTTATGCAATTTGTAGGGTATATATTTTCAGAATTTAGACTTAAGCTTAGGAATTATTTTTCAAACTTATACTTTAATAAAAATATCAATATTTTTCCCTTGTTTTAATTTAGCCCAAGAAGTCAACTCGAAATTTGCCTATTTCTAAATAAACTACAAAGACATATACTTTCTGCCGTTAAATTTTAAGAAAGGTTATTTTTTAAGGTTTTTTAATTTACTAAGTCTAAGATCTAGTTGTTCCTAACTAGTTAACATTTTTGTCAAACTCAAGTCAATTATGGCTAAAATTGAATGTTTTAATTTTTATAATTTTTAAAAAAATTCAATTTTTATGGGTTTAAAAATAAGTATGCAAATGCAAAAATATACAAATGAATGCGAAGGAAGAAAGCTTACCGAGCACACCCCCAAACTTAAACTTGACAGTGTCCTCACTGTCATGCTACACCAAGAGGGTTAAAATGTCGGCACTCCCCTGTTTATTTATTTATATTTTTTTATTTTTTTTATTATTTTTAAAAGAAAAACAAAATATATATACAACAAGGTCCCCCAAACTTATGTGAAACAGTGTTTCCACTGTTTTAAGCGTTAAAGTTCAGAGTTAGGGAGGAGAAAAATCAAACTATACAAGGCCTTACACAGGCCAAAGGTTAGCACCAACCATTCAAAAATTTTATCGTGATAATGGTAGGGTTGGTGGAAGAATGGAGTGTAGAGAAAAGAAATGAGAAGCACACGAGACCGTATGGAAAGAAGGGTGGAATAAGGTCTCGGTATATTCGGAGAGGAATGGCGGAAAAGAGAAAGAAGTGTAGTACGAACTTGAGGGTGTAAATTGAGTGAATAAATTAGCACAATTTGTGATGACCGATGTGTTTAAAGCGATTGTGCTAATCTATCAACCCGTCGAGAAATGGGGTCAAATCCCTCAAGATTCGCAAAAAAGAATGGGTACGTTGAACTTGGTGAACCATCCATTGAACATGGAAGCGCGACGGATTCTTGCGCGGTCGAAACGTTGGAAAGGACGAAGGGGAGTGATTTAGGGATAATCTTATTCTCACCTAAGTAAACTGTCTCAAACTCGAAGGATTCCATCAATGGCTCGAAATGACTATAAGCAACCGAGTCTGATGATTCAACTAACTCATCTGAAAATTCAAAAGACTCAAACTCGGGCGGTGAGTCTTCAAAATCGTCCGAAAAAGTGAAACACTCGTAGTCAATATCGGTTGTGAGAAGAGTGTCATATTCAAGGAGGAACGCACTAGTGGCGTCAAAACTGCTGTGATCGAACAGAAATTTTTCAAGCTCACAGTCCTCCTACATGATCTTTTGCGTGGTCGGAAGGATGGAAAGGATGGAGGGTGATTTAGGAAGTATAACAGTTAAAGGTTCAGGAGGATGAATTGGAAAATCCGACACATCAAACAAAAATGGTTCATCCTCAATACTATCCTCATAATTCTCCTCAAAAGTTACCTCATCCATGCAATTATCATCAAAATCAAAACGCATATGAAGTTCGGGAGAAACAATTAATGACTCGGGATGATGAATTGGAGATAAAATTTCAGTCAAATCTACGGGTTCATCATCCAAAATATTCCCGGCGTCAATATCCTCGATCAAGTGAAAATCAATTTTTTCAGACACCTCATCAAAAGCATGGATATTTATCAATTTAGGTTCTAGAGTGGAGGTGTAGAGTTCAAAAGGATTAGGTGTGGTTTCACTCGAAAGGGACTCCTCACAATCTGGCAAATCAAGCACTACAAAGTCGCACAACTCATTAAATGTTTTATTTTCAACTGATGAATCATTTTGGACACTTGTTTGAAAACTGGAGTTGTGGAATTCAATTGGTAATGGGTATGTTTGATTTGGAAGGGTGCACAGCTCACTCTCTCCTCTCAAATTCTCACTCTGTCCAACCGCCTCATCATACATTGGAATTTTTGGAGCTAGTTGGAAACTAGCTACCGGTTCACTAGGTTGTCTTGATGAATTAAAGGCGTCAATGGACGCATCCAAATTCCTCATCTGTTTGTTTGTTGCTAAAATATAAGCTTCCAACGACTGTTCCAAACTAGACATGGGTTGTGAAGGGGTTTCAATAAAAGATTCAAGGTTGTGTGGATTCTGGAAACTCCCAAATGGCCGTGTAGAAGCAATGTCTAGTGAAGGTGGGAAAGTCAGGTAGGACTGGTAGAAATTGGATGGTTGGACAGGAGTAGGATCAACATTTGGATAAAAAGGTGAATGGGCTTGTTGATCCCAAGAACTGGAAGTGTTGAAAGGAATGAAAGATCGGTTACGAGATTGTTCAATATGTTCATAAATAGACATGGGTTTCGGAGTTACAATAGGACTTGAAAAAGGAGTATCAACGTAAGAAGGTGGTGAAGGTTGCAACGGTTGATACAAAGTGGATTGTGGAGTCCAACTGTTTCTCCTAGAAGCTTCTTTTCGATCTTTCAAAGAAATTATAGGCATGGAGAGGTCGTCCGTAATTCGACCAAACAATTCGCGTATGAAGCAAAGTTTGGTTCATGGTACCAAAGTTCGGCAAGGGTTTTGTGAGGTGGGGTACCTATGATGTAAGAAGGAGAAGAAAAAGAATGTGGGTGGAAGTGTGGTGCAATGGATTTCTTAGCGACAAAATTTGCAAGTCTTTTTTGTAAAATTTTTCCTTTTTGTGTTTTTTTTATTATGGAGCTTTTTGCAAAAAGATTTTCGATAAAAGGCTTAGACACACGTTCAATCAACCACAAATGCACAATCAGGCCTAGATCTAGGGTCACCTAGGTCAGCTAGACAGCTCCTAACTGTTCCAAAGGGCAAGAAGTAGGACCTCAAACCGCCTCTTCACCGCCAATTGTGGCCAGGTAAGCACAAATAAAGAGAGGAGGGATCCGCTCACGAATCACCGTAAGACGGGCCTTTTAAAATTACCTCTCCCTACCTGTCTAGCCTAGGCACCACAAAGTCAGGTTAGGATCAACGGTCGATGCCTACAACTATTCCTTTGTCCTAGCGCGAAGTCCTTAGGGCTGAGTCTAATCTTTTTATAATTAGATTTATGGTCAATGCAATATGCCTTATGTGATTTTTGGGGTCCTGGGAAGGGTAATGAAATTCCCACCCAATCTGAATTGGTGTAAAAATCCCCTTAAAGTCAATTTAAATCATGCAAAGCAGTAAACACAATCACTTGCAAACATTTTTTTTGTTTTTAGCGCGGCGCAAAGAATCCTGCACAAGATCAATTATTGGAAGGGGGAGAAATTTTTGGCGCAAAGAATCCTGCAGGAAATGTTACAGAGGAGATATCAGGAGTTCAGAGGAGGAGATCAGAAGCTCACTGAGACTTTTCCACGTGCTGACTCGACCAAGTAGCCGCGGTTAAGCGGCGGGAGCAGGCTAGCGTGGCGGTTCCGCGGTCCAAAGGTAGGTTCGGGTCCCCAAATTTCTTCTGCTCCACTGGTTTGACTTTTCTATGTTGTTCAGATCTAGGGTTTTCTGTTTTGATCTCTGAATTTTTTCAGATCCGAACTCATTCGTTAATTCTGCAAAATTCACACGAAAATACCCTTCACAAAAGATGATAAATTTTTATATATATTGTTTTATTTTTCAGTTTTTATGATTTTTCAATTTTATATTAACCCGAAATTGCAAAAAGAAAATAACACGCCATCCCCAGCAACGGCGCCATTTGATTTGGAAACTATTTAGCGTGCTTGCGCTTTTAAAAGATGAATCAAAGAATATTTATAACTGCAATCAAGAACGGCGTCGCTTGGTAGCTAGCCGGTGAGTACGGGTCGGTCCACAGGGATGTTGTGTATTTCCTAATTTGGTCTAACGGGTTAATTCCAAACGGTGTGAATGGATTATCGCTAAAAACTAAACTGATTTATACTAAGACTAGAATCTTGCTAGGGTTAGGTTTAGGTTAAGTTTGGAAATGCAAAGATTTCCCACCGCTTTCAATGCCCTAATTTAGATCTCTTTTAGGTGTTATGGTAACAATTAATAAAGGGGATTAGTACCATCGGGAAGAAACGATATTTCTTCCTCTAAGTTCTTGTCCTTCCTTTCTTAATTGTTACCCTAACCTCCATGAAAAAATACGCAACCGGTCGTTTATACTACGGTATCACCGTTACCTCGTGGGGTAAGGTGTCGTAGGGAACGGTGTGTGTATGTATGCATGGATTCCTATAAAAACGTATGATGGGCAAGAAAAGAGGTGAGAGATTTTCATCTCTCAAGCCTTCCCAAAATCTAATCCTAACAAGCGAGGAGACTACTCACTCATTAGGGAATTGATAAACATTCTAACTATCTAACTAGGGCAGATAATAAAATTTAAACTAAGGCAATGAAATAAAAATTACTTACTTTATTGATGGCTCTCTCCAAACATTTACACAGGAATTTAATTCTGAATAGATGAAATAAAAAGAGGCATACCTCAAAAAGAGATTTAGGGCTTCTATTTATAGATTCATAGAAACCCTAGGGTTACAATCGATTCATACCTGCATTTACAATTTTACCCCCTAAGAAACCTAATTAATGCACCGACGCACCGACACGAGCGAAACGCGCTGACACGCGCGACGCACGGCCGCGGATCCACGGCCATAAGCATGTTTTGGCCGTGGTTCCGTGGCCATTCAGAGAGCTTGTTGCATCATTTCTTTAGGTATTCTTCTGTTGCTTTGTTTCTTTTATTTCCTTCACTTGGTTTCTCAGATGGTCTTCTAGTTTCTTCCAGAATTCCACAGTGAATAATGTCGTGGACTTTACCGCTTGCTTCATATCGAAGTCTTGAACCTTGCGCTGCCTTTGTTCTTTGTGAAATTGTCCATTGATCTTCGTTTATTCTCCAAACTGTAGGCTTGATCAAGATTCTTCCATTTGTTGGTCGTAGTCTCACTTTTGTATCGTCTTTTCATCTTTTTCACTGTTTTTGTTCCGAGAACCTGTAACCTGCAACTATGTAGCAGACATGGATCAAAATCACCTGTTTATTTGTAATATGACTAAGAATAGGGAATATAATAATGCAAAATTATGGTATGAACACCCACGCCACAACGCAAATCCCAGAATATCGCATCTTCCAGATAAGGCACGGCCATGTGGCGTCCGGTTACTGGCTCGCTCCCTCCCATACGGGTCAGAAAAGTTGAACGACATCTCCAAGAGAGACGCAGGTATCTCGAGATGCTCACCATAGGCGCCGAGAACCCGAGAATCAAGGAGGCGTAGATATGGAAACCCTCGCCGGCAGTTTCCTGCTCGGCTCATCTGCGGAGGGCAGTTCCTGCCCGGCTACGCTGCGGATCAGAAGCCCTCGCCACGAGGCGGCCGAGTAATTTCCTGCTCTGCTCATTCGCGGAGGGCAGCTTCCTGCCGGGCTACGCTGCAGATCCAAAGCCCTTGTCACGAGGCGGCGGCATAGTTTCCTACTCGACTCATCCGCGGAGGGTGGTTCGTGCCTGGCTACGCTGCAGATCTGGAGTAGTTTCCTGCTCGGCTCATCCGTGGGGGCAGCTTCCTGCCCGGCTACGCTGCGGATCCAAAACCCTCGTTACGAGGCGACCGAGTAGTTTCCTGCTCGGCTCATCCATGGAGGGCAGCTTCCTGCCCGGCTATGCTGCGGATCCAAAGCCCTCGTCACGAAGTGGCCGCGAAGTTTCCTGCTCGGCTCATCCGCGGGGGGAAGCTTCCTGCCCGGCTATGCTACGGATCCAAATCCCTTGCCATGACGCGGCCGAGTAGTTTCCTGCTCGGCTCATCCACGACCGAGTAGCTGCCTGGTCGGCTCATCCACGTTAAAGTCTGTAGACCGACCCCTATCCGGTGCGCGATCGCAAAGTGAACAAACTCTTGTCAGGACCCAAATGAATAAAGCTCAGATTCGCTCGTTCCAAGGAACCCGATCCGCACCCGATCCAAGGGACATCGATCTATTTAGACTTAATGTTCACTTGTTCTCGCATCACCTCGACTCCTGGATGAGAAGGAACGCCGATCTACTTGTACTTGGCGTTCGTTCGTTCTCGCGTCACCTCGACTCCGGGATGAAGAGGAACGCCGGTCTACTTATACTTGGGGTGGTTTGTTCTCGCGTCACCTCGACTCCGGGGTGAGGAGGGACACCGGTCTATTTATACTCGGCGTTCGTATTTCGCATTCGCTCGTCACCTCGACTCTAAGGGACATCGGACTGTCTACACTTGTGAAATATATAAGAGTAAAAACATTGCGTCCATACACATCATAGATGAGCTAAAATTACTTTATTAATATTCCGAATTATGTACAGGTTATTATAAGCTCCCTAGCCTTACAAGATGCCTGGAGGATTACAAAAATATAAATAACAAAAAGGGGGACAGAAAACAGGAAGGACAGCAGCCTCAAGTTACCTTCTCGGCTGCTACTTCCCTCTGTTTGGCGCTTCAGCTAGGAGCTTCGGTTGTGGCCTCCGGCTCGGTGCTTCTGCTCGCCGCTTCGCCTCCTCCCGCCGGCTCGGCACTTCCGCCATGAGGCACTACCTCGACCAGGGGATACCTCGCCCGAAGCTCCCGGTCGTCTAATCCGGGCATCGCTTCCTTAACAGCGTCGAGTGCGTTGTGCCACCCGACGGCCGCAGAGTCGGCAAGGTCCATATAAAATTGGTCAAAGGCCTTGTACTCCTCCATAGCCCTTCCTGCCCTGCCCTCGGCATGCTTCGCCGCCTTGTGGGCCGCCTGGGCATCCCTCTTGAATGAGTCTCTCTGCCTCTTCATAGCGTCATAGAGCCCGTTAACCTCCTCCATCTTGGCCTAAATAGCCCGGTTGGATTCGGCCAGGAGCCGATGAGACTCCTTCAGCTCCGTGACCGTCAAGCCCTCCGCTACCAACCTCAGGTCCAGAGAGGCCGCCTTGTCCTCCGCCTCCTTCAACTTGGCCTGAAGCTCTATTTCATGCGAGGAAGATTCCCTGGCCTTTTTCATCGCCGGGGCCACCTCCTCGGCCTCCATAGCGGTGAGGAGGGTGCAATACTGAAGGACCTGCGGGAAAGACACAAGCAATTTTCATCAAAAGCCAAACCGAGATAAAAACACTTGGAAATTCTTTAGGGGATTACTAACCTGGACGGCCTCCTGAGCTATTGCCGCGACTCGAGCCTTCAGGGTGCCCCAGGAAATTTTGGCCCCCGCCGCCTTCTCCATGTTTACCAGCAAGCTATCGGCCACGGAGAGCCTTGAAGGCATCTCAATGCAGAAGCCGTCCTCTTGCACCTGTATCCCAGACATGTGAGGCCAAGAAACCACCCTCTTCTGCCTCTTGAGCGGAGACTCGGCGGAAGACGGCGTTTCTGCCCTATCCCGGGGAGCCTGATCCCAGGTATGCTTCTTCCCACCGCCTCGGCGATCCTCTGGCATGGAGGGAGAAACGGTGACCTTCGCGGGAGGGGCTTGCCGGGGAACCACTCTCGGTGCGGGTCTAGATGAGCTAGCGCCGCCACCCTTCCTCCCCTGCACCTTGGCGGCCATGGCAGCTATGATCTTCGAACGATCCATTGACTCTGCGAAATATATAAGAAAAAAGGATCAACAACTAAAACAGCAAAATTATGCTAAGTCTAAATTAATCGGCGAAGCCCTAACTTACCCTTGAAGCGCGCGGGACTGAGTCATGCTCGGCTCAAAACCTGCTTGGAAAGCAGGACATCAGCCCGCTGGATCGGTTCCCACTGCGATGTCACCCTCGCCTCTGGGGAATTCGACTGTTTGACCCTAGGGCAATCAGCCCTATACTACTTGGTGGGCATGGGCCAATCTTCTCCTTCTGGAAGATCGACGGAAACAAAATTCTTCTTCCATTCATGGATGGAAGAAGGGACGGCCATTAACCCAGACCCGACCGCACTACCTTTATTTTTTTTTTGAAAGAAAGGTATACCCAGTTCGATTCGTCCTTGCTGGTACCGGGGTGATTTTTGTAACAAATAAAGGAAAGAAGAAGGATCAAGTCGAAAGGGATCCGATCAATTTTCAACCGGACCAGAAACCAAAGGAGAATTCTCCACGAGTTCGGCGCTAGCTGGCCCGGGGCAAGGCGGAAGTAATAGAGTACGGCGCAAACTTGGGGTGAGAAGGGCAGATTCATTCTTGCCCGGAACGCTACCAGGTACAGAGCAATCTTATTGCACTGCACCTGGTATGCACACTCACCCTCCCTAGATAGACGAAGTGAATAGCCAGGGGGATGTGGAAGCGAGCCCGGATATTGGAAAGCTCGTCTGGGCGATTCAACATCGAGGGCGCATCACGAGTATTTATGATCCGCGTCTTGGGGCCCTGTTCGCCACCCGACGACGAAGTACAAGGGCGTCGTCACCCTTTGGGGGTGAGCACGACGCAGAGGAAGAAGACGAAGAGGAAAAGGAATAAGAACATCTTCGGCTATCGGAAGCCGAGGAGGAGGAAGAAGACCCACTGGACTCGACTTCAGAAGCTAAAGCCTCATCGCCCGACTCGACCCCAACTACATCAATAGAAACTTTGGAAGAAGATATCTAACATGATTCAATGGAAGTTTGGCTGAAGAAGGATTTTCTGCTGAGGGTCCGACCTAAGCAATGGTGTGCCGGGCAATCTTCAGAGGACAGGAGACAACTAGGGCAAAATGTCTGCCAAGGAATGGCCTCCCCTATTTATACACTCGGCAAAAAACATCCAACGGCCCAAATCCGTTCCCGTCGAAATGAAGCGTCACATCCGACGGCCACAAGGACTCCACGTGGCAACCAATCATTGGACACTTCCCCCTCACTCGGATTCAACTGACGACCTCTCGCATTCCGCCACCCCATGGCGGACACGTGGCACAAAGGCCAACTGACTGAGCGAGCGAAGCGACGTCTTTTTTAAGGCGCAATCATTTTGCCGATCCGCTGACGTCACCAAAGATATGCACGGGAATCAAGGCGCTTCACGAACCGCCACATAAACCAAGGAATCGGAGAGGCACGACCGCTAAACGTCACGTCATCCTCAGACAATCCATTACGAAGAATTCTCTGCGCCAAGCTGAATTATTGAAGACCGGGATGATAACCACTCTCGACCTGGCCAACAAATAAGTCGGAACGAGAGTGAGGGGCTAATGATGATGCTCGTAAGTAGAAATTCCCCAGATCACGACACGTGGCAGGTGACGTGTCATCCACGTAAGCCTGCTGGATTCCGTAGGGCTACGGAGCTGGAATAGATATGATACATTGGGGACATTCCTCGGTGCCTCTCCTCCGAAGCTACACCAGATCTTTTAAGAAGACCTCTCCCGGAGTATCTTCGGCCTTCGGCTGACCGCTAGTTCGTCTCCGAGCTATCCTATAGCTGAGACTTTCTCAGCTCACCTATTCGTCTCCGAGCTATCCTATAGCTGAGACTTCTCAGCTCACCCGCTCATCTCCGAGCTAGCCTATATCTGAGATTCCTCAGCGTCCTGTTTGGCCGGGAGCACGCAGCCTAAGCGCCCTCGTAACGGCTCTGTGTGTCTTACCATGACGAGATCTCCGCCGCTCCACGTCCTGCATCTCACGTCAGCGTATCTCACAATTAATAGGCGTATCATGCCATCAACGCGAACGTGACACAAGGGTGTAACGGACGGTGAGAATCTCGTATCGGCCCGCTCCATACGACCGCTATATAAACCCCTCTTCCAGACAATTCAGGTAACTCGAACTCAATCCAATACGCCACTACTCTGCTCTAATATTTATCGGCACTTACTTGATAGTCGGAGGGTCCTACGGTGGTTTTCCATCCGGGACTTTTCTTGCAGCTAGCTTGGCGTCCACAAAGATTTTTTAAATTTGTAATGAACAGAGTTCCTCATAATATAATATGCGAAAGTCACATTAGGATTAGAGGAAGCAACTTTTTAACCTACAGCATTACAAGAGATGTCAGTCTTGTCAAAGCTAAGATGCATCACTGTCGACGTAACGGGAACTTTGCTAGCTTACAAAGGAGAGCTTGGCGATTACTATTGCATGGCGGCTAAAGCGGTAGGGTTACCATGTCCGGACTACATACGCATGCATGAAGGTTTCAAAACCGCGTACACCGAAATGGCAAAGACGTATCCTTGTTTCGGACACGCAGCAAAAATACCGAATATTGAGTGGTGGCGAACATGTGTCAAGGATTCTTTTATCAGGGTAAGTATAACTGTCTTGATCTCTAATTAAGTTTTGTTGCTCCCACATTTGAAATTAGGCACTTATACCCTCTTAAGATATTCTCCTAGAGCAATTCATGTTTTAAAGAAGTGATTGATTAATTTAATTCTAAAATTTGTTTTTGTGCTGTATATAGTAGAATTTGAGTGGTCTTTTTTCAAAAAAGGTTTTGGTCAGTAAGAAGAGGGGATGTTTGCACTATCAAGTCTCTTGAGGAAATAACTGCAGGATATACTACACAAGGGTTTTTAGCAATTTACCCTTTATTTAATAGTCATTGCAAACACATAGTTTGTAATCCGAGTAAATTTTATATTAGAGATACCTTTATGGCATGAAACTTATATGGGGACGTGTAAAACGATTTATATATATGCTCGCATCATGATCATGAATTGTGGTAGGAGTAGTTTAATGATTTTGTTTCTAGTCAGATGATTGGATTATTGTATAATCATCGATCAACAAGCTACGCATCGAGAAGAATTGTAGACATGATTTTGGTTATTTATTTTGAATGTGTTCTGCTATAAACATGATTCTAGTGTAATTAATTGGATGTTCCAAACTTAGTTTCCTATTTAAATGGTGTAATTGATTCAGGCAGGTTACAACTATGATGATGAGACATTCGAAAAGGTCTTTAGACGAATCTACTCAACTTTTGGATCGTCGGCACCCTATTCAATCTTCCCCGATTCAAAACCCTTCTTGAGATGGGCTCGACAAAAGGGACTTATTGTTGGAATAGTCAGCAATGCCGAGTATCGTTACCAAGATGTAATTCTCCCTGCGTTGGGATTGAATCAGGTTGTAATATCAATCATCCTTCATTTCCTTTTTGATAGGTAGTAGATTGAAGGAGAATATATATATATATATATATATATATATATATATATATATATATATATATATATATATATATATTTCTGGTAAGGTTCATGAATATAGACGCTAAGCCGTACGGATTTAAATATGGATATGGGGTGCGATGCCAATCAGTTTTCCCGATTCACTACTTCTTAAAATTTTGAAATCCTGGGATATGATTTGCCGAAATAGGCTATTTTTTAATTATTTATATGTATACGACAAGGAAAATTAATATATTAAGACTCCAGACTGAATACAAATAATTTGATCCCGGCATACTACGAATCCAATATGGATATGAACATGTTATGAATCCGATAGAGATAAATATCCTTGATAGCAAACCTATGCTACAGAGTAATAAACATGACTACCATACTACTCACAGTTGTAGATGTGCAATTTGAAGTGGCTCATGAACCACTGCTTCAACAGCCGAAACCATTTCCTTTGGCGATGCGTATTCGTCGTGGCTCATATAGAAGAGGTGCAGCACTTTGCTCATGTTCCAAAACAATTCCTTGCAAACTCTTGGAACTACACTTCCCTCTTCCCGCAACACGAGCCGAAGAAGCTCAGTCTTGGCAGAGCATATCACTCTCTCGCTTTCTATATTGGCTTCGGCTTTGGACATGGATCCGCCGCTATGAAGAATGTGAAGCGATATGTTATTCAGTTTCCCTTGGCTGCTTTCTCTCTGCAAATGAAGTGATTAAAGCTAAACTAATAAAATCACAAAAATATAGAGAAATTACCAACAAGCCAATCTATATATTCGATTATAAGGCCAGAAAAGCAATGTAAAGTAAGAAAGTCAACGGTGCTGACATGTTGCTATTACCCATGGTAGTGTTTTGCAATTTAGAAAGTTATTGTTAGTCATCTGCCAAACGCCTACAGTTTTAAGCAGTTATCTGTAATTAAACAATTTTTTAATTAATAACCAAAATAAGTTTTGTAGATATATTCTTGTAGGTTTAGTTCTGATTTAGCGTGTTAAGATTTTGTTTATATTTAACCAATTCATATCTAATCCTTGCATCCAAACAAAAGATTGAGTGCACGGTAACAAATTCATATCTAGTCCTTGCATCCAAACAAACGATTTTATGTTTTTAGATTACAAAAAAATTGGATTTTTGAAGCATTCCAAATCCATATTTTACGGCCAAACATACCCTAATTAGATTGTTATGATTATCAGTTACTTTTATTAAGAGTGGTATAAATTGAAATGATTTGTCTCATACTAAAATGGTGGTCGATTTCATATTTATAATCATAGTATCAAACCCAATGGTTGGATGCAGAGACTATCTTCATTTTATGTTAGTAGTTTAACTTTCCAAATAAATAAAATCCCACCACAATAAACCTATCAGAATTGGCATCTCTCCGTTGGATCACCAAAGTATTTCTCCATCAAAAAGGCAAGTTTTTGCAAATATTTCTTGGGACAATCATTCTTGGCAACATAGTCTTCTCTTTTGCATCTCCAACAAAAACGATGTCGAGGCATGAGTCTGCCTAGCTTACGTGAAAGAGGCTCCAGGTTATATAATACATCTTGCTCCCACGAAAGATACTATAGGGCGTAAGTCCATCGTGTATGTTATTCCTACATTTGCAACCTTTTTGCAGGTTGCAGACTCTAACTCAACATATTATCCAAACTTTCACTTATCCATCGCTACATTATTATAGGTAGTTTTAGTTTGGAGTGTTTAGAGTGTATAGTTTACATAGATTGTTGGGATTGTTTGGTTTAAGTTAGATTGAGAGCTGTATGAATTTAGATGATTTATCCTATGATCTTATCAAGTTTCTTGGTGAATTTCTCAAGAAATTAAGATTGAATGGAGCATCTTCTACCTCATAACTTCGAATATCATTCAGGAGACGCCCAATCATGCCCGTAAGTTTGTTCAAGCTCTGGTACTCTGGGCCTCTGATGATATCCTCTGACAGCTTGTGTCCGACGAAATACACAGCCGGCAAAACAATTGGGCCTAAAGCAGATGAAACACATCCATTATCCGTGTACTCATCCAGTGTAGGCATCGATTTGTCCATTGACCACTCAGTCTCTCTCATCATCGACTTCAGCAAGCTAACCCACTGCAACAATTACAGTTTCGTAAGTTAAAAACAGAGTCCCGGAAAAACTAAGCGGTACAAAGAAAAAGATGGTTATGTATCTCACGATCTCGACTATATGGTCGGTGACATTCCAATTTTGCAATGCCGATGCCTTGGCTCCAAGCTCATTAATAATATTATAGAGAGCGGAAAACAAAATCTCACCTGGTTTTGAACAAAACTCTTTTCCATGATTTCCGTCCCACCTGTAAAAATTCAGAGCAAAAAAGACGGCATGAATTCAAAATCCATCTATCATGATTTCATGACCCAATGAAAAGAGCATGAGAAAATATATCATACTTTTCAACCAACATAATAAGATTCAATAGCTCCTCTCTTGAACCTTCAACATCAAAGAAGTCATCCACCACCGTGGCTAACATGCTGTTTTTCGCCCAAGAAATACGGGCATCGGACATTTCAGGAGGAAAAAGTGTAGCTGCGGTAGAGAAATAGCAATATGCCGTCGTCTGTCTGGCAAATTCAAGCTGATCTAATTTATTTTCTTTGACCCAACTGCTTGAAAAAAAAAAGCGAATTATATTGTTACGATATAATAATATATTTCTTAACCCCCATCATAAATTCGGGGTTTTGGTGGAGTGACCGTGACATTTATAATACACATTTAAGACAAAGCAGTAAGGATTGAGAAGTAAAATGAATGTGCGAACCTCAAAAGAGACTCAAGTTCTTTGCGGTATATAGGCTGAGAGAGATTGAATTCTGCAACTGCTACATTTAGGACATCTTTGGTGTTGAAACTGTGATTGCTGATTTAAGAAGGCAATAGTATCACTCAATTGCATAATAGAGAAAACTATAAAAAGACATCCTTTTCGATTACTATCTATTAAGAGAATCTTACAGATATGATGTCTTTAGAAGGGAAACTTAAGAGCATAATCAACCTGAAAGAATGGATCGATCCTTAATGTTTGATAGACTGATATACCGACCGGTATGACTGCTATACCGGCAAATATCATATCTTATAAATACAAATAATTTAACTCAATTGCAATGCACAAAATGAATTCAGTCTTAGAAGTTCAAGGCCGAACAATTACCTTCTGTAAAACTGCATTAAGTCCCTGAGTTACATTATTGGAGAGTTCGTCCTTTAGGTAACAACTTGACCAGGATGCTACTTGTTCTAGAACTGGTTCATTTGGTAGAATTTTGATTTGTGAAGCTTTGAATACCTCTAGAACGGCACTCGCATCCCTCAAATGTCCTCGAACTGAATCCTTGAAATGATTCACTTCATCAAATCGAGCTAATGCATCTGCATAACATTTGAACACATGAATTCTCATCTCTATTTAGTTTTTCTTTTGGAAAAAAAAAGGTGGAGAAATTGCAGGTATCATGAAGAAATAACCTGAAGAGAGATCGTATCCATTCATACGTAAAATCCGAAATGCCATCGCACATGTGGTCATATCTGAAGTGATTTCTTCATCATTATCTATCCAACATCTGTTAAATTGTCCAAGTCAAGTTTTTAGTGACGATAAAACAATAATGTTAGAATAGAAAAATATATCCCTCAAACCTCATCATAACTTCGGAAGTTTGATGAGGTGGCAGCGCAACCCAGGTTCCCACAAGTCACGTATTTAAAATGGATTAATTTTATTTTAAAAAAAAATCACACTAGTGCACATGAAAAGCCTAGGTCTCGGTCTATAAAGGGGTGCTGCTCAATTTAGGGATGCAAATGGAATCGGATACAGAGTGAATATAGGTGTTACCATTTCTATAACTGAGAGTCATTGATGGATTTGAATACATATACAAATAGTTATCGGAAATGAAAATTATTATCCATATTTGATAAAAGTCCAATACGGATACAAATATAAAATTAGCATTGGCAAAATTTACTCGATAAAGTCGAATATTACTATTTTTTGATATCGAAAACGGATACGGAAAGAATATAGCTATTACCATGTCCGTAGCCGAAGGCTATTGCCCGATGCGGATACGGTTATGAATAGTTATCGGAAATGAAAAGTGCTATCCTTATCTAATAAAATCCAAATACATAAATGGAGTCAACTTGGATTATTCGTATCCGTTTACTGCCCAAGCGCTCAACTTGAGGGGGTGTGTTAAAATATAAAAGAATATCTCTACATCATAACTTCGGAGTTTTGGTGCAGCGATTCGAACATTGTAAAGATAATAGAAATGTAGGAGTTCTTTGATCACTACCTGTATATCTTGTCCAAAATGCTCCTTATCTCAAAACTAAATCCACTAGAAATTCCGAATGTCTCGAGATTGTCAACAATGCAAAGTTGGGTATATATATCCAGAGGATATATAGTAGGAACTGTAAGGAAACCACCAATAGTTTGCTAACATCAGATACTGCACAAATAAAATTTCGGTCTTTCTTATATCATATCCCCGAATCTCAATTTACTTTCAAGGAATACCCCTAAATCTCGTTAGTTTTACAAGATTAAATCACCGTGATTACATTTCCACTCTTGTATTTTAGAAGCCTCAATGGCTATTCATTAATTTTAGTAGATCCTTTATATAAAAACAAAAGTGAGAATTCGGGGCTGATATAAGAAAACTCTAGATTTATCGTATGTTTTCGGACACACCTGAATTACCAAATTTCTGTAGGAGTGAATCTAAGTAATCGAAGGCTTTCTCGTTATGAGTATTGATTACTGCAGCAGCGGTGGTGGAAGGTGAATTAAAGAGCGAACCATTTCTTTTCTGATACTTCATTCTCTTTTGCCAGTCCTGCGATTTGCTTAATCCCTCGGCAACATATGCATGAAAAGCCATCTGAAGAGCCTCGAAGCGATCTAAAGATAAGGAAATGAATCACAGCATGCATGGATCTACTCCATTTTTATTATCAGCTAAAAATATGACATAAAGAATAACTGGGCAAGTTTTCTACTCAAAGTCATCGTCCTAGCTTTTTTGAGATCATGAAACAATAATTAATTGAGTCGACTATAAATCAGGATAAATAAATTCTTTGTAGATGTAATAAACATTCAACTGATTATAACCGTACCAAACAAACATGCTATAATTTCTGCTTTTCTAAGCTAAAATTTAGAAATTGCATATAAGCATCCTCTTGCAAGGATAAAATTCAAATAATGAGTGAATGAAACAAAATAAGGAAATAGATGTATACCTTTTCAGTTCCACATCTCTTATCGAAAGAATATCCTCTACATCGGATTGAAGCATGGGAAGATCCAAACCCATACCCATTGCATAATCAATCATACCAGGAAATATGATATTGAAGCCAATAGGAGACAACAAGTTCTTATCCATGATAGATGTGAAATTAGATCCAATATAGCGGAGTCCTGCATTATCAAGACCATATTCTCCTTTATAATGTCCATGTTGTGAACAACTGATTTACCCAAAAAACTTAAACTATTGGATTGTGGGTTAACTATATATATATATATATATATATATATATATATATATATATATAGAGAGAGAGAGAGAGAGAGAGAGAGAGAGATGTCAATGGAGGGAAGAGGCCATAGGAGGGAATTTCCTTCTATGACGTCGAAAAAATGAGCCCTCCATCGTGTTTTCCGACGATCGGCAGGCGCATTTTTTTGACGCGAGGAAATCCCCTCCTATGGCCTCATTTCTCCATTATTCTCATATACACACACACCATTGAAACTCAAAAGGAAGGGAGCCTCAAATTGAAATCCCAATTTGATTCTGAGCATGATAGGGAGTAAGAAATATTCTCATAATTTGGAGAAAATATTACATTTAATTATTTTTTAGTTCTAAATGTGAATCTTCTAAAATTCATGATTCGGTGTCATTTGGAACAATACCCCTTCTGACATGTTGTTGGCCAACGTTCCATCGCCCAAGTGCAAGTATGCAAGCCAATGTGGAAGAAAGCGTGTCTTTTATCAAGGAGGAGTCACTATGAGGAAGCCCCCATGAGCCGTCGTGATGTTGATTTTCTAAAATCCATTCTAAACACTTTGGGAAGCATGGCGAGTTTGGGGTGCTTGGAGAAGGGACCATGGCCACCCATGCGGTATCATAAGAAGAGACGGAAAGCTCGGACTTCAGTAATGCCTCCCTGATTCTATCCCTTTCTCCTTTCATGTTCTGCAACATAATTTGGTTGTGTCCAATAAAAACGATATTATGGTGGGATTTTGGACAGGTACTTTGAAGAAAGAGAATTTTTTCAACATGATACACTCATTTATTTCTTATAGTAGAAGCTTCTTGAGCATGTTTTGTAAAGGAAAAAAAATTACGTCCTTTTAATGGAAGCTTAATGTATTACTCAATGATCTGAATTTTGCAATTCTCATTTTATATTTTCAATGAAATGTTTTACCTGCGGCTAAGGTCACTACTGACCTTATCCATATTCCTCAAAGAAAATGTCAAATAAATCTAGATTCTCTTAAGAGTTTGAGTAATGATACTTCATACCTGCTCAGTTGGAAAGTTTACACTTTTATAGATCCTCGGTCCAAGATCCACACGTGCTATTTGAGCCGAACATGCACAAATACAAAGATCCATGTTAGCAAAATGGGAGAACAAGATGTCTGAGAAAACCTAATAAGTTCTCGGTACAAATGCTATTTCCATTTGAACCAAATATGCATCATACACAACAGTTGGTTGTAGGATAAATGTGACCATGAGTATCAAAGCAGTAAAGGTAGGACCAAAATGCTATGTTATGTTTGCTTCGTATTCTTGATCCCTAAATGTTTCCCATAACATTCGGCGTTTCACGGAGTGTCCCAGTTTCAGATATGTCTACAGCAAAGAAACAGACGTCTGAAGCCCAAGTTTCAGACGTCTGATCCATATTCGAAGACATGCACACAGAGAGTCGAGAGACGTCTCCTCTCTTGTTCTTCAGACATTAGCCAGCGCTCTGTTTTTTGGACAGACGTCTACGGTGCATTCATCGGACGTCTGAAGCCCAAGTTTTTGGGCAGACGTCTGTACTGTCTGTTTCAGACGTTTGTCGCACGATTGAGCCGAATCTTTGTTCTATGGGAAATTAGTTGTTTGATATTATCTGCCTAATACTATATATATTTTAGTATTTTGTAACTTTAGATCTGATAGCTTTTGAGACTCTTATTTGGAGAGAACCTTTTGTATTTCTGAGAGGAGGATAGGGTTTTGTGAGTGGGATATGTGAGATTTCATCCACCGTTTATAACACTCCATATTTGTTGATTAGTAAGGCTTCTCTTTCGTCCGTGATTTTTTCCGTAAGGGTTTTTCACGTAAATCTGGTGTCTTGTTTGGTTAATGCTCTTATTTTCATTACTTCTTTTTATTTGATTGCTTCTCTATATCGTTTGTTATTGCTTCGTGATCGTATTTACCGCAATAAACCGGTATCAGAGCTACTTTGTGTTTGAGAGATTTGGTGTTTTGTTTGAACCGTCAGGTTTTCGATCTCACAATCTAATTTTACGGTGGGTAACGACGTTTGTGTCCTCTTCCCCGTCTTCTTAGATGGTGATCTTGAAGTTTTAGGGTTTGTAAGTACTCAAGGTGTCTTCTTTTGATCCTACATTATGTCTCCAATGATTATGAAGTTCGATATTGAGAAGTTTGATGGGAATATGAGTTTTAGTCTATGGAAAGTTCGTATGATTGCCGTATTGACACAAAATAATTTGAAGAAGGCAATTCTTGGAAAAAATTCAAGGCCTTCCACTATGACGGAGGAAGCATGGGAGGAGTTGGATGAAAAGGCTCTCACGGCTATCTAATTATGTTTGAAAAACAAAGTTTTGCAAGAAGTTTTGATGGGGAAGACGGTGGTTGGTTTGTGGTTGAAGCTAGAGGAGTTATATTTGAAGAAATCTTTCACAAATCGACTCATGTTGAAGTAGCGTCTCTACACACTTCGTATGTCAATAGGCTATCCTATTAAATCTCACATCGGTGAGTTTAATTCAATCATTACAGATCTGGATAAAATCGATATTAAAATTGATGATGAAGATCAAGCACTTCTATTATTATATTCTCTGTCACCCCTTTATAAGCACTTTTGTGAAACCATGATCTATGGACGAGATACCATCTCGATCAAGGATGTCAAAGAAAATTTGATGAATAAGGAGAAGATCGACAAGGAGTTAACTTCTAAAGAAGGCGATGGTCAATTTTCAAACTTATTTGTTCATGAGCGAGCGGAGAAGAGAGATCTGGAAGGTAGCAAGAAGAAGTCAAGGTCGAAATCTAAGAATAAGAACTTGACTTACAACTATTGTACGAAGAAGGGGAACTTCAAAATCGATTGTTTCAAATTGCAGAACAAGCAGAAGTATGAAGACAATCAAAAGAAGGAGTCTTCAGTTGAAACTAGTATTACGGAAGGAGAAGAAGATCTACTTGTGGTTCTTGACAACATATATCGATCCAAGCATAAATGGATTATGGATTCGGGTTGTTCCTACACTATGTGTCCTAATAGGGATTTGTTCACAACCTATGAATATGTTAATGGTGGAGTGGTTTTGATGGACAACAATAGTTCGTATCGAACTATTGGCAAGGGGACGATCTAAATCAAGATGTTTGACGATATTGTGAGAACATTAGCCGAAATTAGACATGTACCTAACTTGAAAAAGAATCTCATCTCATTGGGTACACTCGACGTTAAGAGTTATAAGTTCTCCACTGAAGGTGGAGTTTTGAAAGTAACCAAAAGTGTTCTTATCGTTATGAAGGGCTTGAAAATTGGGTCCTTATATGTGTTGCAGGTTTCGACAACTACCGGGTCGGCGGCAGTTTCATCATCTAAATCTATGTCAGATTCAAATATTACCATATTATGGCACATAAGGCTCGGGCATATGAGAGAGAGGTATGGCCGAGTTATCGAAGCAGGGTCTACTTTGTGGTCAAAGTACATCAAAGATGGAGTTTTATGAGCATTGCATTTTTGGGAAGCATAAACGAGTTAGATTCAGTTCGGCGGTGCACAACATAAAAGATACTCTTGAATATATCCATTCGAATTTTTGGGGACCCTCTCAAGCTGCTTCCAAAGAAAGCGATGCAAATATCTACCAACTTTCATCGACGATTTTCCGAGAAAGGTTTGGGTCTAATTCTTGAAGTATAAGAGTGGTATGCTTCTTACGTTCAAAGAATGGAAGACGTTGATTGAGAAGCAGACATGCAAGCAGATCAAGAGAATAAGAACGGACAGCGGATTATAATTTTGTGGTGGTGATTTCAATGAATTCTGCAAAAAATGAAGGTATTGTTCGGCATCATACCGTTTTCCACACACCACAGCAAAACGGAGTCGCGGAGCATATGAATCGGACTCTTTTGGAGAAAGCACGATGCATGTTATCGAATGTAGGGCTCGGTAAGGAGTTTTGGATAGAGACGGTGAACATAGCATACTACGTGGGGAATCGATCACCTCATATATCACTTGGTAGTAAAACACCAAAGCAAGTATGGTTTAAGAAGCACGTCGATTATTCTATACTTAGAATGTTTGGTTGTCCGCATATGCACATTGTCGTGAAGATGAGTTAAATCCTCGAGCGAAGAAATGCATTTTTCTTGGATATGATACCGGGGTCAAAGGTTATAGGTTGTGGTGTTCAAATCCTAAGTCGCCAAACTTTATGATTACCAGAGATGTCATTTTTTACGAGTCTGCTATGTTGAAACCGAAGAACGCAAAATCTTCAATTCAAGACGATACTGGGTAGGACGAGCCGAGCGTTGAATTTGAAGTTAGTGAAAGCTCAGGTTCTCAGGAGATCTCTCCTTCACCATCTTCTGATGAAGAACGGTCCCAAGATGAGCAGTATCTACTCGCTCGAGACCGAAAACGAAGGGACATTAGACTGCCGTAGAGATATGGCTATGATGATCTGGTGGCGTATGTGCTGTCCGTTGCAGAGACAGTTGGTAGTAGCGAATTTATGAGTTATTAAGAAGCTATCTCATCCGATAAGTCGGCTCATTGGCTAGTCGCTATGATTGAAGAGATTGAGTCTTTTCACAAGAACCAAATATGAAAGCTCGTTAAACCCGAAGGAGGAAATAAAGTAGTTGGCTGCAAGTGGGTTTTCAAAAAGAAGGAAGGAGATCAAAGGGTTGTAGATACTTGATACAAGGCATGGTTGGTAGCTAAAGACTATTCGTAGGTTCGGAGAGTGGACTTCAATGAAGTATTTTCTCCTGTTGTAAAACGCACCTCTATTCGTGTCTTGATCGGTTTGGTAGCTATGCAAGATTTGGAGCTCGAGCAGCTTGATGTTAAGACCGCTGTAACACTCTAGTGTATTTATACGATATTTTATTTGGGTATTTTCCAATCTTGCAACAACTTCTTGTTTATTTTTGTTTTTGGGTGCGGATAATGCATTTGGTATCTGTGGTTAGTATCTGATCTGACCCGCATGCTTGAAACCCATTATGGTTCTAGATTACGTCGTATATTACTAGTACAGAGGATCCGTGCACAGCTAGGTTCTATATACATGTATAATATATTTGGTATCTGCATATCTTTTAATAATACAAATTATAACCAGATAATACATTTTAATATCTAGCATGGCCTGTTATCATACCCCATATCATATGTGTGCATCCATATATCGTGTTCATGTCCAGATTGTTAAAACAGACTCGTTTGGATCGCTACGTGTATTTACGTATATCCGTTCATGGGGGTGTGCATTTTATTTAACCGGATATCGTATCATGGTTTTGGCTGATACGTATATTATCTATATTTTAAAACTAGATTTTTAGAAGAGATCCGGATATTTTTCGGAGTATTTTGGTATTAGCTATATAATCCTAAAATATATATATTATAATATTTTTTATAATTATATAAACATATATATATATATATATTTATAATTAATATAATATATTCTCTCTCTCTCCGTCTCACAGCTCACTCTCTTTCCTCTCTCTTTCACTTTCTCACTCTCTACTATATATATATTTTAATTAACCTAATTTATTAAACAACTCATCTCTCCACTCTATCTTTCTCTCTTTCTCTGTGCCCGCGAAACCCAAACCCTAGCCTGCACCTATGTCCTCGCCTTCGCCGCCGACCTCCCCACAACCTCGTCACCACCACTTCCTCAACCTCCTCACGACCTCCGCCACCTCATCCCCGAGCAACCTTGCAATCCCGACCACGAACCCTGCAACCCCATCCCTGCACCCAAGAACCCTGCAACCGAACCCCAACATCCTTCATCGCCGATCACCACCACTTCGTCGTCGTTACCACCATCACCTCCTCATCCCTCTCCAACTCCCCGACACCACAAAACACCGCCAACCAACACCCTCGACAACCCCCCGATCTCAACAGCAACCCAAGAAACTTACTGCCCTCGCCGTCGACATCAGACCCGTCGCCGTCGCCTTCTCTCTTTCCTCTATCCTCTGTCCCCTGAACCCAGAGCCGACACCAGCAGCCATAATTCCCCATTCCTCTCCTTCTTCTTCTTCTTTCTTTCTTGCTTTCTTGATCGTCTCGCCGGAGTCGCACACGTCGCCGACGATCCGGACGACCCAGTCATCGTCGTCGTCCAGCGTAGTCACGTCGTTGATCAGCTAGGTCCAGTCCTGCACGCGCGTGGTTTGAATCGCGATATTTATCCAACGTCGAACGTGACGTACGTATCCCGACATGAGATCCGATCAGGCAAGTTTATCTTGCAACATGCTATATTACTATATCGATATCTATATGAATAAAAATAGTACATGTGTTTCATTATGCAGCAAATATTATAGTTTTACCGTTTTACAGTATCCGTTCGTATCCATACTGATAATCGCATATCTAGTTGCATGTCGGAACATCATGATATCACTATACTATATATTAGTACAACGTGTTATCTAGTTGTATCATACGTAGTCATGGACGTATAAAAAGTTATTGCAGATAGATACATGTGCATCCGTGCATTAACCGTGTTCCGATATTCGTTACAGTTTCACATTTGGGTATCTATTTGATACATATGCATCACATGATATGTTCACAACACACTATTTAACTTGTTACTTGGATCTACTTGCTAATACCAACAATCTTGACTTTTTGTCCTGACGGACATAACTTATTATCTGCATAGAAAAAACCTATACCTGCTTGATCCTGTGTTGGCATTAGATTTATATTGGCAATACCTGACTTGAACACAAACCTGGGGTAAAGGGGAAATCAAGAATGTAACCGAAACGTAACTCTAGAGGGTATTATTACATGTTTGCCGTTTTCCGGGCGTTACGGAAAAATTACCTGTTTGCCGTTTTTCCGGGCGTTACGGAATAATTACCTGTTTGCCGTTTTTCCGGACGTTACGGAATAATTACCTGTTTGTCGTTTTTCCGGACGTTACGGAATAGATCCTGTTACCGTGATCCCGTGGGGGATGAACGGGATATATTCTGTTGGGTTACGATGTAGATTACATTAATTGATTTAAAAAACTATTAGAATAAATAACCCAAAAGCACAGTTTTAGGGTATACATCACACATCACATACATATACATACCTCACTTTTTATATCTATGTTATTTATTTATATTCATGTATACCTATACTGTTACATCCTGGTTATTTCTGTTACTTTGATATTTATGACGCACTGTCGTCTGGGTTTTGCATGGCCCAGTTCCTCTATCTTTATCGCAGGCTGAACATGAGTACTTTAACAATCAAGCCGAGCAGTGAGGAATTGAACATGTGTTATTTAGAGATGTTTAGTTTAGTTTATTTTTCGCGGTTTTATTTCTTGATGTGAGCCCATATTGGGACGTGTATTCAGATGTTGTTTATTGGATCTTAATTCGTTTCCGCTTATGCATTTTTTTGATTCTATTTTCTGTGGCAAATGGTCATATATTAGATAGAATTTATATATTTTCTGTTCTTGGTATTCTATTGACACCCGTAATGTGATTGTGGAGAGATGTTTTCTAACCACAGGTAGCATGGTTGGCTCTGTCATATGCCATAGTTTGCGCACTTTGGGAAGCAGGGCGTGACAGGATTTGTTTGGTATCAGAGCCATAGGATTTAGGGTTAATCGAGTTTGGTTCTTTTGTATTTGGGTATTGAACCCAATACACTAACCAGAAAACCCGGAATTAGGAACATGTCCTGCCACATTACTATCTTGCCAGTCTTGAATCTATAGCTATCTTGTTTATTGAATTTTGTTTACCGTTGCTAATCCTCTTCAGTGTCTTGACTTCAGAATCATGGCAGATAGAGATTTGCGATCATACCAGAGGCGTGTTGATCACTTCGCATTGCTTGGAGTTATACGTGGAATGCTGGAAAACCAGAAGCGGCAAACCGAGCTTAACCAGCGGCAGGCCGAGGCTTTCCAGGAGAGTCTGCGAACAGTCCAGCAGTCCGTAGTTGCAGTTGCACCCAGGCCAGCATAGTGTGAGGGCACCGTGGCGGACTTTAGAAGGCTCGGTCCGTCCACATTTTCAGGATTGGAGGAGCCATTGCCAGCGGAGCAGGGCTAATTGGTATGGAGAATCTGCTCGTCGCTGTGCAGATTCCAGATGAGAAAAGGGTGGATGTAGTATGCATCCAATTGGTAGATTACGCTCGCGAGTGGTGGCTCGTAGAGGAGACCCGTCTGCCTAAACCGATCAGTTGGGAGACGTTTTCACGAAGTTTCTTGGAGAAGTTCTTTCCGCAATCTACTCGAGAAGAAATGGAAGAAAAGTTTATCAGCCTGAAGCAGAATGACGGATCTATTGATGCGCATGCGGCTGAGTGGACTCAGCTCAGTCGATTTGCGGGACCTTTGGTTGCCAACGATACAGATAGGGAACGAAGGTTTATGCGTAGCTTAGATGTGGAGATTCAGAGACACATTCCCAAGTTCTTAAGGCAGCCAGGGAGCAGCAGAGTTTATCGGTGAAGGCGAAGAGTACGTAACAGAAAGCCGGCGTAGTGCGGAAGCCGGCGTTTACGCCAAACCGAGCTCCTATACGCAGAGGCATTCCGGTGAACAAGCGAGGCATTGTACCCATGAAGAAGCCCGTTGTACCCGATCAGAAAGGAAGTGTGTTTTGTGTCTACTGCCCACGACCGGGCCATTTCCGAAGAGAATGTCAAAGGAGGCTTGGACTCTGTCTTGTTTGCGGATCAGCTGACCATACCATTAGTGCTTGCCCTTCAAAGTTACGATTGAGGGACGATATTCAGAAACCACCGCAGAAGCAGATTCAAAGACAGAAGCAGATTACTCAGGGGCCTAATCAAGCACGGGCCTTCACTTAGACTGCCGAGGAGGCCAAAGCTTCAGACGAAGTTGTTTCAGGTATCCTGCTCGTTCATAATTTTCCCGCATTGACATTATTTGATTCTGGTGCATACCATTGCTTTATTTCGTCCAAGTTTATTAGTGCACACTCGATTCCACACACGGCCCTGTCTAGTTGTTGGGACATACACACTGGGAATAGGAAAATTATATCTAGTAGCGAGTGCAAGGATTGTTCGATTGTTACATGCGGACGAGAGTTATTCGAGGATTTCTTGGTGAATGATACTGGCAGCTATGATGTTGTCTTGGGAATGGATTTTCTTGGCACTTTCCACGCCCACATCGATTGTAGGGCAAAGAAAGTGATTTTCCAGATTTCCGGACATCCGGAATTTATATTTTCAGGAGGTAGCAGATCCGTCGGGCCAGTCGAATTTAGGGCTAGGCTGACAAGTGTCGTTCTTTCGTCGATGGAAGTAGATAAGGAGGAAGCGCCAGCAGTAGTTCGAGAGTTTATGGATGTGTTCGAGGACATCTCGGGTTTACCACTAAAACGAGATGTGGAGTTCGCGATTGATTTTGTTCTTGGAGTAGTGCCGATTTCAAAGGCCTATTATCCAATGGCACTGGTGGAGTTAGAAGAGGTATAGAGACAGGTTACCAAATTGCTAGAGAAGGATTGGATTCGCAGCAGCAATTCACCCTGGGAAGCTCCGGTCCTTCTAGTCAATAAGAAGGATGACATGCGGAAGATGTGCATCGATTATCGAGAATTAAACCGGGTGACTATTAAGAAAAAATACATGATCCCTTCATCGGCGAATAATTCGATCAACACAGTGGTGCAAGGGTATTCTCGAAGCTAGATTTGCGATCCGGATATCATCAAGTTCAGGTGAAATCAGAAGATATCATCCGTGGAAAGTTAATGTAGTGTCGAATACTCTAAGTCGGTTGACAGCAATACGGTTGTTGACTGCATAGAAGGAGATTATAGCTGATTTTCAAAGATTCGAGTTGGAGATTGTACTTTCGCATTCTTCGGGACAGTTGATGCAATTGCAAGTACAGTCATTCTTGATCGATAACATTAAAGCAGCGCAGTCGCACGATCCAAGGTTGCAGAAGTTTCGAGAACAGGTTGAAACGGGACTTTGAACGGACTTATTAATTCATGAAAATGGTTTGTTACGATATGGGAGCCTTTTATGTATGCCTAAAAGAGATGTTCGTGAAGAAGTCATGAAGGAGGCTCATAGTTCCGCATATTCCGTACATCCGGGAGGCACAAAAATGTATCGAGATCTACGACAACATTTCTGGTGGAAAGGCATGAAAAGAGAGATTGCTCGCTACGTATCGAAGTGTTTGGTGTGTCGGCAAGTCAAGGCTGAATATCAACGGGCAGCTGGTTTATTGCAACCACTTCCTATTCCTCAATAGAAGTGGGAACATATAACCATGGATTTCGTGACAGCTTCATCACGAAGTCCAAAAGGCAATAATGCAGTTTGGGTGATTATTGATCGATTGACCAAGGCAGCTCATTTTATACCGGTTTGAGTTGGTCAGTCGACGAAAGGTTTAGCAGAGCGGTACATGCAGGAGATTGTGAGATTGTATGGAGTACCTGTGAGCATCGTTTCCGATCGTGATACCTGATTTTTATCGCACTTTTGGAGGAGTCTACAGGAAAGTTTGGGGACTCGATTGAAGTTTAGCACAGCCTATCATCCTCAGATAAATGGTCGGTCTGAAAGAACGATCCAAACTCTTGAAGATATGTTGAGAGCATGCATGTTAGATTTCAAGGGTTCATGGGAGGATCATTTACATTTGGTGGAGTTTTCTTATAATAATATTTTTCAGGCGACTATACAGATGGCTCCATTCGAAGCATTATATGGTCGTAAGTGTCGCTCGCCCGTCTGTTGGGACGATATTGGAGAAAGAAGATTATTGGGACCGGATCTTATTGTGCAAACAGTGGAGAAAATCAACGTGATCCATAATCATATGAAGGTGACACAAGATCGACAGAAAAGTTGGACCGATACAGGACGAAGACCTCTGGAGTTCGCAGTTGGCCATCTTGTATTCCTGAAGATATCATCGACCAGAGGAGTGATCCGGTTTGGTATTCGAGGCAAGGTTAGTCCTCGATTCGTGGGGCCTTTCGATATTATCGAGCGCGTTGGAGAAGTAGCTTATCGATTGGCTTTACCACCATCCTTGGCGAGTGTTCACAACGTATTTCATGTATCTCAACTTCACAAGTATGTTCCAGATGAGACGCACGTCCTAAATCACTCGGAGCTGACTGTAAGGGATGACTTAACATATGAAGAACGACTGATGGCGATTGTGGATCGAAGAGAAAAGGTCCTCAAGAACAAGGTTATCCCTCTAGTACTTATTTCATAGGGGAATCGTTCGCACGGAGAATCTACTTGGGAACGAGAAGACGAGATCCGACAGAAGTTACCACACCACTTTTCTTAGATTCATGTTTTCTTGTCTTTTCTTGTTCCGGGAATTTCGAGAACGAATTCTTTTGTAGTTGGGTATAATGTAACACCCTACTGCATTTATACGATATTTTATTTGGGTATTTTTCAATCTTGCGACACTTTCTTGTTTATTATTGTTTTTGGGTGCGGATAATGCATTTGGTATCTATGATTAGAATCCGACTCGACCCGCATGCTTGAAACCCATTATGGTTCTAAATTACGTCGTATATTACTAGTATAGGGGATCCGTGCACAGCTAGATTCTATATACATGTATAATATATTTGGTGTCTGCATATCTTTTAATGATACAAATTATAACCAGATAATATATTTTAATATCTAGCATGGCCTGTTATCATACCCCATATCATATGTATGCATCCATACATCGTGTTCATGTGTAGATTGTTAAAACAGACTCGTTTGGATCGCTACGTGTATTTACGTATATCCGTTCTTGCGGGTATGCATTTTATTTAACCGGATATCGAATCATGGTTTTGGGTGATACGTATATTATCCATATTTTAAAACTAGATTTTTAGAAGAGACCCAGGTATTTTTCGGAGTATTTTGGTATTAGCAATATAATCCTAGAATATATAAATTATAATATTTTTTATAATCCTATACTAACAGTTAACAGTTAATATATATATATATATATATATATATATTCATTCTCCGTCTCACAACTCACTCTTTTCTCTCTCTTTCACACACACTCTCTCTACTATATATATATATATATTTTAATTAACCTAATTTATTAAACAACTCATCTCTCCTCTCTTTCTTTCTCTCCTTCTTCTATGTGCCTGCGAAACCCAAACCCTAGCCTGCACCCACGTTCTCGCCTTCGCCGCCGATCTCCCCACAACCTCGTCATCACCACCTCCTCACGACCTCCACCACCTCATCCCCGAGCAACCTCGCAACCCCGACCACGACCCCTGCAACCCCATCCCTGCACCTAAGAACCCTGCAACCGAACCCCAACATCCCTCATCGCCGATCACCACCACCTTGTCGTCGTCACCACCGTCACCTCCTCATCCCTCTCCAACTCCCCGACACCATAAACCACCGCCAAACAACACCCTCGACAACTCCCCGACCTCAACAGCAACCCAAGAAACTTACTGCCCTCGCCGTCGACAGCAGCCCCGTCGCCGTTGCATTCTCCCCTTTCCTCTATCCTCTGAACCCAGAGCCGGCACCAGCAGCCACAACCCCCCATTCCTCTCCTTCCTCTTTCTTTCTTGCTTTCTTGATCGTCTTTGTTCCCGCCAAAAATTTCTGCGCAAAAGAGCCAAAGGTATTAAATGGCAGCGATACGCTTAAGAAAATGCAAACCAGTATTTTCCGGGCTGTATTTTGATAAACTCCCGAATGATAATCGGTTAAATTCTGATGGTATCGAAAGCTTCTAGAAATATCCTTCGATTTGATATATTATGGACCGCATAATTCATCCGGAATCAAAAGTATGAGCAAATATGTTATGCACGTGTAATCTAAGTAATGCTCTACTACATAGGGGATATATTTTTAGTTCCACATCGGGAAAAAGAGAGATCCCTTCTCTACCACTCCCCTATAAATAACAGAGGATACCTCTTAGAAAAGGGAGGATTAAATCCTCAAAGGAGCTTAGTTATCCATAGGAACTTAGTTCTCCAAGTTAGGGCCTTAGCTATCCCCCCAAAATGCGCATATACGCAAGCGCCATGTGCGCTACGTGCAATGCATGTGCGCCCGCCACATGCGCACCATGTGCAACGCACGTGCGCCCGCCACGTGCGCACCACGTGCGAGAATTCAATCCTCACGGGAGCTTAGTTCTCCATATGAGCTTAGTTCTCCAAATTAGGGCCTTAGCCGCCCCCATGATGCGCAAGCGCCACATGCACATCATGTGCAACGCACGTGCGCCCACCAAATACGCAACACGTGCGACGCTCATGCGCCCGCGCCGTGCGTAACACGTGAGGCGCACGTGCGCCCACATACGTGAACGCAAAGAAGCCTTTTTCAGCAGTTAAGAGTTTAAGCTCCAACCTGTTCTTCCCTCCTGATGAGTGGGACATGATTCAAAGGGTACATCCTTCTACACCTTCGATATATGGCGCTGTAATCTCTCAGTGTGTTCGGAGAGATGGTGGATCCCAACCACTAGTGATCCCTCTTTCCAAATATGAAGAGGAACCCCCCATAAGCTCAAAAAAAGAGAGAGCTTCGAAAGAACAGAGAATTAAATTCTCGGGGAAGAACTCTCTTCTAGGAAATTTTAGGTAAATAAGAGTAGATAAAGATCCTGTGGATCATTCAAAAAAAAAGAGAGGGAGTTCAGGAGTGCTTAGCACTCAGTGGGCGGCACTCAGCGCCCCGCGCCCCATGTGTTGGGATTCCCTAGCACCCTACTGGGTTTTCATAGCAACTACCATGCCATATTTAAAAATTCTAAGGTGCTAATCAATCCTAAGCTAGGATCAAGCTAAAGTAAATAGACAAAATGAAACATGTAATCTACCATTACAAGTAGTGAGCGAGGAATACAACATTTGTAGACCGGTCCTTCACTTCTAAAGCTCCGTGTTGACGTCCCTTCACTGCGATCATGAATCTCCCGAACTCTAGTATGGGTTCTCTCGGAGAAATGAACAAGCTTGCTCGTAGTCTTCGAGGCCGAAAATGATCTATGTCGAGGAGACTCAAACTCAAGCTAACCCTTCACTAGGTCATGAACTTTATGAAGAGAACGCCCTATAATACCCAAGCAAGTGTATAGGATGATGAAATAGAAAGTGGGCTCACTTTAGATTTTAGTTTCTTACTCATTTTCACCATTTTCCAAAAACCTAGAAAGCATTTGGGTTTAGATGAAGAAGAAGAAAAATGAACTAAAGAAAATCAAGTAGTGAATCAGGCAACGATGGGTGAGTTAATATCATATATTAAACCCTTGTAGAGACTTAACCATATGTTAGGATAATGGTTAGGTTAGTAAATATCTTAAGCAAGACAAATTAGTTGACTTAGTCAATGGATTCTACAAGCTTCTCCAAGCTTCATCCATAAACTAATTTCCAACTAATTTGATTAACTTAAAATAAATAAAACCCTCCATTATCATATAACATGGTGTGAGTCTCATACACCCATGTTGCATGTGGCATCTAGCATGACACAAACATGTACACAAGTATATATCATATATACACTTAATGCACAATCAAGTGAGAAAACAATCTTAAGTGAGCCAATACTAGTTAATGTAATATAATATATCAAATATATAATTATACATTAAATCATTAAATCAGCACTTGATTTAATGATCCGGTCATATTACATATAACCGACTAATATCATGTGTATCAATTTATCGAATCAACACTTGATTCGATAACCCGGCTATATTGCATATAACCGACCGATGATACAAATCGCAAGAATAGAATACGGTATCACATACGCGTAATGATCTCGGTCCCGCACATCTCATATGTACTCCTACTCCGTTTCGTCTAAATCAGGAAACCTCTGTGTAGGACTCTAAAGACCCGTCAATACGCCGGCAGTGGGTGATGATCATATCAAACACCCACAAGCCGCAAGAGGCGTGCTAAACGTAACGGCCACCCGGGTATTGAGCGATCAGAAGATCAACAAGCAAGCCTGCTCATACTCCTGCGAATCCAATCAGTAACACTTACCGTACAGTCCGGTCTATTCGTCTGATATGTCGCATATCTCGTCTAGGGATGGTAAACGTCAGACCCCAGTAACTCGATAAGTCGTGCCGATGTGAGGCTTATAACGGGTCGAGAAACTAGTGGTAACACTTACCAGTAAATCTCTGAAACAGCCCTGGCCAGGGACTTCCTATTATAGCCAATCGAGCACAGCGCAACACCAACCCCCAATACCGGGAGAGACGAATCCCCTCCTATCGCTCATTGTCTCCATGTGACTCGGGACTGTACCCAAAAACCACCGTTTTGCACGTTCTCATGAACGTGGTAAGATGGAAATCAAAGCACAATGGGAATCACACAAGACTCTATGACGATTTCGGGTCGACAGACTAACCTGTACCAGTGTCACCAGAGAACTGCCATCTGACGTGAGGTATAATACCATCTGGGAGTTCTTGGTGAGTCCGTCCAGTGTATCCAGTCTCCACTGAGCACCCGTATATCATCTCTGATGTCAAACACCAATGGATATGGGATCATCCATCGCCCATCTACATGGGTCGAGAAGCTATACGCTAGTCTACTCTGGTATATCGATGCCCCGTCTCGATACACCCACGACTAGGGACATTAAAGGATGTACTAACAAACTACCTTTGTCCCACTAGTATGATCTCCATCATAATCTAGGTAGTCAAGTACGCATCCTAAGGGCTTTACCAACATATAACAGAGAGACAATCAGTGTACATGTTAAGATAAAGAGTAACCGATAGCATATTATCATGTCGAGCAAGAAAGTCCTCCCTATATATGTCCAAGCATCCACTACAATATATATCTCATGTACAATAATGTCCTCTAGGGCCATCATATAGCAGTGGTTGTAGTATCTCATACTCAACCATCCCATAAAAGTCTCTCTCTGGGAAAAGTCCTTTGTGAGTGGATCCGCCGTGTTTTCCTCTGAGTCTACTCTCCTAATCTCGATCCCCTGGAGATCAACCATCTCCATGATCAGGTGATACTGCCTTAGAATCTGTCTGGGTCACTGATGGGACGGGGGTTCCTAGGCCTAAGCCACAACTCCATTGTCACACAATGGTAGGAACGAAGTTCATCTCATGAACTAATATACACCCAGACTGCCTCTTTAATAGCGATGTATCTAGCCTTTATCGTCTAGTTTGCCACGGTATCCAACTTGGAACTCTTCCAACATACCGTCCCTACACTGAGGGTAAAGACAATGCCTGTGACTGACATTCAGTCGATCTTACCACCCTGGAAACTATCCAGTGATTCTTCTCAGGACCGATTGATACCATCTCACTACACCTAGTGAGAATCCTAACATCCACTTAGACCTATCTCATAGATCCAAAATCCAGGATTTAGGAGGTATCACCTTGATCCTATATGGAGAATCCTTTTGATAAGAGGAGATTGATCGAGCGTAGCATAGGAAACACCTTTCCTATTAAGTGTATGTCATCCACGTACAATACGAGGATGACCACATTACTCCCTACTACCTTTTTGTATATACAAGGTTCATCTACCATTTTGATGAAGTCAAACGATTTGACTACGACATCAAAACAGATGTTCCAACTCCGCGATGCCTGCTTTAACCTGTAAAGCAATTTGCACATGTTTCTGCTGCTCCCATTGTCTACGAAGCCCTCTGGCTGTGTACTTATAGACGCTCTTTTCTAAATCAATATTTAGAAAAGCAGTGATGACACCCAACCACCAGATATCATAGTCATGGTATGTAGCAATGGCAAGTAGGATCCGTATGGACTTAAGCATAGCTTTAGGAGAAAAGGTTTTATCATAATCCACACCTGGTCAATGACGAAAAAATTTTACAACTAGTCTAGCTTTGAAAGTCTCAACTTTTTCATGTACACCAAGTAATCTTCTCAAGATATACTTACTCCTGATTGGGATTTAACCCTTCAGATATAGCAATCAAAGTCCATACTTTGTTGGTGTATATGGATTCCATCTCAGATCGCTTAGCATCCAGCCATTCTTACAGAGTCCCCACTCTTGATGGCCTGCTCGAAACTAGTTGGATCATCATCTCATGATGCAATCCTCGCTCCCACTGTCATAGAGAAAACCGAAGTATCTCTCAGGCGGATAAGGAACCCTACCAGATCGGCGGAGAGGCTGAGGTTCGTCGGGAGCTATTGAATCCTCCGGTTCTACTAAATCGTCAGCTGTAGTTTGTATAGCTGGAACTCCTTCTAGTTCTATCTCATGACCACAAATTTGTTTCCAAAACAAATTCCTTTTCTAAAAAGGTGGCATGCCGAGAAATAAAACACCTTTTGTTCCTCGGTGTGATAGAAAATATTCCCTTGCGAATGCTTGAGATATCCAATAAACTTTCACAGAACTGACCTTGTCTCGAGCTTGTCCGGATTTTGCTTTTAGATATAGGCCGGACAACCCCAAATCTTAACTTATTTAAGAGATGGGCTCTTCCCGTACCATATCACATATGGAGTGGTAGGCACCTGATTTGGCTGGAACCCTATTCAATAGGTATGCAGCTTCACAAGTGCATAAACCCCAAAAGGAAATAGGCAACTCAGTAGTACTCATCATAGAGTGCACCATATCTAATAGGGCGTGATTGCTCCGCCCCGATACACTGACGTGCTGTGGTGTATACGGAGGAGTAATGCTGAGAGAGAATCTCATTCTCCTTTAGAATAGTCCAGGAATTCCATGCACAAGTATTCTATTCCCTGATCACATCATAGGACATAATACTTATACCCGGTTTTGGTTCTCTACTTCTGACTTATATTCTATGAATTTTTCAAAAGCTTCAGACTTATGTTTCAACAGGAACATATGTCCGAATCTTAGGAGATCATCAATGAATGTAATGAAGTACAAAGAACCAGTCCTGGCATGTGTAGACAGGGGACCACATACATCATCACGTAGCAGTCCCAAGAGTTCACTAACTCTTTTTCTGTTTCTAAGAAACGGAGCTATGGTCATTTTATCTCTGTGACATGACTGTCAAGTTTCACAAGATGTAAATTCAAACTGATTTAAATATGCATCTAAATGTAACTTAGCTAGTCGGGTCACATTGATATGATCTAGTTTACAATGCCTCAAGAAGCATTCGTTCATTTCTGAACTCTTCCTCTTGTGTGTGTTCTGTACGTTGAGAACTGTAGTTTGATTTAGAACGTATATGCTTTTAGATAACGTGTCTGAACCGATCAACTCTTGATATAGGAAATGTTCAAAACATTATCCAACAATACAAAATTATATCCTTCTTTACTAAATAAAGAGACTGATATGATGTTGTATATCAGGTTCGGTATCTAATAACATTCGTTCAGAATCAATGTATTTGATAACACAGGATGATAACTGCCAACACTTTGGCTGCAACAATTGCACCGTTTCCAATTCTTGAAACTTTAGCACCCGTTCTCAGTTCTCTACCTATCTGTAGCCCATGTAACAGATTACATATGTGGGATCCTGATCCGGTATCTCATACCCAGGACATAGAGGATACTGAGAAACAGTTCTCTGTAATGAACACACCCGAAAAAGATGCATCATCATGCACTTTCTTCGTTTGGGCGGCACGGGAATCCTGGTAATCCCCTATTTCCTGCTCGGTCTTATAACAATTATAAATTGGAGTGGGACCAACGTTCCCCAGCTCAGTATAACAAGCGGGTTCAGTCAATGCATCCATATTATTATCTTGATTAAGGCGTGACATGTTCGCTACCTGGAGAGAGAGAAAAGAAAACACTCTGCGTGCGCTCTTGCAAGATTAGATTGGTTATTATTTTATCTAATCAGGATGGCTCCCACTGTTTTTATCAAATCTTCCTCCAAACCCTAAACGGAAAGACTAGCCGGGATTAATTACACCCTACAATTTCGCCAATCTTTCAGCCAGGCCAGTGCCGGTATTTTGAGGGAGGTTCCCCGTGCTTTCGCACGGACCTAATTAAAGTAAACCTCGTTTTCCCAGGGACGTAACCTCGTTGACACCTTTCTAGACATCTACTTGATCAGCTAATTGTAATGTATAAAACTCTCTCAGGAGTAACAATTACTCACAGTGGGTATCAGGATCCAATTATCTCATAGAAGGTATGCAATCTCATTGCAAACTTCAACACTTGAAATTCCCGATAATATTTTGCCCCTAGCATCCTATGACCTTGACGAAAGCCAACAAACCATAGGCTGCTAGTCAAGTTCAACCCGTACATTTCTTGATTGAATTAAACCCACCCGCACGACCCTTGACGAAAGCCAACAAAGTCGCACGACTACCCTAACTCAATCGCATCATATGCTTTTGCAGATAAGTATAAATAGCTACCGTACACTACGCCTTGACGAAAGTCAACAAACGTAGCACGAATACTATGAAGTACTTATCTGAAATGACGGAGGGCTACGACAGGTTTTTAAGAAAACCTTTTGCGTAATGAACTTGATATCGTTGTAAAATCGAGTGATTTTGAAAATGAGTGTTTTTGAGGCTTTTACTAATTTTGCTAAAGAGATCACTCCCGGTGAAGGGATCTCGGCTCTTTCCTCATCGAATGAGGTGCAGGATATTCAAAATACCACTATGCAAAGCAAGAACTAGAAAAGCAATCAAAAGACGAAACCGAGGGTTGTAGCATCTGCCAGTTATTGTTAAAGAGGTCACTCCCGATGAAGGGATCTCGGCTCTTTCCTTATCGAATAAGGTGTTGGATATTCTACAAGGAATACCGCAATGCAAAGCAACAACTAGAGCTACCTGTTTTTGAAAAATTCGATTCCACAACATCATTAGGTTTATTTTCTTTCATTAATCTCATTAATGAAGTCCCATCATTTTAAGTTACCTAAACATCACAGATAAATACAACGTACGCTTATGCCATCCGCATTCGCCTCGATGTTCCGTCATGCACCATTAGGTTAGGTAACTAACGGCAGAGCGGGACAGGGCTAGCGGGGGTGTAAAACATAAGCAACGTCTATATAATATATCATATATACTATATACAGTATCTATCTCAACATATCAAATGATCACACCACAGATATCGCAGCAGAAAACAATATATGAAATATTGGATATACTAGGATTTCCGAGTTTTAATTTAAGCCTGTATAAAACATGAATTCCACGATCGTGATGAATAGCCAAACCCACATCCCCAGACCCCTACGAGAGCGGCAAGCAACCCTACCAATTCTAGAGTTAGTAGACCCGGACTCGACGCCTCGAGATGGTCTCCCACTAGACTCTAGAACCCGGTTACTTGTGCTCCCCTCCTTGGGTCTATCCTAATGCGGAAAAGTAAATAATATACAACGGTGACATCTTCCTCAACCCGGAAGTGCCCCAATAAAAGAATATTACATACATTGAATTTTACATGAATGAAAATAAAAACTCTTATCTCATATAAAACCCCCGGCTATTCAAAACACGACGATCCAATATAATATATACAGCAACACATAACATCACATGTCATCAACGTAAGTAAATATGTGTATCTCAATTGTCGTTGACATATAGCAACGAAACCGACGATACACCACATATTACACTTACGGTCGCAGAAAAGAAGGTGAAAAACTACAACAATTGGAATCCGCACTGCTCTTAGACATCATAAACCCGGAATATCACATATTCTTGATTTCATTCCTAACAATGCAAATTATACATTTAGGTCTCAATCATGAAAACACTTTTCAAAGGAAGTCGGGTAATTCAACAAGATTCTCGATTCCGTCCGAGGCCGAAATGTTAAACTTGCATGCAACTAGATAGATTCCAATTATTGTATCCCATCACATGATATCCAGACGTTAAACTTTTCGATCGATCCATCAAAGTCCCACAATTTCCCGACAGCTCAACACTTGAGCACAGTTTTAATAATACCCGGAACATGCCACGGTACCTATGGACCAACCGTAGAAGGGCAAACCCAAGCCTCATTAATGGCACCACAGAACTGCCACAAACCCTAAGGTTCAAAGCGGTTCCATAGTCATTATGTCGAGCTAGGGTTTTATTCTTCTAGAGGGTCCACAGAATTACTTGCATGTTTTTCCGAATACGTTAAACTTGGAAAAATGGGTTTTTGACATTCGATCGAATTTTTTAACTTCGTCTAGACAATATGTGAAAACCCAAATACAATGTTAAACTACGAATACGAAACATTCCGAATTGCTTATAGTGTAAGATTACATCTAATGCAAAATTAGCAAAAACAAACAACACCTGAAACATCAAAACCAAGTCTCTGGAAAACCCTGCAAATTTCAAGCAAATCCAAAACTTTTTGGCCGACCACCATACACATGATCTCGGCCAAAAACCGAGCTCACCCCCTGAATTTTGCATGGTGTTCATGTTGCATCCCATACAACACTCTGCACTTGTTTTAAAAAAATTTTGAGGTCATTTAAAAATCGACAGAACCTAGCATTCGGTGTTTCAAGTTTCGGAGTAGTTTTGGTTTCGTAATCTAACAAACACTGTCTAATACTCTAGCCCGGCTCTGATACCACTGTTGGGATTCCTTAGCATCCTACTGGGTTTTCACAGCAACTACCATGCCATATTTAAAAATTCTAAGGTGCTAATCAATCCTAAGTTAGGATCACGTTAAAGTAAATAGACAAAATGAAACATGTAATCTACCATTACAAGTAGTGAGCGAGGAATACAACCTTTGTAGACCGGTCCTTCACTTCTAAAGCTCCGTGTTGACGTCCCTTCGCTGCGATCATGGATCTCCCAAACTCTAGTATGGGTTCTCTCAGAGAAATTAACAAGCTTGCTCGTAGTTTTCGAGGCCGAAGATGATCTACGTCGAGGAAACTCAAACTCAAGCTAATCCTTCACTAGGTCATGAACATTGTGAAGAGAACACCCTATAATACCCAAGCAAGTGTATAGGATGATGAAATAGGAAGTAGGCTCACTTTATATTTTAGTTTCTCACTCATTTTCACCATTTTCCAAAAACCTAGAAAGCTTTTGGGTTTAGATGAAGAAGAAGAAAAAGAATGAACTAAAGAAAATCAAGTGGTGAATCAGGCAACCATGGGTGAGTTAATATCATATATTAAACCCTTGTAGAGACTTAACCATGTGTTAGGATAATGGTTAGGTTAGTAAATATCTTAAGCAAGACAAATTAGTTGACTTAGTCAATGGATTCTACAAGCTTCTTCAAGCTTCACCCATAAACTAATTTCCAACTAATTTGATTAACTTAAAATAAATAAAACCCTCCATTATCATATAACATGGTGTGAGTCTCATACACCCATGTTGCATGTGGCATCTAGCACGACACAAACATGTACACAAGTATATATCATATATACACTTAATGCACAATCAAGTGAGAAAACAATCTTAAGTGAGCCAATACTAATTAATGTAATGTAATATATCAAATATATAATTATGCATTAAATCATTAAATCAACACCTGATTTAATGATCCGGTCATATTATATATAACCGACTAATATCATGTGTATCAATTTATCAAATCAACACTTGATTCAATAACCCGGCTATATTGCATATAACCGACCGATTATACAAATCGCGAGAATAGAATACGGTATCACATACGCGTATTGATCTCGGTCCCGCACATATCTCATATGTGCTCCTACTCCGTTTCGCCTGAGTCAGGAAACCTCTGTGCAGGACTCTAAAGACTCGTCAATACGCCGGCAGTGGGTGATGATCATATCAAACATCCACAAACCGCAAGAGGCGTGCTAAACGTAACGGCCACCCGGGTATTGAACGATCAGAAGATCAACAAGCAAGCCTGCTCATACTCCTGCGAATCCAATCAGTAACACTTACCGTACAGTCCGGTCTCTTCGTTTGATATGTCGCATATCTCGTCTAGGGGTGGTAAACGTCAGACCCCAGTAACTCGATAAGTCGTGCCGATGTGAGGCTCATAACGGGTCAAGAAACTACTGGTAACACTTACCAGTAAATCTCTGAAACAGCCCTGGCCAGGGACTTCCTGTTATAGCCAATCGAGCATAGCGCGGCATCAACCCCCAATACCGGGAGAGACGAATCCCCTCCTATCGCTCATTGTCTCCATGTGACTCGGGACTGTACCCAAAAACCACCGTTTTGCACGTTCTCATGAACGTAGTAAGGTGGAAATCAAAGCACAGTAGGAATCACACAAGACTCTATGACGATCTCGGGTCGGGCTAACCTGTACCAATGTCACCAGAGAACTACCATCTGACGTGAGGTATAATACCATCTGGGAGTTCTCGGCGAGTCCGTCCAGTGTACCCAATCTCCACTGAGCACCCGTATGTCATCTCTGATGTCAAACACCAATAGATATGGGATCATCCATCGCTCATCTACATGGGTCGAGAAGCTATATGCTAGTCTACTCTGGTATATTGATGCCCCGTCTCGATACACCCATGACTAGGGACATTAAAGGATGTACTCACAGACTACCTTTGTCCCACTAGTATGATCTCCATCATAATCTAGGTAGTCAAGTAGGCATCCTAAGGGCTTTACCAACATGTAACAGAGAGACAATCAGTGTACATGTTAAGATAAAAAGTAACCAGATAGCATACTATCATGTCGAGCAAGAAAGTCCTTCCTATATATGTCCAAGCACCCACTACAATATACATCTCATGTACAGTAATGGCCTTTAGGGTATACATATAACTAACACCGTGTGCCTCTCACGTGGACGCTACAAAAAAACTCAGGAGTGCTTAGCACTCAATGGGCGGCGCTCAGCGCCCAGTGCCCTACGTGCCTCTCATGTGGGCGGTATAAAAGAACTCAGGAGTGCTTAGCACTCAGTGGGCGGCGCTTACCGCCCAGCGCCCCACGTGCCTCTCACGTGGGCGCTACAAAAGAACTAAAGAGTGCTTAGCATTCAGTAGGTGGCGCTCAGCGCATCATGTGCCCCCCACGTGGGCACCACTAAATAAGGAGTGCTTAGCACTCAATAAGCGGCGCTCAGCGCGTAGCGTCTCACGTGCCCCTCACATGGACGCCTCAGAACTCAGGAGCGCTTAGCACTCAGTGGGCGGCGCCCTAGCGCCCAGCGTCCCACGTGACTTTCACATAGGCGCCACAGAATGAAAGTGCTTGGCACCCATTAGGCAACGCCTAGCGCCTAGCTCCTCGCGTGCTTCGCACGTAGGCGCCATAAAGAGTGTTTAGCATTCCATATAAAGATAAAAAGGGGAAAAGTGTTTAACACTTATTGGGCAATCCCCATGACTAAAAGCCTACATGATTATATGTGAGCGTCGGGACTTATATAAGTGCTCAACCCTTTTTGTACAAAAAGGGGACTAATCATACAGAGCCCAACAAGTGCTTGGCACTTTTTAAAAAGATACTGAATGGACCAAGCCCAAATTGGCTAGGTCCCCTCGAGGATAGAACCTCCTTGATTCAGACCATCCGAGCCCATGTGCTCATGACTTTCCAAGCTGACCTTAGTCCCAAATACGACTATTGATCTTCCAACTGATGATATCCAAAACGGTACTCATCCCACATTCTCCCGAGGAAATCTTAGTCTTAAAATATGACTAATGATTTCCGGGTTTACCACTAACTCCTTTTTCCCTCAAATACGGGAATCGGTTCAAAGGTACATCTCTATATACCTCTGATATATGTCGTTGTAATTTCTCAACGTCTTCAGAGAGGTGGCGGGTCCCGAAAACCAACAATTCTTTGGTGCACTTCCAAACTGACGTGCACACCTCAAATCAAACCGCACCCCAAACTGGGTGCATCCCAAATCATCGATGTTCATCCCGTCACGTAACAAATACACGTGCACGCAAGATGGACAACGGACCGAGACGTCCTTAAACTAAAATCCCACCACCAAAATAGTGATCAACGGACCGAGACGTTCTTAAATTAAAATCTCACCTCCAAAATGGTGATCAACGGACCGAAACGTTCTTAAACTAACCGTTGTCTCCAAAATGGCAACGGACCAAGACGTATTTAAACTAAAATCTCACCCCTAAAATGGTAATCAACGGACCGAGACGTTCTTAAACTAAAATCTCACCTCCAAAATGGTGATCAACGGACCGAGACGTCCTTAAACTAAAACCTCACCTCAACAGACTGAGATGTCCTCAAACTAAAACTTCGCATCCAAATGGCGATAACGGACCGAAACGTCCTTAAACTAAAACAACTAAGCCAAAATGCTCTTTTGTTGAATCTGAAGCAAAAAATGATCCTAAGACCTTGTTATGTAGATCTTAGTCTCAAATTGGATTAACGTATCCTTAACAAAAAAAAACCAGTTGAGCTCCAAATGTTCATATGTTTAAGTCGATCTTAATCTCAAACCAGATTAACGATCCTTAAATCAACCCAAGCCCAAATCTAAAATATACGGATTTGGACTAATCCGCCCCTTACGGGCGATAACATAAATTAGTCTCCGTATACAATCCACGGGCAACCAAAAAAAGTAAAAACACACACGACACGAAGTGAACTTCCGGAGCCGAAGAAAGTGGTTATCGCGATGCGATAACGTAATTAACTGCAGGGGCTTGGGCCTGCAAGGAAGAGCGTTCCCACAATCAAAAACCCCTCACAAACGAGGGGGAATCTGAAGAAATCTGCTACAACGGCCGCAACCGTCCAAACCTCCGATACACGGTGCTATAAATCAACTTGGCATCTTCGAAGAGGTGGAAGGATAAATCCAAATAGCATCTGCCCCCAAAATTCAGGCCAGACGTCCTAACGTCCCGGTCACGTCTTTCGGCGGTGAACAGATTCTGGCACGCCCGGTAGGACCTTTTCCTCTTTCCACTCCACACTTCATGTGTCGTGTTTCGCGAACAAAAATCGCGGTTTGCTATGGTTGATCTTGAATTCGAGGTACTAAGATTTGGTGTCTTGTTTCTGTGCAGAAAGAAAAAGTGAACATCAATGGCTTCCAGCTGCACAAACTGCAACAGCAACTCCCTCTTTTCCCCAACTGGAGGAGTGACATGTGGGCCTAATGTGGCCTCCATCTTTTCAATGCCGGTGGGGCAGGTAACTCAAACCACCACTGGATTGTTCTTCAGGACCATGCTCCCGCCAGCAAGCTTCAGCGCCCAAGTGCCACCACAGGAAGCTCCCAAGAAGTCGTTCTTCGATCGACCTGCAACCACCACGGCCCCTCTCAACGAGTCGTCCAAGCCCGCCACCTCAGTCTTCAACAGGCTGAGCCGAAACTCAAGTGGGCCCGCAAAGAGGCTCACGATACCTGAAGGGGCTATCCCGAAACAGATAGTCTTCCCAACTCCTGTTGCGGGTGAAGTCGTCAAAGGTGCTTCCCCTACCAGAAAATTGGCCTTCGAAAGATTAGCCGTTCCCTCTCAACGGACGTTAGTCTTCGACAGGCTGACACCAACAGTAGCCCATCTGTAACACCCGAGCCCAATAATACTATTTATATTACTAGTTGAGGGTAATATATTGCTCATTCCAATTTTCCTGATTTTCTGGTGTTTATTGTTAAATTTTACCCGGTTAAGTCATTTTGGCACATAACAAATTTTAACTCCGAAAATGAAATTTAAGCATGTTAGCCTACTCGTCGCCACTAGTCGCGTGGTAGCGTCCGCGTGTCGAGATTCCGTTCCGTTTGGCTAAACGGGCCAGTTTGGGCGACTACGCGCGCGTACAAGTGTCCGACTTGGGGGCATGCATTTTAATCACTAAACACCTATTTTCAAAATTTGGAACCCGCTTAAAATCCTATAATTTGAATTTGGAACATTTGGGCGCAACCCGGGCGCGATTTGGAAATGTTTCATTTTGCGCCAAAAAGGGCCCGTTTCAATTTATTTTTTATAACTAAAATTATATGCGAATAATTCCTTAACTGCTTATCTTGCCAAAGATTAACTGCATATCCCTTTTAGATTTTCTTGTGGCCACTCACGGGGCTGAGTTCGTGGGCCCGCCTCCTAATCCTTCTCTTTCTCTCTCTCTCTCTATCTCATCAAATCTCTTTCCCTATCTCTCCAATCTCCCTTTCTCTCTCTAATCTATCTCTCTCTCTCTTCCTCTATATATTCGTAGCCATGCAGCCGCCCCTCGCCATCCCCGTCTTCGCGAGAAACCCAACAAACCCTAACCCTAGCTCACCGCAGACCTCACCGCCGGTTCCCCCGCGACCTCGCCGTCACCGCCAGCAACGCCTCCTCGACCGCCGCGCCTTCCTCCTCCCTCCTTCCTCCTCTCTCCTGCGCCTGCACCCATTCCCGACCTCGCCTCCACCCTCGCAGACCTCGCCGTCGACGCCACCCATCGTCGTCGACGACTCCCGCGGCTCCCTCTCACCCTCCTCGTCCCAACCTCGTCGTCGCTGCCCTCCTCCCCTCGCCGGAACACCCACACGAGCCCTAACCCCTCGCCTAACCTCCGCTGTTCGCCGGAGAAGCGCGCCGGCGACCTCGTCGACGCCACCTCCGACCACCTACTTCTTCCCCTCGACCACCAGAGCCGACCCCCTCTCCTCCAGCTCGCCGCAGCACCCTATCCCGCGCACCCCGAAGCCTTCAACCCTCGCTACAGCCGCTGCCGTCGCTTCGCCGGCGTTCCAGCGCCGTCTAGCTCGCCGGGGTTACCTGGTATACCTCTCTGTAAGTGTCCCCTTTCCTTCCTTTGTGCAAATCTTTCCCTTGCTGGTCGTAGTCGCTTGTATCCTATCGTTTTGCTAACTTCGCTCCCTTTCGTCGTTGCCGGAACCCGACCGTGCCGTCTTGGCGAACCCGACGCTCCAGCGAAGCCCCTGGTCCGTGTGATCCCGTTGACCTCTGTTGGGACTCGATCCGTGGCCCGTGCTTTCATATCGCGTTTTTGCCGACATCGCATCCGTGTTCCAGTTTGCAGACCGTCGAGGCAAGTATCTGAATACTTGCTTGAACATGCTAGCGTGCGAGATCTAGTCTTGCCACGCAATTTAATTCACACTATTTAATACCGTAACCTAATGATGGCATTTGATATCGTATTATTGCTGTTATCAGTAATTTGGAATCGTTACAACAGTTCCTCGTAATTAGTTAACCCACATCAATCCATGCTTTAACTAAATAAAACGACTGAATCACACCTGCTTAAACTGTTAAATCATTCATGAGACAATTATTATATTTAGTATAATTTCATGTAGTTCCTTAATTTATAATTGTGAATATTGCTTTACCTTATGGCTATTACACCCTAAAGATGATTGAACATGTTAATAAGAGAATATAAACAACACTGTGGTTATATGAAATACTGTGGTTAAATACTGTTTCCTGCTGTTGTTCATTATTGATTGTGTACCTGTTGTGAGCACTTACCCGATTGCACGACATATTGGCCTGACCCTGATACACCTGACATATACATCCTGTTGTACCATGACATTACTTGTTCCCTGATTTCATGCCTAATGCCGACAAACCTAACCATTCCTGCTGTCGATCCAGACAGACCTACTTTTACTTGACTTTGTTGGCATTAGTCCTTGACTACTGAATACCTGACCTGACATACATAGTTTGGGGGTATGGGGAAATCAAAGGTGAAACCGACTTGTAACTCAACAGTTCGATACATTGTTCTGATCAGTCTTACGGGCTTGGCCAGTCCGGGAGTGATGATGCTGACATCACTCGTCCATCCTACTACCTTTTACTGCTTAGCGGCACGTCTCGGACTCAGCCCCGAGGGTCATGACCGTGGTCCCGGGCACGCACGGGATACTATTGGGTTACATCGACGATTCATCAATTGGTTTCAAAGACTATAGAGTAGAAAACCTGATAGGACAGTTTAGTCACCGTTGCACATTACCCTGCTTGTTACTTCTTATTACTGCTTTATTCATGTTCATGCTTGCATTGTTTATTACCATGTTTATACTGTATACTTGATATCATGACGCGCTGACGTCTGGGTTTTGCATGGCCCAGATTCCGTACCTTTGTCGTCGGCCGAGCAGGAGTACTTCAGCCAGCAGGCTGAACAGTGAGTCCTTAGGATTTAGTTTATTTATTGCTTCTCATTTCCAGATGTGAGCCCGCATTATGGGACATACTGTTTATTCATTGTATTGGATCATTAGCTTCCGCACTTATTGTTTATTGATTCTTGTTATTATGGATTTGGACATGTATTAGTTTAGTTTATTTTACTGTTCTTGATATCTCTACAACCGTAATGTGACTGTGGACGGATGCGTCCTACCCGCAGGTAGCATGGTTGGCTATGTCACGTGCCCAAGTTTGCGTACTCTGGGAAGCGGGGCGTGACATGGTTGAGAGTTATATATTGCTCATTCCAATTTTCCTGATTTTCTGGTGTTTATTGTTAAATTTTACCCGGTTAAGTCATTTTGGCACATAACAAATTTTAACTCCGAAAATGAAATTTAAGATGTCCATGTTAGCCTACTCGTCGCCACTAGTCGCGTGGTAGCGTCCGCGTGTCGAGATTCCGTTCCGTTTGGCTAAACGGGCCAGTTTGGACGACTAAGCGCGCGTACAAGTGTCCGACTTGGGGGCATGCATTTTAATCACTAAACACCTATTTTCAAAATTTGGAACCCGCTTAAAATCCTATAATTTGAATTTGGAACATTTGGGCGCAACCCGGGCGCGATTTGGAAATGTTTCATTTTGCGCCAAAAAGGGCCCGTTTCAATTTAATTTTTATAACTAAAATTATATGCGAATAATTCCTTAACTGCTTATCTTGCCAAAGATTAACTGCATATCCCTTTTAGATTTTCTTGTGGCCACTCACGGGGCTGAGTTCGTGGGCCCGCCTCCTAATCCTTCTCTTTCTCTCTCTCTATCTCATCAAATCTCTTTCCCTATCTCTCCAATCTCCCTTTCTCTCTCTAATCTCTCTCTCTCTCTCTTCCTCTATATATTCGTAGCCATGCAGCCGCCCCTCGCCATCCCCGTCTTCGCGAGAAACCCAACAAACCCTAACCCTAGCTCACCGCAGACCTCACCGCCGGTTCCCCCGCGACCTCGCCGTCACCGCCAGCAACGCCTCCTCGACCGCCGCGCCTTCCTCCTCCCTCCTTCCTCCTCTCTCCTGCGCCTGCACCCATTCCCGACCTCGCCTCCACCCTCGCAGACCTCGCCGTCGACGCCACCCATCGTCGTCGACGACTCCCGCGGCTCCCTCTCACCCTCCTCGTCCCAACCTCGTCGTCGCTGCCCTCCTCCCCTCGCCGGAACACCCACACGAGCCCTAACCCCTCGCCTAACCTCCGCTGTTCGCCGGAGAAGCGCGCCGGCGACCTCGTCGACGCCACCTCCGACCACCTACTTCTTCCCCTCGACCACCAGAGCCGACCCCCTCTCCTCCAGCTCGCCGCAGCACCCTATCCCGCGCACCCCGAAGCCTTCAACCCTCGCTACAGCCGCTGCCGTCGCTTCGCCGGCGTTCCAGCGCCGTCGAGCTCGCCGGGGTTACCTGGTATACCTCTCTGTAAGTGTCCCCTTTCCTTCCTTTGTGCAAATCTTTCCCTTGCTGGTCGTAGTCGCTTGTATCCTATCGTTTTGCTAACTTCGCTCCCTTTCGTCGTTGCCGGAACCCGACCGTGCCGTCTTGGCGAACCCGACGCTCCAGCGAAGCCCCTGGTCCGTGTGATCCCGTTGACCTCTGTTGGGACTCGATCCGTGGCCCGTGCTTTCATATCGCGTTTTTGCCGACATCGCATCCGTGTTCCAGTTTGCAGACCGTCGAGGCAAGTATCTGAATACTTGCTTGAACATGCTAGCGTGCGAGATCTAGTCTTGCCACGCAATTTAATTCACACTATTTAATACCGTAACCAAAGCAGGGGGCACGACGGAGCCGCTTCCACAACTGAGGTAGTCCCATCTGCAAAGCACGCTCTACGTCGCCACTGGCACCGAGTGAGAAGAGCTGGAGGCAACTTCCCCTCCGGACTCACCCCACCAGCTCCAATGGTGGAAGTTGACGCTGCTGTTCCAACCGGGAACAACTTCGATCTACTTAGGAGAGTACGAAAGAACTCTCTAACCGCGGTGCTGAAGAAATCTCCACTACCTGCTGAAAACACGACGCAGGCAAAACCGGAGCAGCCCCCTCAACGGCTCTCTTCCCAAATCCACAGGGTCTGGCGGAAAGTCCAAGATTCTGTAATCAACAAGAACTACTCTCGTCAACTGAAGAAAATGAAGGTTCGACAAGAGGAAGATCATCCCTCCGTTATACAGCGAGGGACTTCTTCCACACAGGCGCCTGTTACAACGGCTCCTTCAATTGCGACCTCCCACAAAAGGACGAGGCCGAAGAAAATCTCACCGCCTGCGGCAAATTCCAAAGGCGCTGGACCCAAACGCCCCAAGTCTGTGGCATAATCGTACACACAGTTTACATAGCTTCCGGGAAAGAGGAAAGCCGTGTTTCCGTGGGTCATCGACCGCAAACTCGGTCGTTAACAAAGGCTCAGGAGCAACAACAAAAGCTCTAGGAGATACTGACGAAAATGGCAGCACTCACCGGACAGAAAGAAAGTCCGGAGTCAGCATTAGAACAGCGCCAGGAGCAGGAGACCGATACAGAGTTCCTGCGAAGGGTGCTTGAAAGAAAGGATAAGGAGGCCGTGGAACATGCTGCTAATATAAAGCAGATGGCACTTTTGTTCCAAGATATGGTTGGAATGATGATCCAGCCAGAACCTCCAACTGAAGACCCGCCGATAATCATCGAGGACGATATAGGGGAAACATCAAACCTCTTCCAGCTTTATCAACAGCCAGGGAGGAAACGATCTCCAAAGCTGCCCTTGATGATTACATGGCTCAATAAATACGAGCTCATCAAGCGAGTGAAACGGCTGGCCAAGTCATCAGAACTGGACGACCGTATCGGGGCTGGTATGATCAAATCAAGTACCCGCCGGGATATACGATCCCCAAATTCCATGTGTAAAAGGGGACAGGAAATCCTCAATTGCACGTGGCTCAGTTCAGAGCTTTGTGCGGCAATACTGGAGGCGACGAAAAATTGCTGCTTCGCTAGTTCATTGGCAGCCTATCGGAAACAGCATTCGAATGGTACTCGGAGTTCCCAAATGACTCCGTCAAAACATTCACGGAAATGGAACTGCTATTCACGCAGCGGTTGGCCAGCGCAAGCGAGCGCACCCCGATCACGGCATTAATCAATTCCAGGGTGAATCCAGGGGAGACCAGGGTTCAATACGCAATCCGATGGCGGAACCTCTGGTCAAAATGCGAACAACGCATCGAAGAAGCTCCTGCCGTGGGCATGCTTATAGGGACTCTCGATCCTCAAGCGAATGTGTCTCGGTTCATGACGCTCTTTAAGTCGACCATCTTCCAGGCTTTGATTGACAAGTTGGCCCAAATGGACCAGATGGGCCACGGACCTTCCTCTTCAAAAATGGACCCTCGGAATGCAAAGGGAGATGGGAAAGCGGCCTTCGTTGCCAACACTCAACAACAACCGAGTGACCCGAAACCGGTTGCTCGCCAAAACAACGCGCGCCCGCGCCAATCCCTGGAAAAGAAGCTAGGACGTGCTTACTCGTTTCCCCGTGATAAAACGAGGAGACTATTCGAACTGGCAGTGCGTAACAAACTCATCACTCTGCCGGACCCAAAACGTCCACCGCAGCCCGGTGACGTCAACAATCCCAACTGCTGCTCCTATCACCGAATGGTGAGCCACCCCATTGAGGATTGCTACATCTTCAAGAATTGGGTTGAGGACCAGTACCGTCAAGGGAAATTCGCGCTGTCAGAGAACTGGAAGGTGAACCCGCCACAGAGGCACGCTTCTAAAATGGTGGATACGCCGGGGGCATCATGTTCGTTTGTGGAAGAAGCTTCGTAGGAAGTTATCCTTCCAGCTAAAACCAAAAGAATGCTGAAGGATCTTCAAGTATGTCCGGCGATCAGGTGGAAAAACCTGCTGGAGCCAGAGATCATTGAGGGGATGCTAAAACCGCGTCCTACACTGAAAACTGCTAACGATGGGAAAAACACACAGGTCAAGCCTTCAAAGTCTTCGAAGGAAAAGAAGAAGACCAAGAAGCCCGTGCAGCCTGACGACAAGCGCACGGACCTGCAAATACACATCGACGCGTTGGAGGAGTACAACCAGAAGGCGTGGACCCCAGTCACCCTTGAAGAGTTTCTCAACCATGTACTTGAGAATGGAGATAGTGACGATGATGAGGGAAATGGCTCGTCGGGAGAAACCAAAGATTATGTAGCAAGTTGCCACATGGTTTCTCATTCGTCGTTAAATAACGAAGAAACTCCCTCGGCGTCGGAAAGCAACGTAGAGGAACTGGGGGCAGCATCGATGCCAAAATCCCCAGAGCTGCCAGAAGGCCTAATTGAAAAGCTGCTAAACGAAGCTTTTCAAAAGAGCAAAACTGACCGAGAACGTAAAACGACCATATACAAAAGGGCCAAGTATCGACGTCAGGATGAAGAAGGCACAGCAAGGAAGAGTCACAAAGTACTCCAACCAGAGCGAAGCAGTGTCACTCGTGCCAAGTTTACGGGGACTTCATCCCCCAACATCCAAATCTGCTACACCTAACGGTAGCTAGCTGTCCGTTCGAAATGTGGGGAACCGATATAATTGGCCCCATTGAGCCCGCGTCATCCAAAGGACATCGGTTCATACTGGCAACGACCGATTACTTCTCTAAGTGAGCAGAAGCAGTACCACTAAGGGAAGTGAAGACGGAGAACATTCTCCATTTCTTTAAGACGCATGTCATCTACCAGTTCGGTACTCCGCGACGGATAATCTCGGATAATGGACCAGCCTACAGTTGCCATAAAATCAGTCGCTTCGCAGAACAACATAAAATAGACTGGAGATACTCCTCTGTCTATAATCCTCGTGCCAACGATCTAAATGAAGGTGAAGCTCTTGAGTCGCCGGATTCTAGAATGCAGCGGGTGGCCATCTTAAGAAGTTGAGACATATGTCACCTCATTCTAGGACTGGCGGACGGCTTGCCATGCTTGTAAGGGGTTAAGATAGACCCACAGAGGAGTGCTCAAGTTAGCGGGTTCTAGATAACGTTGGGTATCCTACTTATGATATTGAGTGCGGGTTGCCTCACTACTAGGATTGGCGGGTGGCTCGCCGCGCTCGTAGGTGTCTTGGATCGATATTGTATGAACTATTCACACGACCGTGGAATTTTGTGTTTCATTTGCGGCTAAAATGAAACACGGTATTCCTAGTATATCCACTTTTCCATATTCTGTAATGTTGATATCGCATGCCTGTGATGATTATCATACCTAAGAAGACTAAATATATATATGATATATATATAAAATAAACGCTTTTATATGTTTTGCATTCGCGCTAGCCCTGCCCCCGTCCTGCCATAAGTTAAGTAACCTTACGGTGAAGACCTGGGGTCCCGTGGCGAATGCGGATGGCATATATATGCGTTCTATTTTTTGTTGTTTCTGGTGTGACTAGGATCTTAAATGATGGGACTGCATTAATTTGGATCAATGCATAGAAATAAACCTAAAATGATGTTGTAGAAACAAAATTATAAAACACACTCGGTTTTCTTCAAAACCACTCGTTTTAAAAACGGAGCCAAAACCATTCCTTTTCAAAGCCACTCTGTTTCTACAACGATATCAAGTTCATTACGTTAATGGTTTTCTTCAAAATCAGCCGTAGCCCTCTCTCATTTCAGATTATTAGTACTTAGTATTCGTGCTACATTTGTTGAATATGTTAAGGCATAGTGTTCGGCAGCTAAGTGGTGATTTTCTGTCGCATGCGATGCGATTGGTTAGGACAGTCGGACGACTTTGTTGATTATGTTAAGAGTTGTGCGGGTGGATCTAAATCAATCACGAAATGACGGGTTGAACTTGACTTGCGGCTTATAATTTGTTGACTATGTTAAGTTCATAAGCCGCATGGGGTAAAAACCATATCGGGAGTTTCAAGTGTTGAAACTTGCAATATGATTGCATATCTTCTATGTGATAGTTAGGTCTCGATTCTCACTATGAATACGAATTACTTCCGGGAGATTTTCACTTTATAACTAACTAATCTATTAGGTGTCTAGAAACGCGTACTTTAACCAACCTTCTTTCTTTTGAAAGGAAGGCCTTTCAACAGCAGGATCAAAGGTGTTATGTAACACCCGAGCCCAATACTACTAATTTCAGTTACCGTTCGAACGTAGTGTGGTACTTATTTCATTTATCTTGCTTAATGGTTAATTATTGTAAATTCTACCCGGAAATTAATTTCTGCATATAACAAATTTTGGCATCTAAAATAAAATTGAAAATATTCATCTTGGCCTACTTGACACCCCTAGCCTCGTGGTAGCGTCCGTGCATCGTGTTCTCGTCCCGTTCAGTGAAACGAGCGAGTTTGGACGGCTACATGCACGTACGTGTGTCCGTTTTGGGGGTATGCTTTTTTGATCATAAAACACTTCATTTTAAATTTTGGATCTAGCCTAAAATTCTATTATTTCAATTTCAAATTTTTGGACCCGACCCGGGCGCGATTTGGAAATGTTTTACTTTGCCCAAAATCCCAGATTTTAATATTATTAAAACCATCGCATATATTTTTCTAACTAACCTGATATCTTACTGTTCATTACCTATCTTTTAAATTTTTAAATTAACCTATATATGTATCCTACTGTTCCTTAAAATGTTTTGAATCTTTAATTAATATTTATCCCTAACTAACGATTCCCCTTTAGCCAATCGCGTTCCTTTTAATTCCGTGGGCCCCCATCTGCAGCTTTCTCTCTCTCCCTCTTCTCTCCCTCTCGCGCTCTCTCTCTCCACTTTCTCTCTCTCTCTCTCATATATTCTCTCGTACTTCTCTTTATCATTCTTTCTCTTCTTGCTTCATGTCTCGTTTCTCATTTTTTTAACTGTTCTTTTGTTGCCGGAATTCCGTCGTGCCGGTGACGCTTCTCGACGTTCCAGCGAGGTACCCCGACCCGTGTGGTTCCTTTGTTCGTCGTTTGGGTTCATTCCGTGAACCGTGCGACCGTCGCGAGTTTTCCCCGCCGACGGTTAACGTTCCGTTTTCCCGATTCGCGACCCATCGAGACAAGTTAATCTTGCTACATGCTATATAATTCATTTTATAACTATTTAAATAAATACCATACCTATAGTTTAAATCTAGTGCCCCATATTTAATTTTATAACGTTTCGATGTTCCGTTTGCATCCGTTTATATCATATTAAATCTAGATCATGAAAACTTATCTTGTGACATACTAGATTACATTATACTGCATCCATATCAATTAAAATATACATCGTCGTAATATTTCTTATTATTATGTTTAATTAGTTTATAATCTGCATTTTATGATATTATATATTTAAAATATTATAGTTTACACATGAAACGTCGTTGAAAAAGCGGATACGACAAATCTGAAATTTACTGTACACCTTACCGTATAAAATTCATTATAAATCACAGAAAAATCATTAGTATACGTTCTTTAGTTCGTTACGAAGCTAACTCAGAATACTATAACTCTATAAAATATTTACTTGCAAAATAAATTGTTTAAATAACGTAAAATGCAAATGAAAATGTCTCCAAACTGCTGTCCAGGGAAATTCCAGCAGCAAACTTTCAACTTCGAATATTCATAACTTTTTGTAGGGACAACCTGAGATGCTTATACTTATAAAACTGAAAACCTTATTGAATTATCTTTGTTTTGGTATAAGACACGTCCCTTTTGGAGAACGTTTGTTATTTTTAAGCTATTTTACAAATTAGGGTGACGCTGAATTTCTGAACGGAACTTTCTTGTGCATGGTTAATCAATACCACTTTTATAGTTATTAATCGCTTTGAATATGTTATCCATATTAATATTATTATATCAATATTTATATCACATATTGCTTAGTTGTACATCCCACATTACCATTTTATAGTTTTATAACTTTTCGGATACCCGTTTGCATCCATTGCATTTAAGATACATATAATTGCATCCATAGATCACATTACTACATAATAATGTGATATTAACACTCCATGTTTAATAGATTGCATCCTAATTAATATTAGAACTATAAATGTAACCCTAATCGATAACTGTGCATCCATATCCTTGAAATTATATCTATTTGCATATCATATTACATGTTCCAGTTTATTGTTCTGATAGTACTCATGCTTGTTTATTTATACACATGCTTATGTTAGTTTGATTATGAGCACCCACATGACATCTTGTGCTTCCTGACATGACCTGTTACACTTCCTACTTGACATGACATGGTACCGTACACTCTTGACATGATATGACACCTTTATACATTACCTGGCTTGACCTGATGTACCATGGCTTTACCTGTTACCTGATCTTGTGTCTAATGCCAACAAACATAACATGTAGTCCTCATGGACCGTTCCTGTTGTCTATCCAGACAAACCTGCTTTTACCTGATCCTGTGTTGGCATTAGTTCTTGACTACTGAATACCTGACTTGACATACATAACTTGGGGGTATGGGGAAATCAAAGGTGAAACCTGACTTGTAACTCAACAGTTCGATACCTATTCTGATCAGTCTTACGGGCTAGGCCAGCCCCGGAGTGATGATGCTGACATCACTCGCCCATCCTGCTACCTGTTACTGCCTAGCGGCACGTCTCGGATTCAGCCCCGAGGGTCTTGACCGTGGTCCCGGGCATGCACGGGATACTATTGAGTTACATCGATGATTCATCAATTGATTTCAAAGACTTTAAAATAGAAAACCTGATAGAACAGTTTGGTTTATCCACTGCACGCTACCCTGTACTTGTATGATTCATATTATTGTTATTCTTGCTGTATTCATGTTTATATTACATTGCCTGCTACACTGTTCATATTATATTACTTGATGACATGACGCGCTGACGTCTGGGTTTTGCATGGCCCAGATTCCGTACCGCTGTTGCAGTCCGAGCAGGAGTACTTCAGCCAGCAGGCTGAGCTGTGAGTTCAGTAGTAGTTAGTTTTATTTCCTGCATTTATTTCCTGATGTGAGCCCGCATTATGGGACACACTTTCAGTTATTTATATTGGATCATTTGCTTCCGCATTTATTTATTATTGACTCCTGTTATTCTGGATTATGGACATGTTTTAGATAGTTTTATCTTGTTCTTGATATCTCTACAGCCGTAATGTGACTGTGGATGGATACTTCCTACCCACAGGTAGTATGGTTGGCTATGTCACGTGCCCAATCTAGCGTACTCTGGGAAGCGGGGCGTGACATGTTAACTGGGTTATACCTCTGCAAAAACAGAGTTATTTAATTAGGTATGTGCGAAAGCGCGGGGAGCCTCCCTCGGAGTGCCAACACCGGCCAGGCTGAACGGTTAGCAAACTTGTGGGGTATATATAATCCTGGCTAGTTCTCGTTTTAGGATTTAAAGGAGAATTTGATGGAACAGTGGGGGTCATCCTGATTAGATAAATTAATAAATATATATAATCTTGCAAGAGTGCACGCTAAGTGTTTCTTTTCTCTCTCTCCAGATAGCGACCATGTCACGCCTTAATCTAGATAATAAAATGTATGATTTGACCGTACCCGCTTAGAATACTAGGCTGGGGAACGTTGTTTCCGCTCTAACCTGTGACAACTGTCATGGGTATGGGCATGGAATGAAGGAATGCAAGGATTTCTACGAAACACTAATGAAGAAAAAGCATTTCGATGCATTTTTCGGATGTGTTGGTTATTGAAAACCGTTTCTCAGTTTGCTCTACGTCCTGGATATTGGATACCGAATCAGGATCCTACATCTGTAACTTGTTACAAGGGTTAAGGAAAAGCAGAGCATTGGGAAAATGTTATATTTCCCTCAGAGTAGAGAACATGGCAATTGTTGCTGCTGATGCCGTAGGTGAATATCACCTTGTGTTGCCGAATGGAAATACATTGATCTTGAACAACTGTTGCTATGTACCGTCTATGCTTTGCAATATAATATATGTTTCTTTATTAGATAAAAATGGATATAAGTTTGCCTTAGAGAAAAATGTTATGAACATTTCCTAAATCAAGTATTGATTATGTTTGGTACGTTATGTAATGGTTTATATGTTCTAAATTAAAATATTATTTTCAATATACATAACACAGACAAGAGGAAGAGTTTTGGATTGAACGAAACCTTCTTGTGGTATTGCATACTTGGTCATATCAATTAGACCAGACTAGCTAAGTTACATAAGGATGGATATTTGGATCCATTCGAATTTACATCTTATGAAACTTTTCAGTCTTGTCTCAAAGAAAAGATGACCAAAATTCCATTTACAGGACACAGAGAAAGAGCAACAGAGCTCTTAGGACTCATACATAGTGTCACGCCCCGCTTCCCAGAGTACGCTAGATTGGGCACGTGACATAGCCAACCATGCTACCTGTGGATAGGAAGTATCCATCCACAGTCACATTACGCTGTAGAGATATCAAGAACAAGACAAAACTATCTAAAACATGTCCATAATCCAGAATAACAGGAGTCAATAATAAATAAATGCGGAAGCAAATGATCCAATATAAATAACTGAAAGTGTGTCCCATAATGCGGGCTCACATCAGGAAATAAATGCAGGAAATAAAACTAACTACTACTGAACTCACAGCTCAGCCTGCTGGCTGAAGTACTCCTGCTCGGACTGCAACAGCGGTACGGAATCTGGGCCATGCAAAACCCAGACGTCAGCGCGTCATGTCAACAAGTAATATAGTATGAACAATATAACAGGCAATGCAAAATAAACATGAATAAAACGAGAGTAGCAGTAATGTGAAACAAGCAGTGCAGGGTAGTGTGCAGTAAGTAACTAAACTGTTCTATCAGGTTTTCTATTCTAAAGTTTTTGAAATCAATTGATGAATCGTCGATGTAACTCAATAGTATCCCGTGCGTGCCCGGGACCACGGTCAAGATTCTCAGGGCTGAATCCGAGACGTGCCGCTAGACAGTAACAAGTAGCAGGATGGGCGAGTGATGTCAGCATCATCACTCCGGGGCTGGCCTAGCCCGTAAGACTGATCAGAACAGGTATCGAACTGTTGAGTTACAAGTCGGTTTCACCTTTGATTTCCCCATACCCCCAAGTTATGTATGTCAAGTCAGGTATTCAGTAATCAAGAACTAATGCCAACACAGGATCAGGTAAAAGCAGGTTTGTCTGGATAGACAACAGGAATGGTCCATGAGGACTACATGTCAGGTTTGTTGGCATTAGACACAAGATCAGGTAACGGGTCGGGTCATGGTACATCAGGTCAAGTCAACAGTATACGGTACCATGTCAGGTGCATCAATATATATATATATATATATATATATATGTATAGCCATGTCAGGTCAAGATGTACACAATATCGTGGGTGTGCTCATAATCAGATATAAAACAAACATGGGTATTAACAACTTGAGACAAGCAATGAATTACATAATAAGCAGTTTCATTCAAATTACAAGAGTGCAGTAAAATGATATAGCCGTTTAGTAATGTAAACAGGTTTAAGCACCCTTAGCGGTGCAATAGTTTAGGTATCGGTTCAATACAGTTATTTCAAGTCAAATGCATACGAGTGTCCGAATGTAACAGAACTTCATGGATAAATACTACCAGCTATTTTAACAGTAAAATGTGATTGAACAGGTAGATTTGATTATTAGGTTCAAATTGGCAAACTGTAAATTCCATGTTTAACAGTAAAATGATGTAATGCAATTTTGTAACCGAAATGGAAAACGATTGTACCAAGTTAATTTTACAGGTTTAGGGTGTCAATACATATATAAATATATTGTATATCATGTAGCAAGGGGTACTTGCCTCGACGGGTCGCGAACCGGGAAAACGGAACGTAACGTCGGCGGGGAAAACTCGCGACGGACGCACGGTTCACGGATTGAACCCAAACAACGAACAATGGGACCACGCGGATCGGGATACCTCGCTGGAACGTCGGATCACGTCGTCGGCATCATCGGATTCCGGCGATGAGGTGAACAGTGAAAGTCAAGAGACTATGCAATCAAGAAATGAAAAGAAACTAACGAATAAGGAGAGGAGGCTTACAAGGTACTGCTCTGTGGTTGCAGAGAGGAAACGCGAGAATGACGACGAGGTCGACGGGCTCCGGCGGTGGCCTACAGTGACAGCGGGGATGCTGCCGATCAAGAATCGGGTTAGAAGAGGGGAAGAAGAAGGAAGAGAGGAGGGGAGGTGGAACTCACCGAGGAGTATGCGAGGTCGGGGACAAGTGGACGGTGGTCACCGGCGGCGTCTCAGGCGACGCAGAGGCATGCAGGGAAGACTGCAGGCGGTCGCGGCTGCGCAGGGTGTGCGGGGGTGGAAGAAAGGTGTGGGCGAGGCGAGGCAGAGGAGACGAGGGTGCTGGTGACGCTGGCGCCGGCGTCGGGGCTGCGGCGGCAAGGATGGAGGTGGCTAGGGTTGCTGCCGTTGGGTTTCTTGCGAGGGCTCGTGGGGGTTCTGTTCTCGTGGTGAAGAAAAAAATGAGGGGGAAAAATATTTAAATGAAGAGAGAGAGTAAAATTATGGGGGAGAGAGAGAGAGCGAGATATGAGAGATAGAGATAGAGAGAGAGAAAATGGGAATGGAGAGGGGCCCACGGAAGATAAATAGCCTCGTGATTGGCTGGGGTTGTTAAAAAAAAGATATTAAAGATTTAAGAATTCAGATTGAACAGTGAAATATATTATAAGTTAGGAATGATTCGAAGGTTTTTAAAATATTAAAATTTGGGATTTTGGCGCCAAGTGAAACATTTCCAAATCGTGCCTGGGTCGGGTCCAAAAATTTGAAATTGAAATAATAGGATTTTAAGCGGGTTCCAAATTTTAAAATTGAGTGTTTTATGATTAAAAAGCATACCCCCAAGACGGACACCTGTACGCGCGCGTAGCCGTCCAAACTCGCTCGTTTCACTGAACGGGACGAGAACACAAAGCACGGACGCTACCACGAGGTTAGGAGTGTCGAGTAGGCCAAGATGGATATTTTTAATTTTATTTTAGATGCTAAAATTTGTTATGTGCAGAAATGACTTTTCCGGGTAAAATTTTACAGTAAGCCACAAACAAGCAAGATAAATGAAAAGAGTACCACACTACGCTCAAACAGTAACTGAAAAACAGTAGCATTGGGCTCGGGTGTTACATTATACCCAACTACAAAAAGAATTTCGTCCTCGAAATTCCAAGAATACAAAGATAGATAACTACAAGAAAAGGTGAGGAAACTTCTGTCGGATTTCGTCTTCTCGTTCCCAAGTGGACTCTCCATGCGAGCGATTACCCCAAGAAACAAGCACAAGGGGGATAACCTTGTTCTTATGAACATTTTCCCTTCGATCCACAATTTCAACCGGTCGCTCCTCAAAAGTCAAATCTTCTCGTACTGTTAACTCCGAATGATCCAAAACGTGTGTTTCATCTCGAACATACCTTCGTAGTTGAGATACGTGAAACACATCGTGCACACTTGCCAAGGACTGCGGTAATGCCAAACGGTACGCTACCTCTCCAACACGCTCCAATATCTCAAAGGGTCCGACGAATCGAGGACTAAGCTTTCCTCGACTCCCAAAACGAATCACCCCTCTAGTCGGTGATATCTTCAAGAATACCAAATCACCCACGGCGAACTCTAGAGGTCTTCTTGACGTGTCAGCCCAACTCTTCTGTCTGTCTTGAGCTGCCTTCATATGGTTCCTGATGGTGTTAACCTTCTCAACTGTCTGCACAACCAAATCTGATCCCAACAATCTTCGTTCACCGACATCATCCCAACAAACCGGTAAACGGCACTTACGACCATACAAAGCTTCAAATGGAGCCATCTGGATAGTTGCTTGAAAACTGTTGTTATAAGAAAACTCCACCAAGTGTAGATGATACTCCTAAGAACCCTTAAAGTCCAACATGCATGCTCTCAACATATCTTCAAGAGTTTGGATCGTTCTCTCCGACTGACCATCAGTTTGAGGATGATAAGCTGTGCTAAACTTCAATCGAGTCCCCAAACTTTCCTGTAAACTCCTCCAGAAGTGTGATAAGAACCGAGTGTCCCGATCGGACACGATGCTCACCGGTACCCCATGCAATCTTACAATCTCCTGCATGTACCGCTCTGCCAAAGTCTCCGTTGATTGACCAACCCGGAAAGGAATAAAGTGAGCAGCCTTGGTCAACCGATCAACAATCACCCATACTGCATTGTTGCCCTTTGGACTCCGCGGTAAAGCCGTCACGAAATCCATGGTTATATGTTCCCACTTCCACTGAGGAATCGGAAGTGGTTGCAATAAACCAGCAACCCTTTGATGTTCAGCCTTAACTTGCTGACACACCAAGCACTTAGCCACAAAGCGAGCAATCTCCCGTTTCATGCCTTCCCACCAGAAATGTTGTCGAATATCTCGGTACATCTTGGTGCCTCCTGGATGTACAGAATAAGCCGAACTGTGTGCCTCCTTCATAAGCTCTTCACGAACATCTACCTTTGGCACGCACAAACGGCTACCATACCTCAACGAACTATCTTCGTGGATCAGTAAATCTGTTCGTAGTCCGGCCTCAACTTGCTCTCGAAACTTTTGCAGTCTAGGATCCTGCGATTGTACTGCTTTAATTTTCTCAATCAAAGACGACTGCACTTGCAGCTGCATCAACTGTCCTGTAGAACGCGGTAGCACAACCTCCAAGTCAAATCTTCGAAAATCTGCAACGATCTCCTTCTGCGTAGTTAACACCTGAATTGTGGGTAACCGACTAAGCGCATCCGGCACAACATTAACCTTCCCCGGACGGTACTTAAGATCAAGATCGTAGTCAGTCATCAGCTCCAACCATCTACGCTGCCTCATGTTAAGATCCTTCTGTGTGAACACGTACTTCAAGCTCTTATGATCTGTAAAAACTTCGACTCTTTCGCCCAAAAGGTAGTGTCTCCAAATCTTCAAGGCGAAAATCACAGCCGCAAGCTCCAAGTCATAAGTTGGATAATTCTTCTCATGGGTCTTCAATTGTCTCGATGCGTACGCTACAACTTTCCCATGCTGCATCAAAACACATCCTAATCCTTTCCCAGATGCGTCGCTGTGAATCACCAATCCTCCGGAATTGTCTGGCACGGTCAGAATAGGGGCTGTTATTAACTTCTGCTACAACGTCTCAAAAGCTAACGCACACTTATCTGTCTATACAAAAGGTACCTCCTTACGCGTAAGCTTGGTCAACGGCTCTGCCAGACGAGCGAAGTTCTCCACAAATCTCCTGTAGTATCCGGCTAATCCAAGGAAACTTCTTATCTCAGCAACATTCTTTGGAATCGGCCAATCTCGAACTGCTGCAATCTTTTCTGGATCGACGGCATTTCCATCGCCAGACACAACATGCCCCAAAAACTTCACTTTCTCCAGCCAAAATTCGCACTTACTCATCTTCGCATACAATTTCTCCTGTCTCAACGTCTGTAATGCGATCTTTAAATGCTCAGCATGCTCCTCAAAGCTCTTCGAGTAAACCAGAATATCGTCAATGAAGACCACGATAAACTGGTCCAAGAACGGTGAAAAGATTCGGTTCATCAAGTCCATGAATACTGCCAGCGCATTCGTTACTCCGAAGGGCATCACTAAGTACTCGTAATGTCCGTACCGAGTTCGAAACGCCGTCTTGCAAATATCTTCTGCTTTCACTCGAACCTGATGATATCCGGATCGCAAATCCAGCTTCGAGAATACCCTCACGCCACTAAGCTGCTCAAAAAGTTCTCCAATGCGAGGGATCGGGTACTTGTTTTTAATAGTCACCCGGTTTAATTCTCGATAGTCGATGCACATCCTTCTCGTGCCATCCTTCTTCTTTACTAGAAGAACTGGAGCTCCCCAAGGCGAGTTACTGCTTCGAATCCAACCCTTCTCAAGCAATTCAGCAACCTGTTTCTTAACTTCTTCCAACTCTACTGGTGCCATTGGATAATATGCTTTAGATACTGGCGCTGTACCAGGAATAAGATCAATTACGAACTCCACGTCTCGCTTTGGCGGTAAACCCGATATATCTTCAAATACGTCCATAAAATCGCGAACAACCGCCGGCTCTTCACCACTATCAACTTCCATTGCTGCAAGAATATTGTTTGTCGGCCTAGCCCTAAACTCGACTGGCCCGACAGAACTGCTTCCTCCAGTGAAGGTAAACTCGGGATGTCCGGAAATCTGGAAAATTACTTTCTTTGCCCTACAGTCAATGTGAGTGTGGAAAGTGCCAAGAAAATCCATTCCCAAGACGACTTCATAGCTGCCCGTATCTATCACCAAGAAATCTGCAAAGAGTTTCCGTCCGCACACAACAACTGTACAATCTTTACACTCCTTACTAGATATGAGTTTCCCATTCCCAGTGTGTATGTCCCAGAAACTAGACAGGATCGTGCAGGTTATCGAGTGTGTAGTTATAAATTTGGATGACATAAAACAGTGGGATGCACCAGAATCAAATAATGCCAATGCGGGAAAACCATGAACGAGTAAAGTACCGGAAACCACTTCTCCTGACCCCTTGGCTTCCTCAGCTGTCAAGGTAAAAGCTCGAGCCTGATTAGGTCCTTGAGTCAGCTGTTTTTGCCCTTGGAACGGTTTCTGCGGAGGCTTCTGAATATCATCCCTCGTACGAAGCTTCGACGGACAAGCACCAACTGCGTGATCAGCCGCTCCACAAACCAAACAAAGTCCCAGCCTTCTTCGACAATCCTTCTGCACGTGCCCAGGTAAACGGCAGTAGTCACAAATCACGCTCTTTCTTCGATCAACGATCACAGGCTTCTTCATGGGTGCTACACATCGACGGTCCACTGGAATACCTCTGCGACCATGAGCTCGGTTAGGTACAAATGCGGGCTTCCTGGCCGCAACTGCTGTCTGCTGCAAGCTCCCTTTCATCCCAGATAAACTCTGTTGTTCCCGGGCTGCCGTAAGAACCTGTGAGAAAGTGGTCAAACCCAGGGAGACAATCTGCCTCTGGATGTCCACATCCAAACTGCGCATGAACCTTCGTGCCCTGTCTGCATCGTTGGCGACTAAAGGTCCAGCAAATCTGCTGAGTCTCGTCCACTCTGCTGCATGCACGTCCACGGGTGCTCCATTCTGCCTTAGCCCAATAAATTTCTCTTCCATTTCCCCCCGTGCAGTCCGCGGGAAGAACTTCTCTAGAAAACTCTTAGAAAAATCCGCCCACTTGATCGGCTTGAGCAAGCGGGTCTCCTCCACAAGCCACCATTCTCGGGCGTAGTCCACTAACTGAATGCGTACCACATCAACTCTTTTGTCATCTGGAATCTGTGCCGCAATTAGCAAATTCTCCGTGTCAACTAGCCACTGCTCGGCTGGCAACGGCTCCTCCAAACCAGTGAATGTAGACGGACCCACACGTCTAAAATCTGCCACAGTCCCTACTCGGTCAACTGGTTTAGCTCCAACGTTGTTTACAAACTGCTGAACGATCTGCAAACCTTCCTGGAACGAGTCTGCTTGCTGCTGGATCAGCTCGGTCTGTCTCTTTTGATTTTCCAGCATTCCTCTTATCACTCCAAGCATGGCGGCTTCGTCCACACGCCTCTGGTACGTCTTGAAATTCTTATCTGCCATATTCCTGAAATCAAAAACACACAACATTAGCATGATGATAGATTCAATATAGATCAAGGCTAGAACTCCAAGATACTTAAATAGAGTACCGCATTGTAACTATGCCGCGGTATCATAGCCACAATTACTTAACTCTACCCAAGTCGCCTAAGTCCTAGAGATAGCAAGGAATCAGGTTTTTCCGAGTCGATATGCAAAGGAAGTTTGCATATCGTAAAAGATATAATCAGGAAGATTGTGATTCAAGAATGGTAAACGGCAAGGTGGCAGGACATGTTTCCTAACACGGGTATTCTGATTCGTGTATTGGGTACAATACCCAACTACAAAAGAATCAACCCAACTAACATATGTCTCTGATACCAAAAGAACCATGTCACGCCCCGCTTCCCAGAGTACGCTAGATTGGGCACGTGACATAGTCAACCAAGCTACCTGTGGGTAGAAAGTATCCATCCACAGTCACATTACGGCTGTAGAGATATCAAGAACAAGACAAAACTATCTAAAACATGTCCATAATCCAGAATAACAAGAGTCAATAATAAATAAATGCGGAAGCAAATGGTCCAATACAAATAACTGAAAGGTATGCGGGCTCACATCAGGAAATGAATGCAGGAAATAAAACTAACTACTACTGAACTCACAGCTCAGCCTGCTGGCTGAAATACTCCTGCTCGGACTGCGACAGCGGTACAGAATCTGGGCCATAAAAAACCCAGACGTCAGCGCGTCATGTCAACAAGTAATATAGTATGAACAATGTAACAGGCAATGCAAAATAAACATGAATAAAACGAAAGTAGCAGTAATGTGAAACAAGCAGTGCAGGGTAGTGTGCAGTAGGTAACTAAACTGTTCTATCAGGTTTTCTATTCTAAAGTCTTTGAAATCAATTGATGAATCGTCGATGTAACTCAATAGTATCCCGTGCGTGCCCGAGACCACGGTCAAGATTCTCGGGGCTGAATCCGAGACGTGCCGCTAGGCAGTAACAAGTAGCAGGATGGGCGAGTGATGTCAGCATCATCACTCCGGGGCTGGCCTAGCCCGTAAGACTGATCAGAACATGTATCGAACTGTTGAGTTACAAGTCGGTTTCACCTTTGATTTCCCCATACCCCCAAGTTATGTATGTCAAGTCAGGTATTCAGTAATCAAGAACTAATGCCAACACAGGATCAGGTAAAAGCAGGTTTGTCTGGATAGACAACAGGAACGGTCCATGAGGACTACATGTCAGGTTTGTTGGCATTAGACACAAGATCAGGTAACGGGTCGGGTCATGGTACATCAGGTCAAGTCAACAGTATACGGTACCATGTCAGGTGCATCAATATATATATGTGTGTAGCCATGTCAGGTCAAGATGTACACAATATCGTGGGTGTGCTCATAATCAGATATAAAACAAACATGGGTATTAACAACTAGAGACAAGCAATGAATTACATAATAAGCAGTTTCATTCAAATTACAAGAGTGCAGTAAGACGATATAGCCGTTTAGTAATGTAAACAGGTTTAAGCACCCTTAGCGGTGCAATAGTTTAGGTATCGGTTCAATACAGTTATTTCAAGTCAAATGCATACGAGTGTCCGAATGTAACAGAACTACATGGATAAATACTACCAGCTATTTTAACAGTAAAATGTGATTGAACAGGTAGATTTGATTATTAGGTTCAAATTGGCAAACTGTAAATTCCATGTTTAACAGTAAAATGATGTAATGCAATTTTGTAACCGAAATGGAAAACGATTGTACCAAGTTAATTTTACAGGTTTAGGGTGTCAATACATATATAAATATATTGTATATCATGTAGCAAGGGGTACTTGCCTCGACGGGTCGCGAACCGGGAAAACGGAACGTAACGTTGGCGGGGAAAACTCGCGACGGACGCACGGTTCACGGATTGAACCCAAACAACGAACAATGGGACCACGCGGATCGGGGTACCTCGCTGGAACGTCGGATCACGTCATCGGCATCATCAGATTCCGGCGAGGAGGTGAACAGTGAAAGTCAAGAGACTATGCAATCAAGAAATGAAAAGAAACTAACGAATAAGGAGAGGAGGCTTACAAGGTACTGCTCTATGGTTGCAGAGAGGAGACGCGGGAACGACGACGAGGTCGACGGGCTCCGGCGGTGGCCTACAGTGACCGTGGGGATGCTGCCGATCAAGAATCGGGTTAGAAGAGAGGGGAAGAAGAAGGAAGAGAGGAGGGGAGGTGGAACTCACCGAGGAGTGTGCGAGGTCGGGGACAAGTGGACGGTGGTCACCGGCGGCGTCTCAAGCGACGCAGAGGCGTGCAGGGAAGACTGCAGGCGGTCGCGACTGCGCAGGGTGCGCGGGGGTGGAAGAAAGAAGGTGTGGGCGAGGCGAGGCAGAGGAGGCGAGGGTGCTGGTGACGCCGGCACCGGTGTCGGGGCTGCGGCGGTAAGGATGGAGCTAGGGTTGTTGCCGTTGGGTTTCTCGCGAGGGCTCGTGGGGGTTCTGTTCTCGTGGTGAAGAAAAAAATGAAGGGGAAAAAATATTTAAATGAAGAGAGAAAGAAAAATTATGGGAGAGAGAGATTTGAGAAATATATATATATAGAGAGAGAGAGAGCGAGATATGAGAGATAGAGATAGAGAGAGAGAGAAAATGGGAATGGAGAGGGGCCCACGGAAGATAAATAGTCTCGTGATTGGCTGGGGTTGTTAAAAAAAAGATATTAAAGATTTAAGAATTCAGATTGAACAGTGAAATATATTATAAGTTAGGAATGATTCGAAGGTTTTTAAAATATTAAAATTTAGGATTTTTGCGCCAAATGAAACATTTCCAAATCGTGCCTGGGTCGGGTCCAAAAATTTGAAATTGAAATAATAGGATTTTAAGCGGGTTCCAAATTTTAAAATTGAGTGTTTTATGATTAAAAAGCATACCCCCAAGACGGACACCTGTACGCGCGCGTAGCCATCCAAACTCGCTCGTTTCACTGAACGGGACGAGAACACAAAACACGGACGCTACCACGAGGTTAGGGGTGTCGAGTAGGCCAAGATGGATATTTTTAATTTTATTTTAGATGCTAAAATTTGTTATGTGCAGAAATGACTTTTCCGGGTAAAATTTTACAGTAAGCCACAAATAAGCAAGATAAATGAAAAGAGTACTACACTACGCTCAAACGGTAACTGAAAAACAGTAGCATTGGGCTCGGGTGTTACACATAGTGATGTATGCGGTCCTATGTCTACACATGCGATGGGTGGATACTCCAACTTTATTACATTCATTGATGATATCTTTAGGTTCGGATATATATTCTTGTTGAAACATAAATTTGAAGTTTTTGAGAAATTCAAAGAATATAAGAAAGAAGTAGAGAACCAAATGCGAAAAAGTATCAAAATCCTTCGATCCGATCGAGGAGGGAAATACTTAAGCACGAAATTTCTTGAATATTTAAAAGAGAATGGGATTCTATCTCAGCTTACTTCTCTGTATACACCACATCACAACGATGTATCGGAACGGAGGAATCGCACCCTATTGGATATGATACGCTCTATGAAAAATAGTGCTGAGTTATCTCTTTCATTTTGGGGTGATGCGCTTAAGACAGCTGCATACCTATTGAATAATGTTCCATCCAAATCCGTGCCTAAAACTTCATATGAGATATGGAGTGGAATGAGACCATATCTTAAACGAGTTAAGATATGGGATTGTCCTGCTTATGCTAAAAGCAGCATCTGGACAAACTCAAGGCACGATCGGTTTTGTATAAATTTGTGGGATATCCAAAGAATTCTGCTTGATATTTATTCTACAACACGGAGAAACAAAAAGTGTTTGTTTCCCAATATGCCAAATTTTTAAAAAATGAATTTCTTACAAAACAAATTAGTGGTCGTGCGGTAGATCTGGAAGAAATTCCAGAAACACAGACTACAATTGAAGATTTTGTGGAACCAGATGATTCGATAGTCCCTGATGAACCTCAGCCACTCTGCAGATCTAGTAGGTTTTCTCATCCACTTGAGAGATACTACGGTTTTCTCATAGACGGTGGTAGTGAGGATTGCATCATGGGAGATGATGACCGGACTAGTTTCGAGCAAGCCATCACAAGTAGAGACTATGTGAAATGGCTGGATGCTATGCGATTTGAGATGGAATTCATGTACACCAACAAAATATGGACTTTGGAGGCTGCTCCTGAAGGGGTAAAACCCATTGAGAGCAAATGAATCTTCAAAAAGAATATCGGTGTAGATGAAAAGGTTGAGACCTTCAAATCTAGATTTGTAGCAAAGGGATTTTGTCAAAAATCAGGTGTGGACTATGATGAAACTTTTTTCCGGTGGCTATGCTTAAGTCCATCTGAATCCTACTTGTCATTGTTGCCTTCCATGACTACGAAATCTGGCAGATGGATGTCAAAACCGCTTTTCTAAATGGTGGTTTAGAAGAAAGTGTATACATAACACAGCCAGAGGGATTTGTAGACAGTGGGTTCGATAGGAAGTTGTGCAAGCTGTTTAAATCTATTTATAGATTAAAACAGGTATCGCGGAGTTGGAACATCTGTTTTGATGTGGCATTCAAAGAGTTTGACTTCATCAAAAATATAGATGAACCATGTATATATAAAAAGGTTGTAGGGAGTGTTGTCGTATTTCTCGTATTATATGTGGATGACATCCTCTTGATAGGAAATGATATTTCTATGCTATAACCGGTAAAACTCTTCTTATCATAGAAATTCTCTATGAAAGACCTGGTTGATACTTCCTATATTCAGGGGATTAAGATCTATATGGATCAATCTAAAAGGATGTTGGGATTGTCCTAGTCCAGGTACATAGATACCATACTAAAGAGGTTTAGTATGGAAGATTCCAAGTGCGGTAATTTACCCGCTTGTCACGGAATCACCCTCTAGAACGATGTCTCCCAAGACTAATAAGGAGAGGGCTCACACAAACGATATTCCCTACGCTTCGGCGGTGGGATCCATCATATATGCGATGTTATGTACCAGAACAGATTTAGCTTACGCACTTAGCGTGGTAAGAAGGTATCAATCGAACCTAGGGGAGAAGCATCGGACAGCTGTGAAGAACATTCTTAAGTACCTACGAAGGACTAAAGAAATATACTTGGTGTATGGTAATGGCGATTTTCAAATAGAGGCCTTTACCGATTCAAGCTTCCAAAGTGACATAGATGACAGCAAGTCTGCCTCAAGTTATGTGTTTACCCTCAACGGATGGACGGTCTATTGGAAGAGTTCCAAGCATGATACCTTAGCAGACTCGACGATGGAGACTGAATACATCGATGCTAACGATGCTGCCAAAGAGGCTGTCTGGATGAGAAAGTTCATTATTGAGCTTGGGTTGTTCCAACCATTGTTGATCCAATACCCTTGTATTATGATAATAATAGGGCTATGGAGCTAGCCAAAAAACCTCGGTCCTATCAGCGATTCAGTATACTGAGGCGGTATCACCTGATCCGGGAGATAGTTGATCGCCGCGAGATCGAGGTTCGAAGAATAGACACGAAGTACAATATAGCAGATTCACTCACCAAGGCCTTCCCCTAAGATACAATTCGAGCGAATTTTTGAGATATTGGGTATGCGATACTGCAACAACTGGCCTCAATGCAAGTGGAAGATTGTTAGATATGTGTGCCTTAGAGGCCATTATTGTATATTATAGGGGATGCTTGGACATATGTATGTGCAGGACAGTCTTGCTTGATATGATAGTATGCTATTTGTTTTGTTTTTATCATTCGTGTGTATAGTTTCTACTTGTTATTACTATCGCTAATACATGTTGATAAAGCTCGTAGGATCTTTTCTTGACTACCAGGATTATGATAAGGATCATACTAGTGGGGCCTGGGTAGTCTATAAGCACATCCTTAAATGTTTCTAGTCGTGGGAATATTGAGACTGGGTATTGATACTCCAGAGTAGACTAGTGTATATGTTTCTTGATCTTGACCGGGGCGATGGTTGTTCCTATAGCCATTGGTGTTTGACACCAAAGATTATATACAGGTGCTTGTTAGAGAATGAGTTTCACCGAACGGACTCACTAAGAACTCCTAAATGGTATTATATATATCGTTAGATAACAGTTCTCTGGTGACATAAGTTAATTGTAGTCTGTAGACCTAAGATCGTCATAGTGTCTTGTGTGTTTTCCTACTATGCTTTGATTACTATCCAACCACGGTTTTAAAGAGCCGTGCATACATGTTTTAGTTGGGTATAGTGCCAAAGCACATAGAGACAATGAGCGATCGAAGGGATTTGTCTCTCCCGGTATAGGGAGTTAATGTCGTGTTGTACCCGATCGACTATAACCACAAGTCCCTGGTCAGGGCAGATGAGATTTCTTGATAAGTTTTATCAGTAGTTTCTCGGTTGGTTATGAGTTATGTGTTCGACACGACTTATCGAGTTATTGGGGTTTGACGGATTCCACCCTCCAGACTCGGTATGCGACACTCCCAGACGAAGAGACCTGACTGTAGGGAGAATGTCACTTATAGGCTCTGTAGGATTTCGGATGAGCTTTCTTGCCGATCTTCCTTTCGATCAATACCTAGGTAGCCGTTACGTGCAACTAGTACCGCTGACGTACTTGTGGGTTATGGATGTGATCCTGATCTACTATCAGCGTATTGACGAGTCTTTAGAGTCCCACACATAGGTTTCTCGGTTCAGGCGAAACGATGTAGAATGTGTATGGAGATACGTGCAGGAGCCCGATTAACACGTGTATTTGATACACGTATTTTAATCGGGCGTTTTATAATATTAGCCGGTATATATATTGATGTAACCGGATTATTAAATCAAGTGTTGATTTACACACACACGAGTATCATGCTTACTTGATTTCTTTTCTCTTTATGTATTTGTATATGATACAAATACTTATTAATATGTATTAGATACATATTACTTGTGTGTATAAGATACACATGGAAATGATATGAGAACGAAACCTTCTCTTTATTTATAAAGAAAATGAGTCAGGGAAAAGAGAAGCTTGTGGTATTTAGTGGAAGTCTCTTACATTATCATTTTGGATAAAGATGGTTAGCTCTTTTGTTCTCATATTCATTTTAACCTTCATCCTCTCTCTCTTGATAAATCTTGTTGAGAGTTAGAGAAATAAAAGAGAGGAAAATTAGTGAGGAGAAATTTTATATATTCTTATCTCACGTATCTAGCAAATTTATGAAAGTTAGTTACTTCACAAACATCAAACTTGTGATATGGAAGTTTGAGTTGGGTCAATCTCAAGATGGATCTTCTTTGGCTTTCAAGATCAAATACAAGCTTGTTCCTTCAACTTGGAGTTTAGGAGGAGTTCATCCAAGAAGCACTTGAAGAAACTACAAAGGTTGTTATCTCAAAACTATTAGAAATAGCTTTCTAGTTTGTGTCAAATTGTAATCTTTTTTCAAAGTTCTTTGTTTTAATGCTTTAGCTCTCTAGAAATTTCAAAATTATAGCATCCGCTTGTTATAAAACCGTGTCTTGAGTGCAAAGCAAGCTTACAGTAGGTTCCTCGCTCACGGTCTCGAGTAACAAGTGCGGTCGAGATAGGCTCAATAGATGTGGAAGAGACCGTGGGCATACGATAAACGCTCGATGGGATGCTCGTCAAGGAAGAAGAACCACTCTGAGAAAAAATGAGAGAGCGGAGGCTCTCAAAACTGGATGGTAGACGGGCCAAGAGTAAAGCGCCAACAAGAGACTCTCTTTCGTGGCGAGTAACAGCAGGGTCAGTGGAGATGGAATGATAGATATTCTACTGATCAAGAAACCTACTGAAAAGGACACCAAAATCCTGAATATCTTCTCTTAGAGTGGCCATAGTAAAAGTGTGGAAGATAACATAGAGCTTCTGTAAATTGTCTTCAGACGAGTACAGAGAACGGAGGTGTTTTCAAACCTCCCTAACTGTTTTCAGAGACATAATAGAAATATAGCAGCGAGAATTCATAGAGTTAGACAACCAAACAATTACTTTATTATCGTTCTGGAACCATGTATCATATTTAGAATGTTTGGAGTCAAGAGGAGCATCCATCAAGCGACGGTGAAGATTTTTGTTGTTCAAGGATCTTTCAACAGCACTGGATCATTGGAGGTAGTTCTTTGCGCCGGAAAGTGAGATCGTAGTCAAGCGAAAATCCATTTTGAAGTCAACGGATGATGGAGAAGCCGAGCTAATTTTATCATCACCAGAATCCATGATGAACGGTGCAGAAGTAGATCACAAGAGATGGAGAATAAAGGTTGTCTAACATGAGCGAGTACAAAAGTAGCAAGACGGTCTAATAGATCATCGTCAGTAACTGAGAGGGGCAGAGACGAGCGATGATACCACGGAGATGAGAGGGTTGTGGTAACATTGAGGAGGCGATCAGATCGTGGCTAGGGCATGGAGGAGGCCGCGGGTGCGGTGCTGGAGTCGGCCGCGGGGCTGGAGGCAGCTGCGGGTGCGGTGGATAAGTCGGCCGCGGGTGGTGGTGTAGGAAGCGGCTGCGGGTGGTGGTGTAAGCGGTGGAGGAGGATTAAGTTAGGGTTTTGAGTGGCGGTTAGGGTTTGGGAAAAGGGGATTAGGGTTAGGGTTTTGGTTCTGGGAAATTAGGGTTTTCTCTCAATTCTTTTCAGAATTTTGATACCATGAAAAGAGTGAAGAGGAAATGATTTATTAAGCTAATTAAATATGTGTTCCTACATACATATATATAAGGAGGGTCATAGACCCCATCTCCTATTATAGCCGATGTGAGACTAAATCTAATTACTAATTATATTCATAACAATATCATAAAAATGGAAGCCTTCCTAGAAAAAGATCAAACCTTCATTGTTCAGAGTGTTGAAGGATGGCGTCGTCTGAGAGCAACAAACTCGAAAAATGAAATTTGGGTTAGCACAAAAGGAACTGCAGTGTGAGAGTGAGAGAATATGCATAGTTCTTCAACTAGGATCCGCCAACTTTAACTGCAAAAGGCAGAAATACAATTAAAACACAAAAGAAAGCTAATATTTACAATTGGTATAATATATATTCCAGGATATATGGGATTTGAGATTTTCATAATTTTCAAGACATATATAAGTCCTAGGTAGTATATATCAAGGCTGAGAGTAGTATATGGCATTACCGGGTTTGAGAAGATGCACTTCCAAAACCTCGTCTCTTGTTTTCAAGGTGACTGTGAGGTAATTTTTTCTGAATCCAGAATTCGACACTAATGGTGGGATTTAAACCCGGGGCCTTATAACAGAAGAGGAAGTGAAGGAGCTACCAATAACTTAAATTTATCAAACTTATTATGACGAAAAGCAGATCACAACAACAACTGAGCCTTTTATCCCAAGCATATGGGGTAGGCGACGAAAAGCAGATACATAAAAAAAAAAAAAATCCCTCTCCATTGTTTATTAGCAACCACTGCCTTCCTCAACAAATTAAATATCACATCTGCATGTAGAATTTAAACAAAGATTTTGCTACCATACTTGCAAATGATTGGTCAAGAATTTAAAATCAAACCTGGGTCAAACCCATTATTATCCTTTCAGTAATTTTCAAAGAAGCAGTATGTTTTTTCAGTATTTGTCTTGAGTGAACAACAAACAGAGAAGACAAAGTGCCAAACATTGGTTCCTCAAGAATCTAATGAACCTACTCTTGTCATGGGATTCTACAGAATTCTAAAAATACAACATTTATTTACTTGATTACATCAACAATAAACCAATTTTTTTTATAACAAAAACCTAAAATACCGAGTCCCAAAACCGTTTTATAAAACTTCGCAACTTCTCAGAATATTTGAGATGACACCATTGAACTTAAGAAATACCACGGACAGATGAACCCCCGAAGGGTATTTTTGTAAAAGAAAATATCATATATATTCAATTCATTTTGGGGCTATTCAATCCACGTACAAGGGCATTTTGGGGGTGATTCATCCTACTCGCGAGCTAAGGAGATTAACGTATTCAGACAACATTGACAGTTCAGAAAGGGTCATGGCATTCTTAACGTTCATTTGTGCTCGTTGAAAGTAAAAACCAAACGATGGGATTAAAATAGTCCCACATTGGAAAAACTATGAGAGGTACATAGGTATAAGATGTAAGATGAGACAAAACTTAACAAGGCTTGAATTTTATTGTTGGAACCCACTTATGAAGTGGAGCGATGAAAGTAAAAACCAAATCATGTTGTTTTAAAATAGTCCTACATTCATATTAAAATAAAATTTCTCAGGAAATAGATAGAGATTTATAAAATCTATCCTCTCCTCTTCTTTTTATTTTTTATAAAAATAGACACATTTTCATGGTACATTAGCATATGCCTGGCACATACATGTGGTTGTCATATTGTTTATTTTGATTTTAGAGAATTGTATGCTATTTTTCGTAGCACTAACCGTGTGTGATGTAGTTAGCATATTTGATAAATTTAATTGCATGATAGCTTGTCAAAAGAATCCAAATTTATATTATGTCATTATAAGATTGAATTTTTAAAAGCAAGTCAAAGAAGATGAAAATTTAAGAGAGAATACTACATCAATGCAATAAGTTATACTAGCTAAGAAATAAATTGTCCTATTAGATGAGGACAGTTAAGGAATCAAGGTGTAGGATCCCACATAATTGGGAATGGATCTATAGTTTAAAGTTTGACAAGGAGGGGTGTGCGGGTAGAAACCTTGGTCGAATATAATGGTGTATTTGCTTGCGGACAGACCGTTCCATAGGATCCAATTTGCACTCCTAATATATACTCTGTCAAAAGCAATTGATCAGTTGAAGTGGATTGGGATTCTCTAGATACAACAATAAGTCAGTTAGAAGCAAATCACATTCAATATCTGGTTGAACACAGCCACATCTAACCAACCATGATTATTACTCTCTCTCTCTCTCTCTGCGCGCGCTGTGGTAGAGAAAATTCCATCGATATGCCTACAAAAAGTACACACATATATCAATTTAACTAAAATTCTTTTTAACATATTATTAAATCTCTGTTCATGTTCATGTTCATGATGTTAACATATACATACTCAGATACACAGCGTGTATCCTAAATGCAAAACACATAACACAAGTATCGATCGTTGTGGACGCGTCGCCTGGCTGTCTTCTAATTAATCTATTTGATTGTTTCAATCATCTATCGAACTGTGGAATTGGGTGTGAGCTAGACTTTCATATATGCCCAGATTATGAAAAACCACCAAGCAATTACATGTAAACTATTTTTCTGAACATTTCTACTTGTTTGTTCTGTGAATATATCTAACAAACCATTCTTTAAAAGTATCCTTTTAATTTATGTTAAATGCATACTGTTTTCACTTCAAACATTAAATTTTCTCACAGCTGTAGATGTGCAATCTGAAGAGGCTCATGAATCACTGCATTAACAGCAGAAACCATTTCCTTTGGTGATGTGAATCCATCAGTTCTTAAATAGAAGAGGTGCAGCACTTTGCTCATCTTCCAAAATAACTCCTTGCAAGCTCTTGGGACTACACTTCCCTCTTTGAGCAGTACTAGCCTCAGGAGCTCACTCCTTGTAGAGCTTATCATGCTCTCGGTTTCTCTCTTGGCTTCATCTTCTGAAAGTAAACCTCGGCTATCAAGAATGCATAGCGACACGCTATTCAATTTCCCTTGCTTGCTTTCTCTCTGCCAAAAATACAATTTAAAATCAAAACTAGAAGAATAACAAAAAATATATAGAATCAGTGGCAAGCTGTTCTATTAACTGTCTTCAGCATCGTTGATGTTGAAGACATAAATGATGTCGGCCATGGTATGTTGATGTTGGCCATGGTAGTTTTTCGTAATTTAGAACGTTTTTGCTAGTTATCTGCATTCGTTTTGGTCATTTTCTGATATTAGCATTTCCTTATTACTTATTAGGGTTAATTGTACCAATAACAAAAAAAAACCTGTTGTTTACGCAGTAAAGTACCTGTACCCTTGAAGTGGTTTATTAGCATGAAGACCCTCTCCATTCGTCGACCAACACTATAAAATCACTCAAGTTCTAAACAGCAAAAACAAGTTTTGGAGTTAAATTAGACAATCCTTTTAGTTGTTTAGAGATGAATTTTAGAGATTTTAAGGGTTTTGATCGATGACCGGCAAGGGTGTTGGCGCTAATATATTACTTGAGGGGGTACTATGCAGAGTACGTTTCTAATTAAACTTCTCAAGAAATATTGAATGGAGCATATTTACCTCAAATCCTTGAACATCATTTAGCAGACGCCCGCACGTGCTCACAAGTCTATATAACTTATGGTACTCTGGGTCTCTGATGATGTCCTCTGAAAACTTTGGCCCGACAAAATATAGGGCCGGCAAAATAATTGGGCCTAAAGCAAAAGAAACGTATCCATTTTCCATGTATTCATGCAATGTAGGCACCGTCTTGTTCCTTGACCACTCAGCCTCTCTCATCATCGACTTCATCAAGCTAAGCCACTGCAAAAAATACAATGGCATGAGTTAGAGGGGGGAAAATAGAATGCCATAAGTTAGAGGGGGAAACCCCGATATTACAATTGTTTGTTGCACAAAGCACCCTTGTAGTTTACTCCGCATAGCGCTTATACCCCCAAAAGTGATTTATTAATGCGAACACCCCCTCTGCTCATTAACCAAAACCCTCATAAAGTAAAACGATCAAGTTCTATTCTAAACAGCTCATGTTCTACAGTTAAATTAGACAATCGTCTGAGATGTTTAGTCATATTTAATTGTTTTTCAGGGTGTTGGTTATGAACAAAGGAGGTGTATGTGCCAATAAATCCCTTGAGGGGGTACATGAGCTATACATGGTAAACTACAAGGGGGTTTTGTGCGATTAACTTGTATAATAAATACACAGAAAAAGATGGTTGTGCATAGTACAATCTCAATTATATGGTCCGTGACACTTTGATGTTGCAATGCCAATGCCTTGGCTCCAAGCTCATTAATAGTACTATAGAGAGCGGAAAAAACAATCTCCACTTGTTTTGAACAAAACTCTTTTTCATGATTTCCATCCCACCTATTAAAGATTCGAAGGGAGAAGATTACATAAATCATAATTCAGCCAACCTGGTAACAGGAAGAGAGCATGAGAAAATAAATCATACTTTTCAACCAGCATAATAAGATTTAATAGCTCTTCATATGAACCTCCAACGTCAAAGAAATCGTCAACCACAGTTGTCAGCACGCTATTTTTGGCCCAAGACAGGCGAGCATCAGACATTTCCGGGGGAAAAAGTGTAGCCGCAGTAGAGAAATAGCAATATGCCAGTTTTTGTCTAGCAAATTCTAGCTGGTCTAATTTGTTTTCTTTGACCCAACTGTTTGCACAAAAAAGGCATACCATGAAATCTACGAAATAGTATGTCTTATAATTTGAGAAGTGAATGAATTGTCGAACCTTTCAAGAGACTCAAGTTCTTTGCGGTATATAGACTGAGAAAAATTGAATTCTTCCACTGCCAAATTTAGGACATCTTTGGTGTCGATGCTACGATTGCGGATTCGAGAAGGGGAAATTCCTCAATCGCATGATAAAAAATATCGAGGATAATTTTTTCTTTTACTAGTAAAGCATTAACGGAATCTTACACATATGATGTCTTAAGAAGCTGGAAATTCTGCACCTTGTAGCGCTCAATATTTCTCTTGTGCTCGAGGCGATCCAGATTAGCATAGAAGGGAAACTTAAGAGCATAATCAACCTGAACGAATGCATCCTTAGATGATGCCGAGAATAGAACAAGATCCTTCACAAATGTTTTATTTTACTTGTTAATTCTCTAAGTTTGTATTAGGCTAAATTTCACTGAACTACCAAAACCTATACTTGTTTTTCTACAAACTACCAAAAACTTCACAGATTCCAAATACCTACCAAAAACATGCAAATTAAAATACCCATTTTTTCACTAAAATACTAAATAGTGTCATACAAATTCTGTGAAAGCCATAATGTTAGTTGAGTAAAATACCGGTATAATTCACTAAAAATGGGTATTTTCATATGAGAGTTTTTGATAGTTTGTTGTTATTTACAAAGTTTTTGGTAGATTAGTCAAAAACAGGTATAGTTTTTCAAAGTTTAGTAAGCTTTTTTCAGTCCTTGGTTTCTTGTTCCAACTTTTCTTTTAGAAAATGTCACCCGATAGTTTGTAGTAAATAGGAATTATATGATTATATCTTTCTCTACGTCACCCCAAGCAAAAATCAACTACCGTCATCGGGTCAGTCAAAATCATTTTGACTGTAATGAAATACAAAATAATGAATACATCTTTAGAACTTATTGAACAAATACCTCTTCTATAACTGTATCAAGGTGTTGAGTTGCATCACCAGAAAGCTCCTCCTTTAGATAACAACTTGACCAGGACTCAACTTTTTCTAGAACTTGCTCATTTGGTAAAATTTTGATTTGTGAAGCCTTGTATAACTCTAGAACGGCACTCACATCCCTCAAATGTCCTTGTAACGTACTGTTGAAATGATAAACTTCGTCGAATCGAGCTAATGCATCTGCAAAACATTTAAACTCACCAACACTCAATTTATTGGGAAAAAAAGTTAAGAAAATTTCAACTAGTGGGAAGAAATCACCTGAAGAGACATCATATCCGTTCAGACGTAAAATCCGAAATGCCAGTGCACATGTGGCAATATCTGAAGTAATTTCTTCCTCATTGTTTAACCAGCATCTGCTATATTGGTTAAAGTCAAATTTCTAATGATGCTAGCACAATGACAGACAGGCTAAATTACGTAAAATACTCTTAACTCTGTTAAAACTTTGGTTTTAATGAAGGTTTTCTTTCACTAAAATACCCTTACTTTTAGGAGCCTTTCCGTAATTTAAACCCAAAACTTTAAGGTAGTTTAGGGAAAAACAACCGTAGTAAGGGTATTTTACTGTAATTTAGCCTAATAGATATCTAAGAGCAGTTGTTTGATCATCACCTGTATATCTCGTCCAAAATGCTCCTTATCTCGCAACTAAAATGACTGGAAATTCCAAACCTCTCAAGATCGTCAACAATGCGGAGGCGGGTATACATATCCAGAGGATATATAGTAGGAACTGTCATAAACCATTTATAGAGAGAATAACATCAGATACTGTGAGGACATAATTTAGGTGTTCTTATATCACAGTGTCGCATTCCATACACCCCTAAATCTCGTTCGTTTTTATTTCACTCAAAAATCTCTTAACTTGGTCAATACAAGACCTTTGTAATCCCGACGCTCTTCAAAATTTGAGTCGCAATCAGTCTGAGACATGGTTTTCTCGAGGGAAGAAATATATGGTGATCTAGAAATTCTCAAAATCTACGAGAGTCGGTGTCACTTTGAAACACAGATCCAGAAAAAGGAAAAGGAAAAAGAAGGGAGAAACAAGGTCAAAAAGTAAACAAATACTAAGTTTAGTAGATATGATTTAGAAAAAGAACTATGGGATACGATATACGAAAAATCTCAAAAATTTACTGTATGTTTTGATCTAGATTAAGAGTTGAAGCACACCTGAATTACCAAATTTCTCTAGGAGTGAATGTAAATAATTGAGGGCTTTCTCGTCATGAGTACGGATTACTGCAGCAGCAGTGGTTGAAGGTGAATTAAAGAGCGAACCGTTTCTCTTTTGATACTTCATTATTTCTTGACAGTCTTGTGATTTACTTAATCCCTCTGCAACATATGCATGATAAGCTTTCCTTCCCTCCGAAGAGTCTCCAGACAACCTATAGAAAAGGATATGAATCACGTGATGCTTAAATCTTCTCTTTTGTTTCAATTAAAAATAAAAGCATGGTTTAATCTTCTCTTATTTACAATTCAAATAAAGTGCATATATAAAGAACTCGGTGAGTTTTTGTTAGCTTGACATGCATAATGTTATCCTCGGTCCTAAGCGTTTAGGTATAGTGGTTAACTGGTGTCAACGCACCAGTTTTCTAGAGGTCTGGTATCACACCTCAATCATTGTCAAATTAAAATGTATTCATTTTCTTCCATACATGTTTCCGCTAGAGGCCTTTCCACATGATCCACCATCCACATGAGAGGCAACATTAAGATTGTGTTAGTTTGGTATACATATTGTTATCCCTGGCGATTCTTACCCGGAAGTTTAAGTGGGTGTGGGATAACTATATGTACATCAAGCTAGCATATTGTTAATATAACTGAGGAAAGAGGCAATCAAGAACCATATGTAAATCGTTAATTTAACCGAGGAGATGTTCCTTAATGGAGCATAATGGAAGAAAATGATTCATATAGCTGCCCCTAAAATTTTAGGACGAAGGCTTGTTGTTGTTGTTGCAAGCTAGCATATTGTTATTGTTTAACAGTTCTACTCAAAGTCATACACTACTTCGAGAGCATTAAAGATGGAAAAGATCGTGATTGATTTTATTTCATATTATTGCTTATTAGATTGCTTCATTAAGCAAAATCTATTAACCTATGTATTAGGTCAAATTGAATTATGTACTTATCCTTTTCTAGGTTATTCTTCCTTATTTTTGTATGCTCTATATCTATATAAATAGAGTATTATATTATAATAGTAGTAAAATTAGTAGGTTCTCATTTTCTAAGTTGGTATCAGGGCTATGATCCTGATAAAAAAAGAAAAAAACTCCATCAACAAGATTGCATGGACATGGATACGACATTATGTGTTATGGCGACACGACAAAATCCCAAAATATACGATACGGAGGCACTGATATATATATATATATACACACACACACACACATGAGAATAATGGAGGAAAGATGCCATTGGAGGGAATTTCCTCCTATGGCGTCGAAAAAATACAATCTCCATCGTTTTTTCCGACGATCAGCACCCATCATTTTCATCGTTATCATCTAAGATATGGATACACCAAATTTCATGTGATTCTACAACATTTTCACTGTTGATTTAGTGGGTTCAAAATTAACTGTTTACCGATAATAGAACTTTTTACATTGCTAAATCAACGGTGCAAAAGTTGTAGAATCACATGAAATTTGGTGTACCCATATTTTAAATGATAACGATGAAGATGATGGATTCCGATCGTCGGAAAACACGATGAAGGGTATATTTTTTCGATGTCATAGGAAGAAATTCCCTCCTATGGCATCTTTCCTCCATTATTCTCTCTCTATATATATAATCTTATAAAAATAAATAAAATATCAAACTATTATGATAATATTAAATAAGGAAAAATAAACAAGTCTAACATGTTATACGCTAATAACATACTAAAAATATGTTTATACGCATATGACATGCATAGAACACATACTATACGTATATGACATATATACAACGCGTCTGATACGCGTCTGATACGCGTCATGCAAGTGTCGGTGTCCGATACGTGTCGGACACAGACACGACAACCCGTTGGAAGTGTTCGTGCAACCTAGTCCATCAATATTTTCTTTCAAATAAAACTTTTTATATTATTGATCTTTTCCTAGTCTATCTTCTTTGAGTTTGCACCGTACCTTTCTACGCCGGTATAAATATTTATACTGGCGACATAGTCTCTCTTCTCCAGTATCTCTTCTTTTTAGCCGAAGTGGTTTCATGGTAAGAGTCCACCTCAATTTTCAAGAGACTCCAGATTACGATCCACCTAGCATCATGCATAAGTGACTAGAGGCTTCAAACCATCCTTGCTCAATGCATCAAAAGACTATGTTGCTCTCGACATTCTGATCTTTGCAGATATTCAACTCAACCACTATTCTTTCCAAATTCTCGATACCGGGATTGGACGTCGCCCAGTGTACAGTGAAGAAGACCTGGAAGAAAAGGTCCGGGCTATTGTTAGTGCTACCACCAACCAGCCCCTGAAACTCGGGTTCAGGGATTTTTGCCGTCACCCTTGTCTTTGACCGATGAGGGCAAAAACAAGGTTGTGCTTTACCAACCCTTACTTGTGATCAGTTCTGAACGACACCCTTTCTCCTCACTGACCTTATAACGTCGAGCGTCTACGAAACTCTTTTATCAGCTTATGTGGTTTTTCTTTCTTTCCCAGACGCTTCCAGCAAGAAAACGGATTAAATCTATCGTGAAATTGCGGGAGGATGTTAAAGATGGAAAAGATCATGATTGATTCTATTTCATATTATTGCTCATTAGATTGCTTCATTACGCAAGATCCATTACCTTATGAATTAGGTCAAATTTGAATTATGTATTTTTTCTTTTCTAGGTTTTTATGTTTCCTTGTTTTTGTATACTCTATATCTCTATAAATAGAGCATTATAATATTAATAAAATTATCAGGTTCTCATTTTCTAAGGGAGTACAAAACAATATATAGAGTCAACTAGATATCAGGACATATAATTTCCGTTGTGAATGTAACAATCAATCGATTTAGAACAAGTATACCAAACAAGAAGTTAAAAGTTCTCTATCAATTGAGAAAATTCTGTACCAAAATTAAAAAAATGATTAAACCTTAGATCTAAGCATCCTCTAATCAGAATAAAATTTAAACAATCATCATATGATAAGAGATACCAAAGAGTCACATACCTTTTCAATTCTCCGTCTCTGGTAGAAAGCATAGTATCTACATTGGATTGGAGCATTGGAAGATCCAAGCCCATACTAATTGCATAGTTAACCATGCCAGGAAATATAATCTCGAAGCCAATAGGAGACAGTAAGTTCTTATCCATAATAAACGAGAAATTAGATCTGATATAGCAGAGTCCTGCAATATCAAGACCAGATTTTCCTTTAATGTACATGTCATACAAAGAAAATACAAGATTTGGAGTCATTTGTAATATATTCAGTTGTTCACAACCACTTTATCCAAAAGCTTAAGTTGTTGCGTTATGGGATAGCAATGTAAAGCAAGCTAACATAACTCTTAACGCTCCCCCTTGTGCGGGCCTTCGCACATGGAAAGGCCTCCAATGGAAACCCTCGCTTGTAAAGTTAAATCAATATATTTTAAATTAATAGGGATGAGGTTTGAACCCATGACCTTTTGGAAACCTGGTGTGCTTTGATACCATGTCGAAGACCACTTTATTAAAAAACTTAAGCTGCTGAGTTGTGAGATAACTATGTAAACCAAGCTTAATATAAATTTATAACACACCCTCCAATGGGCCCTTAGGGAACCGCCTCCAACGGAAACACTCATTTGTAAATACAAAGTAGATGGGGATACATGGACATTTGAAATGTATTGATGAGGTTTAAGTTTAACCGAAAAACTCTTGAAAATTGGCATGCACTGATATTATGTCGTCAAGAACCGCTTTACCCAAAAGCTAACCCGTTGGGTTAGGGGACAGCTATGTATCATGCTTAATATAAACTTCACACATGCCATTTTAACAGTTACAAGATTTGGTGTCATCTGTAATATTACCCCTTTTGACATGTTCTTCGCCAACATTCCATCGCCGAAGTGCTAGTATGCAAGCCAATGTCGAAGAAAGCACGTCCTTTATCAACAAAGGGTCACTATGAGGAAGCCCCCATGAGCCATCTTGGTGTTGATTTTCCAATATCCATTCTATACACTTTGAAAAGCATGGAGACTTTGGGGATATTGGAGAAGGAACCATGGCTACCCAAGCAGTATCATAATTAGAAACTGAAAGCTCGGCCTTTAGTAATGCATCCCTGATTCTATCCCTTTCTCCTCTGATGTTCTGCAATAATTTTTGAAGATTTCAATTGAAAGAAGTATCGATCCCCTTCTAAAATTGAGCTAGAACACATCATACCTGAACTGGAAAGTTAACACCTTTATAGATCTTCAATCTATCATCCACACGTGCTATTTAAACCGAACATGCACAAACATGCATGGGCATTAGAAAGTTGGAGAATAAAAGGTCTAGAAAGCTAAATTCCAGTAACCTAATATCGCTTTAAAAAGATAAGGTATCTTTGTGGAAAAAATCTCAAATTCTTTGCATTTTTAACACACGTACGTGGGCACAAACTTTGCGCCGCACGCACACTGGCATACAAATAAACAAGCTTTTATCATGCACATTAGGTGGTCATAGGAGAAGTGTAATATCGGGAGCATTACAAGTTACAACAATAAAACTACAGCCAAAATTACATCGAATATATTAGTTGCTATATAGGTAGAAGTATATAAACAAATAGATGTAAAACCTTTACCACCCATAGAAATAACTTATAAAGAACATAATGTAAGTCATTATATGGAGAGAGAAAATTGCAACCATTTCTCGTGAAAGATCAAACCTTTAGGATTAGGAGTGTTAATGGATGGCGTCGTCTGAGAACAACAAACTCGAAACTTGAAATTTAGGTTAGCACAAAAGGAACCACGGTTTGATAATGAGAGATGTTGCATAATTCTTCACCTAGGATCAACTTTAACTGCAAAAGGCTGAAAATAAAATTAACACAAACGAAAACAGAAGTCAACAAAAATGCAGTCTTTGTCGATTAATTTTCCGAGCATTCTTGGACTTTGCTCATGTTCAAAAGCCATCCCTTGAATTAGAGAAGGCTAAGATTCTCTCAATACAAAATTCAACACTAGTGGTGGAGTTTGATCACGCGACATCATAAGAGAAGAGGAAGTAAGGTGCCAAATGCCAAATGATCCCAAGCCTTTTTATCGAAATTTTTTCATGGTGGCTACACGAATATTTTCTTTCTCCATTTTTAAAAATTAGCAATCGCTGCCTCACCAAACAAACATACACATCAGACCTATCACATTCATTTTAGTATATATATATATATATATATATATATATATATATATATATATATATATAAAGCATCTTCTTCTTTTTTTGAACATTTGATCTTATTAGCGAGGAACGAACAGAGAAGACAATGTACCCAACATTGATTCCTCAAGAATCTAATAGACCTGCTCTTGTCATTGGATCCTATAAAGATCTAACAACATTTGCATTAATAATTCAACAAAATCAAAATAAAACGTAGAGACTTGGGAGCTGCGATCAGCCCATCACAATTCACAACAAAAGATCGATCATTACCCGAATCCGATAACAGGTGCTGTGCTGTTGTCTACGTCGCCGGCGGCCTTTCTCGCTCCTTGGATTTTACAGAGAGATAGAAGATGTAGGGAGGGAGAGTAAAGTGAAAGGGAAAGGCGATTAGATATGCTTAGGACAAATACATTGGTTTTTTTTTTGAAATAGGTTGTTTTGATTTTTTAATTATAAAAATAGGATAGTTAGATTTATTATTATGAAAATATGGCGGTTTGGTGGACCCCATTCCCGTCCCAGTGTAGAGGGCGAGGGCGGGTTCTAAGAACCCGCCCTCTACCTATTATAGGGGAGGGCGGGTTCCTAGAACCCGCCCTCCCCTCATTTTTGAAGAGAACCCGCCCTTTCTTTTATAAAGGAGAGGGCGGGCCCGTCCTCTGTAGTAAAAAAAAATACGGGGGCCCACAAATCATCCTATTTTCATAATAATAAATCTAACTATCCTATTTTTATAATTCGAAAATCAAAATAACCTATTTCAAAAAAAAAAAAAATACATTCCTCTTGGGATTTTGTATCGTTGATGCGAAAAAAGGATCAATGGAGTAACATGCGTGTCAATCCGAACTAATTATAATTGTAGCAATTACATAAAAGCAATAAATAATAAAAGAAAAACCATACCAAGTAAAATATACAGGATATTGTCTAGATTCGACGTGCATTTGCATATTCAACGAAAAATTACAAGTGATAATTTCTGCTCTCTCGATCTCACCCAAATACAAAACAATCTCTCAAAATTACAAACCTTTTTCTCTTCTCTCTCACCTGCTCAGAGATTTTATTCTTTTCTTGAGGCAATCTCAATCTGCGCCTTTCAATCTGCGGCCTTTCGCAGCCTTTAGATCCCAAAAGCTCCATGTGGATTTATTAAAGCAGCAGCCCTTCGCCTTTAAGGCTCTGTTAAATTAATTTATGCTGCAGGGTAAAAAAACATGCACGGCATTAATTAATTAATATATAGAGATGAGTTTAGACCCAGAGATGAGCACAAATTTAAACTAGAGATTTTTTTAAAAAAATAGTGATAAGTTTGAGAATTTAATTAATTAAATTAATTAAATATTTTCCAAACATATTTCTACTTAAAACCCTTTACCTCCCTCTTGTGCACGCCTAACCGCATGTATCGCGTTCCGCACGTACTGCATTTGCACTCTGATGGAGGTCCTTTTCGGATCTCCTTCAGATGTTGTCTTCCGTCAATCTCCCGGTGGATATTGGAGGTGATCTCCTGTTGCGTGTGGGTCTCAATGGGTTTTGAGGAGATTGGTGATTTGGAGGAGTTTGGCGCCGAGCACCTGCAAAGAAGCCCCGGGATGGTTTGGTACCACCGAGGACCCTCCGACGATCAAGTTGGTACTAGATCCGAGCAGAGTAACGGCTAAGTGGAGAAAAAATGGCTTACTTGACCCCTCTGTGATGGGGGTTTATATAGCGGCGGCAGCACGCAGCAGCAGGCGCGAGAATCTCGCCGGCAGTTACGCTCCCGACGTCACGCCCACGTATGGAGTGGATCGCCCATTAATGGGGATCGTGATGGCATGGAACGTGGGGCGTTACTAGCGGAGAATATGCGCGTGGCGAGATTTGCGGAGCGGCGATTACGCCTGTGAGTGGTAGAGTTGGTCGGCCGGAAGGACCGAGGAAGACGGTCTCGGCTGGGGAGCTCGGAGGCGAGCAAGAGGGCCGAGGAGTCTTGGTCTTGTGGCAGCTCGGGGCGAGCTGAGGGGCCGAGGAGGCTAATTTGCAGGGGGCCCCGAGGAGGGCCAGCTTGTGCTTGCAGGTCGGGTACAGGGGTGTCCTGGTCGGCCCCTGTGGGCCCTTTCTTCTGAGCTCTGGGACACGTCATCTGCCGCGTGTCCTGATTTTTGGGATCGCCAATATTGAGCATCATCATTAGCCCCCCACTCTTGTCCCGACCAGCTAGCGGGTTGGGTCAGGAGTGGACTGCCGGGCCGCCCGGGGTGGGCTCCCTCCTAAGGTTTCGTCGGGACGCGTCCCCGGGCTGTCAGCTGTATTTACTGTCAGCGAATCAGGGCGAGATCTCTTCATTTAAGGAAGGTGCGCCGGTTCGTGCATCGTGCCACTGAAGCGACGGTCCACGTGTCAAGCGACGGTTGTCCGACGCGACGTGTGCAGACCTGTGGCGTCTGACGGGGTGCGGCCCAGTGTGGGCATAACATGTAGAGTGATCGGAGCCGTTGGACGCGAGGAGGCGTTTTGGCGGGAGATGAAGGGCGCCGTTGGATGAGGCCGCTCGTGGTGATAAATAGGGGTGGGGCCCGTTCCAGGGCCCCTACTCCTTCATATTTCACCGTTCTAAGTCCTGATTGCTCGGCGCTCATCCCCCTTCTTTCGCTTTCGTTTCCCGAGGATCCCTCTTCTCAAGGTTAGATGTCTTCCTTTGTAGAGTCAGTAGGTGTCGTAGGAGTGGGTTTTAGGGACCCTTTAGTTGAGCCTGCGTCCTCCCGGGAGCAGGGGTCGGATCCTCTCCCCGGGATCGTGCGGCGGGGGCAGCCCCCAGGGAGGAGGCGGTAGATGCTGCCCCCGGCGTCTCGTATTGGGTGAGTCATGAGGACGAGCTCACCAATGCTCGGGCTCGCTTCCACATCCCCTCACGCTATACACTTCGTCTGGCCAAGGAGGGAGGGAGGGCAGACCAAGTACGGGACATGGAGATCGCCCTGTATTTGGAAGCTTTTTGGGGTGGAATGCGCCTGCCCTTCTCTCCCGAGGTCGTCGAAGCGCTGAACTTTTTCGGGTTAGCCCCTGGCCAGTTAGTGCCGAACTCGTGGAGGATTCTCCTCGGGTTCCTGATCCGCCTGAAGTTACAGGCAGTTCCCTTCAGCCTCTCCCTCCTTGATTCTTCCCTCATCTTCAAAAATCACCCTGGTGATCAAGTGGGTGACCCGAGGTGGGTGTACCTCTCTTTCAGAAAGCGGTAGGGGGCGCCGCTGGGACAGGGGTTGTGGCCCTGCCTTCTTCCATCCACGACTGGAAGAAGAAGTTCTTCTTCATTTCCCCTCCCGAGGGCGAGGACTGGCCCGTGCCTACAAAGTGGTCGAGGGAGAAATGCTTGCCAGGGAACTAGTCCAGTGACCCCGTCGCGGTGAGGTGGCGTCGTGGGAGCCCATCCCCCGTTTCGACGTGCTGCTGTCTGAGAGGGTCCTGAGTTGGGCCGGGTTCAGCCCCGTTGAGTTCGTCGGTAAGTTTAGGCTTGCTTTTTGGCTTGTATATTGCTTGTGTCGCTGACTTCTTTACATTTGGTTTTGTGTAGGACCCATGGACATGGACTCGCTCCGATCTTCCATGCGCCAGCCGAGGAAGGTCGCGAAGGCTGGGGGCGCTAGCTCTTCCCGCTCAAAGCCTGCCCCGCCTCCTTCTCCCCCGGTGGTCGTGTCCCGTGAGGTTCGGGGGCGGATCCCGCCCCGGGGCCTAGCAGAGTGTCGGGCCGGAAGCGGGCTCGGATTCTGGAGGACCCGGTCTCGGAAGAAGAGATCGGCTCTCCCTCGGAGCCGCTCAAGAGGAGTTCCCGGAGATCCTCCCGGGGCCCGTCCTCGCCGATCATGGTGGAGGAAGGGGGCCTTCAATTCGCAGTGCTTTCAGGGATATCCGTCGCGGATATCCTGCAGCATGAAATAGAGACATCGGCCGGGGGTAGAGTCCCCGGTGGGACCTTCAGGGCCCAGCTGGCGTCCATCGCCCAGGAGTCCGTGCAGGTAAGTGTTTGGTCTTTTGTGAGATTCGGTGCATTCTTTGTCTTTCTGATCTCTTTCCTGTCTTTCAGGTTCTCCAGCACGTTGCCCTCGCCTTACGCATGGAGGTCGAGGTGATAGCCCCGGCGATGAAGGCTGCGGGCCAGCTCGCCTCGCTGGAAGAGAGCTCCAAGAGGGAGATGGAGGCGGTGATGGCGAGGGTCGCCGCCTTGGAGGCAAGGTGGAGGCCGGGAAGCGGGAGTGTCACGCCCCGCTTCCTAAAATATGGAATACGAGGGGTTGACAAGGCCAGCCATGCTCCTACGGTCAAGGAAACATCCTGCCGTAGTCACACTTCGGCTTCTAGCTTTACGTGGTATTCAGTAATCAATGCACAGGTAATGAGAAATGCAGTCACTAAAACAAAACAAGTACAAAGAACTAACCAGTTAGAGATCAAGGAAGTATAGCGCTGAGTCACTGATCCAAATATCCGTAATGTCCTCGAGGTACGTCAGATCCTGGTCCAAACTAAATCCACTTCTCACTCTGAGCATGCATACTCAGGTCGTCAGAGCGACACAATAGAAATATATATAAATACGAATGTGAACACGTACAATAATGATGAATATATAACAGTAAGCATGGAATAATGACGTGAGCATGAAGTAGCCAATACAGGTAGATAATAGAACAGGTAAACAGTAAAGCAGTAAACGGTATGGCAGGTATATTGAATCAGTAAGCAATGCATGTCAATGTCACTAACCCTATCAGTCTCTAAGTCTCACTGTCCAGGTCGCTAAACCTATCGTCGGTCCAAGTGTGAGAGTCAACCACTCGTGAGTATCTCCCACCCAAGGGTAAGGACCCAAGGGCAAGGGAACACGGGCCCGAGTCGCTCGCTAATGATCAGTAATATCACCCATATATCTCCAGAATCGCTGTATGTGCCGGCAATGGGACTCCCGAGATTCTGTTGAACTCACACTCAAACTACCCCACACCCCGTGGTCTACATCAAACGCCAACCATAAACTCAAATACCAGTCGGTCCATAACAAGTCTACGCGAGAACTGGAGACAGGATCTCCATCAAGCATGTCTTGACTGATACCCAAGATAAATGGACAGTGTTTGGTGCCTTACCTATGACACTAATATAAGTGCTCCATAACCGTCCCATTCCAGTTATGGTTACACTTATACGCGTCCCATAGGCGTCGACAATGCAATAATCAACAGGGTCCGCTGATTGTGTACAAGTACGTGTCACTTTCACTTATCCATTCATACTTAAACACTAACGTACATGCCACAATCCAACACTAATACCTAACACTGGGTAATGCACACGATCACTAGGCTATTAATGCAATGACATCTACACGATATGATGAGAATACAAGATATGAATAGAATATCATCAGCCCGTGCCCTACCACTTGCACAATTTACTATAAATCATACATGCAAAATTAAACAAAACAATGTAAAAGGGGTAAGCAGTATGTTTAATTATCTATCCATAAAAATTGGTTTCGCGCCAATCGGGTTTCAGTTCTGCTAGATACGGCCATTTCAATTTAAGTGTTGGCTGCTGGAAATCCGGTTTCAGAATTAGAAGTCCGTTTCGTAACACATTTTAATCCCAGTTGGGATCGTAATTAGGCGACTCTATAGTTGAACAATATTTATGGTTATCAGTGAGGTTTCCACTGCAATTGGAGGATCACTAATATCCTATATCCACAGGGAGTTATGTCCAGGTTTAGGTTGATGTGTAAAATCTGTCACTGCAGAATTCAGCAGAACATATCGACATTATAAAATGTGTTAAAAAATATCATACAGTTGAGGAATCCAGTGAGACCGGTGGGATAAGGAATCTAACTCAATTGTCTTCGTAACGATATAGGGTTCCGCACATTTCCGCGTTTTAGCAAGGAAAATACAGTGAGTTAAAACAGGGGTTATCTGGAATTACCGTTCTGGACTGCAGTTCAGAATCGTAATTCCCCGCAGTTTTCTCTATCGTAACTAGTTCAAATTTAGGTAAAAAAATAGGGTTCTGGGGATTATTCTGTTGGCTTCGATACAAGTCAGGGAACGCCAAAATCGAATTTGTAAAAGATTTAATGTGAATTTAACGGTCTAACATGTTCAGGAAATTCAGGTTTCGTAATGATTATCTGGATTAACATTTCATAGGTGAAACGACCGTGGTTTCCAACCAAATTTCTACAGCACATCGGTAAATAGTGGACGGGTCGAATGATCACAAGTTGCGTCATTTAAAGTTATGTTTTCACCTAAAGTTCCAAACCAAACACTTGTATCGTATAGGTTCGCACGAAATATATATCTATGATATTAATTTTAAACTGAAATAAGTACGAACTAATAGCATGAAGCAAGTAATATACTTGCCTGAAGGCGTGTCGACGACGGTCGGCAGCGGCAACGGCACGATCGCGTCACGAACATGGCAAAGGTTTAGCCTTGTCGGATCTTGATTCTTGGACTTGATGGCTCGGTGGGTGCGACGGGCGTGCGCTGGCGTTGCGATGGATAGCGTGTTGATGACGATGATGGCTTAAGGGACCGAGGCCACGGCTTGGCCGTCGACAACGGCGACTGGGGCGACGGCGACGGCGACGATCGTAGGTGTTCGATAAAATGTCGGGGCTTGACGGTGGTGGCGACGGGCACTGTAGCTCCAGCAGGGAGGAGAGGGGGTGAAGAGGAGGGATCGTCGTCGAAGGTGAGGTGGTCGAAGTCGGCTTGGGTTGTAGTCGAGGGAAGCTCGGGGTCGGTTGGCTGTCGTGGAGGCGGTGGAGCTCGGGCTGGAAAGGAGGTGGTGAAGGGGGAAAGTCGTAGAGGCTCGAGATAGTTGAGGTGGTCGCTGGCGGTGAGGTTGGAGATCCGGCGAAAAAATGGTGGTGGGTTGTAAAGATGTAGGAGAGGGAGGTGAGCTGGGGAGCTCGGGCAGGTGACGGGGAATGGCGACGATGGTGGAGGCGGCGTGGGGCGGTTGCAGTGGGTTGGTGATTGGTTTTGGATAGAAGGAGGTGGTGGGGGTGAGGGAGCTCGGCTGGTATGAGCGAGAGAGGCAGACGAGAGCGAGGGAAAGGAGGAGAGAGAGCTCGGGGTTGCAGTGAGGGATGTAAGCGGGGGTGAAGGGAGAGAGAGGGACAGGTCTCGGGGCGTGAGCATGAGGAGCGGGGGACGGGGGGGGGGGAAACGTTGGAGGAAGTTGCGAGGGAGGGCGATACGTGGGCGAGGGGGTCATGGGCGCAAGAGAAGCGGGGGCTCAGGAACGAGCGCGATGTGGGGACGAGGAGAAAAGAAGCGGGAAGAGAAGGAGGTGGGGAAGGAGAGTGAACGGGTCAGGTCGTAGGGGAGATGGGCCGGGCTCGGGCTGGAAAAAGGAATTTATAAAAATGTGGGAAGGATGGTGGTCTGGGCTAGGGAATGGAAAAGAATTTAAAAGGAATGGGCTGGGTTTGGGTTAATTGATTGGGTAGAATTTGGGAAAATAAATATAAGGGGTTAGGGTTTAATAGTTAAGGTTAGGAAAATTAAATGAAAATTATATGGGAAAATAGAAATATTTAGGTAAACAAAATTTGTAATCTTGTTTAAAAATACGGAAAATAATTAAAAAGGGACTGGGTATTACATCATACCCCACTTATATAAAATTTCGTCCTCGAAATTTAAAATAGACGATAAGCTATAAATAATATGCGAGAAGCCACAAAATCAACTACTACTATATAGTGATCTACGTAGAAGCAGCTAGATAAAAATATAATCTTACACACACATACATACACACACGTATAGATAAGAAATAGCGCAGCTAAAATAATAAGCATAAGGCATAACCATTTATAATGATAAACTATAGGCACAATACCCGGGAAAATAAAACAACAATAATAAACAATAGTGAAGGACTCGCCGATAAGCTAAAATATTTTAGAAAGAATATCGATCAGACAATTTAAAATAACTTGAGAAAACCCATATGGTGAAATAAGAAAAATAGTATGTGCGGCATATATTTACGTATTGAAAATATGAAGAATAGTAGAGTATTCAGAATAAGTAAAACGAAAGTAGTTGATAGCACGCAAATTTTTTTTTTTGTAAACACAAAATAGTGAAAGCTAAATTTCGAATACGATGTCACTGAATGTAATCATAGTAATAAGGAATAGCACTAATAATGCATAGGGGCTAGCCAGGGTATGGATTTCAGTAGAATACGGCCCATTCAAAAAGGTCGGAAAGTGGTACTCTTAATCTGAATGTTGAAGAGGCTGGGGTCGGGTCAGTACAAGGTGCAAGGGTGAATAGTAATGAATCTCAGAATGGAAAGAAATTTATTGGGGAGGGAAAATAGTCAATGCATCATGCGAATCAAATCTCAAAAGATCAGTGAACTCAGAAACTGTATTATTCCAGAAAGCATTCTCGAAAGATAAAAAGCGGTCCTAAGCTATACATAGATTTATTTGGCCAGAGGAAATAGAAGATAAATCGCGTCAGTCGCGGTTATGGAAGTTCAGCAGGTTACGGTAAGCTCGCGCTAAGACATGGACGTCCATTTCCATAGCGCCTCGCAGAGATTGCCACTGGAGGTTCTCCCGCCAGGGGGTCTTCTTCTCCTGGTCCTTCTTCCTCGGCTGGAGCTTCTTCATCGTGGTATGCTTCCACATGATTCACCTCTTCTGGATCTTCTTCCACGAGGTTTCCTTCCACTGGATTCTCCTCAGGGTCTTCCTCTCCTGGATTTTCTCCTACCGGGTCTTCCTCGGAATCTCCCTCTATCGAGTCCTCTTCGGGGTCCTCTTCTTCGTTATCAGAGTCGCTGATCATGTCGACTGCTGGGGCTGCGACTCCCTCGCCCTCGGAATCGTTGTTGTCGGAAATAACCTGTGGGCCATCGATCTCGTCATCTGAACTTGCTAGTATGCAGTCCAAGGAAACGCAGGATTGAGTGTCCTCATCGATAAGCGGCGCTTCTCCAGGATTAGCCATGGCCTCAAAAGAAAGTGTCATGATCAGACAGTGGAACACACCAAGAAAATAACCAAGGATATGGGGCACAAGGAACAAATACGGTAGGTAAAGACTGAAAAATCAGAATTTAGAATACTGATACAACCAGCAGTATAAGGAAAATGAGTGGCAAGGGGACGATACATACATCACAACTCAGAATTTTATTGCATTCAACTAAAAGTTCAACGGATACAAGATTTTAAACAAAAGGAAATATTTACAAAAGAGTGACAATATTTTTATTGAAAGCAGAAAAGGTGATAATTCTTCTTTGATATCTAGACCGCTGCATTCTCGTCAAGCGAGTGGAATCCTGCGCTGGGCCCGTACTATCCTCGAAGCTCAAACTATGAAATAACCAAGTCACTTAGCAGGAGTGGAGAGTGTGGACGAATCTCCTCCTTGTAGCTCCTTCCTTCGAGGGCAACCATTGACAAGATGTTCGTTGGATCCGCAAATCAGGCACTGCCCTTTGGCGTTGCGACAGTCTCTCTGAAGGTGTCCTGGCTTCTTACAGTATCCACAACATTGAGTCCTCCGCTGCTTCCGTTGCTGAGGAACAAGTGGGCGATTCATCTTCACCTCTTTTCCTTGTTTAACAGGGATTCCCTTACGATTGGAGGCTCCCGCTGGTGCCTGAGTCATCTGCCTTCTTAATCCTTTAGCTAGCAGGTCGTTCGTTCGCTCCTGGGCTTCCTTCAAACCTTGTAGTACATTCAAAATCTCGACGGTCTGATTTTGGGGAGTGGAGATAGAAGAAGAGTCGTTGGGAGACATAGTCCTAAAACAACAATTTTAGGACGGCATAAGGTACAAGGTATAAGAATCAAAATACAATATAGATTAGGCAAGGAAACAAGAATATCGGGTGAGATGAAATTCAAACGAGTGGAAATCAAATATAGAACTCCAAGTCACTCAAACAGAGTACAGTATTGTAACTATGCTGCAGTTCATAATTACAATCACGTAACTCTACTAAGTCACCCAAAACTCTAGCGGATGGATCAAAATATGTAGCAGGACACACTATATGGATCAAGATCAATGATAACAGGTTTGCAATCTAGACCGAAGGATGTCTTAGATTGTCAAGCCCTACCCGGAAACTGCAATCCCAATCGAAGCAAAACCTGGCTCTGATACCAACAAAACCATGTCACGCCCCGCTTCCCAAAATACGGAATACGAGGGGTTGACAAGGCCAGCCATGCTCCTACGGTTAACGAAACATCCTGCCGTAGTCACACTTCGGCTTCTAGCTTTACGTGGTAATCAGTAATCAATGCACAGGTAATGAGAAATACAGTCACTAAAACAAAACAAGTACAAAGAACTAACCGGTTAGAGATCAAGGAAGTATAGCGCTGAGTCACTGATCCAGATATCCGCAATGTCCTCGAGGTACGTCCGATCCTGGTCCAAGCTAAATCCACTTCTCACTCTGAGCATGCATACTCAGGTCGTCAGAGCGACACAATAGAAATATATATAAATACGAATGTGAACACGTGCAATAATAATGAATATGAAACAGCAAGCATGGAATAATGATGTGAGCATGAAGTAGCCAATACAGGTAGATAATAGAACAGGTAAACAGTAAAGCAGTGAACGGTATGGCAGGTATATTGAATCAGTAAGCAATGCATGTCAATGTCACTAACCTTATCAGTCTCTAAGTCTCACTATCCGGGTCGCTAAACCTATCGTCGGTCCAAGTGTGAGAGTCAACCACTCGTGAGTATCCCCCACCCAAGGGTAGGACCCAAGGGCAAGAGAACACGGGCCCGAGTCGCTCGCTAATGATCAGTAATATCACCCATATATCTCCAGAATCGCTGTATGTGCCGGCAATGGGACTCCCGAGATTCTGTTGAACTCACACTCAAACTACCCCACACCCCGTGGTCTACATCAAACGCCAACCATAAACTCAAATACCAGTCGGTCCATAACAAGTCTACGCGAGAACTGGAGACAGGATCTCCATCAAGCATGTCTCGACTGATACCCAAGATAAATGGACAGTGTTTGGTGCCTTACCTATGACACTAATATAAGTGCTCCATAACCGTCCCATTCCAGTTATGGTAACACTTATACGCGTCCCATAGGCGTCGACAATGCAATAATCAACAGGGTCCGCTGATTGTGTACAAGTACGTGTCACTTTCACTTATCCATTCATGCTTAAACACTAACGTACTTACCACAATCCAACACTAATACCTAACACTGGTTAATGCACATGATCACTAGGTTACCAATACAATGACATCTACACGATATGATGAGAATACAAGATATGAATAGAATATCATCAGCCCGTGCCCAACCACTTGTATAATTTACTATAAATCATACATGCAAAATTAAACGAAACAATGTAAAAGGGGTAAGCAGTATGTTTAATTATCTATCCATAAAAATTAGTTTCGCGCCAATCGGGTTTCAGTTCTGCTAGATACGGCCATTTCAATTTAAGTGTTCGCTGCTGGAAATCTGGTTTCAGAATCAGAAGTCCGTTTCGTAACACATTTAATCCCAGTTGGGATCGTAATTAGGCAACTCTATAGTTGAACAATATTTAGGGTTATCAGTGAGGTTTCCACCACAATTATAGGATCAGTAATATCCTATATTCACAGGGATTTATGGCCAGGTTTAGGTTGATGTGTAAAATCTGTCACTGCAGAATTCAGCAGAACATATCAACATTATAAAATGTGTTAAAAAATATCATAAAGTTGAGGAATCCAGTGAGACTAGTGGGATAATGAATCTAACTCAATTCTCTTCGTAACGATATAGGGTTCCGCACATTTCCGCATTTGAGCAAGGAAAATACAGTGAGTTAAAACAGGGGTTATCTGGAATTACCGTTCTGGACTGCAGTTCAGAATCGTAATTCCCCGCAGTTTTCTCTATCGTAACTAGTTCAAATTTAGGTAACAAAAATAGGGTTCTGGATCTTATTCTGTTGGCTTTGATACAAGCTAGGGAACGCTAAAATCCGATTTGTAAAATATTTAATGTGAATTTAACGGTCTAACATGTTCAGGAAATTCAGGTTTCGTAATGATTATCTGGATTAACATTTCATAGGTGAAACGACCGTGGTTTCCAACCAAATTTCTACAGCACATCGGTAAATAGTAGACGGGTCGAATGATCACAAGTTCCCTCATTTAAAGTTATGTTTTCACCTAAAGTTCCAAACCAAGCACTTGTATCGTATAGGCTCGCACGAAATATATATCTACGATATTAATTTTAAACTGAAATAACTACGAACTAATAGCATGAAGCAAGTAATATACTTGCCTGAAGACGTGTCGACGACGGTACGGCAGCGGCAACGGCACGATCGCGTCACGAACACGACAAAGGTTTAGCCTTGTCGGATCTTGATTCTTGGACTTGATGGCTCGGTGGGTGCGACGGGCGTGCGCTGGCATTGCGATGGATAGCGTGTTGATGACGATGACAGCTTAAGGGACCGAGGCCATGGCTTGGCCGTCGACAACGGCGACTGGGGCAACAGCGACGGCGATGATCGTAGGTGTTCGATGAAATATCGGGGCTTGACGGTGGTGGCGACGGGCACTGTAGCTCCAGCAGGGAGGAGAGGGGGTGAAAAGGAGGGATCGTCGTCGAAGGTGAGGTGGTCGGAGTCGGCTTGGGCTGTAGTCGAGGGAAGATCGGGGTCGGTTGGCTGTCGTGGAGGCGGTGGAGCTCGGGTTGGAAAGGAGGTGGTGAAGGGGGAAAGTCGTAGCGGCTCGAGATGGTTGAGGTGGTCGCTGGCGGTGAGGTTGGAGCTCCGGCGAGGAAATGGTGGTGGGTTGTAGAGATGTAGGAGAGGGAGGTGAGCTGGGGAGCTCGGGCAGGTGATGGGGAATAGCGACGATGGTGGAGGCGGCGTGGGGCGGTTGCAGTGGGTTGGTGATGGGTTTTTGATAGAAGCAGGTGGTGGGGGTGAGGGAGCTCGGCTGGTATGAGCGAGAGAGGGAGACGAGAGCGAGGGAAAGGAGGAGAGAGAGCTCGGGGTTGCAGTGAGGGATGCAGGCGGGGGTGAAGGGAGAGAGAGGGACAGGTCTCGGGGCGTGAGCACAAGGAGCGGGGGACGCGGAGGGGAAACGTTGGAGGAAGTTGCGAGGGAGGGCGAGACGTGGGCGAGGGGGTCATGGGCGCGAGAGAAGCGGGGGCTCAGGAACGAGCGCGACGTGGAGACGAGGAGAAAAGAAGCGGGAAGAGAATGAGGTGGGGAAGGAGAGTGAACGGGTCGGGTCGTAGGGGAGATGGGCCGGGCTTGGACTGGAAAAAGGAATTTATAAAAGTGTGGGATGGATGGTGGTCTGGGCTAGGGAATGGAAAAGAATTTAAAAGGAATGGGCTGGGTTTGGGTTAATTGATTGGGTAAAATTTGGGAAAATAAATATAAGGGGTTAGGGTTAGGAAAATTTGATGAAAATTATTTGGGAAAATAGAAATATTTAGGTAAACAAAATTTGTAATCTTGTTTAAAAATACGGAAAATAATTAAAAAGGGACTGGGTATTACAGGGAGGTCGCCCGGTACAGCGAGGCTGCCGTGGCTGCCGAGGTCAAGCTTGAGGACGCTCAGGTGCTTGCCGGCAACCTGAAGAAGACGGTGAAAACCCTCCGGAAGGAGTTGGGGGCGGCGGCCGAGTCGGCGAAGTCGGCCGACCTGAGAGCGGCGAAGTTGGCCGATCTCTCGGCGGCGAAGGCGGTGGAGGGATACAAGAAGTCGAAGGACTTCTATGATGATCTGGCCGCGGCCACGACCATCATCTGGCACGAGGCCCTCGACGCCGTTAAGGCCCAGATGCCGGGGTTCGCCGACGAAGAGCTCCGGGCCGAGTACCCCCTCACGGATGTCGATGAGCAGGGGAAGGAGGTTCCTGACGAGGAAGCCGCCGAGGACCCAGCTCGTCTCGTGGTGGATGTCGAGGGCCCCGAGGTCGCGCCTGGCCCCGAGGCCTAAAGCCTCCGTCTTCCTCCCCTTTATTTTGTTGCTCCTGGAATTTTAGCCTCCGGGCGTTTTGTAAGGCTGGGGAGCCCAAAATACCCTTTGTAAAGACTTTGCCTTTAGTAATAAAACTTTTTCTTTGGTTTCATCGGTTTGCACTTTGCCTTCTATTTGTGAAGAATGCTTGTAAAATATCTCTGCTTGCACTATTGGGCTTCCATGTCAGGTCGGCCATCTGTCTAGCGATCGTTCGTCGATTTGATTTCGATCACTTGCCAAGAGTGCCAAGCGCTGCCGAGAAGGAGGCGTCTCCATGGCCCTGAAGTCGAGGGGGATCGCTCAGACTCGGATAGACTCAATGTCCCCTGTTGGGGCCTTGGATTCTTTTCATGTGACGGGCAGAGGGATGTCCGTCGTATTCGTGCCGAGCATGAACGGGAAGCTGCTAGGTTGTCCTTGGCGAGGGCCTTTTACTTCTGGCGTGGCGAGCAACGACCACTAGCTGGGATGGTCGAGCGAGGGTCGGGCTCGACTGCCTCTGGGAGAAGCCCACTAAGGATGACTAGGCAGTGAAGCTGCGCGGTTGCCTCTTGGCGAGGGCTTTGATTTCTGGCGTCATGGGTAGGCAACTACCAGCCTGGGACAACCGAGCGGGGTAGCCGCTCGGATGCCTCTCGCGAGGGCTTCGATCCCTTGCGTCACGGGTAGGGAGCTACCAACCAGAGATAGCCGAGCAGGGTAGCTGCTCAGCTGCTTCCAAGGAGGACTTTGATACTTAGCGTTGGGGGGGCTGTAAGAAGCTCACTAAGGATGGCCGGGCAGTGAAGCAGCGCGGTTGCCTCTTGGTGAGGGCTTTGATTTCTGCCATGGCGAGCAACGACCACTAGCTGGGATGGTCGAGCGAGGGTCGGGCTCGACTGCCTCTAGGAGGACTTCGGGTCCTTAGCGTGGAGGGGCTGTTAGAAGCCCACTAAGGGTGACCGGGCAGTGAAGCTGCGCGGTTGCCTCTTGGCGAGGGCTTTGATTTCTGGCGTCATGGGTAGGCAACTACCAGCCTGAGATGACTGGGCAGGGTAGCCGCTCGGAAGCCCCTTACGAGGGCTTCGATCCCTGACGTCATGGGTAGGGAGCTACCAGCCGGAGATGACCGAGCAGGGTAGCTGCTCGGTTGCCTCTTGCGAGGGCTTTGATCCTTCAGGACGGGGACTGAGCAGGGTTACTGCCCAGTGCCTCTTGGCGAGGACTTTGATCCCTGTCGGTTATGGTAGGAAGCTACCAGCCGGGGATAGCCGAGCAAGGACTCGATTGCCTCTAGGAGGACTTTGGTCCTTAGCGCGGGAGAGGCTGTAAGAAGCCTACCAAGGACCCTTGGCCGGGCAGGGTTACTGCCCGGTGCCTCTTGGCGAGGGCTTTTGTCCTGAAGGATAGCCGAGCGAGGGATCCTCGGGCTCGACTGCCTCTGGGAGGGCTTTTGATCCCTGTCGGTTGTTGTCACGCCCCGCTTCCCAGAGTACGCTAAGATGGGCACGTGACATAGCCAACCATGCTACCTGTGGATAGGAAAAATCCTTCCACAGTCACATTACGGCTATAGAGATATCAAGAACAGGAAGTAAACTAAACTATCTAGTACATGTCCATGAGCCAGAATGAATGAGTCGAGAAATAATGATGTGCGGAAGCAAAAGATACAATAAATGAAACACCTGGAAAGTAAAACTGCATACCAACAGGGTCTTCACCACTCGGTCTAACAGCGGCAATACTCCAGATCAGTCTGCAACAAAGGTAGAGGGATCTGGGCCATGCAAAACTCAGACGTCAGCGCGTCATAACATCAAGCAATAATATATAAACAGGGTAGCAAGACATGCAAGTATAATCATAAAGCAGGCATAACAGTGATATAAGTAAGGACAGTGGGGTAATGTGTAGTGAGTGATCTAAACTGGTATATTAGGTTAACTACTCTCAAGTCTTTGAAATCAATTTGATGAATCATCGATTTAACTCAATAGTATCCCGTGCGTGCCCGGGGCCACGGTCAAGATTCTCGGGCTGAATCCGAGACGTGCCGCTAGGCAGTAAAAGGGTAGCATGTAAAGATGAGTGATGTCAGCATCATCACCCCGGGGCTGGCCTAGCCCGTAAGACTGATCAGAACAGGTGTCGAACTGTCGAGTTACAAGTCAGGTTTCATCATTGATTTTCCCATACCCCCAAGTTATATGTGTTCAAGTCAGGTATTAAGTAATCAAGAACTAATGCCAACTCAGGATCAGGTAGGTGCAGGTTTGTCTGGATAGACAACAGGAACGGTCCGTAAGGACTACAGGTTATGTTTGTTGGTATTAGACACAAGATCAGGTAACAGGTAAAGCCATGGTACTTCAGGTCAGGTCAAGTAGTGTCATAGGAAGTGCAACAGGTCATGTTAGGAAGCACAAACTGTTATGTGGGTGCTCATAAATCAAACTAACATAAACATGGTTATAAATAAACAAGCACGAGTACTATTAGAAGAATAAACTGGACATGTAATATAATATGCAAATAGGTACAGGTTAAATTATATCGATGCACGGTTATCATTTAGAGTTCGGTTTATGGTTCCAACATTAAGTATCATACACTTAAACAAATATGGATTGTTAAAAATCATGTTGATGTGTACTAAATAATCTAAAGATGCAATTGAATATAAATCAGGTTAGTTGTATGCAAACGGTCGTTCGACAGGGTATAAAATATAAAAGGGTACTGTGGGTTATGCAAATAATTGTTATAAGATTTAAACATGAATGCGGGTACTATGTATAATAGAACTAAATGTAAACTGATATGTTTCGAGCCATGAATCTAAAATGATATAATGGGACGTCGACATGTTAAAATGGAATTATGGTATTAAATGGAAACTACAGGTCTAACGTGCACTCTAATAGGTACATAGTAATTTAAATAGCATATATAGTAGTTTAAATAGCATGTAGCAAGTTTCACTTGCCTCGATCGGATCACGATACGGGATGCGCACGCAGTGTCCAAAGTCGGCAAACGTCGCAACGTCCACACGCGCACACGGGACTGAACCAAGCAGTGCAAGAATTGTAATCGCGTAGGTAGGGAACGTCGACAGGGTTGCTCGGATCGTCGGCAGCATGATCAAAACTTGATCTCGGCTAAGGAACACAGCTCGGCTTGAACTAGACTTGGGTAGCAAAGGTCTTGGCTTGAACATGGGCATGGATCTTGGTATAGCTCGGTTTTGAGGGGAGATGAGGTGTTCTCAGCTGAAGTAAGAAAAAGGAGGCTAGGGCATCTTGGCGAAAATGAAGACGAGGGTTGATAACAATGATACGACAGCGTTGGGTTCTCAGTTTGATGGGCTCGATCGACGGCGAAAAATTGTCGATTGCTGGAGTTAGGCTTGGTTTGGGTATGCAAGCCTCGGCTTGAGGGGATGGTGCTTAGGCGAGATGAAGTCAATGTGGTGGTTTTAGGAGATGGAGTCATGGTTTAGGATTTCGGGTGTTGTCTAGTTTGAGGAGGAAGATGAAGTTGATGGTGTTGGGTTTAGGATCTCAGTTGTGGTTTCACTAGTGAAGAGAGGAAGATGAATAAGACAGGGTGAAGGCGAGATGGTGGCTATGGTGTTGGGTTTTGAGGCGATGATGAGTTTCTCAGTGCAAGGAAGGAGGAGAAGTCGGTTATGGAGTCATGGTCGAGGAGATGGGTTGGTGTTCGAAGGTTGACGAGGCGAGGGTTTGACGAGGGTGGCGACGAGTTTTGAAGTCGAAGGAGATGGGTTCGATGGAGTTTCCGGCAATAGGGGCTGCTGCTGCTCCATGAGAAAGAAGGCGGCAGTGATAGGCGAGGTGAAGGTGGCATCGGTTTTGGAGTTGAAAGTTGAGCGAGGATGAGAACGTAGGGGTTTGAGGAGGCAAGGGAGATGAAGCAGGCGGCCATGGCGATCGAAGAGGATGAGGGCGGCAATGAGGTGATGGGGTTCTTGGCGAAGAAGATGCTGTCGAGTATGGGGATGATGGTGAAGGGGAGGATACGTCGACGGTGAGGTGCTGTGAGGCGATGGCGACGATGAAGGCGTGGGTTGGACGACGTGCTTGGAGGAGAGGAAGAAAATTGTTGATGCGAGAAGAGAAAGAGAGATACGCGGAAGAGAGAGAGAGAGAAAGAATCGAGAGGAGAGAGAAAGGAGATCGAGAGGAGTGAGAGAGAGAGGAATGCACAGTGAGGAGAGATAATCTTGGCTGTTTGCGCAGGAGAGAGAAAGAGAGAAGAGAGAGAAAGAGAAGGAGAAAGGTGAGAGAGAGAGCTGTGGGGCCCAGTGGAAAAACGAAGGGTTTTGATTGGTTCGGGGGTTAGGAAAAATTTGTTTAGGAAAATAATTTTATAAAAGATTTTGCTATTAAGGAATAACCTCGTTAGTTAAAAAAATATTGTAAGCTGTAACTTTATTAAAAAATATGTTTTGGGTAAAACAAATTCTTTAGGCTGTTAAATGAACGAATTTTTAAAGAGATTTAAAATTATTAGAATTTGGCGGAAATACAAAATGTTTCAGAAATGCGCCCGGGTCGGGTCCAAAATTTTGAATTTGAAACATGAAAATTATTAGCAAGTTCCAAAAATTAAAATGAAGGATTTTGTAACCGAAATGCATACCCCCAAGAACGGACGCACGCACGTGCGCGTAGCCATCCAAGCACGTCCGTTCCACTGAACGGGACGAGAACACAATGCAAGGATGCTACCACAGGGTTAGGGGCATCATGCAGGTCATGTCATGTATTTTTAAATTATTTTAAGTGACCTAAATTGTTATACGGTAAAATATGCAATGCCAGATAAAATGCCAGTATGGACTAATCAAGAGATGCACGTGTCAATGTAACAAGTCAAGGTAATCAATAAATATGAATCAAACAAGTTCAAGCAAGCGGGTCGGGTCGAATGCAATGTAAAATGCAACTACCATTCGTACCCAAAAATGATAAATCAAGAATAGACCATGGATAAGTAAATACGGAAACTGGAATTGGTATAAATGAGCTCGGGTGTTACATTATACCCAACTACAAAAGAATTTCGTCCTCGAAATTCCAAGAACAAGATAGGATAAACAAACAAGAAATTTCAAGAATAGATGTGGAAACTTCTGCCGGATTTCATCTTCTCGTTCCCAAGTTGGTTCTCCATGCGAGCGATTACTCCAAGAAATAAGTATAAGGGGGGATAACCTTATTCTTAAGGACCTTTTCCTTTTGATCCACAATCGACCTCAGTCGTTCCTCAAAGGCTAAATCTTCTCGTACAGTCAGCTCTGAATGATCCAGCACGTGTGCTTCATCTCGAACATACTTACGGAGTTGAGATACATGAGACACGTCATGAACATTCTCCAACGATTGCAGTGATGCCAAACGATACGCCACTTCTCCAACATGCTCCAAAATCTCGAAAGGTCCAACAAATCGAGAAATAAACTTTCCTCGACTTCCGAAACGAATCACCCCTCTAGTCGGTGTTATCCTTAAGAATACCAAATCACCAACCACGAACTCCAGAGGTCTTCTTGATGTATCAACCCAACTCTTCTGCCATTCTTGCGCTGCCTTCACAAGATTCCGGATATTGCTAACCTTCTCGACTGTCTGCACAACCAAACCTGGTCCCAACAAACTTCGTTCACCAACATCGTCCCAACAAACAGGTGAACGACACTTGCGACCATACAATGCTTCGAATGAAGCCATCTGAATAGTCGCCTGAAAACTGCCATTGTACGAAAACTCCACCAAATGTAGATGATCCTCCCATGATCCCTTGAAGTCTAACATGCAAGCTTTCAGTATGTCTTCAAGAGTTTGGATCGTTCTCTCGGACTAGCCATCTGTTTGAGGATGATAAGCTGTACTAACTTCAATCGAGTCCCCAAACTTTCCTGTAACCTCCTCCAAAAGTGTGATAAGAAAAGAGTGTCACGGTCGGACACGATGCTCACCGGTACTCCATGCAATCTTACTATCTCCTGCATGTACCGCTCTGCCAAAGCTTCCGCTGATTGACCAACTCGATATGTTATGAAATGAGCTACCTTGGTCAATCGATCAACAATCACCCAACTGCATTTGCCTTTTGGACTCCGCGGTATAGCCGTCACGAAATCCATGGTTATATGTTCCCACTTCCACTGAAGAATCGGAAGTGGTTGCAACAAACCGGCAGCCCTTTGATGTTCAGCCTTGACTTGCTGACACACCAAGCACTTTGCCACAAAGCGGGCAATCTCCCGTTTCATGCTTTCCCACCAGAAATGCTGCCGTAGATCTCGGTACATCTTCGTGCCTCCTGGATGTACGGAATATGCGGAACTGTGCGCCTCCTTCATAACTTCTTCGCGGATGTCTCCCTTTAGCATACACAAACGGCTACCATACCGCAACGAACCATCCTCATGAATCAATAAGTCCGTGCGAAGTCTAGCTTCAACCTGTTCTCGAAACTTTTTCAATCTTGGGTCCTGCAATTTCGCTGCTTTAATACTCTCGATCAACGACGACTGTACTTGCAGCTGCATCAACTGTCCCGAAGAATGCGGTAGCATGATCTCCAACTCGAATCTCCGAAAGTCTTCCATAATCTCCTTCTGTGCAGTTAACATCTGAATTGCTGGCAACCGACTAAGCGCATCCGGCACAACATTAACTTTCCCCGGATGGTACTTAAGATCAAGATCATAGTCAGCCATCAGCCCCAACCATCTACGCTGCCTCATACTAAGCTCCTTCTGTGTGAACACGTACTTTAGGCTTTTGTGATCAGTGAAAACCTCGACCCTTTCGCCCAATAAGTAGTGTCTCCAAAACTTCAAAGCGAACATCACAGCTGCTAGTTCCAAGTTAGAAGTTTGGACAATACTTCTCTTGGGTCTTCAACTGTCTCGATGCGTACGCTATAACCTTCCCATGCTGCATCAATACACATCCCCATCCTTTCCCAGATGCGTCGCTGTGAATTACCACTCCTCCGGAACTGTCTGGCACGGTCAGAATAGGAGCTGTTAATAATCTCTGCGTCAACGCCTCAAAAGCTGACACACACTTCTCCGTCCATACAAATGGTACCTCCTTACGCGTAAGCTTGGTCAACGGCTCAGCCAACATAGATAATTCTCCACAAACCTTCTATAATACCTGGCAAGTCCAAGAAACTTCTTATCTCTGCAACATTCTTCGGAATCGGCTAGTCTCGAACTGCTGTAATCTTTCAGGATCAACGGCGATTCCATCTCTAGCCACACGTGCCCCAACACTTCACTTCTTCAAGCCAAAACTCGCACTTGCTCATCTTTGCATATAATTTCTTGCCTCAATGTCTACAGTGCGATCTTCAAATGTTCTGCATGCTCTTCAATACTCCTTCGAGTAGACCAGAATATTATCAATGAACACCACTATAAACTGGTCCAAGAACGGTGAAAAGATTCGGTTCATCAAGTCCATAAATATTGCTGGCGCATTCGTTATTCCGAGGGCATCACCAAATACTCGTAATGTCCATACCGAGATTTGAACGCAGTCTTGCAAATATCCTCTGACTTAACTCGGACCTGATGATATCCGGATCGCAAATCCAGCTTCGAGAATACCCTCGCGCCACTAAGCTGCTCAAATAGTTCGCCAATGCGAGGGATCGGGTACTTGTTCTTAATAGTCACCCGGTTTAATTCTCGATAATCGATGCACATCCTCCTCGTGCCATCTTTCTTCTTAACTAGAAGAACTGGAGCTCCCCAAGGTGAGTTACTGCTTCGGATCCAACCATTCTCGAGTAATTCAGTAACCCGCTTCTTAACTTCTTCCAACTCCACTGGTGCCATTGGATAGTACGCTTTAGAAACTGGCGCTGCACCAGGAACAAGATCAATCGCGAACTCCACGTCTCGTTTTAGCGATAAACCCGAGATGTCTTCGAACACGTCCATGAATTCTCGAACTATAGCCGGCGCTTCATCTTTAATAACCTCCAATGACGAAAGAACACAAGTTGTCGGCCTAGCCCTAAACTCGACTGGCCCGACATAACTACTTCCTCCAGCAAAACAAACTCCGGGTGTCCGGGAATCTGGAAATTCGCTTTCCTTGCTCTACCATCAATATAAGCGTGGGAAAGTGCCACGAAAATCCATTCCCAAGACAACAACAAACAAAGGGATGCACCAGAATTGAATAATTCTGATGCGGGGAAAAACATGAACAAGTAAGATACCGAGATGACTTCATCCGAAATCAAGATACTGAAAAGGATTAAGCACGGTAAACATGATTCAAACTGGCGATGAAACAATAACCGGTAAGCAATGAAACCGAGAGAAGCAAGGTAGTATAACGATCATGGAATAAGGAAGTGAATCAAGACCAGGACTCCAAGTTACTTAAATTGAGTACCGCATTGTAACCATGCTGCAGTTCATGGGTACAATTACATAACTCCACTTAAGTCGCCTAAATCCTAGTATCAGAATCAAGAAACAGGGAGAAACAATGGTGAATCCAAAAAGGTTTCAGGCAGGGATGCAAAGTTGTTTGCATATCGTCAAGGCAAGGATACGAGAAAGTTATGATTCAAGAATCAAGATAATAATGTGGCGGGACATGTTCCTAATTACAGGTCTTCTGATTCGTGTATTGGGTCCAATACCCAACTACAAAAGAATCAAACCCGATTAACCTAAATCCTATGTCTCTGATACCAAAAGAACCATGTCACGCCCCGCTTCTCAGAGTACGCTAAGATGGGCACGTGACATAGCTAACCTTGCTACCTGTGGATAGGAAAAATCCTTCCACAGTCACATTACGGCTATAGAGATATCAAGAACAGGAAGTAAACTAAACTATCTAGTACATGTCCATGAGCCAGAATGAATGAGTCAAGAAATAATGATGTGCGGAAGCAAAAGATACAATAAATGAAACACCTGGAAAGTAAAACTGCATACCAACAGGGTCTTCACCGCTCAGTCTAACAGCGGCAATACTCCTGATCAGTCTGCAATAAAGGTAGAGGGATCTGGGCCATGCAAAACCCAGACGTCAGCGCGTCATAATATCAAGCAATAATATATAAACAAGGTAGAAAGACATGCAAGTATAATCATAAAGCAGGCATAACAGTGATATAAGTAAGGACAGTGGGGTAATGTGTAGTTGTTCCCCTCCGAATGACGCGCAAGACGGAAGTCTTGCCTGAAATTCGGGGCAGATGCTATTTGGTTTTATCCGTTCACCTCTCCGAAGATACCAAGTTGATTTATGGTACCGTGTATCGGAGTTTTAGACGGATGCGGCCGATGTAGCAGACTTCGTCAGATTCTCCCTCGCTTGAGGGGTTTTTGATTGTGGGGACGCTCTTCCCTGCAGGCGCAAGCCCCTGCAGTTAATTATGCTACCGCATCGCAGTAACAACTTTCTCCTTCTCCAGCTGGTCACTTCGTGTCGTGGGTGTTTGTTTTGTTTGTGGTTGCCCGTGGATTGTATACGGAGACTAATTTATGTCGTCGCCCGTAGGACGTGGATTAGTCCAAATCCGTATTTTCTTAGATTTGGTTTTGGGGTTTTGGTTTAAGGATACGTTAGCCATATTTGAGACTAAGATCAACTTAAACGTTTGTTAAGGATGCGTTAGTCCAATTTGAGACTAAGATCAATTTAACGGGATCGTTTAGATCCGACAAAAGAGCATTTGGGGGCTCTATTGTTCCAGTTTAGGGACATAGTGGTCTATTGCATGTATGGCCATCGGGACCCGTCACCTCTCTGACGACGTTGAAGGATTACAACGACAGATGTTAGAGGAGTTCAGAGATGTACCCTTGAACCAAAGTTGATTGGGGGATCTATAGTCCAATTTGGGACTAAAGTCTGTTTGAAGGTTTAAGGATACGTTAGCCGTATTTGAGACTAAGATCAACTTAAACGGTTGTTAAGGATACGTTAGTCTAATTTGGGACTAAAATCGACTTAACGGGATCGTTTAGATCCGACAAAAGAGCATTTGGGGCTCTATTGTTCCAGTTTAGGGACATAGTGGTCCATTGCCAGTTTAGGGATATGGTGGTCCAATACCTGTTTAAGGGCATAGTGGTCCATAAAATGTATGGCTGTCGGGACCCATCACCTCTCTGAAGACGTTGAAGGATTACAACGACAAATATCAGAGGAGTTCAGAGATGTACCCTCGAACCAGATGTAAATTGATTTGGGATAGCAGTTGTGCTCGATTCAATTTAATTTGAGGACTTATGGCCAGAATTGGGTTAAGTCCAGTTATGTTTGAAATATTGGCCCTTTGGACCATTAGACATTTGTCTAGGTTCAGCTCCTCATCAGTCAGCAGTGCTTAACAGAGGTTTGGGGGCTCTGACAACATTTTGTCTTTGATTTCCTCAAGTTTGAGATTCATTTGGAGGAGGGCCTTTTGCCTCTGGAAAATTAGCCAATTTGGCTAAAAGTAGTGTTAAACACCAGAGAACAACAGTGTTAAACACTGGAGGCAGAACTCTCAAATTAGTGTTAAACACTAAAAAGCAACAGTGTTAAACACTGGAAATGGGGTTCTCAAGTTAGTGGTTAAACACTAAGAGTAAAGTTCTCGAATTAGTGTTAAACACTAAAGAAACAAGGGGTCACGTGGGGACACGTGAGGGCGCCCAGAGGTGGAACCAGATCTCTTTTATTTTGTTATGCAATTAAGTGCTAAACACTTTTCATTTCCTGGCCATCACGTGTGGGCACGTGATAGGCATTCATCCATTGGATATTAAAGGGATTTGTTAGGGGTCACGTGGGCACACGTGAGGGCGCCCTAAATGTGGAGTCAGATCTCCTTTGTTTTATCCTCAAATCTGCGAATAAGTGTTAAACACTTTTCATCTTTATTTTAGAGCATCACGTGTTGGCACGTGATGAGGATTTATGCATCGATAATTACAGCACTTGCTGAGGGGTCACGTGGGGACACGTGAGGCATTGCCTCAAAGCTTCTTTTCTTCAGGGATCTTTTCTTTTCATGAACAGAGATCTTTTAAGAATTGAATTCTCTGTAGGGTTAAACCCTAATTATGATTTTGGAGGAATTAAATTCCTATTGTGAAAAAATTAAATTCTTATTTAGGATAAAACCCTGATTTCATTTTAAAGGAATTAAATTCCCAGATATGTAAAAGAATTAAATTCTTGATTAGGGTTAAACTCTAGTTTTGTTTTAGGAGAATTAAATTCTCAAAACTCAATTCCCCTTCTAAGTTTAGGATCTGCATGGCAGGATCTCGACCCGATGAGAATTAAATTCTCAACTTATGGGGAGAAGTGCTCTGTGCAGATCTCCAACCAGAAGAAGAACTAAGTTTTTTTTTGTATAAGAGTTAAACTCTTGGATTGAGAATTAAATTCTTTTTTTTAAAATTTCGATTCCCTTTCTTTTCTCACCTAGGGTTTTCTTTGTTGAGAATTAAATTCTCCTTTCTTTTCTTAACTCTTGAGAATTAGATTCTTTTCTCTCTGTTTTTCTCTCCCAAAAGAAAAACGGTCCCCTTTCTCTTCTTTTCTTGGCTCCTATTTATAGGAGAAAGAAAAGAATCAATTTGTTCAATGAATCTTTCATTGAAAGATTTGATTTGTTTTCATAATTAATATGATCCTTTAGATCATTCAGTGAATTTTATTCACCGTTGGATTTTAAATCCAAAGATATTATGTTTGTTATTTCTGGTGAGATTTTAGGGAAATCTTTCCTTGTATCAAATCTTTCCATAAATTGGTGATCTTTAATCATCATTGGATTTTTAATCCAACGGTCCCCATAATCCTTTTCCATTTGGAAAGATTTAGAGAAATTTAGAATTTTAATTCTATTTCGAAAGATTTTAGAGAAATTTAGAATTTTAATTCTATTAAACTGTAAGGCTTTCAAAGCCTGTCACGTGCTTGCACGTGACCCTTGGTCACGTGTGAGCACGTGACCCCCAAATTGGTTCCTTTAACAGCCGCTTGTTTATGTTGTTGTTTTAACCATCACGTGTTAACACGTGACCATTGGTCACGTGTAAGCACGTGATACCTCGTTGAGGTATTTTCTGACTTTTAGAATTAAATTCTTTTAAACTGTGAGGCTTTCAAAGCTAGTCACGTGCTGGCACGTGACCCTTGGTCACGTGTGAGCACGTGACCCCAAATTGGGTCATCTTTCAGCCGTTTGTTATTTCTGTTTTAGCTATAACGTGTCAACACGTGATCACTGATCACGTGTGAGCACGTAATACCTCATTGAGGTAATTCCTGATTTTTAATCAGGGAATAGTGCATAACGTATTTGCCCATAACTTTTGATCCCGGATGAATTATGAAGCCCGTAATATATCAAATCGAAGGGTTTTTTGAGACGCTTTCGATACCATCAGAATTTATCTGTTTCTCATTTGGGAGTTTGTCAAAAAACAGCCCGGAAAATACTGGTTCGCATTTTCATAAGCGTATCACTGCCATTTGATACCTTGGGCTCTTTTGCGCAGAAATTTTTGGCGGGAACAAATGCCCCCCACTACTTTGCCCACGTAAGTATATACGTGGGTGAAGTAGTGCAAAGTTATGAGTAGCCATGGAATTGAGAGCTTAGGAGACAAGTTTAGGGTCCTTGTAGCCTAAGACTTTTCAACTTTATGAGCCGTGAGGGTCTCATAAAGACTTTTCTCCCTACGGATCGAGAGGATCTCGTAGGTGTATTTTCTCCTTAGGGGTCGTGAGGACTCCTAAGTGTGTTTTCTCTTATATAAACAGGGTAGCAAGACATGCAAGTATAATCATAAAGCAGGCATAACAGTGATATAAGTAAGGACAGTGAGGTAATGTGTAGTGAATGATCTAAACTGGTATATTAGGTTAACTACTCTCAAGTTTTTGAAATCAATTTGATGAATCATCGATTTAACTCAATAGTATCCCGTGCGTGCCCGGGACCACGGTCAAGATTCTCGGGCTGAATCCGAGACGTGCCGCTAGGCAGTAAAAGGGTAGCATGTAAAGATGAGTGATGTCAGCATCATCACCCCGGGGCTGGCCTAGCCCGTAAGACTGATCAGAACAGGTGTCGAACTGTCGAGTTACAAGTCAGGTTTCCTCATTGATATCCCCATACCCCCAAGTTATATGTGTTCAAGTCAGGTATTAAGTAATTAAGAACTAATGCCAACTCAGGATCAGGTAGGTGCAGGTTTGTCTGGATAGACAACAGGAACGGTCCGTAAGGACTACAGGTTAAGTTTGTTAGCATTAGAGACAAGATCAGGTAACAGGTAAAGCCATAGTACATCAGGTCAAGTCAAGTAGTGTCATAGGAAGTGCAACAGGTCATGTCAGGAAGCACAAAATGTTATGTGGGTGCTCATAAATCAAACTAACATAAACATGGTTATAAATAAACAAGCACGGGTACTATCAGAAGAATAAACTGGACATGTAATATAATATGCAAATAGGTACAGGTTAAATTATATCGATGCATGGTTATCATTTAGAGTTCGGTTTATGGTTCCAACATTAAGTATCATACACTTAAACAAATATGGATTGTTAAAAATCATGTTGATGTGTACTAAATAATCTAAAGATGCAATTGAATATGAATCAGGTTAGTTGTAAGCAAACGGTCGTTCGACAGGGTATAAAATATAAAAGGGTACTGTGGGTTATGCAAATAATTGTTATAAGATTTAAACATGAATGCGGGTACTATGTATAATAGAACTAAATGCAAACCGGTATGTTTCGAGCCATGAATCTAAAATGATATAATGGGACGTCGACATGTTAAAATGGAATTATGGTATTAAATGAAAACTACAGGTCTAACGTGCACTCTAATAGGTACATAGTAATTTAAATAGCATATATAGTAGTTTAAATAGCATGTAGCAAGTTTCACTTGCCTTGATCGAATCACGATACGGGATGCGCACGCAGTGTCCAAAGTCGGCAAACGTCGCAACGTCCACACGCGCACACGGGACTGAACCAAGCAGTGCAAGAATTGTAACCGCATAGGTAGGGAACGTCGACAGGGTTGCTCGGATCGTCGGCAGCATGATCAAAACTTGATCTCGGCTAAGGAACACAGCTCGGCTTGAACTAGACTTGGGTAGCAAAGGTCTTGGCTTGAACATGGGCATGGATCTTGGTATAGCTCGGTTTTGGGGGAAGATGAGGTGTTCTCAGCTGAAGTAAGAAAAAGGAGGCTAGGGCATCTTGGCGAAAATGAAGACGAGGGTTGATAACAATGATATGACAGCGTTGGGTTCTCAGTTTGATGGGCTCGATTGACGGTGAAAAATTGTCAATTGCTGGAGTTAGGCTTGGTTTGGGTATGCAAGCCTCGGCTTGAGGGGATGGTGCTTAGGCGAGATGAAGTCAATGTGGTGGTTTTAGGAGATGGAGTCGTGGTTTAGGATTTCGGGTGTTGTCTAGTTTGAGGAGGAAGATGAAGTTGATGGTGTTGGGTTTAGGATCTCAGTTGTGGTTTCACTAGTGAAGAGAGGAAGATGAAGAAGACAGGGTGAAGGCGAGATGGTGGCTATGGTGTTGGGTTTTGAGGCAATGATGAGTTTCTCAGTGCAAGGAAGGAGGAGAAGTCGGTTATGGAGTCATGGTCGAGGAGATGGGTTGGTGTTCGAAGGTTGACGAGGCGAGGGTCTGACGAGGGTGGCGACGAGTTTTGAAGTCGAAGGAGATGGGTTCGATGGAGTTTCCGGCAATAGGGGCTGCTGCTGCTCCATGAGAAAGAAGGCGGCAGTGATAGGTGAGGCGAAGGTGGCATCGGTTTTGGAGTTGAAAGTTAAGCGAGGATGAGAACGTGGGGGTTTGAGTAGGCAAGGGAGATGAAGCAGGCGGCCATGGCGATCGAAGAGGATGAGGGCGGCAATGAGGTGATGGGGTTCTTGGCGAAGAAGATGCTGTCGAGTATGGGGATGATGGTGAAGGGGAGGATACGTCGACGGTGAGGTGCTGTGAGGCGATGGCGACGATGAAGGCGTGGGTTGGACGACGTGCTTGGAGGAGAGGAAGAAAATTGTTGATGAGAGAAGGGAGAGAGAGATACGCGGAAGAGAGAGAGAGAAAGAATCGAGAGGAGAGAGAAAGGAGATCGAGAGGAGTGAGAGAGAGAGAGGAATGCACAGTGAGGAGAGATAATCTTGGCTGTTTGCGCAGGAGAGATAAAGAGAGAAGAGAGAGAAGAGAGAGAAAGAGAAGGAGAAAGGTGAGAGAGAGAGAGCTGTGGGGCCCAGTGGAAAAACGGAGGGTTTTGATTGGTTCGGGGGTTAGGAAAAATTTGTTTAGGAAAATAATTTTTTAAAAGATTTTGCTATTAAGGAATAACCTCGTTAGTTAAAAAAATATTGTAAGCTGTAACTTTATTAAAAAATATGTTTTGGGTAAAAAAAAATCTTTAGGCTGTTAAATGAATGAATTTTTAAAGATATTTAAAATTATTAGAATTTGGCAGAAATACAAAATGTTTCAGAAATGCGCCCGAGTCGGGTCCAAAATTTTGAATTTGAAACATGAAAATTATTAGCAAGTTCCAAAAATTAAAATGAAGGATTTTGTAACAGAAATGGATACCCCCAAGAACGGACGCACGCACGTGCGCGTAGCCATCCAAGCACGTCCGTTCCACTGAACGGGACGAGAACACGATGCAAGGATGCTACCACAGGGTTAGGGGCATCATGCAGGCCATGTCATGTATTTTTAAATTATTTTAAGTGACCTAAATTGTTATACGGTAAAATATGCAATGCCAGATAAAATGTCAGTATGGACTAATCAAGAGATGCACGTGTCAATGTAACAAGTCAAGATAATCAATAAATATGAATCAAACAAGTTCAAGCTAGTGGGTCGGGTCGAATGCAATGTAAAATGCAACTACCACTCGTACCCAAAAAACGATAAATCATGAATAGACTATAGATAAGTAAATACGGAAACTGGAATTGGTATAAATGAGCTCGGGTGTTACAGTTGTGGTTGGAAGATACCAGCCGGGGATAGCCGAGCAAGGTAGCTGCTGAGCTGCCTCTAAGGAGGACTTGGATCCTTAGCGTTGGAGGGGCCGTTGGAGGCCTGCTAAGGATAACCGGGCAGTGAAGCTGCGCGGTTGCCTCTTGGCGAGGGCTTTGATCCCTGGCGTTGCGAGTAGGGAAGCTACCGGCCAGGGATAGCCAAGAAGGGTAGCTGCTGAGCTGCCTCTAAGGAGGACTTGGATCCTTAGCGTTAGAGGGGCCGTGGGAAGCCTGCTAAAGATAACCGGGTACTGAAACTGCGCGGTTGCCTCTTGGCGAGGGCTTTGACCCCTGGCGTTGCGAGTAGGGAAGCTACCGGCCAGAGATAGCCGAGCACAGAAGCTGCTCGGCTGCCTCTACGGAGGACTTTGATCCTTGGCCGAGCAGGGTAGCTGCCTGGCTGATTCTTCACGAGGTTTCGCCCGACCATCTGGTTGCAGGAATGGGGAACGGGAACGGTCATAGCGAATGTGTGCGTAGCATGCACATTGAATGTGGGGGGAGGCGAAGCGCCAGGGTCGCGTCGTTTCAATTCCGCCAGAGAAGGCTCGATGATCGCCGCGTGGCAGCGACTTTTTGGGTGAAAGCGGGCGACTGTTGAGCTCCGTTGGCAGTGGGCTATATAAGGCTGAAGGAGTACCGGTCCTTCCTTCTTTCGTAAACAGATCGTCGAGAATGCAAGACTTCCCCTTTACCATCCCCGAGATCATCCACTTCGAAGACGTATACCTTTATGACCAGAACTGCAACGAGGACATGGTGCAGTTGGTCTATGGGAGCATCGAGGACCACTTTGGCCGGCTGCTCCCTCGACGCTCCTCCCTGCTGTAGCTGCTGATGTACTCTATCTGGAGGGCATCGCCGGGGCTTTACAACCCTCTGTCTGAGCAGCTTTATGACGAGGCCGTGGCAAGCTGCGGTCTCTGAGGCGCTTCAGCCTGATTTCCGTGAACCGACTGGCTCGCTCAGAGGCGCTCGTCCGCGAGTGCTACGAGCTGAGGCTCGGGGTCAACGCGCGCGGGGGGAATCGAGGGCAGAGGTTGGATCTCGTGAGGCCTCGGCTGGCGGAGATCTTTACCGAGTATCATGAGCAATGCTCTCTGCACCCCTTCCCCGACTGTTGTAATTTTCTTTTTCTTTTTGTATGTATGGCTGAGGAGCCCATAATACCCTTTTTTTTTTATATAAATGAGATATTTCCTTCTTTTTCGCAATGTTCCATTGATCTTTATTAAATTAACAACAGTCCCTAGGAAGAGTTTACATTGCCCTAGAAGAAAAGTACATGCTAATAGATGATGTCACGCCCCGCTTCCCAGAGTACGCAAGATTGGGCACGAGACATAGCCAACCATGCTACCTGTGGGTAGGATGTATCCATCCACAGTCGCATTACGGTTGTAGAGATATCAAGAACAATAAAAATAAACTAATCTAATACATGTCCAAATCCATAATAACAAGAATCAATAAACAATAAGTGCGGAAGCAAATGATCCAATACAATAAATAAACAGTACGTCCCATAATGCGGGCTCACATCTGGAATGAAATGAAAATAAATAAACTAAACCCTAAGGAACTCACAGTTCAGCCTGCTGGCTGAAGTACTCCTGCTCAGTCGTCGATAGTGGTAAGGAATCTGGGCCATGCAAAACCCAGACGTCAGCGCGTCACGTCAACCAAAAGATATAATATAAACATGGTAATAAGCAATGCAGGTATGAACATGAATAAAGCAGTACTAAGAAATAACAGAGCAGGGTAATGTGCAGTGGTGACTAAACTGTCCTATCAGGTTTCTACTCTATAGTCTTTGAAATCAATTGATGAATCGTCGATGTAACTCAATAGTATCCCGTGCGTGCCCGGGACCACGGTCAAGGTCCTCGGGGCTGAATCCGAGACGTGCCGCTAAGCAGTAATAGGTAGCTGGATGGATGAGTGATGTCAGCATCATCACTCCGGGGCCGGCCAAGCCCGTAAGACTGATCAGAACATGTATCGAACTGTTGAGTTACAAGTCGGTTTCACCTTTGATTTCCCCATACCCCCAAGCTATGTATGTCAGGTCAGGTATTCAGTAGTCAAGGACTAATGCCAACACAAAATCAGGTAAAATAGGTCTGTCTGGATAGACAGCAGGAATGGTCAGGTTTGTCGGCATTAGGCATGGAATCAGGTAACAGGTCAGGTCACGTTTTAACAGGTTGAGTCGATATGTAATGCAATCAAATGTATGCTGATAACAGGTATAGTAACGAATAAGGAACAACAGCAGGAACAGTAAATATTATTCCATGTAAACACAGTGATACTTTGTATTCTCTTACCAACAGGTTCAAGCACCCTTGGGGTGCAATAGTCACAAAGTGAAACAATATCAACAACATACGTAATGAAGCTACATGAATTTAAACTAAAGCATAATAATTGTCTCATGGGTGATTTAACAAATGAAGTGAGGACGATCTACTTGGTTTAGTTAGTTAAAGTGTGAATTAATAGCAGACCGGTTAATTACAAGCAACTACTATATTGATTTAATGTTACGGATAATTGTGACCATCAATTCTAAGTTATAAAAAGATATCGATGTTACAAATAGCTGTGTGGTTATAATATGATGATTAAGTTTGTAGCAAGACTTGATCTTGTGTACTAGCATGTTAAAGCAAGTATTCGGATACTTGCCTCGACGGTTTCGCAAACCGGAAAGCACGGATGCAATGTCGGCAGAAAACACGAGACGGGTGCACGGCCCACGGATCGAGTCCCAACAGAGAACAACGGGATCACACGGACCAGGGTACTTCGCTGGAGCGTCGGGTTCAAAAGACGGCACGGTCGGATTCTGGCAAAAGTCATCGGCAACGAGTTAGCAACATGATATACGTAATAAGATCAGCGGGGGGGGGGATTTTACACAAAAGGAATGATGAGGAAGGCTTACCGGGAGACACCAGGGGTAACCCCGGCGGGCTCGACGGCGCTGGAACGCCGGCGAGGCAGCGACGGCGGCTGCGAAGGCCTGAACAGCCACTGGGTTCGCTGGAGAGGGGGTGCGACGAGTAGAGGAGGGTGGTGGTCGGCTCTGGTGATCGAGGGGGAAAGGAGGTGGCGCGGGTGACGTCGACGAGGGTCGACGGCGCGGTTCCCGGCGACCCGGGATTGGTGCTAGGGTCGGCTCGGGTCTGGTGGTGGTCCGGCGAGGGGAGGAGGAAAGCGACGACGAGGTCGGGACGAGGAGGAAGAGAGGGAGTCGCAGGCGTCGTCGGTGACTGGAGGCGGCGTCGACGGCGAGATCTGCGGTGCAGGAGGTGGCGTCGGGGTTGGGTGCAGGCGCGGAAAGAGGCGGAGGAAGGAGGTAGGAGGGTGCGGCTAGGTTGAGGAGGTGCTGACGGCGACGGCGAGGTCGCGGGGAGGTCGGCGGCGCGAGTACGAGGGGCTAGGGTTTGGGTTCTCGTGGGTTTTCTCATGATCGAGAGGGAGAGGGGAGGCGGCTGCATGGTAATTATAGAGGAAGAGAGAGAGAGATTGGAGAGAGAGAGAAGGATTTGATGAGGAGAGAGATAGAGAGAGAAGGAGATTTGAGAAAATGGAGGGGCCCACGGGGGTGATAAGGCCATGTGATTGGCTGGGGAGGTTAAGAATAATATTTAAAAGATGGTTAAAAAGATTTTAACGTTTAGAATCTAACAGGAATGAATATTAAGTGTATAATATAGTTTTAAGAATATTTAATCAAACGGGCATCTTTGGCGCTAAATGAAACATTTCCAAATCGCGCCCGGGTTGCGCCCAAACGTTCCAAATTCAAATTATAGGATTTTAAGCGAGTTCCAAATTTTGAAAAGAGATGTTTAGTGATTAAAATGCATGCCCCCAAGTCGGACGCTTGTGCGCGCACGTAGTCGTCCAAACTTGCCCGTTTCACCGAACGGAACGGAATCTCGACACGCGGACGCTACCACGCGACTAGTGGCGACGAGTAGGCCAACATGGATACTTTTAATTTCATTTTAGGAGTTAAAATTTGTTATGTGCCAAAATGACTTATCCGGTTAAAATTCTGCAAAAAGCACCAAACAATCAGGATAATTTGGAATGAGCAGTATATAACACTCAACTAACAAAAGAAATAGTATTATTGGGCTCGGGTGTTACAGATGACCTTATTAGCGCGGCCCGAGCTCCATGGGGGCTTGTTGGTTTCTTTGCTCGGCACCGGGTACGGGGCTCCCTGAGCGCCGGACTGGTCATTTGCCGAAACGAGCATGATCTGGCCGATGGTCAGCTCGGCGGGAGGGGGACGCTGCTCCTGCTCTCGGTCAGCCTGCCGTTTGTCCCTCAAGTAGGCGGCGAGGTGCCCCGATCGGGTAAGCTCCTCGATGTAGTCCCGGAGTTGCTTACAATCCTCTGTGGAGTGGCCCAGCGTCCGGTGGAAGGCGCAGTAAGGGCCCCGGGTCCGCTTCGAGGCCTGACGCGGGATTGGAGGGAACTTGAAGAACCCCTCGCCTTGGGCCTCCTCTAGTAACACTGCGAGGGAGACGTTGAGCGGGGTATACTCCTGGAACTTCGGGTGATAGGGCTGCTGACGCTCCGTCCTCTCTTCCCCAGCCCTCTTCTTCTGGTCAGACCGTTCTGCTCGGGGGAGGTTCGCGTTCACCTCGGACTCCAGCTGGACCTCACGCTCGGTCCACGCCTTGACCTCAGCCATGGTCTTAGGCTGTGCCAACGCAAAGGAGTGTAACCACTCCTTGTGCCTAAGATCAGACCTGAGCGCTGTGATGATGGTCTCGTCTCGGTGCTCGGTGACCTCGAGAAGGGCATTGTAGAAGCGGGTGATATAAGCCTTGAACGTCTCCTTGTCCCCGCTCTTGATTGTGAAGAGGTAGTCGACCGTGCGCTTCTGCCGACGGTTCCCAACGAAGTGACCGAGGAACTGAGTAGCCAGCTCATCGAAGGTCGAGATTGAGCGAGGCTCGAGTCCTTAGAACCAGTCCCGACCAGAGCGGATGAGGGTGGCTGGGAAGGCCCTGCACTGGGCGGCGTCGGAATGGTCCTGGAATCTCATCCCCGCGGTGAAAGCATCCAAATGGTCATTGGGGTCGGTTTTCCCGTCGAACAGAGAGACCTTCAGGGACTTGATGCACGAGGAGACGTGGACGGCGTGCAGTCCCTCGGTAAACGGCTTGGTGAGCGAGTCGGCGGCGTACTTAGCCCTATCGCCCGAGAGGTTACCTTCCCGGCGCATGCCCTCGATCTTCTTTTCGAGGGCGTCGAGTCGGCCGTGGTACCCCGAGGATTCGGCGCCTCGTGATCCCTGGCCTATGTTGTGGGAGACCTACGTCTGGGGGCGGCCTTGGTTCCTCTCGATGAGGTCCCTCAGATCTCCGGGTGAAGTGGCTCCCGAGCCGTCATGGTGAGCCCCTTCTGTGCGACCCCGTCAAGGGAGGGGGTGTCGATCATGCTTGTGGACAGGCGAGGTGACCGACATCTCCTCAGGGGGTAAGGGTCGCGAGGGGGCTCGAGACGAGGCGCTCTGGCGATGGATCTTGGTGTGGAGCCGTGGGGCGCCCAGCGAGCCTCAGGGAGTATCGGCTCGTGGGATCTGCGGCCAGGGGTCGTAGCCCGCTGACGGTCAGCCGTGCCGACGAGGGCAGAGCCTTCTGGAGGCGGAGGAGCGGCGATCTGGGGCCCTGGCCCGGCCGTCTGGATGCGGACGAGCGCCTCCACGAGGGACTGTAGCCGATCTATTCGGCTGACGAGGATGTTGATGATGGTCGTCGGGGGAGGTTCATCCGCACCTCCGGTGGGGAGGAGGCGGCGGCTGGTATCTGGATCTTTAGGGTGGTCGCTCGCCATGTGGATAGAGATCGGAAGGCCAACTTAGTTTTTTGTGGAGTTTTTCCCACAGACGGCTCCAACTGATGGAGGTCCTTTTCGGGTCTCCTTCAGATGTTGTCTTCCGTCGATCTCCCGGTGGATATTGGAGGTGATCTCCTGTTGCGTGTGTAGGGTGTTTTTCGTCACCCCATTGAGATGGGAATACGCGCGCGCTTGTCAGGCGCATTACAGATTCCCCCTGCCTAGGGTAGGCTGGGGTTTATTGATTGTGGGGATCCGAATCTCCGGCAGCCGCGAACTAAGCTGCCGTTAATTACCCCTCGCATTTGGAGCGAAAGAACCTCCGATTGACGGGTTAAACTGGTCATGCGAACTCAATATGCAATACGTTGGCGTGTGTGTATTTTTATTGTTTTGTTCCACTTGTAAAAAAAAGGATATATATGTATATATATTTTCTATATATAAAAACAAAAATAAATAAGTAAATAAATATTTAGAGATTTTTTTAATTTATTATTATTATTTTAATTTTAAAATATTATTTATAATTTATTTAATATTTATTTAATATTTTTTTAAATAAAAAAAAGATTAAATAAAGAAAAGAAAGAAGAAAAGAAAATAATTATGTTTTTTTTTAAATTTTTAAATATTATTTATAATTTATTTAATATTTATTTATTTTTATTTTCAATAAAAAAAAGAAGAAAGAAAGAAGAAAAGAAGAAAAGGGATTTTTTTTTTATAAAAAAAGTGGGGTCACATGTTAGCATGTGACCCCTCATATGAGAGGGGTCACATGCTAGCATGTGACATGGAGGGTCACATGTTAGCATGTGACCACTCATGTAAGGGGGGTCACATGCTAGCATGTGACCCCTCACATGCTAAGGGGGAGTTACATGCTAGCATGTGACCCCTCACATGCTGGGGGCAAAAAGGGCTCCAGATTTTTTTTTTTTTTTGGAGTTCAACTCCAAAAGAATTTTATATGGCTAAAAAAATATAATGTGGAGTTGGACTCCCCCAAAAAAGTATTTTTGTTTTTGTTTTTTGTGGAGTTAAACTCCAAAAAAATTTCTGTAGTGGAGTTAAACTCCAAAGGAATTTTATTTGTGGAGTTGAACTCCAAAAGATTTTTAAATGCGGAGTTGAACTCCGAAAGAATTTTATATGGAGTTCAACTCCTAAAAAGATTTAATATGGAGTTAAACTCCAAAAAAAAAGATTTTTACTGTGGAGTTAAACTCCAAAAGAATTTTTGTAGTGGAGTTAAACTACAAAATAATTTTCCTGGTGGTGGTGTTGAACTCCAAAAGAATTTTATTTATGGAGTTGAACTCCAAAAGATTTTCTCCTTTCTCCTCTGGTTGCTGGATCTTGAAGATCAAGAGAGATAAGATTTTAAAAACCTCTCCTTTTTAAGATCTAATGGAAGATCTGAGTTCCCCTTTATGGGTTTGTGGTGAAAAACTATTTAGTTTTATAAAATGAAGAGTAAAACTCTTGATTTAATTCAAAAGAAAGAAGAAGGTGTTGGAACATTGAGGAAGGAGAAAAGATCTCAGATCTAGAAAATTTTTGGAGAGAGAAAAAGTTGTTGAGATATTTCATTATCTTTGCCTTTATAGGCTATACACTTTACACATAGCCCCTTGGGCTTCACAAAATGGCATTTTGCCTATCCCATGGCTCATGTGCTATTTCTTTTTGCACATAAGCCATGGGCTTTACAAAAATTTGGCTTTATGCCTATTTTTCTTACATTTATCCATAAAAATGAAAAAAAAGAAATACAACAAAATTATTTATTACAAAATTTTTATCTTGGCGTGGGGGGAGACCGGCCGCTTCATGTTCGGGCTCGATCCGGGCATGGGCTCACTGGGTCTGGACTTGGGCCCACTTGGCTTGGGGTTGACTTGGATTTTGACTTGGTCAACCGGGGTGTAAATTTTTACCCCAACAAATTGCCCCCCATCAATAAATGCACAC